>OX104064.1:177355637-177443933 GCA_944474145.2 Dicrocoelium dendriticum
GCGTACGTAGCACGTGCCCGAGCCAACGCAACTTATTCAGTGCTATCTGTTGTTCTAGGGAGCTAGCATGATTATCACTACCTAGTACTCGCCTACGCACATCATCGTTGCGGACACGCTGGTGCCATCCGACACCAGCAATGCTTCGCAGACAACGATGATCAAAGACTTGAAGGCGCCTCAGATCTTCAGACCGAAGGGGCCAAGTCTCACTACCATAGAGCAGAACGGCCCTCACTGTGGCCTTGTATACACGGCCTTTCAGACGGAGGGAAACTCCCTTCTGTCGCCAAAGATGCCGCAGGTTCAAGAAGGCAGCTCTGGCCTTTGCAATGCGTGAGCTGACGTCAGTTTCTATGCGCCCATCATTGCTGATGCAGCTGCCAAGATAAGTGAATGATCAACCACCTCGAGTTCCTCGTTAGCAAGCGTCAAGGGGTCATCAAGTGGCTGGTGGTCCTGCAGCAACACTTTGCACTTTGAAGGTGCGAAGTGCATACCAAATAATGGGACCACTCTGGACAGGCTATTCAGGGTTGATTGTGCCGCCGCAACATCGTCGAAAAGCAAGACGATATCGTCCGCATAATCTAGATCAACTAACCTTTCACCAGGCAGCACTTCAACGCCTACATCGTGAGATTCCGCAAGGGAACACTCCATGATAGAATCCACGACGAAATTGAACAAAAATGGGGAAATCGGACAACCCTGACGAACGCCACTTGTGGTCGGAAAGCTATCCGATAGGACACCGTAGACCCTGACGCGGCCTGTAGTGTTCGAGTATAGAGCACGAAGGATGTTCACATATTTCGTGGGAACACCTTTCCGCGCAAGTATTTCGAACAGAATCGATCGATCGACTGAATCGAACGCACTCTTGAAATCGAGGAACACAGCTATTGTCGGTCTGCGGTATGCGTGGCGCTGCTCTAGCACCTGCCGCAAAGTGAATATATGGTCTATACAGCCACGTCCTGGGCGGAAACCGGCCTGCTCTTCCCTAATCCGAGATTCCCGTTCCGCAGTGAGGCGACGAACGAGAATCGAGGCCAGTAATTTTGTCACAACTGGCGTTAGGCTAATACCCCTGTGGTTAGAACAGTCTGTGCGACTGCCCTTCTTGTATATTGCCACTATAATCGATTCGCTCCAATTAGCCGGGACACTTTCTTCCAGATACGTTCGAATAGGGAGGTCAGTGCTTTGCAGAGGACCTCACCTCCATCCTTAAATAGTGCAGGTGGGAGGGAATCCGGGCCAGCGGCACGAAAACGATTGAGGGCTGTGATCGCGTTTCGGACCTCGGCCTCCGACGGAGGCTCTAAACTAACCGTCCATGGCTCGTCCTGCATCACCTGAGTAGGAAGAGGTCCGGGAGCAGGGGGCCAGCTGAACTGATCTTGAAAGTGTTCCGCCCAACGAGCCATACGGCGCTCCTTATTGTGTATCAGCGCACCCGCGCTGTCTCTGATTGTCTCACTGACGCCTGGTTTTCTGGGACCAGTGGTGCGGATTAGCTGGAAGAGCTTGCGGTAATTGCCTACTGCTCCTGCCTCCTCCATTTCTTGAGCCCGACTGGTCCACCAGGCTTCCTTGTCAGCACGTAGGCTCCGCTTTAGTTCACGCCTAATAGCCCGTCTGGTCACATTGTGTTCAGAGCCAGCCGGAGGTGTCTTCTAGATTCCAACAGGTTCACCGACCTCTCGGATATCCAGTGACTGGTGCGGTGACGATTGATAGTGCCACAAGCAGATGCTCCTGCGTCGTGCATGGCGGCCGAGATCCTATTCCACTGAAGCTCAGTGTCATTAGGACAAGACAGTGGAAGTTCGGTATGCAGTGCGTCTTGATAGGCTTGCCTGACCGAGGGCTGAGACAATTTCTCAGTTGCCAATCGGAGGAGACGCTTGGTGCGCCTCCCGGTAAAGTTCATGGAGAAACGACAGCGTACCAAGGCATGATCAGAGTCGACACAGGTACTCCAGTACGAGCGGCAATCCAGGATGGAACCACGCCACCTGTAACTTATGGCTATGTGGTCAATTTGGGTCCATCGCTGGCCAGCTACAGGAGGACGCCAAGTGGCACTTCGGCGCCCACTGTGTCTAAAAGCAGTGCTACTAAGAAACAACTGGTGCTCCGCACACAGTTGCAGCAGACGCTCACCGTTGTCAGTCCGTTCGGAGTTAAGCCCATAATTACCACCCAGCTGAGCTTCTGAAGAGCTCAGACGCCCTACTTGTGCGTTCATATCCCCTGCAAGTACTATAATATCTGAACTAGTAGCACTGCGTAGTAGCGCGTTCAGTTCGTGATAGAATGTGTCCTTGACAGCATTAGAACTGCAGTCGGTGGGAGCATAAGCGGAAATCACAAACAAACAGCGTTTTGTACTACTTCGTGAATCAACCTTAGCTGATGTCGTCAAACGGGCTGCACATAAACGGCTGTTCACCGGAATCCAATCAACCAACGATGGCTCAGCCTTGGAGCTTAGAATGATACCTACACCAGCTTGACCCGTGAGTGCTGCATCGGCGTCTCCGGATGCGTGCAACCAATAACGAGAGGATAAGCCGGGTGCAGTTAATTCAATAACCCCGTTAGGGTCATTGATCCTAGTTTCGGACACACAACACACATCAATACCCAGTGTGTCCAAGGTGCGTGCGAGTGCAGCCTGTTGACCTGTTTGTCTTAGAGTGCGAACGTTGAATGTCGCCATGGAAACGGGATAGCGTGGCCTTATAAGGGACTTTTGCCGATAGGCGTCCGATAGGTGCTGTGGGATGGTGGCTGCAGATGGTTCTACTCCAGTGGCACTTCGGTTGCTGTCAATTAAGCTGGGAATTATAGAAGGAAGGTTAGTAATGGGGGTCGGGATGGGAGTAAGAGAAAAGGTGGAAAAGAAAGAAGGGAGGCGCCAGCAGTAGCATGTTTTCGCTTATCCGCCCTGCTGTATGCAGCAGATAAGGCGACCCTTGATAATCTGCGCGACGGCCGATGCAGGATGAAGTTTATGTTTGAAGAAAATGTCATGGTTGTATGTGGGCTGAGATACTGCCAGGGCGCCCAGACCTAGACAGGAGGACGATTAGGGTCCTCATCCAAAGCCTTTGGCTCAAAAGCCTGTCCGCAAGGCAGCGGGGAGGTGGCAGTGATTTAGTTTTACAGAAATGGACGCCATTTCAATTACAAACCCACAATCCTGGAGGAACAGAAAGACGGAGTTTGTCGACCCTCTCTCATGACAAACCTGGTTTAGTAGGAGGGAGACCATGTCAGCTCGTCGATTCCGATTCAGTGCAGGTTTGACGCAACCTGGCGTGCGATAGGCGGCCGTTCCTCCGGGGATCGTCGCCGTAGTGCAGTAAGAGCAGCAGAAACCCTGCGGGTAACTCATCAGAATGCAGTCACAGCAGCCGTTTGATAGACGTTCTCTGGTCTGCCGGTATCCTTATAAAATGATATCCGTTGGCTGTTTTAATCATTCAATACACGAAATGGATAGGGCAACCTGTCTGGATCGGACGTGAGTAATCGACTCTGGTACCACTTCTCTATGTGGCTCGTGTTCGAGCCCTGTCCTCGTTGCACAGTTAAGAAGTGCTTTTAATACCCCTCACTTTCAAGTTTCCTCTTAGGATTCCGTCTGGTGTAGTTAAGATCACCAGGGTCGCGACGATAGTCCATTGGACCATGTTCGTTTCTGAGAGCCGAAGTGGGTAAGCATGTCCACGAGAGCTCTATGATCGGACTTTCGATCAGTCTTATGGACTTTTTTGTAGCAAGTCCGCATTCAGATTGTTAAAGAGATGAAATGGTTGCTGGAAGCCCAGTTACTCCATTATCGGTGCGGTAGTATGGTGTTGGTTGAACAGTTCTGGTAAATTTGCCGGAGTGCTAAGGGGGGGTGACGACCTCCGTATAGAACACCCGCATCCTATTTGTGGCCCGCCTCCTTTTCATTGTGTCTTGGGAAAAGTTTCTTAAGGTCATATGACTCACGGATTATTCTCCGCAGATCCTACTTTTTGCTGTGCAGAACATTTATGGTGTGCCCGAGTTATGAATCCGGGGTTAACTATTGCGGAAGTCAGAAAAAGCACATTTGTCGTAGTTAACGTGGTGGCTTGCCACTCGGGAGACCAATCCGATGCAGCTGGTGCAGCTGCCTGTTTGGAGTCTGTCCGCGCCCACAGGCCTAAGCTACCTTCTGACCTGAATAGCTTGAGAGCATCAGCGTAAATACTAAGCAGTCGGCTAGAAGAGCTTGCAGGGAGGTCAGATTCAGAGTGTAGAGCTTTGACAAGTTACGCGGCCCGAGGGGACTAGAGGACGCCTGTGGGACTCGCGCTAGTGCGCATTGACACAGAGCCAGCACAGCGTTGGTTCACCTTCACTTGAAGAGTTCGATCTCTCAAGAAGTGCGCAACCCATGGAAGGACGTTCCCGGATGACCAATTCCACAACTGGAGTTTGAGCTAGAAGTCGTTTGTGTGGACTTGCTCAAAAGGCCTTGCTGAAGTCAATGATAGATAACATCTAGGTGTCTCCGGTCGTCTACCGCTTTGACCTATGCTTCTCTTGGCCACCCAGGCTAGGTGTAGAGATGCAGGAGCACGATCGCCCGTGCGGGAATCCCGCTGAGCGGGGGCGGAAGGAGACATGGTCGCACACAGCGCTCATCGCAGCGTATGGCGGTTTGGAGGAGCGCGCTGGACTGATGACCCGGTTCACATGGGAGCTTGCCAAATCACATCGGACGACATGACAGTATCGGTCGCATCAGTTTGCAGGGATCAGTGCGCGGATTTGCGCCACCTTTTGTACTGTAGGCATTACAAGCCCTTACTATCCACGTCAGGTGGGATGTACAGGGCGGCCGTCTGCAGATGAGTAAGCACCGAGAATAACTTTGGATGTTATCGGCATCAGCAATGTATTCTCGCTACCAACTTGGAGCGAATAACGGGTGAAGGTCAATCATGGGGCCGGTGCGGAGTCTTAGGGTTCAGTTCAAGGAGGTGTGTCTCTTGACTAGCTCGGGATCGATTCCGACTGCTCGATATGGGAGGGTGAGATGGGCCGATTGCCAGATCGTCGACTGGGTAGTGACGGTTCCCCACGGAGTAGATCAGTGGAGCACTGCGAGGCTAAGTAGTTGGAGCCCTCTCGTCATTCTTCGTATAGGGCACTGTGTGTCCTCTTCCTGGCCGGATGAAGTAGGGATACCCTACCAGCACTGGTTGTTTCGTCTTCAAGGTACTGTGATCAGCTGATTTGGGCAGGTTCGTGTGAGTTGCTATGAACTAGGCTATGTTCGTTGATGAGTGTTCGTTGCTAGTACGCTTTATCTTTAGATGTTGCATAGATTTCTGATCACTTTCTGTTGTACTTTAAGTGATCTAAAACATTAACCTGTGTTGACTTGAATATGTCCACAGTTTGCGTCGTCTGTACACAGGGGATCTCACCTCGCGGTCGATATAGGGGGGGGGGAGCTTGGGTTAACGGCCTCGCCTTGGTTACAGGTAACAACTTTTTTATTTTCGATGGGACCGACTCATCTTCGAGTCGTAGTAAGTTCCATGCTTCAATCATAGATTCAGGGATTGTGGAATGGTCAGTCTGTGTTGCTTGCCACTTCTTTTATCTAGGATGGGATAACCACGGCGTGTCCCTGATCACGCTATGGCAAGGCGGCATGCACAAAAAGGATTGTAGATTGCGTCACTCCGGCCGCGAGTGGTTTTAGAATCTTCTGGTAATTGGACATCATGAGAGGCGCTGGTGTGAGGGACGACATCCAGTGATGTTGGTGTTTGACCCGGTATCTTCTGTCGTTGGCGCTGATGAGAGTGTGCTGGATCAGTTTGCCTTCGTGAATAACGTCGTGAAAGAAAGCCAGCGTCGAAGGATTTTGGTAAAAGATCATTGAAGGAGGTTGCAAGACGAATCTGGTGCATTGAATTCGCCCATTGCAAGACCGTTCTTCATTGGCCATTGGTTTTTACCGACTGTAATAGACGACGGCTGAGATCCGTGGGGAGCTGGTAAGCCACACGACCGTGTGCAGCTGATAGCCAGTCTTGATATTCGGCACCACAGTATCTCTGAGGCGGCCGTCATTTGTCCGAGAGCTTCGCTAACCTGTATCCTTCGCACAGACCGTCTGATTCAGGATCATTCATAATTATTAAGCAACGCTCACGAGGTGCTTTGTTTCCTCCTGAGAGGCTTGGCATTTGTGGGACTAGCTTTTCTTTATTCAGTCGTTCAAGTTGGGTAACTTTGTCAATAATGAGCTACAGTTGCGTTGGGTTACATTTTGCTTAGGCCTTGAAACTGCTTTTTCATCTGTCTTTTGACCGGGTCCATCGCGGATGTTACTGCAGCGTTTATGCCCGCCACAGCAGCATAGGTCTTCTTTTCTATTTTTGGCTTAGTCGCACTCGACCGGTCCTTGCAGACTACTCTGCGTTATTAGTGCACCCTCTGAGGAAGAGGTGATTCGGCTTCGACTTTGATCTGGATTGCCATGACCGACGGGCAACAGTGTTCCCGCCAACATAGTGGAGGAGACAAAGCTTCTTTTTCCCTTGGGAGTAGAGTAGCTAGACCCGGGCAGGCACACAGATGAAACAGGAGTTTCGCAGTCAGAGTGAGACAGCTTGTGCAGGAGCAAGAGGTACGCTGAGAGGGCGTAAGAACATCAGAAATTTTTTGTCGCCAACCACTGCTAGACACGGGCCGCAGTGACGGCTTATGCCCTTGGAGGTAGTGTGCTGAAGACAGTGGTAGAGATCTTGACCAATGTGCATCCATCTGTCGCAGAGTGCGCATTGGACGGCCTTTGAACATGAGGCGACACTCTTCCCGCAGTCCACGCACTTAGATGTCATAAATTTAACCATAGTCTTTAATAGTGTCTATTCAAACTCTTTTATTCACGAGAATCTTACCTAAAAGACTCTAAAGTACAGCACATCTAAAACGAGTTACCGCGTAGTACTCACAGATGGAGCGTAGAGGCGGCAGTTAACGACATTTAGAATGGGGTGGTTAATTTTTAGGAATATAAGACCGAAGGAATATCTGGCAAGTGGTATAGTGATGAAAAGGTTGCAAAGACGGATGGTTGGGAGCGAGCGGCATTACAAGCTGGAGGTGCGTTCGTATTCATACTAACGTGTCGCCCTTGGTCCCTCCGAATAACGCTCCCCTCGATTGTTTAGTTGGCTACGTAAACTCATTCAGGAATCTGTTTCTTCTTGCATATTAGCTCGATGCTCCTTCCTCTTTGATCCTCACTTTTGTTAAGATGTCCGCAAAATCCGTCTTGGATCCCCGGGTCTTTTCCCGGTTATCTTAGGGGTTCTATGTAGTAACCCTCCCTGCGGATAACGGTCCACTGTCGAGGTTTATGCTCCTGAATTTTTGTGTTTTCCGTATCAATACTACAAACCGCTATGATACCCAAGTGCATAGATTGTGGCAAACGCGCAACCTCCCGCTCAAAAGCTGTTCAATGCGCTCTGTGCGAAGGGTACTTGCACGCTTCGTGCTGTAATAACGATGACGCCATATATGAATGCCTCCAGCGCTCTGCCTCTGAGGTCGTGAGCTCCCAATGCGACTGATATGGAGTATTAGTGAATGACTAACGCCTTCTAGCTAACCCTGCTCTTTTCAGCATATGTAGCTATGCTGCTCTGACCGTGTACAATACGGAAGTTGAGTCACCCACAGCATCGATATCCCTACCTGCATCTGGGTCTGCCACACCCACACCAATCCGAAGCCGCACTATCTCTGCTAGGTCGGTCGAGTCATTACCTATCGATAAGATGTTGTGTCGAGCGGAAAATAAGGCCATGACGTAGGTCGTCGTGGCGAGTGCCACAGCTCCAACAACCAGCTTTTGAGCAGCTGAAAGCATGCCCCCAAGGAAGCTGATCTCTAAGCCCAAAGCGAAACCCAACACCTGAGGTAACTCTTCCCTAGTGAAAGGGAAGGTAGCCTCAACGGTAATCAGTCAAAGCCCGGCCACCAATGCCGCCAAGTTTAATCCCAAATCCTGGGATAAAGCAAATTCTAGGCTCTCAGGATCTCAGTCACAAATGAAGCTAGTTCGCAATAGACCTTCTGCGCCGGAGAAGGTGATCAAAGATAATCCGTCCTCTCGCAGACCGCAAATCCCTGAGCGCGCTCCACCTTCTCGGGACCGTTGACTCATCATTATGAGCGTAGTCGAATCGAACAAAGCCACCCCAGCGGACAGCCTTTTGGATGACCAAATAATTCCTGAGTGGTTGATCTCTTTGTTATTTGATGAAGGCGAACAGGGAACCAACATCGTCTCTGTATTACGGTTCGGTAGGAAGCAAGAGGATCTCATCAAAGTTCGCCCCCTTAAAGTAGTGTAGCAGACAGAAGAAGAACGCCGACCTACTCTGCGACGGACCTCGCGTCCCAAAGGTGAGCCGTATTACCTACTACGTGAATTTTCTCTAGAGAGTTGGATAAAAATGAAAAAGGCTGTTGATGAGCTGCGAATTCGCCGGGGAAGTGGTGAGACAGACCTCCATATTGTGGATTTTTGCGTGTTTCAGAAGACCCTGAGAGACCCATTCTCCTCATCCCGGGACAATAAAGCACACAAATGGACTACGCCTGTTAACCGCCAAGGTGCGCAGTCCAAGGAATAAATTGGATGAGGTTCAGTTGATTGCCTTAGAGACCTGTCCAGACCGTACGGCCTTCACTGAAACTATACTATTTACAGACATCACGGATTCAGATGTGTCTATCACCGGTTACCGTTGGGATAGACCTCACGTTAGCATGTGGTTTGAAACTAGATGAGAAACGCCTAGTAAAGCATGTTGGGGGAGGGTAAAGAATCGGGGGTTAAAAACTGGGGGATAAAAATGTAGTTGGAACGGGACCATAAGGGAGAAAAGCGTAGGAGGGGGAATAAGAACATGGGAAGGCTTGAGCAGCAGCATCCAAACCCCTATCCATCCTGCTCGATGCAGCAGGTAGAGCACTGTCGATTATCTTCTGTAGTGGCCAGAGCGTCAGGAATTTGTTTGAATGGAGCTTCATTGTATTGCGTGGGCAGGATATAGTCAGATTGCCCAGGCCTAAACAGGAGAACGATTAGGGTCCTCAACCTAAGTCTCTGGGGCAAAAACCGGACCGCAAGGCAGCGGGTTTGGCATTGGGCTACAAGGAGTCCGTTTTAAGGAATAAGGTGCCAACCTCATTCCAACCCCCAACCTGGAGGGCCAGGAGGCTGAGTTTATCTGGCCTCTAACCATTGACCAATCTGGTATAAGTGGCTCTGAAGATGCAAAATCACCACTCAGCATAGCTCAATGGATCACTGAGGCACACAACCCAGCGCGCCACGGTAAGTTACAGCCTCATCGCAATGGGGTAACCGGGGATAGACATCTCTGAATCCATGCTGTCTGTGGCGTTCCTGCTGTGAGTTTCTTTGTCCATCCTATTCCTTTTAGCCATCCCCTCCAACCACGATCTCACTGCATAGCTTAATATAAGTTGACAATAATTTTTTTGTTTAGTAGCCGGCTGATGGCTTTTCTGAACGATGCCCATCCGTTGCTGGTAGCTCAGATAGCATGCAGCTGCTGTATTTCTATTCCTTTACTTATGGCGGCACAATAGCTGAGGTGTTTTAAACCTCATGCTAACGTTTATAATGACGATGACGCATGATCCCCGGTTACCAGCTCTCCAGCTCCGATCGACAAGGAGGGGTCCGGCGGTGGAGTAATGGTCTATTGGAGGACTGATATCAAAGTACATGTAGTTGAAGCGATCAGTGACAAAGATGATGTGTTCGATACCCTCTGGCGTCATGTTCATGATGAACGGAGTTCTCTCACATTTGGTGTCATCTACAGTGCGCCTTCAGGATCCGGAGCAGGCTTCATGGACTCGATCGGTAGGCGTGGAGCTAGAGAGAACTGTCTTATCGTTGGGGATTTCAATGCTTCTTCTGTTGACTGGAAACTGCTTCTTTGTGCCCGACCTTCAGACTCCTTCGAGGCCAACTTACTCGAGACCATTCTTCACTGTAATTTGCTTCCACATGTCACTACACCAACTCGTATTCCTCCAGCTCGCATGCCGCATAGCCTAGATCTTGTGCTCTTCACAGCACAACCAGACATCACGAACCTGTCAGGTCTACGGCCCATTGGCAGCAGTGATCACTGTACTGTCTCATTCCGGTGGACAGGTCGCTTCGTTGTTCACAGCCCACGGGTCGCCCGGGTAATTTCTGGCCTGCCGATACACTTCGTCTGAAAACGCCCGCAAGCGTTGTCTATTGGAGTATCTCTGAACACCTCAGTGTTGACGAAGCGTAAACTCACTTGTACTCCAAGCCGAAGTTACTCATTGAACAGGTGATCCCCTTCTCCAAAAGAAGGCCCTTCTCCAAAGGCCCTCCATGGATCGATCACGAATTGAGATCAAGGATGGAAAGCGGCTGTAAACTATGGGATCGTCTCAGGAATACGCGAGTTGAGCTTGACTAATGCTACTACAAAACGAGCAGGAATGCTTGTAAGATGAAAAAGGCGAGAAACGCCAAAAATAAGAGCCGTCCGTAGCTGCTCTTTCTAGTACAACCTTTAAGGCGTTCTTCTCACACCTTAAACCAAGCACCAAAGGTGGCAGTGGTGTCCCTGCCTTGTCCAGCTTTGAGCCTTTGGATCTGTTTTACGAAGACGTTGATAAAACTAACCTTCTTACTGAGCAATATTCCTCTGTCTACTCGACCGAGACGCCACTCATGGATAGAATTGCGCCCACTCCTCCCTTCCTGGTGAATGTTAATACTGACGTAGTACTGAAACTTCTTCTTTACCTAGGCTCGTAGTCTTCGCCTGATCCTGATGGTTTACATTAACTTTTCCTTAAGGCCGTGGCTGGGCACGTTACCGCTCCTGTCTGTCAACTCTTCCGTCGTTCCTTTGAGCTCGGGCGGCTTCCAGCTGCTTGGAAGGTGGGAATCGTCAAACCGTTACAAAGGAGAGAACCGACAGAATCCAGCCAGATATCGTCCTAACCGCCTTACTTCGATTTTGTGCAAAGTCATGGAACGGATTCTGAAACGCGCCCTTCGCCTTCATCTCAATGAATTGGACTTCCTCTCTCAAGCTTAACATGGTTCCCGAAGGGCGCGTACATGCGCCACAAATTTGCTGGTGGCTAGGGAAAACTGGGCAAGATCCTTAGATGTCGGTAAGCGTCTGGATGCTGTGTTTGTTGCCTTCAGTAAGGCTTTCGACAAGGTCCCGCATGAGCGGCTCCTCCTCAAACTCCGGGGAATCGGCGTCCTTGGCAAGTTCCTTTCTTGAGTCTCCGATTTTCTGGAAGGTCATTTCATGCAGGTCACAATGAACGAAGCGCTTTCTGATGAAGTTCTCATGACACTTGGGGTCCCCCAGGGTTCTATAGTCGTCCCCGAACTATTCAAAATATTTATCATCGACCTGAGATCCGAACTGTACACCGACTGCTTAATCTACGTGGATGATCTGAAGCTGTGGATTGAGGTATCCAGTCCGGAGACAGATTTCAAGCGACATTTGCGCCGCTCCGCGATTGGTTAATATGGTGGCAGCTTCCCATTAACCGTGACAAATGCATTGTCTTTCCAATGGGTGCTCCTGAGCCTTTCCAGGCTTACCATATCGGGGGTTTCTTGCTCAGAAATATCAACCAGGAGAGGGCTCTGGTGGTGACTGTCTCCTGGCTTTAAATCAACCGAGGACACCCGGAAGAGGGTCGTGTCCGCATACAGAATACTTCATGCTATACAGAAAGCCTTCCCACGCCTGACCCTAACACACTTCAGATTACTGATTGCTTCGCATGTGCGACCAATACGCGGTTACGGATTACCTGCTGCGTATCCTCTCACCAAGTCCGAACGTGACATGATCGAGAAGGTTCAAGGGCGTTGATCCAAATCCGTTCCAGAGGTGCGGCACTTATGTTACCCGTAAGGCTTCAACGGTGGAACCTGTACCCTTTGTAATATCGTCGTCGCCGCGAAGATATGTTATTCACTCGGCATATTCTACGAAGTGAGCTGGGGAGTGAGCTGCAATCGTTCTTTCGTCTCAACACAAAGTGTGCAACTGGAGGCCACCGGTGGAAACTTTTCAAAACGCGGAGACTACTTGTGCGGTCCGACTTGGCCCTATCCACCCGGGTAATAAATGACTGGAACAGCCTGCCAGAGGCTGTCGTCGATGCGGCGACAGAGGAATGTTTCAAATGACTGTTGGAGTCCCAATCACTTAGTGTGCAGGGATGCTGGCGAACCTACCAAGCAGCTCCATCAGCCAGTACCTATGATAGTTATCGAGAGAATAGAAATAAATGTAAGCAACATCTCCGAACTGCTGGTCTCCAATACGAGCAGGGTTTAGCAGACTCGGCCGCAGCTAATCCCAAGAAGCTTTTGCTTACGTTAAAAGACGCAGCGGGGCAAAATTGTCTATACCAGCTTTATTGCGAGCAGACGGGACCCCTGCGCAAACTGACTATGACAAGGCTTGTATACTGAGTGATCAATATACTGCGGTCTTTGCTCGGGAGACCTCTTTACCGCAGGTTGAATTGGTTTCAAGAGTTCCAGAGGATTCTTGCCTAGCTGAATTTAGCATAACGGAGACTCAGGTCTTCGAGCTACTGCAAGGCATTAATCCCTCTAAAGCTTCCGGTCCTGATTCAATTCATCCGAAGCTGTTGCATGAACTGGCCACTGAGCTGAGTGGTCCGCTCACGTGCGTATTTTCAATATCGCTGGATAGCTGCAGCCTACCTTCGGAATGGAAGGAGGCAATCATCTGTCCGATTTTTAAGGGCGGTGACAGCGCTCTACCCGCGAACTACCGGCCTGTCAGTTTGACAAGTGTAGTAGTCAAGTTGTTTGAGAAGCTGATAAGGGATTCAGTGGAGAACCACCTGAATTCATTCAACCTTCTCAGTGTTGCACAACATGGATTCCGCAAAGGATTTTCATGTCAGACTAATTTACTTGTAGCTCGTGAAAGCTGGGCCGAAGCGGTAGACAGTGGCCACGCTGTAGACGTGCTATTCGTAGATTTTTCGAAAGCTTTTGACACTGTTCCACATCTTCGGCTCTCACTAAAGTTGAGATCTTATGGGATATCTGGTCGCGCCCTTCAATGGGTGTCTGCCTTCCTTGAGGGGAGTAGTGCGTACGGGTGGGGCGTAGCCTTTCGCTCAGGCAAGCTGTCCTTAGTGGCGTTCCGCAGGGCTCGGTATTGGGGCCATTGTTGTTCGCGATCTATGTAAATGACTTGCCGGGAGAGCTAGGGGTGTCATCATTAATGTTTGCTGACGACCTTAAGCTCTGGAATATTGTGGATATCCCGGGGGGTCCTGAGGCAATTCAGCGTGCCTTGGATAGACTCTGGGAATGGTCTATCTTATGGTTGATGCCCATAAATAGGGCCAAGTGCTCTGTTCTCCGAATCGGAGCTGCAAATCCTCCCACCCGATATGTCCTCGGCGGTGGTGAACTCCCTGTTGTCACTCAGCAGGTTGATTTAGGAGTCGTACACGCATCAGCACTTCATTCTGGAGACAACTAGAAGAAGGCTGCTTGTCGAGGGTTTCGTATGATGTGGTTTATCCGCCGCTCTTTCGGAATCTTAACGGCCAATTTGTTTGTGAAGCTATTTTCGGCATTCGTCCGACCCCACCTGGGATATTGTATTCAGGCTTGTCCACCATGTCTTAACCGAGACAAAATGGACTTGGAGAGGGTGTTACGAGTGGGCACTCGGTTAGTGCAGGGTCTACGGGGACAGACGTATCCTGAACGCTTGCTCAGTTTGGGGATGTACTCCATGCACTACCGAAGGATAAGAGGGGACCTGATTCTCACTTATCGTATTTTGACGGGTAAGGTTGGCCCGGACTTGTCAGGGCTTTTTAGTCCTGCTACGTTACCTAGTCTCCGCGGTCACCCACTGAAACTGCATAAACCATGGTCTGATAGGATTAGGACGGAAACTCGTCTATCGCGCCGAGTTATAGATCGCTGGAATTCTCTTCCAGATCACGTGATTAGGGAACCTACGGTTAAGGGTTTTGCGCGCCAACTCGATGCTCTTGGGTGGCAACAGCAAACCTTTCCTTTTTCCTAGCTGACTCACCTTCATTTTTCAGTTCTTTTTTATTGACTCAAATATCTTGGTATTCCATTTGCTTAGCTCTTATCACTTTCTCTTTTGCCTCCTGCGTTTACTTTTTTCTCTTTCTTACTTCACGTAACCGACCCAGCAGGGACTGCTAGGGCAGGATACGTGGGCATTAATTGGTTGGACAGGGTGTGGTGCGGTCTTTGTTTTAGGTCCATCAGTATTTCAAAGTTCGCCAACTCCTGGTTCAACGACCCGCCGAAGAAGGAACACTCACGGGATCTATCCTATCGTTCCAGTCCCGCCTGAACTTGAACTTGAACTTGCCCATACAACCACAGAGATCTTCTGCGGAACCTTGTTCCGCAATGATCCTAGCAACCTTCGCAACGATAAATAAGTAAATATAAATATCGGTATATTTCTAGACAAGCGCTAGATGCTGTTCCTGCGTGGGCTCAGATCAAATTGTACATAATATCCATGCTCATGCATGGAGAAGAAATATCGTTAACAACTGCTTTTGATCGTGTTTATCTTTCCGAACAGTAAAGCAGGGATAAATACAAACGTTTCGTAGGCCTGGACATTTTTAAAGGCAGTAGTTTTGGTCTCCGTAGCTTATGTACGAATTCTGCGCTTTTCACCGGCTACCGCTGCCAAACCTTGAGGTGCCTGACTCCATTAGTAAACGATCAATCTATTATGCCAATGGATTGGGTTTTTTCGATGGAAAATGCACCACTACAGGCAATTTGATCCATTTTCTTTGGTCACATCCCCGCATTTCGAGCATCCATTAGTAGCGGGCTCATGGAAAGGAATGGGCAAACCAAAATTAGATCGTGAAAGTGGAGGGTGGAAACAAGGGAAATAACGGTAGTGGCTAACCATTTAGCCTTTCTTAGAAAAGTGCGACTGAAACGCCGGCCCACTTAACTAGAAAATACACAAATATTGGAAAATGGAGCCAAAATATAGCCGAGAAACAGCATACCAGAACCACAAACCTGGCGCGAATTTCAAAGTGTACATCTCCAAACAAGCGGAATCAACGCCGTCTTGAAGCCAAAATGTTAACTAAAACGGGACAACAATCGGCGGACTAGAACAAACACTAGGCGCTGGTTACGACAAAGGTAAAATAATTAAGCTAGGTGCAGTGGTTATGGAGATATTTGCATTCATAGCGGTCGGCTGCGGATAGCACCATTTTCGAGACTCCGCTAAATTCACGTTGTGATTTGGAAACAGATACAGAAAAAAGAAAGTAATATATAAAAAAGGGCTAGGCGTAACAAGTTCCGAATATGGAGTAGTAACTGGGAATGCCTAAGATAACGTGTAATTCGCTGCCGTAGCGAAGTATGACGCAGTGGGCCGAAAAGCATACTTTCTCAGTAAACGTAGTAAAAGTTGGGAAAACAGACGGAAAGGTTTCAGGGAGATACTAGGTAGGCTGTAAGAATTATTATATAGGTAGAACAGCACAGGATATGGTGTAGCTAGCCCACAGCCAGAATGCGACCATGTGCGATGTTCAGAGTATATTGGACCGCAGAATCCACTATGAATGTGGAATTCAACGTTTTTAATACTCCGATGTAGATGTGAAAATTATACCGAAGCCGCATGAGCTGAGTCCATATGGATAAGACAAGGGAACATAAAACTCATTTGCCCCGTCTGAACTAGGATAACGCAAGCCTTTCCTACAGAAATATTACCAGTTTCGACTCATTGAGGCTATTTTATACGCCGTTATGGTTGTATCACTGACACTAATGAGCCAGGGTGGTCTTCCAGTGATAATAAGAAAACCAATGTGAGAAAATTACAAAAAATGTGTCCAGGTGAGAAACCCCTTGGGTTCCGCTTTGGTTAGACACGAATACCACTTCTTTTGGGGGTTGCGCCATCTCAAACATGACCGAGTAGTGGGCCGCAGGTGCTAAAGCATACAACTGTGCATTAGGTTGCTAGTTTAGAGCTCTATTTCTCTTAGCTGAGAGTCGGATGCAAGTGCCTGTGGTGTTGGACCAGAATAACGCAATCGTTCCCTGGAGAAACATCATCAGTTTCAGCACTTTGAGGTTATGTTATATATCTTAATGGATGTGCCACCAATGCTAATGAGCTAGAGATGTCTTCCATTGATAATAGAGAAATAGGTGTCCAAAAAATTAGCGAAATGCATTCAGGTGGGAAATACCACGAATGCCGCTTTGGTTAGGCATGATCACCTCATCTTATAGAGGTTGCACTTTCTCATTTGTGACGGATTATTGGGCCTCATGTGTTCAAGCACACCATTTCTGCATCGCGTTGCTATTTGGAGCTCTAACTCTCTTGGTTGAGAGTCCGATGCAAGTGCAAGTGATATTCACCAGTGTAAGGTAATAGAAAATTGGGAGATCACAACAGCTATTAACTTGGAGGTTTCCTGGTGAGAATCTTCCACATTGTCAGGCAAAATGAATGAACACAAATGTAACGCAAGCAGAGAAGATAACGGAAAACAAGTAAGAGCTGGCTGTTCACCCACCATTACGCATTACATATGGTAGGCTTTGGAGCCAGGTAAAGGTTAAAATTACGTACGAACGGCCAAGGAAAGAAGAAGTGGTGGTCAAAATATCTGGGTGTCTAGCTTTCCAGGTGACAGGGGCCTCACTGCCGCATGGTTAGCTTTTTGCAAGAGAAAGGGAATCCGGAAAAATTGTTGTGCAAGCATGAAGGATTGAAGAAAAGTATCTGGTTTTTCATAATGCCTGTCTACCAGCGTTTCCGATAGTGATAGGCATACGTATAACTCAGATAAAACTAGATGTACGGGCCAAGAAGGCTTAAGTGGAGAGTAAATGCCTGAATATAGGTTATGGTGATATTGCCTTCGAGGTGGGTAGGTGGCCCTGTTATATAATCAGCGGTGTAAAGTAGCGAGTACTTAAACCTAGGGGAGGGCATCGGTTATTGGCAACTATTAGATGCCGATTACGTAGGCTAGTAGAAATACCTATAAAGCAGGCAATTTATACGACTATTTTAGACAGATAAATGGTAACGTACGGGTGCACCATGTGTGTGGACAACAACGCTAGAACCTGGCATTTCACATGATGCTTAATGTTGTTAAAATGTTTCTAGTAGACGATGCACATGTGTCACAAGTATAAGTATTCGCAAGAGACCAAGTGGACTAGGTATTTGGAAAATACTAAGGGGTAAAGATGGAGACGAAGGAACCGAAGTGTAGAAGGAAGAAGTGACGTAAAGTTTGTCCGTTCGGATTGCTTCTTCATTGCTATGCAATATCCTACCTGGTCAGTGCCTACAGGCTTACGATGCTCCCATTCAATAGTACTAGGCTGCTTTACGTGCTGATCTGTTGAGCAGTAAGAAACTGGACGTCGAGAAGGAGCTTTCAAAGATTTGAGCTACCAATTAGTGTTTCCAGGTTGCCTTTGCGGTAGTGTCTACTAATTTAAGACTTCCTATTTAACTAAGTAAAGCGCTCAGCTACTCTGGGGTAGGCTGAATACCTTTTGTGGTCGGATTACCAGTCCTAACGTTTGTAAGATGCGTGCAACTGATCGGGCCGAGATCTCTCACGTGGTGTGACAGGGACCGCAAAGTATGGGGAGGACCTGTGAGTCCAAGATGCTCCTGTCACGAAGCCTATTTGAGCGCAATACAAAGTTGCGCCAGAGCAGATCAAAATGTAATTTTTGCCCCAACGGAGCCGGTCTCAAAATGGTTGTCATCAGAATCACAGATGTTGAA
Source organism: Dicrocoelium dendriticum (assembly GCA_944474145.2). NCBI lineage: Eukaryota > Metazoa > Platyhelminthes > Trematoda > Plagiorchiida > Dicrocoeliidae > Dicrocoelium > Dicrocoelium dendriticum. The sequence continues at coordinate 177,373,649 of OX104064.1, forward strand.
AAGGCGTCTTATGTTATCCAGACATATAACCTTTCGTACCTCCTGCTTGAAAGCCTGTGGATTGTGAAACTCCCGCATCTGTGAAGGTAATTTGTTCCAGTTAGTTACATAAGCGACAAAGAAGAAACGTGAACGTAGTTTCTTCCTCGCTGGCAGCGGGGCAACTGTGCAGTGCTTGTTTCGGAGGTTGAATTCTGCTCCTCTTCTCAGTGTCAGGCTGGGGATATCACTGTGCACAGCTTGGTATATTAACTTATGTAAGAAGCACAGGTTTAAGATAATGCGCCGCAGCCATAGAGGCTGGAGCTTGAGATGGTTACACCTCTGTAGGTAACATCCCTCAGACTTTCGCCGCCGGTCCAGATAAAATGGCCAAATAGTCCACTACTTCCTACCCCGCAACCTGCGCATTTTTTAGGCCAGGTGGGGATGAGCCGCGACAGTTTCGTCCCGACACCAAACTCCTCGTCGCCCAACTACCAACTGCAATGCCTTCTCACCCACTTCTTACAACTACTGCAGATAGCGAAGTAAGCATCAACGGCTTCATCTCGTCATGCGTAAATCTAATAGACCCCAAGTGTTCTTTCTCACTTCTACTTATAAATGCTAGGTCCCTAAACAATAAAATGCATATCTTGCGTCCGTTGTCTGTCCTCGCCGACCCTGATGCAATATTTGTCACGGAAACATGGTTTTCCCCTTATGCTTCAGAGGAGGACTACTCACTTCCTGACTACCAGCAGTTTATGCAGTCGCGTACGCACAAACGAGGGGGCGGGTGCGCCATTTATGTTAAAAATACTTACCCAGCAAAAATGTCCGAAATGATGAACGCTGCTGAGGCGATGGATTCAGTATGGATAACGGCTGATATCCTGGGATCCACGATATTATTTGGGTGTGCTTATAGACCACCTGATACCTCAGCTAAGGGTGACAAGGCACTTATGGATGCTTTTGCGCAAGCGTCAACTTTTCCCTGCGATTACAAGCTCGTTGCAGGAGATTTCAACCTACCTGAGTTAAACTGGTTCTCACCTGCTGCAACAACGAAGTATGCTGCCCTACAAGCATGCATCAATTTAGGCGGCTGGACGCAACATGTATCTGCTCCAACCAGGGAGGAACACATCCTTGACCTAATATTTACTCTCAGCATCCCATCAACGCGAGTGGCAGTCGGCCGGGAATTCCCGGGTAGTGATCACAGATTAGTGCATTGCTCGGTTTACTTAAAGCCACATACTGCCCACCCAACAGAACCAGGTGCAGTCTTAGTATACCGCCCGATGCACCTCGTCAACTGGACAACCTTTGCTGTGCTCGTCCGATCAAATAATTGGGATGATTTCTTTATGTCTGATTCAGTGGATCGCTCGGCTGAGCTGTTTTATGAGGAAATACTCAACTGTCTCGACTCTCTAGCTCCCGTGTCGCATTTAATAAGGCATTCTTCTAAAAGTATGACCCAAACCAAAATGCATAACAGAATGCGTCAGCTTAGACGATCCTATTACAAAACCTTCAATTTTGCTCACATCATGAGAGCGAACGAGATGGCATACCAGTTTTCTGCCAGAGCTAAGCAGCAGAAAACCAAGCAAGAAATCGCCGCACTAAATAGTGCGAACAAAGCTAAGAGTCTCAGTTGGCTGCTGCGCTCTCGAACCTCTAACTTTGGACGAAAGTTCTCTACTCTAAAGATCAGTCCCAACGAAACGTCTAGTGACCCAAGAATTTTATGTGAAGCCTTCAGCTCACATTTTAAAGAATCTCAGTGTTTGGAAATAAGCTCAACCTTTCAGGCCATGAAGGTACCCGGTAGCCAGTCCCTGTCCTTTGTACAGTTTGACCTAAGTAGTGTCCGTTCCGCGATCTCAACTACCAAGCCATCCTGGGACCCTGGTCCAGACGGAATCCCGCCCAGTCTACTTAAGAATGGTGGTGAAGATATCCCTCTGCTTCTTCTGAAAATCTTTACGTTATCAATGCAAAAAGGTCAATGCCCGGCCGCATGGAAACATTCTATCATAGTGCCAAGACATAAGGGCGGAAGCCTACAGGAAGTTGGTAACTATCGCCCCATTAACCACACTTCCATTATCTCGCGCGTGATGGAGAAGTTGATTAAAAAAGCCCTCATGACTCATCTTTACGCAGGCGAGCACATAAATGAATCTCAGCACGGGTTTCTAAGTGCTCGGTCTTGTGCAACCTGTCAGCTGGACTTCCTTAATTTGGTCACCGAGGCCATTGACTCTAATCAATCAGTTGTCATTCTTTACCTTGATATGCAAAAGGCGTTTGACAGGGTACCACACATGCGCCTGATGCATAAGCTAAAGGCTTATGGGGTAGAAGGTCCTCTATTAGACTGGTTGGGTTCCTACTTAATAGGACGTACGCAGTCTGTTAAGGTTGAACAAACTATATCCACCCCGACCGCCGTCCCCAGTGGCGTGGTGCAGGGGAGTGTCCTTGGCCCTACCCTATTTTTGATTTATATCAATGACCTCTGCAAGATTTTGCAACACGGTCGCTCCTTTATCTTTGCTGACGATGTGAAAGTTGTCTACGACTTTCCCCGTGGCAATGAATTTTCCGCAATAAATAGTATCCGTGAGGATCTTAATGCACTTGAAAAGTGGTGCGAACACTGGCAAATGACCTTCTCCGCTCAAAAATCTAACGTCATGACCCACAGATTCTCTATACCTGCTGGGTCCCTAACAATAAACGGCAGCACTATCAAACAGGATATCATAACAACAGATCTGGGCTTGCGCTACTCTATGAGCCTCAACTTTGCAGAGCAAGTGCATTATCAAGTCGCAAGGGTAAGAGGATTATCGTTCCACATACGCCGTTACATAGAAAACGCCGATGCTAGGCTAGAACTTTATAAGAGTCACGTCAGGCCACATCTAGAATATTGCTCTTTTATATGCAGCAATCTACGTAAGTCAGACCGTGTTCTGCTTGAGAAAGCTCAGCGACGCTTTACGAAGATGTTGACTCCACCGCAGCAAGCGCTGAATTACCGACAAAGGTGTGAACACCTTAAAATTCAGCCGCTATGGCAAAGGCGCATTATCCTTAACATGTGCTTCTTACATAAGCTAATTCATAGAAAGTTGCACAGTAATATCACTTGTCTTAAACTAAGGAGCGCGTCTGAATCGAGACTCCGAAACAGGGGCCATTCCATTACTCCGCTAAAGGCAAAGAAAAGACTGCGGTCTCGTTTCTTCTTGGTTGTGTACGTGAACATGTGGAACAGGTTGCCTTCCAGAATAAGAGAAATCCAAAATTTGCAGGTCTTCAGGAAGGAGATACAAAAATTCCTATGTTTTGGTAATCTACAAAGCATCTTCCATATCTGCGATTCGCAAGACCACTTCTTTGAAACTGGCCCTGATGTAGCTTGAGGACGCCCAAGATGTAGTGCAAGACATCTAAGCACCTTGAGCTCAAAACTCATCCACATTCATTGTGGTTACCATTCTAGCACCTAAGAGACTTGCACGGTATCCGTCGCACCCATTTTCCAGGGTTTAAGAATAGCAAACGGAATACAATATGATCTTATTCTTCAACGACCTCTTCCTTCAATCCTTATTTCTTATCTACATCTTCATTCCTTCTCTTCAGACTTACATTTATCACTTTCCAACCTCTTGACCACTGGATCCGTGGAAAAAGTATTAGGCTTATGACCTCCATGGTACTCCTAGTAAACGCATGCTACCAGACCTAAGCCTTGCATAGGATGATGAAAGCGTTTTCTGCTGCTGATGCACCCAAGCTTAGCATTAGAATTGTCCAAAATCGTCTAAATGCCGGCTTTAAATGAACCTTTATGTGTCTTCCTAGATGTCGGTTGCCAGCGGGCCCTAATTGAAGCTTTTTCATTAAGTCTGAGCACTAGTTACTATACTCAGCAGTTTCCAAACACTATCAGTAGGTAAACAGCAAAATAAAACATATATCTTTCTTATTGTTGACAAAGAGCGTACTTTGAAAGTTCTAGGCCCAAGAATCAGACATTTTGCTCTCCACTTATTCTCTCTTGGCCCCATATACTTAGCTTTATCTGGTATACATGTGCCTTTCGCTATTGGCAACACTAGTAGACAGTCATAATGAAAACCAGATCCTCTTCTTTAACTGCTTTTGCTCGTAAAACACTCTCATTTCCAGATTTCATTTCACTGGCACGAAAGCCAACCAACGACAGAGAGGCCCCTGTCACACTGGCTGGCTGGAGCACCAGAAACTTTCCACCACCACTTTTCTTATCTTGGCCGCCCGTGTATCATTTATCTTTTAGCTGGCTCCAAAGCCTACCATGCGTTATGCGTAATGGTGGGTGAACGACCAGCTCCCACTGGTTTTTGTTACTATTCTACTCCTGATTTACCTTATCGCTCTTTGCTTCGGGTGCTAGAACAGCTCTTGCCAGGCAAATCACAAAAGAAATAGTCGGCGTGACATTAGAGTACCAGTTAACATTGCCATCTGGATGAACACCGCCGGCACTATCTTCGGAACTTAAGAACGGAGAGAAATAAATCAAAATTCATCAAAGAGCTGCACAATAGTGTGCATCTACACACGAGGCATAACAATAACTCAAGTGTGAGCAAGCTCAACCACCAGAAGTAGAGCTGTTAAAGCCCAACCAATGTAGACCAAAACGGATTTCACGCCCAAATGCAATTAGCTAAATTTTACTAAATTTTCCCATGCTTATTTCTTTATTATTGGTGACAGGCTCCTGTAGCTCACTGATGTTAGTGACAGAGCCTCATGAATATAGAAAATCGGCTCTAAGGGATAAATCTTGTGATGTTTAGCCAAGTAATGTGTCTATTTTGCAGGCCGAAATCTGTCAGCCGATCTGAAAGACCCCCTGGTTTACTCAGGTAGACCTGGCTCATGCGGTCTTGTTATAAGCTTTAGTAAAGCTTAGAGGCTTAAAAAATGCTAAACTCTATTTTACTGGTTGTTTATGTGGCTCAGTATCCCCTGAAAACGGTATGCCGTGGCCTTCTAACCGTGAGTTAATTACAGGCTCCCCTGAATTCCCATGTAGATATAATATTCCTTGCTGGATTTCTAGTGTTTTCGCGCAAAACCATCCCTTATTTGCATATATTTATCATGTATGCCTACAAAGTTTACTTTTCGGCCACCTGCGCAGCCCGTAGTTGTCGCAGGGTATTACGGGCTAATTAGAGCATTTCTGGATAGCCATGCCCATCTAGATCATATGCCGCTTCCCTACTTTTTATGTTTTCTTTTCTTTTTTCTGCTATCTGCTTGCAAAGCAGAAAGCCATTTTTAGCGAAAAATAAAAATGGCCTTATTCGTAGACCATCATTTAATTGCGAATAACTCGCAAAATACTGCACGTATTGTGTTGCTTTTAAGTTCAGCGTATTCAGGCGCTAAAGCTGGTCCAGATCAGTGCAATTTTGTGCTACTTTAAGCGGTATTGTAACTGTAGAAGGGCATTTTCTTTTATCTGAGAATAACTCAGGTTGAAATTTCGCGCCGGAGAGCAATATCAGCGTAAGAAAAGTAGGGCTCTATTTTTTTGTTAATTGGTCTTTTTCTACTAAAGCGCGCGGATTTATTTACTCTCTTAACAAATTGTTTCTATTCTTGCCTGCATTTATCGAAATTTTTTTTAAACTTTTTGTATGCCTTATAATCCCTTCACTCATTTCTTCCATGTGCGCAACAACAATTGGGGCAACTGAGTGGCCAATTAATGTGCGATCAATTTAAAGTGAACTTTCGGCGAATTGGATTCTGTTCCAAGGAGAAAAGGCACAACTCCGCGAAGTTTTTCACAATAAAAGAACAAGGAGCTCAAGATCGCCCGAAGGAACCAGAAAACGTCAAGGTGGGCGCCTGATACCCAGTAGCTGTATACCAAACAGTGCCAATGCATTTGGAATTTCTAACGATGAACATATATTTATATTTTGCCTACTTCCATGCAAGAGCATCGGATTAATGTAAGCCTTGATCTGAACCCTTTAGGGTGCAGCCTCTAGCAGGTCTAGAAATATACCTATTTATTTATTTATTTAAAACTAAGCGCTAGGCCTTGTGGGGCTACTACTTTGGTAAACCGCCGCTGAGCATTTTCGAGCATTATGCGGTCTGATTTCCTCAAATTACTGAAGATGAAGGGGCAGTATTCCAGCTGCGGACGAACATGACTGCCGTAAAGCTCCAACCGTGCTTCTGCCGAGTTAATGTGGCGGCCTATGTGGAAGACCATTCTGCGTGCTTTTGCTACATGATACTGTACATTCTCTGAAAAGTTGGGTCATAGAATAGCGAATACCTAGGTCAGTAGCTAACGTTTTTAGTTGGATGGGCGTACCATTCAACGTAAACGCGCCATCCGATATGGAGCATTTGTGGGTCAGAATACTAGATTTATCAGCAGAGAATGTCATTTGCCAATTTTGACACCACGACTCTAAGGTCTTCAGGTCTTCACGGATCTCCTGTAGTGCGGATACTTTGGCGCTTGGTGGGAAGACATATACGACATTTATATCGTCGGCAAAGAGGAATGGGCGACCATGGCGCAGGCTGCTACAGATGTCGATCACATAAATCAAAAACAGGGTTGGTCCAAGCACGCTGCCTTGCACAACATCGCTGGAAACTATGACAGGGATGGACTCAAAGTGTGCTACCTTCACGGACCGCATACGCCCGGTTAGGTGGGATTTATAAATAAATAAATAAATAAATAACTAGTATATTCTCGAATTTCCGAGACACACCTGACCAGGCATGATCAACGTTTACAAGCAATTTATGTTTCGCAACAAACACGTTGCTATGTATGTAATCGGCAGTAAGCCGAAAGTTGTCCAAGCTTTGGAAATTGTAAAATTAATCTTGAAGTATAAATTCGTCAAAACATGACGACAAGTTGGGTTCTAGTGGGCGTAGTGTAAACAGGCTGGGCATTCCGTTTGTAGAGAAAACTTGTCAGGAAAATATTACATTAGGATTCTGGTCGGCTTGCCAGTATGTAGTTGTGGGCAGTGACTTTATTCAGTGGCGAGTCACATCCGCCACGTCGCAGTGTTGTTAAGCGGACATTTGTGGCTTTTTATAGGGAGAACGCTTGCCAGGCGAAAACCCACCACGTCCTGAAACACTGTCAGAAATCCGTTTGTACACTAATGTAAAACTGGCAGAGCAGCTCGTCGACTGATATAACCCTCGGTTAACCGCCGTCAATTGCCTTCTAATTTCCTCTGTTAGCTGAACAGGTTATTTTTGCTCGGAGCGGCCATAATGGCTGAGGCCTATGGAGGGTTAGACCTTCGTCATCTTCGTGTCCAGGTGAGCAAAACTTCCGATTCTTGCTTCTAGAATTTACAGGATTATGTATACTTCGCAGGAGTATGAAGGCGTCATGTCCAGCTACCATTACTGGACGACGGTCATGGTAGTGAGTGCATTTTTATCCACTTGTTGTACAGCCGTGTTCTATGTAGGTCCTTGGGGGTTTCTATGTCCTGTCCCAGGCACAAGCTCTTTCACGTTCCGATCCCAGATCCCCAAGAAGTTCCAGACCTCGGAGAAAGGGAAGGTGAGAGACAAACAGGGCCGCAAAGAACAGACGTGGGAACAAGCATTATTTATGTTCTATGGTCTAACATTTAGAAGAAACATATGATGTACAATGTGTAACAATGATTATGCTAAAAGTGTCTTTTGAATATTCATCGGAAGCAAAGCCCTATAGGTTGGTTGCTACCGTATACCTTGGATGCAGAGCGTTGCGCCGTTAAGCAAAGAAAACACGGGATCAGTTTGCTATGATGCAACTGTTGCGTGGGAAGATTCGCTGGGGAGCGTAGAATATGCTGACCCAGGGAAAGCCAGTGAGTCTTTTGGACTCATACATGGGTTAGTTTCGCAAAAATAGCAGCGAATAATTGAGGAATGAACACCTGTAAATGAGAAGCTAAGGGGCGTCTCTGTACTGACCAGGTGAGAGAGTGCCGAATTAAAAAGCTAAGAAGGGCTAATTGACGGAAGGACCGCGAATAGCCAGAATACATGCGTACATTAAGGTTGCTGAGGATATCAGAACCTGAGGCCTAACCGCAGCAGCCAGAGTGCTAGGGTAATAGTGCCAAGCTGGATAGAGCCATGGACTGCTAGCCCGAGACTTGGAGTATTGCAGGTAAAAAATGCCTAAGACAATACAGCAAGTAATGGGTAGATAAAGGTCTAGAAATGTGAGGCAGAAGAGCGGCTTACGCTGAATACCTGGATATGTTTGCACGACAGAAGAAAGCTAAGAGAGGTTTCATGATAGAATGACAGCGGACAAGTAAAGCGCAAGCATACAAAGAGGTTGTTAGATAGTTAGAGCATAATAGACTACGACGCATCGACGTGCAGCTAATCAAATCATGCGGTGGTGCTAATGGAGTATAATTAAGGAGGCCTGAGCCGGGAGAAGCCAGTGAGAGAGCTGTACTACGGCCAATTAGGTGTCGCGGATGAGCAATGGCATTTAGGTGTGGCCTTATAATTGCTAGTGGACACCTGATTAGGGCAACAGACAGCAAGTGTATGTGATGCGCGCAGTCCCAGGGATTAAAGCTTGGAGGGATAAAGTGTGGACCTTGGCAGCTCAGTATATGCGCAAAGATGATAGTAGCTTATGAAGAAGGACTGCTGCTAAACACGGGAGCCAGAGGTAAGACGAGGAACAGTTAGGGTTGCTGTAAGTGTGAGTATCAGTGATCAGCAATGGAATTTGCATGAAGCTTTTTAGTTGCTAGTGTATGCCTACAATTACCCATAATAAATCAGCAAAAAGCGGATGTATGTGACGCAGACAGCCACAAAGTATGTTCGAGATAGAAGAGAGCAGCTCTTAGCAGGCTCCAGAAATGCGTGGAGCCTACGATTACTAGTTGCTGCTAAGCAGAAGTGCTTAGGTTTAAGAGGATCGACAGAACATGGCGCTGCGAGAAAATTTCGGTGGCCTGATGTAGCCAGTCCATTAGGCTATTTGGTTACAAGTGGATTGCTACAGTGTCACAGAACACATCAACAAGCCAGCGAAGGTAAGTGATACAGACAATCTGGGGATTACAGGATGGAGAAACGAGGAATGTCTCCTAGTAGCTCCGGATAAGCTCAAAGATGTGTGGAGCCTACAGTGAATCTCTGCAGTAAACGTAATGAAGATAAGAAGAACGAAGGGTAATTGTGCTGAGAGAACCGGCAGACAGCATCTGAATTCCATTGAAACTTCTAGTTATTTATTAGATACAGTGACAGAAGAAGTCAACAAACCAGTAAAGGTATGTGATGCTAACAATTCAAGAGAGTAAGTGGGAGAGATACAGAGTGGCTACTAGCGTAGATATGTATGCTAACTACTATGACTGGCTGCAGCTAAAAGTGGTGACATAAGTAATACGAAGAACTGATAATGATACAAGGTGAGATAGAGAGTATCCGCAACTAGCAGTGGCATTGGGGTGTAGGCTTCTAGTGGCTAGTGGATACCTAAAGTGTCCCAGAATAAGTCAACGGTCAGCAAATGAATGTGACGCAGACAGTCACAAAGAATGAATGTTGGGGATGAAAGAGGGTGGCACTTAGCAAGCTCCGGATATGTGCAGAGAGATACGTGGAGCCCTCGACCACTAGTTGCTACTAAGTAGAAGCGCTGAGGTAAAGAGGATCGACAGAAAATGGCGCCACGAGAAACATTCGGTGGCCTGATGTAGCCATTCCATTAGACACTTGGGTCACTAGTGGATTCCTACAGTGCCACAGAACACATCAACACGCCAGCGAGGGTAAGCGATACATACAATCTGAGAGATTACCGGATGTGGAAACAAGGAATGTCTCCTAGTAGCTCCAGATAAGCTCAAAGAAATATGGAGCCTACAATGAGTCTCTGCAGTAAACGTAATGAAGATAAGAAGAACAAAGGATAATTGTGCTAATGGAGAGAACCAGTGGGCAGCAACGGAATTCCATTGAACCTTTTAGTTTTTTATTAGATACTTACAGTGACAGAAGAAGTCAACAAACCAGTAAATAAATAAATAAGTAAATAAATATTTTATTCTCGACTATGCGAGGCACGCTCGTGGAGGCATGATCAGATATATGCAACGGTACAAACATTTTAATGCAATTGTAACAGTAACGTAGAAAATTGTTCATATATCCATGATTGGAACTGTACAATGTTGAAAATGCGAAACAATAAGTTGGCTGTCATGAGATACGGGACCTCAGCTAATAAGAGATTGAGAATCCTGAATGATCCATTGTAAGGTATTGGAAGAGCCCGCACACAAGGAAGGAAAAGGGCAACGTGTCGTAGGATGTAAAACGACAACAGTATATACAGATGTAGAAGTCCCAGTGTAACGATCATATGTAGAATTGTGACGCTAGTTGACCTGCCAGTGTAAAGTTATGGGCTGTGACTTTATTCGGTGGCAAGTCACATACGCCACGTTGCAGTGTTGTTAAACGGACATTTGTGGCTTTTTGTAGGGAGAACGCTTGCCAGGTGAAAACCCACCACGTCCTGGATCACTGCCACCAATCCATTGAATGGCAGATTGTAACTGGCTATGTTTCTTGTTGAAAGTCTGTTTGCTCGGTTATTCGCAGTCAGGTTGCGTCCCATTATTTTCCGCTGGTTGATGCAATAACTGGTTGCCTATTGCGTTCCTGGGTCCTGTCCATTGGTAGGTCGGGTACTAAACATTCTTATTGAATATGATGTGCTGATCCTTCGCAGAACCACATGAAGTCTTCTCTGATTATGTATATTTGCCGGGGAGCGAAGAATTCGTGTCCAGCTACCCTCACTGGACATCGGTAGTTGGGTGCAAATAGTTAGAGTGGAAGTGAGGCCATGGTCCAGGTAAGTACTTGTTGGTTATTTCGTCCCATCCCAGACGGAGGCAGTTCCTTAGTTCAATCCCGAAGCTCTCCGATGTTCACGACCTCAGAGAAAAGGGAGAGAGGAACAAGCCGAGAGAAGACCGAAAAGGAACAGTCAATGTACCTAGCTTTTGATCAAAATCCTACCTTAAGACATTTATTTGAGACAACTAGTGTACAAGGTGTAACAGATATTACGCTAAAGATGTTTTTACTTATGCGGAAGGCATGGCCTGATGGGTAGAATACTTTCATGTGCATAGGGATGAAGCGCAGGATTCCGGTAAGATATTCATGAGGTGTAAGCTGACAATGTTCGAATTCTACCTGAGACTAGAAAGTGGGTGTGTAGTCATGATTGGTTGTTATCGGAAACCAAAAGACAGTATGTGATGCTAACAATTCAAGAGAGTAAGTTGAAGAGATGCAGAGTGGCTCCTAGCGTAGATATGTATGCCACCTGCAATGACTAACTGCAGCTGGAAAGTGGTGACGTAGGTAACGCGAAGAACTGATAATGATACAAGGTGAGATAGAGAGTATCCGCAACTAGCAATGGCATTGGGGTGAAGCCTTCTAGTGGCTAGTGGATACCTTAAGTGTCCCAGAATAAGTCAACGGACTGCAAATGAATGTGAGCAGACAGTCAAGAAGAATGAAGGTTGGGGATGAAACAGGGTGGCACTTAGCAAGCTCCGGATATGTGCAGAGAGATACGTGGAGCCCTCGACCACTAGTTGCTACTAAGTAGAATTGCTGAGGTGAAGAGGATCGACAGAAAATGGCGCTACGAGAAACTTTCAATGGCCTGATGTAGCCATTCCATTAGACACTTGGGTCACTAGTGGATTCCTACAGTGTCACAGAACACAGCAACACACCTGTCAAGCAGAGGGGTGACTACACCGTAAGCCTTGAGCTTATGTAATAGGCGTTTATGGGGGACCCTATCGAACGCCTTTTGCATATCGAGGTATAGCGTAATAATCGCCATACCTGAATCAATCGCGCCAGTGACCAGGTTGAGAAAATCAAGCTGGCAGGTTGCGCAGGATCGTGCGCTTAGAAAACCATGCTGTGACCTGCTAACTTTTCCTCCTGCACTCAAGCAGGCCTTAAGCGCACGCTTAACCGATTTCTCCATCACACGTGAGAGAATAGATGTGTGGTTTATGGGTCGGTAGTTGCTGACTTCCTGTACGGAGCCACCTTTATGGCGCAGTGTGATGACAGAGTGCTTCCAAGCCAATGGGTATTGGCCCTTCTCCATAGAGAGTGTGAAGTCACACGGGAAGTCACAGAGCTGACAAAGGAACTTCCTTCTGCGCTCTACCAACCAATGAACCAGTGAACACGCTGGGGGCTGAAGGATGAACTGCTGTAGTTTCGACGGCACGCCATCGTCACATAATCGTTCATTTGTCTTGAAGCACGCCCAGGTGACATTACGAATTTCTTACGATGGTCGGCGCCAATCATCACGTCGGTCACTTGACTAGGTTAAACAGCTGATTGAGGAATCAGCCGGGTGATGAACCAGCTGAGCAAAGAATCAGCCGATTCCTTCTCGCGGCCGTGGTGCTTCCGCTTTCCGGAAGCCCTGTGCAGTTCCCGAAGGGTACGACTAACCTGGTCGCAAGCTTCAAGGAAGAAAACTGTATTCTTCCTCGGTGCTACTTACTGCTATTACAGGGCGCATAAAGTTTGCAAGCAGTTGTAAACCCGACAGTAGGACATAGATTTTGTCTACAGGGAAAATAGTTCGACTGTTCACTTAGACTGGGTACAGATGTTCTCAAAGCACAGTTTATGTTCACACGCTTACCGACTTTGTCGATTTGGAAAACGGATCTGAAAAAGGAAGCAGACCGAAAATTGGGTTTTTAATTTGGATGCTGACTCGTCGGGGAGTATACAGTGTAATATCCGTGACCAATGTTTTTATTAGTTATATGTTCCAAGAAACGTGCTCGCCTGGCTAGCAGCGAGTATGTCCTGCAGCTGTAGCGATTACTCTTAACGTGTTATCGAGGGTCGCTCAGCAGCAAATTTCGGTTATGTTTCTCCCGACGGTTCGCGCTCCATGTCCAATTAAATATACAGGGAAGTGAAATGGGTTTGAAGCGCCTGGATAGGTCATGTTCACTCACCAAGGATACAATTTGAATGGCGATAAGGTTTCAATTTTGGTAAACCGGACCTACTCTCAGCCTGCTGCCACTATGCCTGTTATAAGTGATCACTCGGCTACGTTTTTGATCATTGAATTGTAAAGTGCAGGAGGATAGTCCTTTGTCAGCTCCTTCACCTCCCGATCATTGCGTGAATGCCGTGAGTCTCTGCGAGACTGTATTTCACAAGGAGCCGTAACAACTACGTTGGAAGAAGTAATGTCCCACTTTACTCATTAGGTGAGCATACAAAAATCGCCTGAAACATTCCTCGGTCTGCGCGTCAACAACGTGTTTCGGTAAGTCGTTTCAGTCATTTACCTTGCGGGTTGATAGAGCGAAGGTGGAACGAACTTTGCGTCTGCTGGGTTTACATAGTTTCAGTTATGTCCACGAGTGAGTATTAGTGTTGACTTGAGGGAACGCTTGTAGCTTCATCCCTATCTTCCCCTCAGAATTCGCCTAGTAAAAATCAGAGCACCTCTACGTCGAGGATATTCCATGGAGAACAGATGCATCCGCTGTAGTCGAACAGTGTAAGGTACGTCCCTTAACTCCAGTCAGGATTTCGAAGCACACCGCTGAACCTTCGCAATTAAATCACACTCAAACTTGATAAAAGGACAGGTGGCAGGTAGTGCTTATTCAAGGCTCGGGCGCACATTGGAAGTAAACAGGATTCGGAAAATTTCCGGGGTCCGTTGCGAGAAGGCTCTCCGGATGGCATGAAACCACCCGTTGGCAGCGGCAGCCCTCTGTCTTCTGTGACCCGTAAATCATGTACGACAGGCACATGGAGGGCTTTCTCAAGTATGGTGGTTCTTAGTGCTACCCAACCAATATGGTATATCTCGAAACTTTAAGGGACCCCTATGGGGAGAACTGAGCATATTTCACACGTTGTGGGCAAGTGCCAGTTGACCACCCTGTCGTGTAGCAGGTCCAATGCTGCCTGAACCTGTCAACTTCCTCGAGGCCGGATACCTATCTACAGCTTCAAGTCATCAGACAATCCGTCTGAAGCTCCGATGGGAGGTCATTGATGAATATCGTGAACAGTTCTGAACCAACTACCGTCCTTGCGCAACCCCGCTAGTCATGAGCACAGGAGCGGAGTAGGCTTCATTCACCTTGACTCGCATGGTCCGGCTACCTAAAAATGCAGCGATCCAAGTAAGGACATTCCCAGAGACCTCAGTAACACGGAGTTTAAGAAGGAATCTTTCATTGGAGACCCTGTCAACAACCCTTGCTGAAGTCTACAAACGCCACATCCAGGCATTTCCCAGCGACTAACGACCACGCCCAGTTCTTCCAAGCAACAAGCAGATTCGAGGTACATGAGCTTGCCGGCCGAAAGCCATGCTGAACACAAGAGATGAGGTTGAGGTTATCGAGGTGAAGCTGAAGGGCGCGCTTAAGAATCCTTTCCATTAACTTGCACGGTACGGACGTTAGGCAGATAGGTCAATAGCTTGCAGTATCTTGAAGGTCCCCACCCTTGTATATAGGTTTAACAGTACCCAATTTCCAAGCAACCGAGGGTCGTCCAGCTTCCAGGGAGTGCCGAAATAACCGACAGACGGGCGCGGCAATGTAGTCAACTACGGTCTTGAGGAACTGGGGGCGCAGCTCATTAAACCTCAGTGAGGATTTAGGATCTAATTCAAGAAAGCCTTCGGCAAGCTCAGCCAAACTCATTTCTATGTGCTGCAGTGAAGAGGGGTGGATTGGCGCAGCGTCACTGCGTAACGGCGTCTCTAAAGAGTAGTCAGATGAATGCTGCAGGGCCAGTAGATTGGCTTTCCTCGCATCGTCGTCAAGTAAAATGCTCTGCTCTGGGGAAAACAGAGCAGGAATTTCACTGTCAGGTTTAACACTTCTCAAATAAGTATAGAGTGCCTTCGACGTCGTGCTGGATATAACAGCCAAACTGAGTTCAGACTGATGTCGTTTCTTACGTTTTTTAATATACAGTCATTTCTGCTCAATTTGTGCTCCGAATGGTTAAGCGCGCAGTGAATAACCTTGAGTCGAACCCATAATTTACGCCCTTTGGATATTACGCACCTCAAGTCTCGGTCTATCTATGAAATGCATCTGGTAAACGTTCTACTTTTGCAAAATGGTACAGCGTGCACAACAAGCGACATCATCATGGAGTACAAAAGGTTCTACTCCTTACCTGGGTCCGGGGGTAAAGAAGTATTCCAGTCCACAGCGCTAGCAGCCGTAATCAGACGGATTGCATCGGTACGTCAGAAATCTTTGCGGAAACTACCTTGATTGCGAAGAGTGAAACGTCGAGTCCTGAGGAATGCAACCATACAGTGAGCACTACTACCAATATCCGGAAGCGTGGTAAAGTCTGCGACATCTGATTGCGCCTGGGAGAGCCCAAGTTCTGGAATATGAAGTGCCTGCACAACTAACATACGGGTCGGCACGTAACATATTGAAAGAGTTTACACTCGAGGACAGTATGCAAAGTCCGCAGCGAAAACCTCTGAAGAAGTAGCACAATGCAGCGAATCCCAGTCGACACCTGGGGTATTTATGTCTCCCAATGGTACATCCTTTCCCATACCATACATTTTAATGAAATCCATCCGTCGAGCTCCGGAATCCACTGAAGCTCTGTAGCTAACCCCGAGGATTACGGCTCTGTATCTATCATGAACCCGGCACTACAGGGCTTCGAAACCACCATTACCATCACAAGTAGCTTCAACTAGATGTGTCTTGAGGTCTGCATTCCAGTACAGAATCACACCGCCAACAGATCTCCATCCTTTGCGGTCAGTCCGATAGATGATACCGAGGATCTGCACCGCCGAGTCAAAGATATCCGAAAACAACCAGGGCTCGGTGAAAGTCATTACTAACAATGTGGAATTTCACCCACTCCTCAATATCGACATTTGCATCACTTCGGCTAAAGGCAACCTCCACATCTCTCAAATATATACCAGACAGAACAGCACTATTGGACTCTGTTTCGCCCATGCCTCCCACCGACTCCAATTTGGTAACCTGAAAACCCATACTCAATATGCGTCCGCCAAAACTGGATAACCACACCTGCCTCAGACGGAACGCCACATCAACTACCAAATCACATCCGTGACATCGGGCACTGAGCGGCCACCTTCAGCCCCTCAGGTTGCGCGCGCTGACTCCAAAGCCACGGCCACCTTTTCGGAGTCGGGCGCCTTAATGTTGCGTCATTCATCTAGGCACATCAGTAACCAATACGCCTTTTCTGCGTCTTCTTGTACTGCGGCTCTTTACTCGCTTCCCAAACGATTATTGCCTACCACCAGCAAGTCCCTCTTTGAATCAAGTGTCGCTCGCCATCTAAACCGCAGGGATGCAGACGCTAGTATAATGAAAGTCCTCTGCAAGCTGACTGATGACATGGCTTCTTCTGAGGTAACAGTAGCCTCCTCAGCTAATGCCCCTGCAGAATTTAATCCCACTGTCGGCATGTCGACCCCCAGTCATCACCAGTACCAACGCCTAGCACTTCTTGAAAACACACGCCAGAAGAGTTCCTCTGAATAATGGTAACCGCTCCCCTAACTTCTCCGCGACTCCCTCCACGCCCACGAAAGCGCACGCTACACAAGGAAACGAGCAGTTGACGAGCACATACGGCGACCCCTTCAGTTGCCTTAATCAAAACGATACTGCCTCTCCAAATGCACCTAACGATCAGAGCCTCCGAACAATTTAGCACGCTCTCCTCATTAATGCGCGATCCATCAGACTTAAATGCATCGTATAACCCCCTTATACTTCTCTCCTCTCCACAAGTGGTTCTTGTTACTGAAATCGGGCATTCACCCCTAACCCCTGATTCCCCCTACTCAATTCTAGCTACCGAATCATTAGCAATATTCGTGCGAACAGACGTGGTGGTGATTGCCTTATTTATGTCCAGGTAAACTTCGATGCTTCCGCCTTTGAAATCCTGAAGGTTCCATCTACATTCAGTCACGAGCTCGACCTCATGGCCTCTATCTGCTTATTGGCTGAGTCTATAACCCCCCACATTCAAATAAAACACAAGTAGACGAACTTGTTGAGCTCTTTATACACGTGTCCGAAATACCTTTAGACATATGATAGTAGGCGGAGGTTTCAACATGCCAAACCTCTAGTGGTACAATCTGGCTGCAACTGGCTAATACTCTTCATTCCCGGACACGGTCCTAGCAAATGAATGGGAGCAAGACGTAAGGGAACTTGCAAGACTGTCCAATATTCTTGACCTTAACCTTACAATCCGCCTCTACCAGGCGTACGCTAGTGTACAGGATAGCATCCCAGGTAGCGACCACAAACTGGTACAACTGTCGTTCAATCTAGCCAACCTAAATATCACTAAGACCAATCGAGCTCCCATTTCCAGTCCAATGTAACACACTGACTGAAACAGCTTTTCAACACTTCTAAGGTCAAAAGTAAGCAAATGCACGACGAATATTCTTTTCGATAATTCTCATCAGGCGTGTATAATTATGAAGTAAAACTTGGTGAGAATAAAGCCCGTAGAGACCTGTACAGTTTGAGGCTGTCAAATGTTTCGCTACAGTTCCCATAAGGAATGTATTCCTTACAGTTCCCTCTAAAGGGGACGTCGCGTTCGAACTGTTGAATAGAAAAATCCTCGGCCGCAGTGACCAAGACATTTCCAGCCGCCAATCTAAAACTACTTGCCGAAACACGACCATTGATTCTTCAGCGCTTAACAGATAAACTCCCGGCTCGGTCCGAATCATTTGTCTTATACCAGTTCACCTGCACTTATGGTGCTAGGTATCTTGGACATACCACCAGGTGTCTGTCCAAAAGAATCACTGAGCATTGTCCTGCGTCACTACGAAAAGGCACGGTAAAATCCATCAACAGTTCCGTATTGCACAACTTGGTCGAAACTGAACACCAAGTCCAGATAAACCAGTCGTTTCGATTCATTTATACTATCCCTAAACGATCCCAAAACCCCTTAAGAAACATTTGTTGAGCATTTCTGAAGCCATTGCTATCAAAGTTCTAAAACCAGAGCTATGCAAACAGCGCACACTGCTACAGGCTCTGAAATTGCCTTGGCCACGAACTTGACCTTCCTTGATCACCTGGCTGGCTAGCCGAACAACCTCCTCGTGGTGCCAGCTGGGTGGTTCGGGTTTGACCCTTTCCAGCAAATAGTTCGGCGGCAGTGGTCCAGAACGTGGTGGGTTTTCGCCTGGCAAGCGTTCTCTCTATAAAAAGCCACAAATGTCTGCTTACCAACACTGTGACTTGGCGGTCGTGACCCGCCACAAAATAAAGTCACTGCCCCGTGGGTATCCGAATAATCCTTTCCAGCGCACGGACATCCATCTTCTACTCGAGCATTGCCGACGATATGAGAGTGAAAATTAGAGCAGCACAGTTACAAACAGGAACCTCACAGTTACACCCCACACACACAGCTACATAATTACATACCCCCTACATAAACATACACAGGTACGGCAAACATAACGTATTCTTGCACATTCTTGACCGCGCATTGTTGTCATAATGATCATGCCTGTAAAGGCGTGCCTCGCCTTGTCGAGAATAAAAACGTTATTTATTTATTTAATAAGACAATCCGAATGACCAAATCATTGATTTAGTTTTCATATTGCCCAGTTAATAAGTTGCTTGTGCTCTGTACAGGCCTCTACGGGCTTTATTCTCTCCAGAGGTTTTGCTTCATAATTGTACACGCCTGATCAGAATTATCGAAAAGAATATTCTTCGCGCATTTGCTTACTTTTGACCCAAATGGGGATTATTTATGGACTTCTAAGGTCGATGAATGGGGACTGCGTCTTCCTGACCACCGATATCGGCGCTGCAGTATACGAACTCTACCGCAATCTAGCATTCTGCATAGAAATACTTACACGCAAACCATCCCTACGATTTACGAAACCATCATGGGGCACATGCAGCAGATGCCAAACCCCAGAAACCGCTAGCCAAATGTCGAAAGACGCATGACTTCTCACTTCTCATACATGTTGGCAAATTTCAGACAGAATGTAGGAAAAACGGTCAGATGCTAGGTTAGCTGAAAAACGCAGGACACCCTGACAAACCCAGCTCTAAAGCTAATGTTCACCTGATGCAGACGGAAGTAGAAGAACGCCAAAATTCATAACGTCGTTAATGACTTTGGATGGCACAGCAGTTACCGACCCAGAAATCTTGTGCGAATACGTTAACAGGCATTTTTGGGACTCATGTGCTGACGCCCATGTGACACACCCTAGAGCAATACCTAGACTAACTAACGATGACCTATCCATTGTCGACGTTGACATACGCTCGATTACTAGAACAGTCAAGTCACTCAAGTGGACTTACCACCTGGGTCACGATAGCCTGCCCTCTGCGCTTCTGAACCAAGGTGGTTCTGGTATTCCACCCTTACTACTTAACATATTTACCTTATCAATGTGCAACGGCGCTTTCCCAATAGCCCGGAAGTATGTGCTCGTTCTACTAAGACACAAAAGTGGCTGCCGGCTGGAGATTAACAATTACCGCCTCATCAGCCCTACGCCGTTTGCATCAAGGGTGATGGAGAGGCTGGTTAAGGTAAGAACGCTTGACTTCCTACTACCGCGAAACTTTATTAACAGGTCCCAACATGGGTGCTTGCCGGCTAAGTCATGTCAGAGCTGCCAGTTTGAGTTCTTGGACATGGTGACAAGTAACATAGACACTGGAACTATGCTGATTCTAAGCCTTCTCAACAAAAGGAAAGCCTTTGACCGAGTCCCACACCCTGGCTTCCTGACCAAACATAGATCCTTTGGTATCTCTAACCAGATACTGCTTTGGTCCAGGTTACACCTTGCTGGTCGTACACAGTCGGTTCGACTAGGACACAAGGATGCAAAACCACGACCGGCAACCAGTGGAGTACTTCAGGGCAGTGTCTTATGACCATTGCTGTTCCTCCTCTACATCAACGATGTAGTTGCCTCCTTTTCACACGGTAAACCGTTTCTATCCACAGATGACATTCGGCTCAGCCAAACTGCATAACGGAACCTCCAGTGCACAGCGAGACCTTAAAGCGCTTGAACATTAAAACAGCTTGTGGCTTTCTCACCTGCCAAATGCAAAGTTATATCACACAGTTGCAGTGTGCCTCCCGACGCACTGTAACTACATGGCTCATCACTTGCAGGGTGCACTACAGTCAGGAACCTTGGCGTGCATTACTCCAGTTCATTGAATTTTGCCGAGCAGGAACGTTTTAGCTCCACAAATCTCGATCAGTTATCGATATGAGTTGCAAATCGATGCTACTTAGGGGATCACGGCTAGCCCTCTATATGTCCAGCGCCCGACCAATTTTGCAGTACCGTTCAATTGTGTTCACCAGTTCGCGCAAGAGTGTCCGCATAGAAATTGGGAGGGTGCACCACAAGTTTACCAAACGTCTCCTTGGTTCGTCCACGCTTATTTTTCGAGACGGATGCAAACAACTTAAACTGGAACCACTGTGACTACGCAGGCTCAAGATCCATCTCGCGTTTTTGTTTCAGATGATACAAAACCCAGGTGTCGATACAGATTGGTTTGTTCTACAAGTAGACAATGAGCATTACCCCATACGAGCCAGACCGTTTTCCATAACCCTACTTAGGGCTCGATCTAGCATCCGTTCCAACTTCTTCCTCCATAAATACGCCATCGCATGAAACCGACTGCCGTTGACCATCCGGACAGCCAAGCCCGCCATATAGTTTCCAACTTCTCTACACAGCTTTCTAAACACTACCTCGATATCTCAATTTCTAAGAATACGCATTCCTGAAGATGAGCTGTGGGAGTATGGACCTGATCGCAAATAAAGCATAACCCACAAGACAGCCTCAACGATTGTCGCCACCAAATTGTTTGATATGCAGTCCCACCTGCAACTTCCCATTCCCCTGACTGACTTAATTGTTATCTTCCAATGATCCAAGACCTCTGAATCACATTGCGCGAGGCAGCTCACTTGCGTCGTTTGCATTCGTTCTCATTTATATTCTTTGCCTTGATTTCTCCATTCCCTATTTGCGTAGGGCTTTTGACGTATTACACAAGCTTTCTCCTTCTCAGCGTGCATTAGTTCTCATCTCAAATCCAAGAACACTTTTCGCCAAGTGCGACGCAGCACTTAAGATTATTAGCTGCACATGTCTGCATAGCTTTCTCCAGAGCTGATACTGCAACCCAACTTCCGCTTCAGCTATGCTAAATGTTCCCTTCCCTTATTTCTCCTTCTGTAACTTTGCATGTTTGTTAGTTCCTGCCCACATAGCCACCCCTCAGCCCATTCTTTCCAAATGCCATGTTATCCCTACAAGCTGCAAAGTCTTCGACTACTCCACTTGCAAGAGTCCAACTCCCTGACTAGCTTCCCCCAGCTCAGTCAATCTTTGTACTAATCAGTTAAATAAATACATAAATAAATATTTTATTCTCGACAAACAAGGTACGCTTTTGGGCATGATAAGACGATTGCAATACTCTACATGATAGCATCATTAGCGGCACCAAGCGCGGGTTGGTACAATTGGAGACAGTAGAGTGGGCCCATATGGCCCAAACATTGTACGAAGTCTATGTCCACAGAATGCGAGATGTAGAGCTAAGTATCAGATCGCTAAGGGGGAGCATGTTGATTAGGAACTAGCCCGATTAAGTTGTGTACACAGTGCAGGTCAGGTGAGTGAAGCATGACGAAAAGCTGAAAAAATATTCAAGAATAGTGGCATGTCACTAATCAAATATGTAGGCGTGTTCGTACGGGAGTAGGTATATGCACAGACTTTGTAAATGTGGTATCGATCAACTTGCCAATGTGTGTTCGGGACGGTGACTTTACTGAGTGCCGAGTCACATTCGCCTCGTCGCAGTGTCGTTAAACAGATATTTATGGCTTTTTATAGCGAAAACGCTTGCCAGACGAAGACCCAGCACGTCCTGAAACACTGCCGATTGGTGATATGATATTGAAAGGATTGCATCTGACCGATTACTCTCGCGGATATTCGCAGTCAGGTTTCCCCAACTTGTTTCTCATGGTTGTGTAGTCCCTTTCGGAGTCGACCGCAAGTGGTTGGGACTGTTGAAGTCTGACGACTGAGATGACTTGTATTGATTTGATTTGTTTTCTGGGTTCCGTTAGTGTGTCAGGATTGCAAAGCGCGGGTGACTTCTTTGTTCTTTATTGATTCCGTGTCCGTGGGAGAGTCGCAGGTGTGTCCTCAGAGGAGCTCCGTCCTTAAAACGGACGCTGTAATAAAAGCTTCAGCTGTCACGTCAATGAAGCATACCGCGCAGTCCCTTACCCATATAGACGATGCATCCACTGAAATATTGAGAAATTGCAGTGTAGTGTCGTCTAACCCACCGATAGGATTACACGCAAAGTTACAGCTCTTAGAAGCCCAGCTGACCATGCTAAACTAGGAACTTACCCCGCTTAACGAGTCGCTAACGATACTCGCCCCATTCGCCTGTTTTATACACCCTCATGAATCTTGTAACCCCAGTACACTTAAAGCTGCCAGCAAGTTACGGTCCTCTATCGCATCGGACGTTAGTGAGCGAGCCAATCGGTCAAATAACGTAATTCTCTTCAACGTCCCAGATAGACTTCGGCTGGAAAAAAGCAAATACCTGTTACTTACCAGCTGCAATCCGTCACCTGACTTTTACACGTGTACGCGTTTGAGAAGGTGGAGCAGCAAACGAAGCTGCCTAGTTTTCTTCACCTGCCGCAGCCATGGGCTTGCTGATCGTTTTCGCATGATAAAAGGAGCAATTAGGCTAAGCCTCAACCTCGGGCAGATTTTACTTAAGCCAGATGAAATTGCCTTACAAAGGGCAGCTGTGTTACCAAAAACGCCAAAAGACAAGTCAGCACAAACACGCGAAAGAGCTCTACGATGGTTGCGACTGCATGCACTACTAACTATTGCGCGGTAAATTCGTATAAGTTGAATATTTTTGGTTGTCTATTCAGCGTTGCTAACTCGCTCCCATTAACAATATCATACCGTTTGTGATATTTACTTATATCACACCATCATCTTATAACATTACGCCGGGTTTTCTTTGGACTTTCTGTCCAAGTCGTCTTTTGTAGCGTTGTGGTATCATGCTCCAGGTTTCTGTATAATGGTAGCTAAACGTTTTGCAGCTAGGAGGCGTTGAAAACGAAGAGTGAAACCGACTACATTCTCCACTGTTAAAGTCAACTCGGCTTTAGATGACGTGCGCGATGTCCAACTCATGGACCAACTTGACACCCCTTCGTGGTGGTCAATATTTCCAGCTCAGTAATTGGTGCTAAAACGTCGTAAATCCTACACCAACACCTGACATAGTTGCCATTATTCCTTCTCCGGAATGCAACGTCATGCTTAATGACGCTATTAATGAAGCGATGCTAATAATTCACGCACTTGAAAATCAAGTGAACTCACTAAAATGCGACAGAATGAACATCAATGAGACCTTGAAGTAGGTGATGCCCCTGGTACAACTTTCGGGCATACAAAAACCTGAAAAATCATCAGACTTAAACCCGGCTGGCATGATACTGTGCGTAATTGCCCAGGAAGCCAAAGAGCACTCGCGTCGCGCTAATAAGGTCATACTATTTAATGCCCCAGACCGGTTTCCACTTAAAAGTTTGCTATGTAAGCTTCTAAAGGTCAGCAAAAGGCCGCTAGATTGCTGCACAGCTAAACGCGTAAGAAAGAGTCCCGACCGAACATGTCCTATCATGATTAGATTTGTAGGCCCTGAGTTTGCAACGCGCTTCATTGCCTCCAGCTTTCTCCTCAAACAACAGGCTAACTTCGGTACTATACAGAGCAGGGAGGACATGACCCCCTAAAAAGGTTGATGGCGCGCACCTCTACCTCCTCATCCCACATAAAAGCCTGACCGGAAACAAAAGATGCATCGCCCGTCACATGCTTTACACCACGCTGTGCTGTTGATTTAGCTTCATCACAACCACAACAACAACGACAGGGTATCTCCACCAAATTGCTTACACCAAAATACGGCTCAGATCAAGATACTGCAACTACTGCAGAACCCGAAACATTCAGAGCGTTATCGAATTGTGACTCTGATATGTGCGATTCTGCTACTGAACCAGCGATCCCATCTATCGCTTCGCGCGCTACTCCCGTCATCAGGAGTGAACGCGACAATGCGGATGCATATTGCGAAAATCCACATGTACCCTGTAACGCACTTCAAAGGTTCTGCTACCCACATTTACAACGAACCCAGCAAAGATCCGCAGGACCCGCGAAACCCAGTATCACAAAACGTTAACAAGAAAGTATCTGAGTACCGGATGGTGCACGCCAACGCTTGGACTCAGGCGAAGCATTCGGTAACCGTAAAACCATCTCCTTTAAGATATCAGTCGTCGATGGGGTCTGTGCTCACGGCTAGGCTACGCCAGTCACCAGCCAACCGTTACCTAATTGAAGCTCCCAAGTTAACAGCCCGTGCCCCGACCTACCAACAATCGCCCAACGCACGAGGCGCGATACTATCTGGTCCTGGACACAGTTCTTAAGGTACTCCCCATCGAATCAGGAGTACCAAAGCTGTAGACTCCTCTCTAAACAACCACTTCCTAAAACCTGGACAGCCACAGTTCACGTATCTGCGTAACATAACCGCACGGAACGCGGCGCCTTTTAGCAACGTTCCTTCTTTATGGGACACCATAGGGCATGGTCCACAACGCCCAATCCATCAAGAGCAAGCACCTGCTCTAGTTTTTCTCCGAAATCTCATTACAGCCCTCTCCAAACCTCTGGTTTCAGCCCTTCGGGTAGCTCCAGCAATCCCCAAGTA
This sequence comes from Dicrocoelium dendriticum, assembly GCA_944474145.2. Lineage (NCBI taxonomy): Eukaryota > Metazoa > Platyhelminthes > Trematoda > Plagiorchiida > Dicrocoeliidae > Dicrocoelium > Dicrocoelium dendriticum. Next base: position 177,398,743 of record OX104064.1, read on the forward strand.
TACTCTTGGCATGCCACTGGCAAATATGCAGCAATATCAAACTTTTCCATCCCATGAACACACAGATGCAAAGTGTTCACTTACTAAACGCAACTCTAGCTTCCTCAACTCCTCGGTGCCCCCTCCGCTCTCACGAAAGTGAAAATTGCCCACGTTAGCCCGTATTCAACGCCCTCAAATAGCGATCCGCTTTCGCGAGCAAAGTTCACTGACGATCCGGTCTTTCCCCACTGCGATATTCCATCTATCCACACTCGGTCTATCCTAGGGACCTTATTAACCCTTCATCTACGTCTTAGCGCCTTCAAACCAACACTGCAAAGAGCTGACAATAAGCTACTGCATGAGCTACATGTCTACGACAATGCTACTGCTCCTACTACCACAACCTTAAGTGGCAGCATAACAGCTTCTGCGCAAAGGAATGAGCAGTTAGACTCGCTACCTTACCAAACCTTTATCTTACAGTCGTCCAACGACTCGCTAGCGAACAACCTGTGGGCTCACGATAACGTATACGGCCAGACACCACATTGCACCTCCCCAGCTCGCTGTGAGGTAACAACCGCAACATGTGCATTACCTGCACGTGAAACATCTGCTTCCCTCTTACTGACCCCACGGTTGTGCCACGCAGGGATACTACACGACCCCGACTTCACTCTCTCTAAAACGCAGGTAGTCAAACCTGCAATATGCTCCTTATCAATACAAGATCCAGCAATCACATGATGCACTACATCGGTCCATTTGTTCTTCTCTCCCCCACAAATTGTTCTGATCACGGAAACCTGGCAATCCTCAAGCACCCCTGACAACTAGCTAAATATCCCCGGGTACACCACTTTCTGCAATGGATGCATCAACCAACGCGGAGGGGGATGCCTTATTTACTTACGGGATGACTTTGGTGCCTCTGAGTTTGAGGTATTACCAATTGGAGACCCTGAGGATTCAATCTGGATCCAGACTAATGGGTGCACACTTGACCTCCTAATTGGTTACATATACAACCCTCACATGCTTCTAATACCAAGGTTAATGAACTAGTAAACCTCTTCACTGCTGTTTTCACAATGTCCCCACGCTACAAGAGAGTGGGTGGTACCTTTATTATATCACATATCTCTTGGCATGGCCAGAGTGCACCACTCAGATACAGAGGCTTTGCTGACACCATATATACGAACAACTAGATTCAACACGTCCATGTTCCGACGAGGCTCTGTAACAAACTTTACTTAATTTTTACGCTGGGCATCTCGGATGCTGTCACTAGCGTAAAAGACAACATCCCAGTAAGCGACCACCAGGTAGTTCATCCATCATTTACGCTCTCAATCTCACCCCATCTCTCAGCTAGTCTAGCCGGTGAATCTCGGATGTTCAGCGGTATTAACTGGGATAACTTTTCTATGCTTGCCCAATCAGCTAATTGGGATACCTTTTTCTTGTGCAAGGATGTGGACACGGCCACTCATGAACTCTACAACAACATCACCAACTGTTTAGACGTGGTCGCTCCGCTAATGCACAGCCACATGTCAAAACCGATAAAGCGTTCATCTAATCCAAACAGGGTGCTGATGAAGCTCCGGAAATGCGTCACCAATACCCTACGACGCGTGAGTTCCATATTCTTGTTCGCATGAACGAAGTCATAAACAACTGGCAGCACTCCCGGGTAATGGTTAAGCTAGCTGAAGAACGCGCTGCCTATAACAGCAACAATAAAACCATGTCACTCACGCAACTATGGAAATATGGAAACAATCGTACAGCAAGATCCATCACCTACCTAAGACTCTCCGATGAATCCATACTTAGTGATCCGAAGGAAATACCTGAGATTCTCCATAGGCACTTCTGCGGATGCTTCACTGACATCAACCTGATCTTGCCAACCGCTGTGCCCAAATTTACCCACGACTCGGTAGACGTCATTACCTTCGATCTAGGTTCTATAATCCGAGTAAATAGAGCACTCAAGTTGTCACTACACCCTGGCCCTGATGGTCTCCCATCTGCACTGCTGAAACTCTGCGGCCCGGACATTCCTGTTCTACTGCTTAACTTATTTACATTCTCAATGAAATTCGGCGTGCATCCAAACACGTGGAAGCATTCCGTATTTATCCCTAGACATAAACAATGTAGCCGTCAAAACATAGAAAACTACCGCCCCATCAGCCACACGCCTATTGCCTCGAGAGTGAGGGATATGACAGTTAAGAAAAACTTTCTGAAGTTTCTTCCTAGTCGCAACCTTAGCAATAGACAGCAGCACGGAATTTTACCGTCCAAACCTTGTCAGACATACCAATTTGAGTTTCATAACATTGTGACTTCACAGCTTGATGCTAAATATGCGCTGGTCATAATCTTCCTTGACATAAGAAAAGCTTTTGACCGTACCACACGCGGAAACAATAGCAAAGCCTGAACCCTACGGAATCTCAGACCGCCTGCTCCCGTGGTTCTAATCTTATCTCTCATCTCGTACGCAACCAGTAAAGGTGGACGAGTCTCTACCGCTCCCTAAACCAGTCACAAGTAGTGTCTTTTAGGACAGCGTACTAGGCCCACTGCTATTCTTGCTATATCTCAGTGACGTTTTCCAGGTAATACAATATGGCAATCCCTACCTGTTTGCCGATGATATCAAAATGATGTTCTCCATTCACCCATCAAACATGCAAACCGGTCTTTCCCAGATTCAAAGCGACCTTAGGGCTCTGGATGTTTGATGCAACATTTGGAATCTGGCATTCTTACCGGTAAAATGCAACGTCCTCTACTACCGATGCATCGTTCCGCCTAAGGCCTTAACGCTTCAAGGCGCACCGCTTGATACTAACCTCACAGTTCGAGACCTAGGTGTACATTACTCCAGTTCTTTGAATTCCGCAGAAAGAGTGAGTCATTGCTCAGCAAAAGCACGCTCCCTCATAAGCTACCTATTCCAATCCATGGCTCTGCAAGAATCTAGGCATGCTCTATACAAAACCTCCGCCCGACCTCTGCTAGAATACTGCTCCATTGTGTTTATCAACTCCAGAAAATGCAACAGAGTAGCCATTGAACAGGTTCAACGATCATTTACCAAATGTCTTCCGGGCCACCCTACCCTCAACTATCGCGGCCGGTGCATCGAACTCGCGCAAGAGCCATTATGGCTGCGCAGGCTGAAAACTAACCTCAGCATCCTATATAAGCTTATAAATAATCCTCTTGCGAACTCACTAACGCCCTTCATATCATCGGGCAACCCTTCGTATCCTCTTCTTAATAAACCACACTCCATTAACCTGCAGAATGCTCACAGTAGTACGCTTGCAAACGTCTATCCCTACCGATAGAAATATGTCTGGAATAGGCTTCCACACACTGTGCGGGCATCTGATAATGTAATCTAATTCCGTTCAGCACTTTATAGGTATCTCACAGTCAACCATGTTTCTACTATTTTAAGACTTAACAGACCTGAAGACGAACTGTGGGAAAATGGACCTGACCACATATAAGGGTCTTCCCCATCAGATCTTACTCAACCCCAAGGAAATATAATGCTTGTCCTCAACTGTCGCTACAATACTTTTCCCTTCGGATATCCGCCTCTCATCACATGACTGTTGCAAACATCTGAGACCATACACTAACATATCTGCATCTCATAGCAACTCTCCTGTCAGATTACTTATCCGGACTAGACATTATAACTGTTTGCGGAAATGCTGGCTTCTGTGCATTATTTACAACCTTATTTTATGGTTAGGCTCCGCCTGTTGGACGTCCTTCCATCTAACAATTTTAGTTTCCTTCTGCAATCATTCTTATCTCATCAAGTATGCGCCCAGCCACTCCTTAGTCTCTTCTTTTAGACCTTCATAATCCTGACACACTAAAGAACCTAGAAAACTGATCAACTCAATACAAGTCACCTGAGTCGTCCGACTTCAACAGCTCCAACCACTTGCACTGGACTCCGAAGGCGACTACACAGCCACGGGAAACAAATTGGCGTTATGTGACTGCGAATATCCGCGAGGGTAATCAGTCAGATACAATCTTGTCAATGTTATATCACCAGCCGGCAGTGTTCCAGGACGTGGTGGGGCTTCTTCTGGCGAGCGTTTTCCCTACAAAAAGCAACAAATGTCTATTTAACAACACTGCGACGTGGCGGATGTGACTCGCCACTCAATAAAGTCACCGCCCCTAACACACATTGGCAAGTTGACCGACATCACATTTACAAGTTCTGTGCATATATCTGCTCTCGCACGAACACGCCTACATATCTGATTAGTGACATGCCACTATTCTTAAGTACTTTTCACCCGTTTCCTCATACTTCACTCACTGACCTACACTGCGTACGGGACCTCATCGGACTAGTTCCTCATCAACATACCATATAAGTGATCTGCTTACTATCTTTCGCATTCTGTGTACATAGACTTCATACAACCTTTGGGCCCTGTGGGCCCACACTACTGTCTCCAACTGTACCACTCCCGCTGTTGGTGTTGCTTATTCTGCTATCATGTACATTACTGCAATATGCTGATCATGCCCAAAAGGCGTGTCTCGCTTTGTCGAGAATAAAATATTTATTTATTTATTTATTTAAATACCTTTGTGATGCACAACTGCCTACAAACCTTGATCGTGCCTGAGTTAGTGTGTATAACTTTGAGAATCAACTATTTATTTATTTATTCTCTGCAACATTTGTGACATCTTCCCATGTATAAGTCCAGCTCTCACTAGCTATTCCTGCCTCAGTCTATCTTAGCACTCTTCCCTTAGCACACAAGAAGAAGTTGAGTACCTGCGCGCCGCTGCGCTTTAGCCTCTGATGCTTTGACGTATTTAACAACCTTAATATATGCTTGGGCTCCGCCCGTTAGTAGTCCTTTTATCTAACATTTTTAGCTCGCTTATGCCAAGCATTCATATCTTATGAGGTCTGCGCAGCCACTCCCTAGCCCCTCTTTTTTAGACGTTCATTTAACCATTACCCGCTGCAACGCCTAAGACTCTTAATTATGTAGTTGCATAGCAATGGGGAAGCAATCCGAACGGACAAACTTTACGTCACTTCTTCCTTCTCTTCTTCACTTTGGTTCCTTCGTCTCCATCTTTACCCCTTAGTATTTTCCAAATACCTAGTTCACTTGGTCTCTTGCGAATACTTATACTTGTGACCCATGAGCAACGTCTACCAAAAACATTTTAACAACATTAAGCCTCATGTGAAATGCTAGGTTCTAGTGTTGTTGTCTACACATATGGTGCACCCGTAAGTTACCATTTAGCTGTCTAAAATATTCGTATAAATTGCCTGCTTTATAGGTATTTCTACTAGCCTACGTAATCGGCATCTACTAGTTGCCCATAACCGATGCCCTCCCCTAGGTTTAAGTACTCGCTACTTTACGCCGCTGATTATATAGCAGGACCACCTCCCCACCTCGAAGGCAATATCACCATAACCTATATTCAGGCATTTACTCTCCACTTAAGCTTTCTTGGCCCGTACATCTAGTTTTATCTGAGTTATACGTATGCCTATCACTATCGGAAACGCTGGTAGACAGGCATTATGAAAACCAGATCCTTTTCTTCAATCCTTCATGCTTGCACAACAATATTTCCGGATTCCCTTTCTCTGGCAAAAAGCTAACCATGCGGCAGTCAGGCCCCTGTCACCTGGACAGCTAGACACCCAGAAATTTCGACCACCACTTCTTTTTTCCTTGGCCGTTCGTACGTAATTTTAACCTTTACCTGGCTCCAAAGCCTACCATACGTAATGCGTAATGGTGGGTGAACAACCAGCTCCCACTTGTTTTCCGTTATCTTCTCTGCTTGCGTTATATTATTGTTCATTCATTTTGCCTGACAATGTGGAAGCTTCCCACCAGGAAACCTCCAAGTTAATAGCTGTTGTGATCTCCCAGTTTTCTATTACCTTACACTGGTGAATATCACTTGCACTTGCATCGGACTCTCAACCAAGAGAGTTAGAGCTCAAAATAGCAACGCGATGCAGAAATGGTGTGCTTTAACACATGAGGCCCAATAATCCGTCACAAATGAGAAAGTGCAACCTCTATAAGATGAGGTGATCATGCCTAACCAAAGCGGCATTCGTGGTATTTCCCACCTGAATGCATTTCGCTAATTTTTTGGACACCTATTTCTCTATTATCAATGGAAGACATCTCTAGCTCATTAGCATTGGTGGCACATCCATTAAGATATATAACATAACCTCAAAGTGCTGAAACTGATGATGTTTCTCCAGGGAACGATTGCGTTATTCTGGTCCAACACCACAGGCACTTGCATCCGACTCTCAGCTAAGAGAAATAGAGCTCTAAACTAGCAACCTAATGCACCGTTGTATGCTTTAGCACCTGCGGCCCACTACTCGGTCATGTTTGAGATGGCGCAACCCCCAAAAGAAGTGGTATTCGTGTCTAACCAAAGCGGAACCCAAGGTGTTTCTCACCTGGACACATTTTTTGTAATTTTCTCACATTAGTTTTCTTATTATCACTGGAAGACCACCCTGGCTCATTAGTGTCAGTGATACAACCATAACGGCGTATAAAATAGCCTCAATGAGTCGAAACTGGTAATATTTCTGTAGGAAAGGCTTGCGTTATCCTAGTTCAGACGGGGCAAATGAGTTTTATGTTCCCTTGTCTTATCCATATGGACTCAGCTCATGCGGCTTCGGTATAATTTTCACATCTACATCGGAGCATTAAAAACGTTGAATTCCACATTCATAGTGGATTCTGCGGTCCAATATACTCTGAACATCGTACATGGTCGCATTCTGGCTGTGGGCTAGCTACACCATATCCTGTGCTGTTCTACCTATATAATAATTCTTACAGCCTACCTAGTATCTCCCTGAAACCTTTCCGTCTGTTTTCCCAACTTTTACTACGTTTACTGAGAAAGTATGCTTTTCGGCCCACTGCGTCATACTTCGCTACGGCAGCGAATTACACGTTATCTTAGGCATTCCCAGTTACTACTCCATATTCGGAACTTGTTACGCCTAGCCCTTTTTTATATATTACTTTCTTTTTTCTGTATCTGTTTCCAAATCACAACGTGAATTTAGCGGAGTCTCGAAAATGGTGCTATCCGCAGCCGACCGCTATGAATGCAAATATCTCCATAACCACTGCACCTAGCTTAATTATTTTACCTTTGTCGTAACCAGCGCCTAGTGTTTGTTCTAGTCCGCCGATTGTTGTCCCGTTTTAGTTAACATTTTGGCTTCAAAACGGCGTTGATTCTGCTTGTTTGGAGATGTACACTTTGAAATTCGCGCCAGGTTTGTGGTTCTGGTATGCTGTTTCTGGGCTATATTTTGGCTCCATTTTCCAATATTTGTGTATTTTCTAGTTAAGTGGGCCGGCGTTGCAGTCGCGCGTTTCTAAAAAAGGCTAAATGGTTAGCCACTACCGTTATTTCCCTTGTTTTCACCCTCCACTTTCACGATCTAATTTTGGCTTGCTTATTCCTTTCCATGAGCCCGCTACTAATGGATGCTCGAAATGCGGGGATGTGACCAAAGAAAATGGATCAAATTGCCTGTAGTGGTGCATTTTCCATCGAAAATACCCAATCCATTGGCATAATAGATTGATCGTTTACTAATGGAATCAGGCACCTCAAGGTTTGGCAGCGGTAGCCGGTGAAAAGCGCAGAATTCGTACATAAGCTACGGAGACCAAAACTACTGCCTTTAAAAATGTCCAGGCCTACGAAACGTTTGTATTTATCCCTGCTTTACTGTTCGGAATGATAAACACGATCAAAAGCAGTTGTTAACGATATTTCTTCTCCATGCATGAGCATGGATGTTATGTACAATTTGATCTGATCCTACGCAGGAACAGCATCTAGCTCTTGTCTAGAAATATACCTATATTTATAGTTATATTTATTTACATACTGGCAAGTCCACTAGAATCATAATTCAACATTTTTGTGACACGTACAAGGATAACATACTCCCTGCCTACATGTATCGTTTTCACTACACATATGGTGTCCTGACTGTTTTCACTACGCACGCCGGAACCCAACGCATCGTCCTTCATTGACGACTTTATTCATTTGATCATTTTTACAATTTACGCAGCCTACAATTTCCGGTTTACTGCCGCTGACATATATAGCCACGTGTTTGTTGCGAAACATAAGGGCGTGTAATTGTTGAGCATGCCTGATTTGGTGTATCACGACAAATTCAAATATAAAATATTTATTTATTAATTTACACTGCCTAGTGTAAACCTTGAGTTTTATCCACAGCTATCAACAAAAGTCCCATCAGTGACAAGCAACACCCAACGAGCATACAAAATACAACCTAGGACAGTAACTGGCCCTACGCTTAGGGGTTCGAGCGAATCCACGACTTCTACCAAGAGCATAGAAACACATATAGCTGCCTCTGAAGAGCATAAAAATTATCACGCAAACTTAAGTGCGTCCTTCCCTTGTGATCTTAATATACTGTGCATGTCACCACCCATACCAACCTTCATTATTACGTGGGTATATTCTAACAAACAGCGCCATACTGCTCCTTCCGTCCTGACCCATACAACGCAAGCACAGCAAATTCACGACTATAACAGCTTTGGGATTGTTGACCCAGCGCCGGCTAATAGAGTAGTTGCACGTCATTCCCCAATGGTACAACATTCGGTGCGACCCACACGTCATTGTGATTCGCAACATGCTTGTAGAACTGCCGATGAACCTATTAAGACCCATCGTTCGCAACTACAAAAGTCGCCTGATGTGCACAACTGCTTTGCAGCACACAGTACGTCGCTTACTGCTGACGAACTGCGTTTACTGGGCGCTACCGTTTTTCCAGATTACGCCAACCCACCGTCTTCAGGCTAAGGCAATAAAACCCCATTCCTGCGCTTAGCAAAAGCATAGACTTCAAGCTGAAACACATCGGCAACCGCAGGAACTAGGTCAACGATTTAACGCCTACGCATAGAACTGGCGCTTAACACTCGCGGAATATGAGACAGTACCCAATTCAACACAAACTATCACCCTCCCTCCTTGCCCCTATAAAAGACCATCCTCATCCCAGGTACAGCTGTCTCCGAGGCAACACGCTGCAACTTGCAATCGCACAGTCGCCAGACCACAAGACACCCAGAAGTCCTGGCCTCGGTGCAAGCGAACGCAGCAAGAGAATACAATGTATATGGTGAGTAATGTGCCACCGCCACCACCGATAATAGAAACCCACCAATCGCATTCTATTAGCAGCCCACCAATGTTACAACAATTATTCTGGGGCCCAAGAAATCCAGCTAATATTTTCCGGGATAACGTGGAATTTTGCCCACCCCTCAATATCAACATATGCACTACTTTGGGTAAATTCAACTCCACCTATCTTAAAACTATCCCAGGCAACCCAACACCACTGGACTCCGTCTCGTCGGTGCCTCCTACCTAATCCAAATCAGTAAGATTCAAATCCATTCTCAATATGCGTCTGCCTAAATTTTCTAACCCCTCCCTACTTCAGATAGAACGCCACATCAACCAGCAAATCACACCCGTGACATCGGGCACTCAGCGGACACCACCAGCACCTCAGGTTGCCCGCACCGACTCCAGAGCCACAGTTACGTTTTCGGAGCCGGGTCCCTACACGGTGCGTCATCCATCTAAGCGCATCAGTGACCAACACGACCATTCTACGCCTTACTGTACTGTTACTCTTCACGCGCTTCCCAATCGATTATTGCCTCTTACCAGCAAGTCCCTCATTGAGTCAAATGTCTCCTTCCAACTAAGCCGCAGTGAAGCAGACACCAGTATAATGAAATACCTCACCAAGCTTATCGATGACGTTGCCCCTCCTGAGGAAACAGCAGCCACATCGGCGAATGCAGTTGCAGAATTCAAGCCCATTTTCGGCATGTTGATGGGCAGTCCTCACGAGTACCATCGCCTACCACTCCTTGAACACACGCACCCGAAGACTTCATCTAAACACTGCCAAAATCTCCCCTTACTTCTCCGCGATTCGCTTCTCGCCTGCGAAATCGCACTCTACACAAGGAAACGAGCATTTGCCGTTGCTATACGCCGACCCCTCTAGTTGCCCTAACCAAAATGATACTGCCTCTCCAAATGCACATAACGGTCAGAGCCTCGAACAATTTAGCATGCTCTCCTCACCAGTGGGCCATCCATCAGACATAAAATGCATCATATAACCCCCTATACTTCTCTCCTCTTCCCAAGAGTTTCTTATCACGGGAACCTGACACCCATCCCTAATGCCTGATTTGCCCCCGCTCATCCCTGGCTACTGAATCATTAGCAATGGACGTGCCAAAAACCGTGGTAAAGGTTACCTTATTTATGTCCATGAACACTTCGAGGCTTCCGCCTTTGGTGTCCTTGATATTGGAAATCCTGAAGATTCCATCTGGATTCAGACACACGATGGCCCACTGGGCCTAATTCCCTTATTTGTTGCGTCTATAACTCCCCCATTCCACAAAAGCACGAGTCGACGAAATTATTGAGCTTTTACACACGTGTCCGAACTCCCCTTCAGACATATGAAAGTAGACGGAGGTTTCAACATGCCAAACATCCAATGGCTCAATCAGGCTGCACCTACCCAACACTCGTCATTCCTATACACTGTCATAAAAAATGAATGGTTCAAGCTGTAAAGGAACCTGCCAGACTGTTTAATGTCCTCACCCTGGGAGGATTCCCGGTTCGTTATTCCGGACAACTTGCAACTTCTTCAAGCCTGAACAATTTACGTTTGGCCATTCTCCCTCTTCTAATAATTGGTTGGACATCATATTACTGGATACACCTCGGAGACCTTACGCGGTTCTGCAGAAGACAAACAGAAAACATACTGAAATGTTCAATTTTTAGTTTACCTACCGTACGGGTCTGCCATTCCGTCAGGAAGTGACAAAACCCATGAAGGATACAGTATTGCGCATATCATGCACTAGCCAGTGAAAATTATGGATGTATCTTGACTGCGACTAACAGAACCAATAATCGGTCAACAAGGAGCACTGGCAGTTGCAGCTTTTCGGCCGAATGCATCGATAGCGGTGTTCCAGGACGTTGGGGGTTTTCGCCTGGTAATCGTTATCCCTTTAAATATCCAAAAACTCCGTCTAACTACATTGCGACGTGGCGCAGGTGATTCGCCACTGAATAAAGTCACAGCCAATAAGTCACCACAGACAAGCTGACCAGGACTACATACTACCATGCTTGATACGCCCAGACACTTTCTTATCTGCATATTAAGCCACCACGTATTTTGCTGCCCTTTCACCTTTGTTCTTTAAGCTACACTCACATGACCCCAGCGCATCGTGTAAACACGATTGATAGTGTTTACACCAGCTCTATTCTAATTGTTCAGATCTAGTTCTTAAGCTATTCCTATCGGATTTGTTACTGCATTTTATGGCAGTCGAACGGTGCACATACGAACGTGCCCGAACTCACGATAATGTGCTTTCTTCATTTTTACTTATGTCCTATATGTACAGTTTCAAATAGGGACATCCAAACACCTTCCTATTGGTACTGTTACAATTGCCATGAAGTGTCTGCATAATTGCACTTATTTGATCATGCCCTAGCAGGCATGCATCGCATAGCCGAGAATAAATGTTTAGTTAGTTAGTTACTTATCACTGACCACCTTACAGTCCGCCTCTACCATGCGTACGCTAGTGTACAGGATAGCGTCCCAGGTAGCGACCACAAACTGGTACAACTGTCGTTCAATCTAGCCAACCTAAATATCACTACGACCAAACGAGCTCCCATGTCCAGTCCAATGAAACGCACTGACTGAAACAGCTTTTCAACACTCCTAAGGTCGATGAATGGGGACTGCGTCTTCCTGACCACCGATATCGGCGCTGCAATATACGAACTCTACCGCAATCTAGAATTCTGCATAGATATACTTACAGGCAAAACATCCCTACGATTTACGAAACCATCATGGGGCGCAGCTTCAGCGCATGCAGCGGATGTCAAACTCCAGAAACCGCTAGCCAAATGTCGAAAGACGCATGACTTCTCACTTCTCATACATGTTAGTAAATTTCAGACAGAATGTAGGAAAAAACGGTCAGATGCTAGGCTAGCTGAAAAACGCAGGGCACCCTGACAAACCCAGCTCTAAAGCTAATGTTCACCTGATGCAGACGGAAGTAGAAGAACGCCAAAATTCATAACATCGTTAATGACGTCGGATGGCACAGCAGTTACTGACCCAGAAATCTTGTGCGAATACGTTAACAGGCATTTTTGGGACTCATGCGCTGACGCCCATGTGACACACCCTAGAGCAATACCTAGACTAACTAACGATGACCTATCCATTGTCGACGTTGACATACGCTCGATTACTAGAACAGTCAAGTCACTCAAGTGGACTTACCACCTGGGTCACGATAGCCTGCCCTCTGCGCTTCTGAACCAAGGTGGTTCTGGTATTCCACCCTTACTCCTTAACATATTTACCTTATCAATGTGCAACGGCGCCTTCCCAATAGCCCGGAAGTATGTGATCGTTCTACTAAGACACAAAAGTGGCTGCCGGCTGGAGATTAACAATTACCGCCTCATCAGCCCTACGCCGTTTGCATCAAGGGTGATGGAGAGGCTGGTTAAGGTAAGAACGCTTGACTTCCTACTACCGCGAAACTTTATTAACAGGTCCCAACATGGGTGCTTGCCGGCTAAGTCATGTCAGAGCTGCCAGTTTGAGTTCTTGGACATGGTGACACGTAACATAGACACTGGAACTATGCTGATTCTAAGCCTTCTCGACAAAAGGAAATCCTTTGACCGAGTCCCACACCCTGGCTTCCTGACCAAACATAGATCCTTTGGTATCTCTAACCAGATACTGCTTTGGTCCACGTTACACCTTGCTGATCGTACACAGTCGGTTCGACTAGGACACAAGGATGCAGAACCACGACCGGCAACCAGTGGAGTACTTCAGGGCAGTGTCTTATGACCATTGCTGTTCCTCCTCTACATCAACGATGTAGTTGCCTCCTTTTCACACGGTAAACCGTTTCTATCCACAGATGACATTCGGCTCAGCCAAACTGCATAACGGAACCTCCAGTGCACAGAGAGACCTTAAAGCGCTTGAACATTAAAGCAGCTTGTGGCTTTCTCACCTGCCAAATGCAAAGTTATATCACACAGTTGCAGTGTGCCTCCCGACGCATTGTAACTACATGGCTCATCACTTGCAGGGTGCACTACAGTCAGGAACCTTGGCGTGCATTACTCCAGTTCATTGAATTTTGCTGAGCAGGAACGTTTTAGCTCCACAAATCTCGATCAGTTATCGATATGAGTTGCAAATCGATGCTACTTAGGGGATCACGGCTAGCCCTCTATATGTCCAGCGCCCGACCAATTTTGCAGTACCGTTCAATTGTGTTCACCAGTTCGCGCAAGAGTGTCCGCATAGAAATTGGGAGGGTGCACCACAAGTTTACCAAACGTCTCCTTGGTTCGTCCACGCTTAGTTATCGAGACGGATGCAAACAACTTAAACTGGAACCACTGTGACTACGCAGGCTCAAGATCCATCTCGCGTTTTTGTTTCAGATGATACAAAACCCAGGTGTCGATACAGATTGGTTTGTTCTACAAGTAGACAATGAGCATTACCCCATACGAGCCAGACCGTTTTCCATAACCCTACTTAGGACTCGATCTAGCATCCGTTCCAACTTCTTCCCCCATAAATACGCCATCGCATGAAACCGACTGCCGATGACCATCCGGACAGCCAAGCCCGCCATATAGTTTCCAACTTCTCTACACAGCTTTCTAAACACTACCTCGATATCTCAATTTCTAAGAATACGCATTCCTGAAGATGAGCTATGGGAGCATGGACCTGATCGCAAATAAAGCATAACCCACAAGACAGCCTCAACGATTGTCGCCACCAAATTATTTGATATGCAGTCCCACCTGCAGCTTCCCATTCCCCTGACTGACTTAATTGTTATCTTCCAATGATCCAAGACCTCTGAATCTCATTGCGCGAGGCAGCTCACTTGCGTCGTTTGCATTCGTTCTCATTTATATTCTTTTCCATGATTTCTCCATTCCCTTTTTGCGTAGGGCTTTTGACGTATTACACAAGCTTTCTCCTACTGAGCGTGCTTTAGCACTCATCTTACAACTAAAAACACTGTTTTCCCAGTGCGATACAGCGCTAAGCTTATTAGATGCAGCAGCTAGCCTTAGTAGGCTCATGCATCACTGATCATATCCGAAGCTTGCTTGGAGCCACCACTTATTTCCAAACTTTATGCTATTAGGCCGTTGGGAGCACATCTCAGCAAGTTTGGTGACTTATGCTGTGACATAATAGGCATCCACTAGTGACCCAGTCTTAATCGAATAGTTTTACCTGCCCACTGATGCTCCTCATTTGTGAACCAGTTTCTCTGTTTAGGAGCAGTTAGTCGCCATAGGCTCCTTTTAAATTTGCGGATATCCCGAGCTTGCTAGGAATCACTCCTTCTCTACAATGTTTATTCCCTTGGACTGTTTGCATCACGGCTCAGCTGGTTTGGTGATCTATTCTGTGCCACCGTAGGATCCACTAATAATTGAAAGCTTAATCCGAATGCGATTGTTGGCCGCTGATCTCTCTCTCTACGCCTTTATATGTCGTTCACCTTACTCTCGTCAACTCTTCTTGGCAGCAGCTAGTCGTTGTTGGCTCTATGCATCTCTGCGCAGATCTGTAGCTTGCTTGGAGCCACCAAATTTTTCCAAGCTATATTCTCATGAACCTTTTGCATCACAACGCAGCTGGTTGGGTGAGCTATTCTGTGACAATGTAGGCATCCACTAGTGACCAAGTCTCAATAGAATAGCTCTTCCCGCCCACTGCTACTTTCTATCCTGGCGCCATTTTCTCTGTTTAACAGCAGTTAGTCGCCATAGACTCCATCCAACTCTGCGGGTATCCGGAGCTCGCGGAAAGTCATTCATTTCCTACAACGTTAGTGCTCCTGCATTACAACGCAGGTGGTTCGGTGACTTATTCTTTGACACTGTAGATATCCATATGTGACCGAATTTCTTAATCGAGTGGCTACAGTTGGCCACTGATGATCTGTGCACCAACCCTATTACCTTGGTTGTCTGACTTTAACAAACTTAGCCGCCGCGATTTGACGTGCGCTCCTCGCGCCCCTGCGCACATTCAGGGCTTTCTAGGAGCCACTCCTTATCTTTCCAACTGTATCCTTGTAGACTGTTTGCATCACATATTTTTGCTGGTTTGTTGACCTATTCTTTGACACTAGTTATCACTGGTTATGGCTGGCTAGCCGAACAACCTCCTCGTGGTGCCAGCTGGGTGGTTCGGGTAAAGCCCGTTCCAGCAAATGGTTCGGCGGCAGTGTTCCAGGAAGTGGTGGTATTGCGCCTGGCAAACGTTCTCGCTATAAAAAACCACAAGTATCCGTTTAACAACACTGTGACGTGGCAGATGTGACTCGCCACTAGATAAAGTCACTGCCTCTTCCCTTTTCCAGAAGCTCATTCACACATCACGAACGTCATCCGATTCAAAGCGTTCCATTGATTCCCCCTTTGATGACGAACACAACGAACAAAAGCACACACCGTTACATTTACTTGCTCACACAACGTGTCCCCTTCCAAATACTCAGTTGAACATAGTTTTACATCTCAACACACACATAAATACCTATGCCATTGGTCAAAAGGTACTCATTTGTGCAATTGCCGATCATACATGTCTGAAATACCATGATCATGCCCTGGAGGGTGTGCCTCGCAATGACGAGAATAAACTATTTATTTATTTATTTATTAGGAACCAGAATGATTAACCTAACTAGCACTTTTGGCCACTGAAACCCAGTCTATTAGCGCCAGCTCTCGATCGTCCTGTTTTCGACACCTAGTCCTTCTTTTATATCAATTTAATCCTAGCGGTTTCCATTACGCTCAGCTTCCTATCCTCATATACCCATGTACATAATAGCTTTTATGTGGTCTTAGATAATCCTCAACCCCTGGAGTATATATAACTCTCGCAACATCGTCACTGTATCTGCTGGTTTCCGACTGCAACCAATCGTGGTTACATAGCCACCTTCTGGTCTCCGGTTGAATTCTAACGCCGTAAGCTAATACCTTGTGAATTTCTTACCGAAACCGTGCTCGTCATCCTCCTGTACATGAGAGTAATTTGCACACTGAGTCATGCCTTCTGCTGCATAAACAAGAAACATTTTCAGCGTATTATCTGTTACACATTGTACACCGGTTTGTCTCAAGTAAATGTCTTAAGGTAGGAGTTTTCCACAGCTTGGTACCATGACTGTCTTGTTTGGTTGTCTCTCGGCCTGTCGTTCCCTTTCCCTTTTCTCTGAGGTCGTGAATTTTCTAGGCATCCGGGATTAAACTGAGGAACTGCCCCCGTCTGAGAAGGGATGAAATAACCGACCAGGACTTACCTGGACTATGGCTTTATTTCAAAACCAGGCACCTGCACAAAACACCTCAACCACGGATGTCCAGCGAGGGTAGTTGGACATGATTTCTTCACACCCCGGAAAATATACATAATCAGAGAAGGTGAGACCCTATACACTGAAAATTCTACTTACTTGAAAAATCATACTTCCTTCTTGATGGACCTCCACGTCCATGTTGGTCTCAGACTGTGCCATTTGTTTAGCCAACAGAGGAGTCACTTGACTGCGAATAACTGAATGCACAAATGCTTCATAAAAAGCGTTACTAGTTTATCTGTTTGTTCAAAGCAAAGACGACATTTAATTAGGCTGTCCTCCATATATAAGGCCAAAATGTCAGTTTCTCAACTCTGTGGCATGGCGGATGTGACTCGCCACCGAACAGTCAACGCACAGTGTTACATGTTGGAATATGGACTACAGTCACTTTTCAATATTTTCTGACACGCACAGCAAACGTACTCTCAGTATTCACATACTGTCCCCACTCCGCCTATTGTGCTGTTTCTATTTACTCTACGGACACCTGAAACCATTTTCTCGGCACCCCAATGATGACTTTGCTCCTCATGAGTGCTTCACCTGTTTCTGCAAATTGTACATTTGGCCACAGCCAATTGCGTGCGTTGTAACGTATCTGTTGCACCACATAATTACTTTTAAAAGTTTGATCATACCTGAGTTGGTATGCCTGATGACTTCTAGAATAAAATATTTATGCTGTTATTTTGTATGTCAGGACGATTTAATGGTGCAAAATATTTGCATTTCATCGTTTGTTTCGTATACTGCACACGTTAGCGGAAATTACGCCCAATCGATTCTTCATCTCTTACGCCTGGGCATGACAAGAAGTGGTTTTCAGCGAAGTTTCGGAGCTTTTCGGCCTGCGCGAATCCAAAATATGTAAATCTGTCACACCGTTTTCTCGGCGGGATATGAGTACGTCAACCGCTTGCTTCATTCTCACTCGATCCTCCAGGGAAGGATCTCGCAATAAGTTAAATGATTCACCTTTAAGACGCGAAGCTCGTCGAAGAATGCGACGGTCCACGTCATAACCTTGACATAGAATTTTATGTGGACGAAACCCTGAGGAGTCCTTCAGTTTTGCCGAGGCGGGAAGCTGAAAAAGTTTTAGCTTATTTGTTCACCTTCGTCGATCAGTAAAGAGATCGTCCGTTGTAGGGACTCCTGGGCATCTACAATCTTTTCAGTCGCGGTGGCTTTGGTCGAATCTGTAGCGGTCGCAAGATGTCGATTTGGCATTCTCATGGGTCTTCGGCTTCAGAACAGACGGGCCATCCTTAAGCAGGTTCTACAGTTGATCGACCTTATCGAGGACCAAATTCGACCGCGGTTGAGTTGGTGACGACTTGAATTTTAGCCTAACTCTTGCCTTGCTGTTGCTTGCAATATTTCGCATGTTTTTTTTACCACTTCTGCGTACGTCTTGAGCTTATGCTCTTCGCTTTGGTCAACGACCGCCGGCGTCCATGTAGGTGAGGTAAACCGTGACCGACTACGTTTACCCGTGGGGTAGCTGCGCCAGCAGCACGAGATAAAGCAAGAAGTTGGTTGCGCGACAACCGCGGTGTCCGTCCACGTTTGAGCAGGAGAGCCGAGCGGACTGGGCGCAGGCAGTCTGTCAAAAGATCGTCTGTTTCTTATTGTAACGCGGCACAGATTTCAAAAGAAACCTAAGCTCGGAACGTCACATCGCAGGAGAAATTCTTACAACTCATGGCCGGCTCCTAAGCAAGCTATGTGGGTCCACCCATCGCAGGTGATGCACAGCAAGGCTTTGGAGCACGAAGTAACTCCTTAAAAACACGACAAGCTTTTGGACGTCCTAGAAGATGAAGTCCAAATAGTAAACAGATGGGTCAACAAAATAGCCTTGATTCGTCTTCCTTCGATCACACTACTTCAATGAATCCGCCAAGAGTGAGCAATGACATTATGACGGTGTGACTGTGCTACATAAGGTGTTTTGTTGGTATTAGGAAATATAGTGCGTTTAGATGCATGGGTAGGTTATTATATTGTGAAAGCTTTTGTTAAGTTCCAAAGGGTTAATTATAAAGCACTACATTGAATGGTTTAAATGCGTTACGATGGTCAATCATTTACTGGCTTCTGGCGATTGCAGCTGTGGTGGACGACCCCAGCACCTTTCGACGTATCTTCAAGAGTCCATATCTGGAGTTTTCAGCGATCCTTGAGGATACAAAACTAATTTTCTGATTGAAACGGCGACGTCCTTTATTCGACGGAGGGTGATTACAGCGGAAGCTTCCAAAAGACAAACTGGGCAGGTACTTGCCGAAGGCTGCCGGTAGCCATATATTAAATTTATGTGAGTGCATAGCAAGTGAACGAACGTTGCTGGAAAGCGGTATGGGTTGTTTATCCGCGTGCTAATATTATGTTAGCGGTGTTAAAATTGCCGTGCTCGGTTCTCAGTGAGTTTGTGCGCCTTTACCTCACTATTCGAATAAGGAGGCGGGATCTGTATCACGTACGGCGGCGTCATCGTAAAGTTGGTGTCATGAAGATGGAGGAATTGACGCAGCTTTCGCGGCGCAATGGTCAACTGAAAATAATGCGTCAATGAAATGAGGTTCGGTACCTCTATTTGCCCCTTCTTGCGTGCTGGATTTGGTTGGCCAATACGGGGTGATAATGTTGGCTAACTCCACGTATCAAATAAATTACGGCGGTTATCTCTTGTGGCATTGTATGGTTGTGGACGTCAGCGGTCTTGGTATGAGTTTCTTTTATGCTCTGTTGCTCAATGAGACGGAGGCTAGCTACCAAGAAGCGGTGAGCAGTATGTTAAATTGGCCCCCCGGGGTTAACCGTGCGCGAACACTGGTTATAGACAAGTGCGCGGCGCAGGTGAAAGCATTTCACAATGAGCTCCTCATTGTGAACAACGTTTTGCTGTGTACACGTTATGCATGACATGCAGCGGCGTTGTGCTCACCTTCCTTTCTGTAACACGGAGGATAACAGGGCGGTATTCAACTTGCTGCGTTCCTTGTTTTATACGCACAATTGTGTGCAGTATCATCACCTTATGGAGGGTATATCGGTGAACAACGGTGAATGCTTCCAGTACCTCCGTTGCAAGTGGATCCCATGGCGGCTTGGCTGGGCCGCGCATTTGATGGGCCACGTGGCGTTGTTTGGGTGGGCAGCCGCAATCGATCTGAGTGTGAGAATAAGCATTTGAAGGAACCATTAAGTGGGCGGTCCAGCCTGCTTTACTCGTTTCCGGTGATAGTTCGGAGGTGCAGTGGTATTTTGGAGGACAGGGAAAATGTGCTCGCAAGTGATAAGCTTCGTATGTGCGAGGTGTAGCAGCGTGTCCACCGTGGGCAATTCATTTTGTAGAGGATATCTTCATACACCCGTCGGCAATACATGCTGCAGAGTGTAAAGGTTTGCATCCGCAGTGTGAACTCAGACGGCCGGTATTGGCTGGTGGACGAGGAGTGCAAGGGTGCAGCTTGTGCTTATAGAGAATGGCAGCGCTTGTGAATGTCGCTTTAATCGTCAGTGGCGCATTCCATTTGCGCACATCGTGCACGTTGCTAGCCCGCATGCATACGAAGAAGACGTTTTTTCTTCGTGGTTGCATTTGGGTGCTGCCAGCGGATAACGTTGGAGAGGCGGACTTGTATTAGGACACGGAGTAAAAGGTGACGGTCACGCAGACTGCCATCCCGTAGAGATCGTCTCCTTGACCGCGCAAGCAAAATTCACATAGCTCTAGAGGTGTTTGTTGACCTGGAGACATAAGCACGGAAGCGTTCACCCAACCATGGGCGTTCCGGCATGCTTTCGAAAGCTGCTGGCGAGGCGTAGCAATATGGAAGCGTTTTCCCGTTCATCCATTGTGGAACCTTTGCAGCGATTATCGTGGAGTGACCTCATATTCCAAGGGGGCATGCGGAAGGGCGTGCTGCTGCTGCCCGGCTGCGGTTTCCGCACCTTTCTTCGTCCTTGAGGCATGGATATGAGGTCCACGGCAACCAAGTGGTCTCTTTCGGGGAGGCAGAGACTATGGTTTTGCAGCGGAATCAGAGCGACGGCAGGCATAGCTTTGGTACCCCATGTGGTCTATGTTTCTGCTACCCGCAGCATGTCATGCGGATTAAAATGCCGTAAACTTAAAACTAGAACCTCAGCTCAGCGCCACAAAAATACGTGGTGCACAAGGAGAACCACGGGTGAGGCCGATGCAGACAGTAGCGCTTGCGCCCTGTTTCAGCAGGAAAAGGACGACTCGCAGTCCTTGGACCGCATGGATTGGATAAGTTGTAACGTTTGCCGACGACGGTTTCATCAGACATTGCAGCATATCATGGGGCGCCCGCATACATCTGTTTGGACTGCTGCAGATAAGCTAAATTTTACATACACCACCTTTCGTTTTTCAGTGCTGCAATTTCCAGTCCCTCAAGCGGTGCAACATAAACCCTCCCCTTCTCATTTCCCCTATATTCGGTACGTGTCATTCCTACCCTTTGGTATGACGTAACCCAGCATTCCGCGCTATTGCTGTATTTGAACATTACCTTACACTTAACGGAGCAAACAGCGTATCGACAGATCGGTTGTGTTTCTGTGACTTGTGTTCAGGTAGTCCGATAATTAAGATTGTTCAATCACTTACGATAACGTGTGAGGCGTTGGCTGTTACGTCGGTAGACCAAAAGGAACTGATCACGGTACTAGGAGGAAAAATTTTAGAACTCGGGTTGCAGCCCAGTGCAGTACGAAGCCCGAAACACTGAGCTATTAAAAGGCAAAGCTTTCTAGCAAGAGTGATACCCAGTCCAGCGAAAGGCAAACACGGTTGGTGAAAATAGCAGGGAAAACAGGCCGGTTAAACAGTCTCCCAAGTCCCATGTAAGGCTACAACACATACAGTTACGCACAAACTGCACGATCACCACCGTCAGTAGTTGGGCAACAACAATTGACCCCTCAGATAGTGCAGTTAACGGCGCTGCAAGTTAAAGAAAACCTTGTTGTAGCCTTGACCTACCGTCCACGGAAGACAAGCCAGACACACCCACTCAACAAATCTACGCTCACAAGTAACTACACATAAAACTATCACCAAGCAGCCAAAAGGCGATGACAGTGATATGTTCAAACGTCCCAGAACCAACTAAGGAATCGCTAAAAGTTGGACAAGCCGCGGAGCAAAACCGCTGAGCTGAAATAACCTGCGCACTAGGACTAAAGTTCCCACAACTAGTCTTACAGCCTTTCACGAAATCCATCATCTCAACACGTAGAGAAACCTCGTTTGCTGCGAGTAACGTTTGGCAACCCGCGACCTGGAAGATGTTCTCTTGCCAAGCCACATTATAGTGAACTCTTCTGTCAGTGCCCGCATGTTTCCTGACAGGCCATGGGCAGAAAGACAGAAGCGGCAATCCAACCTTAGTTCTTCGCGTCAAAATGAGATGAAGAAAGTGGTACTGGTTCATTGTGTGCCAGCATTGATGCATGATGGTAGCAGTGAGCGACAGAAGCTATACATCGGAGAATGGAGGTACATCGCAGAACTCTACGACATGCAGAATGTCGTGCCTTTTGCTGTCACCCGTCTAATCGCTTCCACAAACTACCAAGGTAGCGGGCCACGAATGTTGAAAGGTACCTTGGCTGCACCCGAAATGGTATCAGTGGCAATCCAAGCATGACATGATAACAGGAAACTACAGCCACCAAAATATGGTTAAGACCATTCCTATAATTAGAACAGACCTCAGCTACAGCTCAGCCAGCCTCAATTGTACCTATCCAAATCAGCCAACCGCGCAAGCAACCGTTTCAAAAACCTTCAGTAGACCGGCACTATTTGTGTCGGTCACTCACAGCGAACCGAGCCTCTGCTGCGTCAACAACTACAATGCTGTTACACTAACACTCAGGGATTGTATTCTAAGCTCTCGAAACTGCGACAACGACATGAAACAACAACTGGGGACCTCATAGCAGTTACGGAAACGGCTCTTAAGCAGCATAATTAATCCAGAGATTGAACTCAGTGAGATGTCAGTCATCCGAAATGATCGTCCATCTCGCGATGGCGGTGTTGCTCACTACTATCGAGATTAGTTGAGATGTGTGGTTCTTACTGAAAATTTTCTTGTTTTTCCCGGCGCACCATTTGGCCGATATCGTCTAGCAGGTTCATAGTATGGTTCACAGAAGACGAGTGATGCTTGCCTCAGCATTTATTTATATGCCTCTGAACTCATCAGCGGACGGTGATAACATTCTGTTAAACGCCCTCCGCTATGCTGTTGCACAAACGTACTAGCACTACCTTATACTGGTTGACTTTAATGTTCTTTCAGTAGCAGCAACCTCCCATAATAGGCCATCATGTAGCTCGAAATTCTTCGAATTCATGGATAAGGAACTTTTGTATACACATGCATCGACCAACCAGACACCGAGGTTCAAACAAGCCATCACTCCTGGACTTAATCCTGCCGAATGAAGAGTTGATGGTCGAGTCAATAGCATATGATCCTCCATTCGGCCGTAGCGACCATTCAGTCCTAACGTTTGGTTATGTGTGTTACGCTAGTATTGTTGCTAAAGCAAGAGCGACTCAACGAATTATCACGGAACATTTTAAGCTGCACAACTTAACAGCAACCGTTGACTGGGTCCTACAGACGCACAGCTCAGCGAATGATGCGTAGAATGAACTGAAAGAAAAAATTAACTGTCATAAAATCAGCAACGAATGTTGTACCATTACGAGCATCGCGCCTGCTCCAATCTACACTCGGCTGACCAGTCCCTTGTTTCTGACTGCTCCCCGACGTCCGAGACGTGGTTACTAGGGTCTACCTTCCAAACACTCTGTTCCCCACATCCCGAGACCTTTCTCTGACATGCTAACTGGCTTTTCAAATAGCCGCTGCCATCCCGAAAGCTTCTTCTCTTAGGACACTCATTACTGTTATGCACACCTTAAGTTGGCGGCCTAGGTTCATCTTGCTGGCTTATCCGGACTAGTCTGAACGGTCTCCTGCTTTCTGACACACCTCGGACTTCTGAGATCTAAGTGACTTAGGCTCTGCCAACTTAACGTCCTGTAACCCTCACCTCAAATGCATTGTTGGCCATGCTTCATCCTTATTACTATGTCCCCTTTCTTCCTGCACATGTCTATTATGCCGATGCTCTCCTTTAGTAATTAGACCTAAATTCTACGGATTTCACTCTTTGAGTTGATATTCTAATCTCGTCTCAGTGGTCTCTTTGCTTCCGACTACTGTAACCATAATGATCGAAGGTGGGCAGAATTAACGGTCTGCTCACATCGCCCCAAAAATATGGCTGGCTTTTTCACTTCTCCTCAATAGAGTGTTTCCTTGTTCGCGCTCTGTTTACAGTACTTTTTCAGTTGGACGGATATCTCTTCGGTCCTGCTCTATTCTACACTCGGCTGACTAGTCTCCTGTTTCTGACTGTTTCCCGTCCGATGCTGTTCCCGTACTGCGGTCGATTTATTGCGGCGCATGCTCGTGGCTAGCTGCCGAGCGTAGTGCACGTCGTAGCGAGGAGTGTTCGGGCTTTCAGAAAAGAAGTCGCCTGGTAATCGGAGTGGTTGTCCATAGACCAGTTCGGTGCCGTTGCGGCTTTCAGTGCTGATCGAATTCCGAGTAGTACCATGGGCAGAACTTCTGTCCAACTAAGTGCATTGGTGGCCTTTAGCGAGGCTTTAAACTGTTGATGGAAACGCTCCACCAATACGTTTGCTTGAGGATGGTAGGCATTTGTCCGAATGCGTTTATATCCGAGGACTTTGAGTAGGTCGTTGAAAGTCGACGATTCGAATTCTGGACCATGGCTGTTCAGCCATGTGAAGCGACCCAGTTGCTCGACGAATGCGCGCGTTATGGTCTCAGCTGATACGTCGGGAATTGGAACAGCTTCAGACCAACGAGTGGCGCGATCCACCATGGTCAGTATGTAGACCATGCCTTTGGATGGCGGTACTGGTCTAACGATGTCGAAGTGGACGTGAGCGAATCAATTTGATCGTGACGGGAAGCATCCTATCAGAGCGGCAATATGTCGATGAACTTTTGCTCGCTGGTAAGTCAGACAGTTGCGTGCCCAAATTCTGACGTCGTGCTGCATGTTGGGTCAGACGTATCTGTCAACAATCATCTTGACTGAAGCGCGGATGCCGGGATGCGTGATGTTGTGCAGCGTATTGAAGACTTTTCGGCGAAAGTCTGTTGGTACCAGTGGACGCGGATGTCCGGTAGAGGTGTCGCAGATTATTATGCCTGTGGACGAAGGAAGCGGCCTAGGTACCAACTTTAGCGTGGACTGTTCGCAGGGTGACATTGTCTATTTCGGCTTGCTGAGCAGCGGCCATAGCTGACAGATCGAGCGATTGATCGGTCGGACGCAGAGAGTTTACTCTTGAAAGCGTGTCCGCCACGACGTTACGCTTGCTAGACACGTGTTGGACGTCCGTCGAAAGCTGAGACACAAAATCTAGATGACGAACTTCACGCGGAGGGTGTCGGGGTGAAGGGTTCCGGAAGGCATAGAGGAGTGGTTTGTGATCTGTAAAGATAGGAAAATGATTACCTTCGAGAACGTAACGAAAATGGCGAACGGCGGAGTATACAGCGAGTAACCCTCGGTCAAATGTGCTGTATTTAGACTCGGCTATCTGAAGACGTCGGGAGAAGAACGCTAGTGGTTGCCAATTACCTTGGGAAAATTGCTATAGAACAGTGCCGATTGCGTTTTCCGAGGCGTCGACGGCTACACTGATTGGAGCGTTCGAGTCGAAGTGATGAAGCATGACGGCGGAAGCGAGTGCTTCTTTTCGAGCTTCGAATGCTTTTCGTGCTTCAGGCTTAA
Organism: Dicrocoelium dendriticum; assembly: GCA_944474145.2. Classification (NCBI taxonomy): domain Eukaryota; kingdom Metazoa; phylum Platyhelminthes; class Trematoda; order Plagiorchiida; family Dicrocoeliidae; genus Dicrocoelium; species Dicrocoelium dendriticum. The sequence goes on from OX104064.1 coordinate 177,424,320, forward strand.
GATCAACTTTGCCGTTGTTGCGTCCAAGCAGATGATCGGTGAACGGTTGCACAAGCTCGGCGCAGCGCGGCAGGAATCGGCGATATTAGTCGACCATGCCGTTGAAGCGTCAAATGGCGGATAGAGTTGTTGAATGAAGAAAGTCGCGAATTGCCTGGACTCTGTCCTACAAAAAGCCGATACCTTCTGAATCAAGTTGATGTTCGAGGAAGTCAGTGCGCAGCTGCATGAAAATGCACTTGCCGGAGTTGACGGTGAGGTTGTGCGCCTTCACCCGTTAGAACAATAGTCATAGATGTATTCCGTGTTCCTCTTATGAAGAATTGGCCACCAGGATGTCGTCGATGTACGGGTGAACGAAGTCGAGTCCACGTACGATGGAGTCGATGAAGCGTTGAAATGTCTGCGCGGCGTTGCACAGACCGAATGGCATTCGTAGAAACTCGAATAATCCAAATGGTGTAATAACGGCGGTTTTCGATATGTCCTCGTCGGCGACCGGGATCTGATGATAAGCTCGTACCAGATGGATCTTTGAGAACATGCGAGCGCCATGAAGACTGGCCGTAAAATCCAGTATGTGAGGAATAGGATAACGATACGGAATTGTCACGTTGTTGAGGCCGCGATAATCGCCACATGGTCGCCAGTCTCCTGACATTTTTGGAACCATGTGAAGGGGCGAAGACCAATGGTTGTTGGAGGGTCGGACGATGCCAAGTTCGAGCATGTGCTCGAATTCCGCACGTGCGGTTTTGAGCTTGTCCGGAATCAATCTTCGGGCTTTGGCGGAAACGGACGGACCCTTGGTATCTATGTGATGCAGCGTTGCTGCATCTGCAGTTGACAGAGACGATGAAGGTCGGATGTGTTCAGGGAAACTCTCAAATAGCGCCTTGCCGGCCGGCAAGTTTGTAGTGGCGTACACCGGACTGAGCGATGCTACATCGCTGGATATTCCGGCGACGGAAGGTTTCGTTGTCTGATTGATGAGATGATGTCGTTTAGCATCGACGAGCAAATCGAAGTGCTGAAGAAAATCCAGCCCGATAATGGGATTTTGGACGTCAGCGACAAGGAATATACATCGAAAAGAGCGCCGCAGGCCGAGGTTAAGCGCGCGTGAGCGCTGACAGTAGACGCGGATTCTGGTGCCGTTGGCTGCGCATAGAGAACCAGTCACCGGATGCGTCGTTGAGATCACTTGGAAGGACGCTGACTTCCGCGCCAGTGTCGACAAGATAGCGAACTCCCGGTTGTAGATCGGTAACGAAGAATAAGCGACTGTGTTGAGCAGCTACGTCCGTCGCCCCTATGTGCTGCTCGGCCCGCTTCCTCTTCGAGTTGCGTTTGAAGGAAGACGGTGGGCGGCACGACTTGGCCTGCGCGCCAAATCACTGATGGCACCAGCAGTAGGTAGACATTCGGCGCGGTGATTTCGACGGTGATTTTGTTCGAGATGGACGTTGACGACAGTAACATCATACATAAACGGTCCCTCTAACATAGTCACATTAGGCGACTATTGCTCTTCCCCGCGTCTAAGTACCAGCGGGGTTAGACAAGGAGGTGCGCTCGGTATCTTGATTACTCTTCTTTGTGTCGATGATTGCAGTTCGGTTAACAAACATGGCGTACCGTATTTATTGATAATATAACATTTGTCCACAAATACCGAGGAGTTAAGCTTCCGAATGTACTACCACTCGTTCAATAATACGCATTCGCTTAAGACTTGATGCGACATGTAGATGGTGACCTTTTAAGCACAACAGTCAAGTATCATCTGTCGCGGTCGCATGACACCCGAAGTATCTATCACACGTAACCGCGAACGTATCTTTGTACAACGGTCTACCCGTGACCTTGGAATCGGATATGCTTGTACCTGTATGTGCTTGGAACAGACTGAGTAGCAGATAGCACGAGCCAGACAATCCTGCGTTAATAGCTCTCATAGCATGTATGCCACCACAGCTACAGTTGAACTACGTAACATCCATAATTGTCCCCTCCTGGAGTATCGCAGCATAATCTGGGGCACTATGAGGAAATCAGACAGAACATAGATAGAAAGCATTCAACGGTCATTTACTTAGCACGTATTCATTGAGTGTTCATTGAGTGGTATAGAGCAGAAGGGAGGGCCCGTTTCAGCTCCTTCACTTCCCGATCTTCCAAGGATTGCAGGCGTAGTAGCTGTGGCACAGCTCAGGCTGTAGTATCAGTCCTGCAGGATCCTGAAGTACTCAGTAGGAAGATGTCCAGCAAACGTTGGATACTCGCTTTTGACTGCACATTGACAATCGTGTCCTGCAGTCGATTCCAGTCCTTAAGTACTCGAGTAGAGAGAGCAATATCTGAGCGGACTTTGAACCTTCTCAGTTTAAACAGCTTCCAGCTGTGACCTTGAGTCGAACTGCTAAGTCTTAGCTGAAAAAGTTGCCTCAGCTCGTTTCCCAGTTCTCCTCGTAGGACACGCCTAGTATAGATGAGGTCTCCGCGACGTCGGCGATAGTCTAATGGTAAAAGGTTCATCCTCTGTAGTTGGGCGGGGTACGGGAGTTCTTGTAGACCAAAGACAAATTACGAGGCTCGTCGTTGAATTTTTTCTACCTAGTCACTTTCCTTCTTCAAGAGGCTATGGCCGGAATTCCGAATTCAAGTATGGGACGGGTGTAAGAGGTGAAGAGAAGTCCAAATATCTGCGGCGTCATTTTAGAGAATGATCTCATTATGACGCCCCACATCCTGTTCGCCGCAACAATTTTCTTTAATGTGTCAAGGGTAGGTTTGAGATCAGATGATACTATTGTCTACAGGTCCTTTACCTGTGTGGCCATCTTGAGTAAATTCCTGCCAATGTGATAGATGCCCAGTGCTTCAGCAGCACCGATGGAAAGGACAGAGCACTTAGCTTTGTTGACCGGCCAACCCCACTTGATAGACCAAGCGCGTAGCAGATCAAACGTTTCCTGTAATCGGTCGGCATTTTTGAGGCTGAACGCTTCCAACCATAGCTTGAGGTCGTCTGCGTAAATCAGACAGTTCGTTTTGGCATATTTGGTAGGTCATTGATCTATATCTTGAACAATTCCGCTCCGAGTATGGAGCCTTGTGGTAGGCCACTGTACATAGGCACTGGAAATTAACGGGCATCGTTTACATTGACTTGCATATTCCGGTCTTGCAAGAAGTCACTGATCCATAGTAGGAGGTTCCCTGTTATGACAGTTTCGCAGAGCTTAGTTCCTGATGAGGACTCTGTCAATAGATTTGCTAAACGTTTTCCAGCCTCCATTGACTTAGCACACTACCCTCTAGCGACCAGCAGGTTAGTGTTTCAGGAATGTATGTATGTGCAAGCACCTGATTGATTGCGAGTTTGTCTACTCTTCGTGTATACTGAGGAGAACTGTAGAGCCAAGAGGTCAGCTTTGGTGTCATCATCATAGTGTATTATACATGGCTCATTCGTAGGCCATGCAGGAATTCCACAGCCGGCCTTGGAAGATCTGTTAAGGTATGAAAATAATTTCTTTGGCCTAGAAAGCGATTGTTCAGTCAGGCTATGCTCGTATCGTTGTCACTATTCGCGTTTCTGCAGGGAGCAGAAGTTCCTGACGGCCTTGTGTTTAGAGTAGTCTGAGTCTGAGCGGGAAAGTTTGAATCTACCCCATAGTTTTCGTCCTTGTTTCGTCTTGGCCCTGAGTTCTCGGTCGATCCTGGGGGGCTTTTAGAAAGAGGCCTGTTACTGTGGAATGGGACGATCTCCTCAATGAGTGGCTTCGCCTTGTAGAATAGATCGTTCCAAGCAGCATCGGGTTCCAAGTGTTGTGGAAGATTTCAGTCCAACGTACTTGCTGCCGCACTTAACTTGGATGAGTCGGTCCGCCAGAAGTTTCGACGTTGTGCGCTCCGGGCTCGGATATCTAGACGTTTAGTCCATAAGGAGATCGTACAATAGTCGCTTTTACCGATGGGCTATTGAAGGGTCAATTCTGAGACATCAAACAGCCGGAGTGAGCACAAGATCAAGAGTGTGTGGAGTCTGGCCGGGAAAAACCGAGTGGACAATGTTCTACGCTGGGATAGATTCGTTTTGAGGACAGCTTCAAGGAGGCTAGCGTCAAAGGACTCGCGTGGAAGGCGGCAGTGTACTAGGTCCCAATTGACATCCGGGGCATTGAAGTCACCAACAATATGACGATCTCTGCGGTTTCCATGCGATTTGATAAAGTCTAGCACAGAAGCGCCATGTCCCCACGAGGCTTTGTAGACAACTCCAACCATACGAGATTTGAAGCCATCATTGGTCTTGCACCAGAGCAGCTCTGTGCCACCATCAGCGTCGCTGACAGCTTCTACACGATGAACTTTAAGATCCTCTCCAGTAGAGAACTACGCCGCCACCAACTCTTATTCCAGATCGGTCAGCACGGAAAAGTTTGTATCCTGAGATGTAGATCTCGGAGTCGGAGATATCTGAAGTGAGCCAGAACTCAGTAGGGGCCAACACATCAAGAAGCAGCTTTGCGGTAAGAGCGTGTACCTGGTCCAATTTGTTCCGGAGACTGAGAACGTCTGCAACCATCACCTGTAGTCCATTCTTCGTCCTTGTTTTTAAGTCCCCGGGGAGGACGAACTGTGGCTTCCAGCGGGACCTCTGTACTTTCTGCACTACCTGAAAATCCATTATGTGCAAGTTTGTATCGCCATTTGCTCTACGGGTTCGTAGTTCGTTAACTGCGTTCCTCATTTTGGTTCGATCTTCCGGGGAGAGATCTCTAACAACATAGATTTTTTCTCCCTTGATACGTGAGGTTCGTCCGAGGATACGGCTGCACTCTTCTTCGCCATGACAGACAACTTTGAGAGAACGGGGGTTGGTAGGGTCTTCTCGCTTTCTCCTACGGCAAAATGCAGTGACAACCTTAATCGCTTTTTCCCCACTATCGAATAGAAGGAAGACCATGTGCTTTAAAATGCTTGCTCGCCCTGTATTCTTTCTGCTGATGTTTACCTAGTAGACTCAGAAGTATTTACGATGATTAGACACAGCTCACAAGAAGGACGCTTGTTTCCATCAGGTACAGGTGGTTTCGATGTGCTAAGGTTATCCTTGATCATATCTTCCAGCTGCGTCATTCTGTCCAAAACCAATCGTAGCTGAGATGAAGTAGGCTTCGGTGCTGTTTTAGACTTCTGCATCTTTTCAGCGGTCGTTTTGCGCACTGCTGTGTTTAGGGTGACCGAAATTGTTGGTACGCCATTTCTCGCCACAGTCGCATATGTCTTCGGCTGAGGAACGCTGACCCGTCCTTCAGTCTTTGGTGCTGTCGCAGGAGTATCGGAAATGTGTCTACTCCGCCGTCGCGAGGTGTCCGCATCTGAGAGAGTTGGATAGGGAGGCGTAAGCTCGTCATCTGTGGAGACCCCAGCCTCAGCTGAGCAGGAACGCAGAGGGAGAGTCGGGCGATCAGGGGATGGGTGGTTATTGCTCCCTGCAGTTCGGCACGTGTCACACTGAAAGCTGATAACCGGGGAGGTACACAGCTGAAGCTCATGGTACAGTCCCGCGCTGATGCCACAACAAACGATGTGCAGCCATCCGTTACAAAAAGAGCAGTGGGCAGCTTTGGAACGAGATGCGACGCCCTTGCTGCAGAGCACGATTTGGAAGACATTACTCACATTTTTCAATCGAATCCGCTTGCAAGCAGGAGGCAGCACCGACCCTGACCTTGTTGCAAATAAAAACAAGTACTTGGGAACAGTTCTGTCATAGATTCTCTAGAGCGATGCCATTCAACATCAGGTTGTGTGAGACCGCAATCCTTTCGCAGTAAGTTGGGAAGCTACCTCTACCTGGACACTATTATGTCGTTTTTTCGAATGGAAGATCATCTAAACATCCATTCAATAAAACCCCAAACAACGTCCATTAGGTGTAATATCATCAACTCACACAATGTAATTAATCCTCCATGTCTACAACATACTCAAACTAACAATTGCCTCCTAGCATTCCTTATAACAAACATATGGGGAATACACCTTGCCAGAAATGCAGACAAATATAAGAAGATAAATGGATATTGCTCTTGCAAGAATATGACATCACCTGTGCGAGTATGTTCTGTGCCGAATGTTGTCACGGCTTTTCACTTAGGGAGAAATATGCGTACTATTATTATTAGTAGTATAATTATTATCTTCATGTAGTAAAGTGTTTCGACTAGAGGCAACACTAACCTGGAGCCCAAATGTGCCACTTGTACTGTGCATCTTGGACCGATCACATACTATGCGCTCGATACGTTAGAAACTGTTGGGACAGGCGCTGGAACTTTGGCACAGGGACAGCGGCTACCGGCCGGGTCAGAATATAAATCAATGGTAACCTTTTCCGACAAAAGATTTGTTAAAGAGTTGCTGAGGGAGAACGTTCAAGCACCTCATTCTGAGTTGACCAGCCAAAGTCAGGTGTACTGTTGGTGACGTCTAGCACTGGGACCCTTATCCCTGTCTGCCTTCCGTTAACACCAATACGTCAACCTACTCGGAAGCATACCTATTCCCCATAGAAGCATACATCTAGCCCTGTGCTTACATCCAGGGAGTCCCATCGGCTAACGTCCCATGACCAATGAGAGTGTCACTGATAGTGCGTGCACGTAACCCTTCAGGGAGAGAATGAATTGATTCCCGCGTAAATTTGATTGAACAAAACGTTATTTTTAATTATTAACAAGCTAACTGATTAGCAATATGCGTAAATTTGCCTCTAAAAAGGGATAGACTAAGTGTCTGTTGCTTGAGTGCTACCCCAAGTAACAAGCCTCAGTGATCTCGCGTGCTTATCGACTTTGGGCCCTGCCTATGATCCTGACATTCTCCAAATCAACCTGATAATTCTCGGCATCCATATGTATCGACATCAGGTAGTTCTGGTCATGTCGGCGGATGGCTTGGCTATGCTCATGTAGCCTACTGCCGAGCTTCCTTCCTGTCTGGCCCACATAGTATTTGGCACAGCTTTTGCAGTGGATGTTGTAGATCACGCTGTTACTTGCCTGGGTTCCCAAGCCGTGTCAAAAGAAAGAACACGCTTCGGCTTTGCACACAAAGGCTCTATCCCAGCTCTGAGGCAAAGTACAATTAGCTGTGTGTTTAAAAACGCACTCATCCATTCGATCGATCGCCTGATAGACCGCACTGAGGCAGGCGATTCCCTTCGCCCCAGCTTTCAGTCATCATCACATCCTTTCCTTTTTTTAATATGTTGTTGCAATAAGTTCCGTACGGGTTTCCGCTGGGTGTACGCTTGCTCTCTCGGGCTGAGTTTCCAGGTACCATTTCTTGTTGCTGCTGGCGACCTTCGCTTTGCGGTGTCAGTCCATTACCCGCTCTCCTAATTTGTACCCGATACTGGCTAATGATATTGCTCCCTATCCTGACTTCGTAGATCAAGCACTCCCCTCCGCCAACGTTCTCCCGGATCTGGTATTGGTTGCACCCATACTTCTTCTTCTACAGCTAAGGGTGGGAAGCATCTCGATTCACGATCATAGTGCTTTTTTGTTTTAGTATTCTCTTCCCTAGTCGGTTAGGTACAGAAGCTTCCGATGCTACCTCGGGCTGTAGCAGCATTGTAACGGCCGGTCACAGCCTTCTTGTTCTACCAATGAATAGTCGCTGCACCGGACGTACTCCCATCTCGGTAGACGGCGTGTTCCTTTGCTCCAACAGCATTATGTGGCGATACTCATGGTCTCAATGGCTTTTTAAGTACTTTCTTCTCCTCCTTCACCGCTGACTCAGCCTTCCCATTTGATTGGCTGTGGTATGGGTTGATGAGCAGATGCCGAAAATACCACTTCTTGCTAAAAGCGCGGAATTCTTCACCACTGAATTCCAGTCCGTTGTCGGAAATCATCACCTCGGGGGTTCTATGTCAAGCGAATTGACACCTTAACTTGTTTACTACGGCCTACGCGCAGGTTGACGTAATGACATCCAGCTCGAAGAAGTCACTGAAATCGTTGGCCACAGTCCAGTAGCTCTTTCTTTCGTGAACGAAAATGTCCAATGCGATCATCTGCCAGGGCCTATCCGGAAAGTCATGAAGCATCATTGGATCCTTCGGCTGGCGCACACCGTTTGCCCTGCATGTTAAAAAGTTTGATACGTAATCACCTATTTGGCTAGTCATTCCTGGCCAAAACATCAGCTCACTTGCTCTTGCCACGCAATTGTTGATTCCCAAATGTGCATAGTGTACCACCTGCAGCATTGAAGGTTGTAATGCCTTTAAAACCACTATCCTGTTGTCCTTGAATATCAATACGTCTTGGGTAATGAGTTCGTTTCGAAAATGAAAGAACGGAGTTAACACTTGGGACAATTGTTTCTTGTCTTCGGGCCATCAGTCTATTATCGTCTGCCTCAGTAGTGTGCACTGTGCGTCCTCCTCCGTACACCGTTGGAGCAGCTGCAAACGTTCTCTGGTGACCGCGCTTAGCTGTGTTCCGTGGACAAAATCCGGGTCTTCTTCCAGTTGCGGTGTGTCTGACAGGTGCGCCCTTGACAACATCTTCGCAATGTACATCTAGTATCCTAGTCAGTAGACTATAACCATTTCATACTTCTGAAGTCGAATGAGCATCCATTGCAGGTGGTGTGGAGCGACATTGAGTGGCTTACTAGAGACGGATACAAGTGGCTCGTGGTCAGTGAAGACAGTTGTTTTGCGGCCGAAAGTAGAATCGTTGAAGCGTTCTACGGAGCAAACCAGCGTCAGCATTTCCGTTTCTATTTGTGCATAACAATGCTCCGCCTCTGTGAGCGTGCAACTGCGAAAATCGACAGGTTTGCCACTTTTCACAAGCACAGCTCCGATGCCGTATTGTCTACTGTCACAATGCATCTCGGGTGGAAGCGACGGATCAAAGTAAGCAAGGACAGGCGCTTTTATAACTAATTTCTTGCTCTTCCGAAAGGCATTTTCTTGTTCAGAGCCCCGGTGCCAAGCTTCACTCTCATGCGTCAACTTTCGAACCGGCATCCTCACCTGAGCCAGTAGTGGAAGGAAACGGCTCAAATAGTTAACCAGTCCGTTTAACCTGCTAACCACCTTTGCATCTGTGGGGGACACATCTCGTTTATGGCACTGATTTTTTCTGGATCCGGTTTCAACCTTGTTGAACTCGGCACGTGCCTATGCAATGCCACTTGGGTTTTGCCTAGCTCCAATTTCTCATGCTTTAGTTTGATGTTTCTTTCCCTACAGCGGTGTAGCAACCGGTGAAGGTGACGATCATGTTCCTCTCGAGTAGCACCAAAAACGAGCACGTCATCTGCTGGACAAAAGACACCGAGCAGATTATCCAACGCATGCCGCAGCCGCTTCTGAAATACCTCACTGGATAACTTCAAACTGAAGGGCAAACGAAGCCACCTAAAACATCCAAAAGGCGTTCCAACTATAAGCAAATAGCTAGACTCTTCGTCAAGTACTATGTGCCAGAAGGCTAAAGCGTGATCGACTTTCGTGAACATTTTGGCTTTTGATAACTCCGGTAGCATGACTTCTATTGTCGGTAGGGTATAGTACTCTCTTCTGAGCGAGGCATTGAGCAGTTTAGTGTCGATACACGCACGCAAATCACCGGACTTCTTAGTGACGTTTGCCATTTGGCTTACCCAATCTGTCGGTTCAACGACTTTAACTACGACGCCCAAACTGGACAAACGCTTCAGTTCTTCTAATAGTCTTTCGCGCAATGCTATGGGCACCTTTCTAGCTGGCAGTGCTACTGACCTAGCAGATTCGTTTAACGATGAGTTGAACGAATTTCCCAATAACCCCATTCGAACACGGCAGGATACAAAGTAACAATACCTGCAGCAACCTAACACGAGTAAACAAAACGATCATGCTTAAATGAAACAAAACCAAGGCGCTGGATGACATCAATACCAAAGCTGGGCATAAGATCTGCTGACACAACCAGGAATTCAAGCTGGTGTGCCGTTCCGTCTTTAGGGTTGATAGCGGTCACGGTAGGGTTTCCTTTCGGTTGTAACCTCGAGCCGTTCCATATTTTGAGACAACTACGTGCTTCGGTACATTTTACTCCCGCACAACGTCTCCCGAATCGAGCTGAAAACAAACTGGACGTCCTTGAATTAACAGTGTAGCAAAAATGCACTTCCGTCCTCCAAAATGCTCCATGTTGTTTATTGAGAGCTGCTGTGTGTCTTGTTTACTTTCCTTGTCTATCGCACTGATGTTGGCCGATTTGCAACAAGCGAAATGGTTTTCGTTCTACACTTCTTACACTTCTTACCCCAAGCTGGGCAACTCTCCTTTCGCCTTGGATGCTTTCGACCATAAAATTGACAGCTGGTCTCCTGCCTCTCGGATGGCAAAAATAGGGCTTCCTTAGTCTTCCATACTGTACGAAGTCCCTCTGTCGTGCTCGACCACAAATTCTGGAACTGTTGTGACTTCCTTGTTTCGCGAAGGCACATATCCACACACTGATTTAGTGACAGGTTTTCTGCCTCAAAAGGCGTCGAATGAAGTCGTCATTTCCGATACCGATTATGATGCGGTGGCGTACCAGACAGTCCCGCATACAACTACAAAAGTTGCACGTTCGCACCAGAGCTTTCAATTCTGTTATATAAGTCTCGACCGACTTATCCGGTAGGTGATTGCGGCCAAAAAACAGTTATCTTTAGTACGTCTGATTTGCTTGACCTTCGCAGTAATCGTCAAATCTTTTGATTATATCCAAAATATGCGGCTCCGCATATATGTTCCTCCACATCACCGCGATCCAGAGTCTCAAGTACTCGTCTGGTATCGTCGCCAATAGCGTGTCTGAGCATAGCAAGTTTGTAAGACATCGGATAGGAATCTAACGGAGTCAACGTGACAAAATCCGTCCACTTTGTTTTTCACATTCTCTATTTTTCAAGCACCGAAATGATTTGGAATATTGGTAGCTCGGGAGGCTTGCTCAGTTGTTGTGGAGTTCTCCGAGCTGGGCAACTTGGTTGCAAACGTTTCACCACCATTCGAGGTGGCATCTTCAGTGCGGGATTGATAGCAGTAAAGTAGCAGTAGCTGGTAGAAAGCAAACCCAATAATGGATGCTGTCAGCAGCTACTCCGTTCCTTATATAGGCATACGGGGCTATTAATTTTGTCTCGTTCTCATTGGTGAATCCTTGTGTTCAGCGGTTTTGCTCGAGTCGTTGTCATTGGCTGCGGAAATGTTGTTGCGTTTCGTCGTCTAGTCCGTTGGACTGCAAAGCGCTTTCAAATCGTGCCAGAAACTCCGTAGTTGTCGCGTCTTTGTAGTTATAATTTAGGCCTTTGATGAGAATTTGTTGTTCCGTACCACTGAGTGGCCGTTTTGACAGGTTCCTGATCCAACCATTGTTGATGCATTCGTCGGTGCTGGTTGTCAGTTTGGTCAACTTCTTGTGAAGCGCAGTCTGCTTTTTTGCTTTTGTGTTTTTAGCTCTGCGATCTATTGCGCGTTGCACTTGTTCAGTCAGTTGTTGCCCAATTGTTTGTAAACAATTGGTTCGATGTTCGTTTAGACAACGTTCATATTTTCGGATACGGTTGTGGGCGTCTGTGATCATCATTCGTACCATACGCTTTCCGAATTGCCGTGCAATTGTCCATGCCTGTGGATGGTTCACCGGTGGTCTATAGCTGACACTGCGAGGAAGAAGGTCTCTTCTCAAGCACTCATGGAGGAAGTAGAGCTGTTGCCGTGTGGAAGCATTTCGGCAAGCGAAATCCTCCCAACGACGAGCAGTGCGGAGCGTTGAGCGCCCGTAGGTGTTCGAAATGATTTGGAATATTGGTAGCTCGGGAGGCTTGCTCAGTTGTTGTGGAGTTCTCCGAGCTGGGCAACTTGGTTGCAAACGTTTCACCACCATTCGAGGTGGCATCTTCAGTGCGGGATTGATAGCAGTAAAGTAGCAGTAGCTGGTAGAAAGCAAACCCAATAATGGATGCTGTCAGCAGCTACTCCGTTCCTTATATAGGCATACGGGGCTATTAATTTTGTCTCGTTCTCATTGGTGAATCCTTGTGTTCAGCGGTTGTGCTCGAGTCATTGTCATTGGCTGCGGAAATGTTGTTGCGACGTGGTTGGGAATATCGCACCCGGATTGGTGCAACGGGTGTGGGTGAGTAGTCTGTGCTCATATTGACCATGCTGTTCATTGTCCGTGTGTTGGATTAGGTTCTTTCGGACAACGGTTTTTGATCCGCTTGAACTCTCTCTGTCTCAGCGGTTGATATATTGGATCGAGGTCGATATGCATGTTGATTGAGTTCGTGGTTGAGAACCAGGCTTCGAGAAACTCCCTCCCTTTTTGTGTTTCTCCTTCGGTCAAGATCTCTACTTTGTTCCAGTCGAAGCTGTGTCCCTCTTCATCCACATGTGCTGAAACCAATGAGTTTGCGTAATGGTTCTTGCACGCTCTTTGGTGTTCATGTATCCTGGTGGACAGCTTCCTTCCTGTTTGTCCCACATAGTGCTTTTCACAGTTTACGCAGTTTATTCTATATATGACATTCTGTCGTTCTAGTGCCTCTCGCTTTCCTTTTGGTTTTGACAATGTTTTCCTCAGAGTGGCGGTTGGCTTGTGGGCTACCATGATATGATGTTGGTTGAACAATCTGGCAGTCATTTCAGACACGTTCTTTATGTACGGCAGAACTATACGTTTAGCCATAGCTGACGTAGGTTCGGTTTTTGAGGGCTTGCGATTTAGGCATCTTCGGAGGAAACTGCGTGGGTATCCGTTGCGTTCGAATGACCTGAATAAGTGTTTTTCTTCTGCTCGTTTCGCTTCTGTCGTACTGCAGTGAGTTTCTATTCTATGGAACAGTGTCCTCACACAGCTTATTTTGTGACATCTTGGGTGGTTGCTGTTGAAATTCAAAATCTGATCGGTGTGCGTGCTTTTTCTGTAAACTGAGGTTTGCAATTCGCCGTCCATTGTCCTGGCTACCAGCACATCCAAGAAAGGAAGTTTGTTTTCCTTCTCTGATTCCATGGTAAACTGTATGCCGTCCATAGCGTTGTTGAGCAGTTGTTGTGCAACCGATACTTGACTACGTTTGAGTATCACAAACGTGTCATCGACGTAGCGAACCCAGAGTTTCGGATTAATCATTGGCAGTAGATCCTCTTCCAATTTTTGCATGACAATCTCTGCGATGAGTCCGGACACAGGTGATCCCATCGGTGCACCTTTCACTTGTTTATACATTTTTCCGTTGAACGCGAAGTAAGTTGAGAGACATAAGTTGAGAAGTTCGCATACGCTTCTGGTCGTCATGTTCCCAATTTTCCCTCCGCTGTTGTCCAGACGTTCTACGATAATTTCTTTGGCCAGCTGTAAGTTGACGGAAGTGAATAGGGCGGTTACATCGAAGGACACCATGGTTTCATCATGTTCTATTCGTAGGTCTTTGAGCTTTGTCAAGAATTGTTGGGCATTGTTTATGGAGTGTTGCGATTTACTGATTAGGTGCTTGAGGCGCCTCCATAGTTCCTTTGCCAGATAGTAGGTGGGCGTGCCTGGAAGTGACACAATTGGTCTTAAGGGTGCTCCGTCCTTGTGTACTTTAGGTAGTCCATAGAATTGTGCAATGTTCGAGTCGCGAGCCCTCATTTTTTCTCGTTCCACTTCCGATATTTCGTTCGACTTCTTAAGCTTCGCCAACACTCTGTTTATTTTGTTGGTTAGTTGCGACGTTGGGTCATTCTCAATGCATTGGTAGGTTGTAGTATCGTTCAGGAGCTGTTGTGCTTTCTCGGTGTAATCTGCTTTGTCCATAATTACTGTCATCCGTCCTTTATCAGCAGGTAGGATAACAATTGATTCGTCAGACTTCAGAGCTTTTATTGCTTCTTTCTCTTGTCGGGATAGAGGGTTGCATTGCTTTAAATGCGTCATGGCTGGGACGACTGTGTATCTGATTTGTTTCTGTGTTTCGTCGTCTAGTCCGTTGGACTGCAAAGCGCTTTCAAATCGTGCCAGAAACTCCGTAGTTGTCGCGTCTTTGTAGTTATAATTTAGGCCTTTGATGAGAATTTGTTGTTCCGTACCACTGAGTGGCCGTTTTGACAGGTTCCTGATCCAACCATTGTTGATGCATTCGTCGGTGCTGGTTGTCAGTTTGGTCAACTTCTTGTGAAGCGCAGTCTGCTTTTTTGCTTTTGTGTTTTTAGCTCTGCGATCTATTGCGCGTTGCACTTGTTCAGTCAGTTGTTGCCCAATTGTTTGTAAACAATTGGTTCGATGTTCGTTTAGACAACGTTCATATTTTCGGATACGGTTGTGGGCGTCTGTGATCATCATTCGTACCATACGCTTTCCGAATTGCCGTGCAATTGTCCATGCCTGTGGATGGTTCACCGGTGGTCTATAGCTGACACTGCGAGGAAGAAGGTCTCTTCTCAAGCACTCATGGAGGAAGTAGAGCTGTTGCCGTGTGGAAGCATTTCGGCAAGCGAAATCCTCCCAACGACGAGCAGTGCGGAGCGTTGAGCGCCCGTAGGTGTTCGAAATGATTTGGAATATTGGTAGCTCGGGAGGCTTGCTCAGTTGTTGTGGAGTTCTCCGAGCTGGGCAACCAAGTTGCCCAGCTCGGAGAACTCCACAACAATTGTCAGGCACCGTACTTTTCGTCATCTGTAGAGCAGTTGGCAGCGGGATCAACGGGCGTTCGCCAAAAGTGGGCGGGGTCCGGCGCGTCAGCTTCTCCTCCGTTACCATGTTACTTGCCTGGGTTCCCAAGCCGCGACAAAAAAAGAACTTGCACGGTCTCTGCCCACAAACGCTCCATTCTCAAGTATGAGGCAAGGTAACATTAGCTTGGTGTTTTAAAACTCACTCGTCCGCTCGATCGACCGCCTGACCAACCACAATAAGGCAGGCGATTCCCTTCGCCCAGGCTTTCAGTCACCATCACACACACAATTTGTTCCTTTATTCCAAGCCAGACCTTACAGATGAAGAGATTGGCTCGAACAGTTTCCTTCGACTTGCGAGTTACACTGATTCTGAGAGGTAGTAGGAGTCTCGCCGCCATCTCAGAGATGCCGTTAATGTTTGGTAGAATGATTGTCCTTTAATTCCAGCAGAATGTGCATTTATTACGTAAAGCGCAGAAAGCGAAACAAACAAGAAATTTTAAGCGAACAATTGCATTCGATTATCCGTTTATCTGTTTCTGATGTTTGTCCATGCGATGGTCATTTTATGGATGTTAAACCACGTAGAGTGAAATTGCTGGCTTACCCATTTCGTGTAAACAATTCCAACTGATGATCTTCCTCCACTTTCCCCAGCTGCGGGGTACTGCCATGTGTCTGAGCTCTTTTAAATGGAGTCATTATGCAGCTGCGCTTGTAGATTGTTGGATGATGGCTGCGATGACTTAGGATTTGATCTGTATACGTCGCTTTCCGATAAACTGTTATTTCCAGTAGTCCAGTAGCATGTCTTGTTACTAAAACATCCAAGAATGGTAGCTGACAATTGCTCTCCTCTTCTTTAGTGAAACGGATACCAGAAAGGTGTTGTTTATTAACTGATGTCTTTCGTCCAGGTTCCAGTGCATTAAGATGACAAAGGTATTGTCCACGTAGCGTATCCAGAGTTTAAATTTTTTCGACCAGGAGTGCGATTCGTTCCAAATCTTGCATCACCGCTTCTGCCACTAGTCCAGCTATCGGTGAACCCATTGGCGTGCCAGTTATTTGTTCGTAGGTTTGGCCGTTGAAACTAAAGTGTGTAGTGCGGCATAAATGCAACAACTCCATGTGGATGACATCTATTTTGTTGTTCGTTTCTGAGGATCCGCATTGGTCTAGTTGTGTTTCCATCGTTTCCTTTGCCAGATTGGTGTTGATTGAACTGAACGAGGCTGTTACATCAAAGGGAACCACGATTTCTCCTTCTTCTATTACTGTTTCATTGAGCTTAGCCAAGAATCGTTCTACAGGTTGTATGGAATGTTCCGAACGGGCTATCAGGTGCTTCAATCTCTTCCAGAAGTTCCTTGGAAAGTTTATACTTCGGAGCTCCAGGTAACGGAAGGATAGAGCAGAAGAGAGGCCACTTTTGTGCACCTTTGGTAGGTCGTAGAATCGCGGCAGCACGGAATCCTCTGGATTTTTCTTGCTGGGACCCATTTTTGTAATCTGACCTATTTGTCCCAGATTTTGCAGGGTGCTTTTGATTTTGTTTTTCAATTCTTATGTGGGATCTTCGTTGATCGGTTGATAGGTGTTTACATCTTTGAGAACTTCTTACGCCTTCTTTGTATAATCATCTTTGTCTATTACAACATCAAGACGTCCTTTGTCAGCCGCTAAGATAACAATATCTTTCCGTAGGGTTTTCAAAGCTTTTTCTTCTGTTGCGTTGTATATGTTGGTTTTACTCTTGTGTTTCAGTGCTAGAATGCTAATGTCCCAGAGCGCGTTTTGGGCGTCAGCTGTGATGTTGTATAAGCTCAGTGTTGTCTCAAGCTCTACGAGGAAATTGATGGGATTGGAGACTTTGTAGTTAACTTGCATGCCACGAACCATAACCACTTTTTCCACATTCGATAGAGTTCGTTTGGAAAAATTCCTAATCCAAACATCATCTTATTTCACTGCATTAGGTTTGGAAATTCTCTCTAGTTTAGGTTCCAGTTTCCGCTTTATGAGGAGCTTTGTGTTGTGTGTTTTGATGGATATCGCCTTTTCAAACTCTTTAGTCAGTTCTGTGCCGAGGTTGGGTAGGCATAACTCCTATGGGAAGTGAATCCTTCGGAGGTCTTTTTGCTTTCCGTTATGTGCGGTCGCAAAACCTAAACTCTGGATACGCTACGTGGACGATACCGTTGTCATCTTAATGCACTGGAACCTGGACGAAAGACATCAGTTAATAAACAACACGTTTCTGGTATCCGTTTCACTAAAAAGAGAAGAGCTTTTCGTCAAGCTAAAAAGGCATTTGCCAGTCCACCGGTTTCGGCCCACTTTGACCCCGAAAGCACATGACGCTGGCATGTGGTACATCACCGTACGGAGTCGGAGCCGCTCTGTTACAGCCTGACGCTAACGGAGTAAACAAACCAGTTGCATTTGCCTCTCGAATCCTATCGCAGACCGAACGAAATTACGCCCAAATTAACATGGAGGCTTTGGCGGTCATTTTTGGGGTTGTGCACATTCTTCAATATGTATTCGGGCAATTTGAAATAAACACAGATCACAAGCCTTTACTGTGATTTCTGGATGAATCAAGAGCGATACCTCAAATGTCGTCACCCCGGATTCTTCCTTGGGTTCTACTACTCGCTGGATATCAGTAGCAACTAAAATATCTTCCCGGGAAGGAGAATCATTGTGCCGATGCCATCAGCCAACTTCCATTACTGGAGGCTCCGAGCCACACGCCAGCTTTGAGAGAATTGGTACAATTAATATCTTGGTTGGATGATTCGCAGGTGACAGCAACCGAAAAAACATCGGAAACGGGGAGTGACCCGGAACTATCGAAGGAGCGTGATTATATCCTATTTGGTTGGCCGAACCGGGTTGATTCAAGTCTAAGAGCGTTTCGCACTTGAAGAGATGAATTAAGCCTCGAGGACACTTGCATAATTTGGGGCTCTCGAGTCATCGTCTCCAAACGACATCGTCAAGAAATTCTGCAGGAACTTTATGTGGGTCACCAAGGAAATGCAAAGATGAAGGCACTAGCACTTGACTACATCTGGTGGCCAACGGTCGATCAATAAATAGAACAACTCATACAATTGTGTGCTATCTGTCAAGAAAATAAACCATCCCCACAACCTGTACCAATGTCTCTAAAGCAATGGCTTTAGCACCCTTGTTACGGAATAAGCATTGATTTCTGTGGACCCATTGATGACTTCGTGGTTCTGGTTGTAGTGGACGCACCTTCCAAATGGATCGAAGCTCGGGCAACCACATCCATGACTGGGTCGACCACTGTGCACATTTTAAGTAATAGATTCGCTACACATGATGAATCATGTCCGGTTGTTTCATATGACGGTGCGACATTTACCAGTGACGAGTTTTCACAATTCCTAGGTCAAAATGGAATCCAGCATGTTCTCTCGGCCCCATCTCACCGTTCGTCCAATAGTTCGGCAGAGAGAGAGCGGTTGTGACAATCAAATAGAGTGTGCCCAAACAACATTCCGGAACTTTACAATCCCGCCTGGACAAATTCCTATTACAATCTCGCATTACGTCACACACCACCACGGATCATCCACCGTGTGAACTTCTGATGGGACGACGTCTGCGCACTCGGTTGGATCTGATTAAACCCAATCTGCATCGAACCGTTGGTAAACTCCAGTCTGTAATGAAGCAACGTTACGACATGAAAACGGAGGATCGTGTGATTGAGGTAGGTGATAGAGTGTATGTAAGGGATACAATGTCCTCAAAATGCTTGGATTGTTGTAAGGCTGTCACTTCTCGCTCAAAGGTTGTTCAATGTTCCCTCTGCGAAGGGTGGCTTCACATTGTACGTTGTAACATCGGTCCAGATCTATACGATCCACTGCAAAAGACCATTTCCTTAGTCGTCGTCTTTATTTGTGACTCTTGTCGGGCTGGGCTGAGTGTCAGGCGTGTTTGGGATGGTCTATCTCCAATCAGTCCATGTCCCTCATGCCTGCATTCTGTGCAAAAGAAAAAGGATGATCCGCTGCTCCCTATTTTGCCTTCATCTGCTTCTGGCCCGGATACTTCCCCTGGAAAGCAAAATCTTGTTTTTTCAATTTCATCCCCAGAACCATCGTCCATTGTCCGACAGTTCAACGAACGCAAGGAAAGGACTTATGCAGTGGTAGCGGGCAGCAGCGTAACTCCGGTACCCATGATTCCAGAGACTCCGCTAAATAATCGGAAGACGAAGAAGGCTGCAAAATCTAGGTCTAATCCGAACTCTTCTCAGCCACAGTTAAAACATGTTATCGATAAAGTGAATCAGTTGGAGAATATGATCAAGGCAAATCCTTACCCGCAAAAGCCGCATCAAAGTGAAAAAAGCCGATTTCCCGAGAGGGAACGATGTCTGATCATCGTAAACGCCCCTGAGTCTAATAAGGAATCCTCGGCTGAAAGGATATTGGAGGACCAAGCGTTTCTGAGGCGGATGGTTTCGTTACTGTTCGACGCTGCGGAAAAGGGAATAAACTTTGTTCCCGCTTTTCGCCTCGACAGGAAGCAGGATGACTCCTCGAAAGTTCGCCCACTAATGGTGGTCTGTCAAGATGAAGATGAGTGCCGCCGTATCCTCCAGCGAACCTCACGTTTGAAAGGAGAAACGTTCTATGTTTTGAGAGACATCTCCCCAGAACATCGAATTAAAATGAAGCAAGCCGTTGATGAATTACGAATCCGACGAGCAGCTGGTGAAAGCGACCTTTACATTGTGGATTTTCGAGTAGTACAAAGAATCCCGAGGACTCGGTGGAGACCAATCTTCGTTCTTCCGGTGCACTGATAATCAGGAGTGGATTGTG
>OX104064.1:177444178-177516135 GCA_944474145.2 Dicrocoelium dendriticum
AACGTGTAGCTGCTGATCAGTCGACATCACACTCCCAAGGTGGCAGAAGCGGGAGGTGGTTTCCAATACTTCAGCACCAATGCTGATTTGCAGCAATATTGAAGATTGCACCTCCGGTGAAGGCTGAAAGAGACAGACAGTTTTGCTTGTGTTGATGGTGAGCCCGAATTTGGCCGCTGTCGAAGCCAGAGCACTAGTCATGTGCTGCAACTCATCCGCGCTGTGTGAATCAACGCACAGTCGGCAGCAAACAGCAACATACGGATGGTTGCCTCACAGACTAGAGTTCTCGCACCGAAACGACGGATGTTCAGCAACCCACCATCAATACGGTGCTCCACACGAACACCGTAAGCACATGCGGCATCAAAAGCACAAGACAACATTGCATGAAGATAGATATTAAACAGGGCAGGAGCTAACACACAGCCTTGCTTCACACCAGAGACAACTGCAAAGTCATCAGAGGTCTCTCCACTCAGCTGCACCCGCGCTCGCATACCACTGTGCAGACATTCAATTAAACTTACAAAATTACGCGGGCAACCAAACTTACCCAACACCAGCCACAGTGCCTCGCGGTTCACCGTATTAAATGCTTTGGTGAAATCAACAAATAGCGAGTACAACGGTTGATCTCGTTCTCTACACTTCTGCAACTGACGAGCCGCAAACACCATATCGATGGTGAGGCGACTCGAACGGAATCCACATTGCTCTTCCGCCACGTTCGGTTCCACTACCTGATTGAGGAGGCGATTGAGCATGATTCGGGTAATCACCCTGCCCACACAACTCAGCAAGTTGATGCCACGATAATTCGTGCAACATTGCTTGCTACCTTTGCCCTTGTACAGTGGTAACACAAGAGCATCCTTCAGTTTAGGAGGCACCTTCTCCTCAATGCACACTCGTTGCACCAAGTGGTGCAGCGCAGTCAACTACTCGGGTCCACCGTGTTTCAAGGTGGGATCCCGTCACCCCCGGCACATTTGCCGTTTCGCAGCTGAGCAAGTGCTCTCTGCGTCTCATCCAGTCTCGGCGTATCCGCCAGATCCGCCTTCACATCGTGCTGCTTCAGGTCATTCAGTGTGGACCAGTCGCTCTCTGAACGGTTTTTGAAGAGACAGTCAAAGTGTTTCCGCCAGACCTGCATTATGTCTGCATTCTGGGTGCAGGTAGCGCCTGAACTACCATCGATCAGTGTCCTCAGCGGCTCCAATCTCGGTCCATACACCGCCTTCAAGGAGTCAAAGAATTCCTTGTGTTGACGACGTTCGGCGTAGCATTCCATCTGCTTCGCCTTCTCCGTCCACCATGCATTTTTAATGCGACGGAGCTCTCGGGTCAGTCGCCGTCGAAGTTTGCGAAACTGACTCTTCTTCCCCAAGTCACTGGGGTCTGCAACATGTGCAGCAAATGCTGCATTCTTCTCTGACACCAATGAGTCACTCGTCACATTGTTGTCATCAAACCAATCAGGCAGCTTACAGTTTGCGTGCCCGATGGTCTCCTCCGCAGCAGCTGTCACCTGCTCGCGAATGTGGTGCCACAGGTCGCCCACTGTGGCTATACAGTCCACATCACCACACAGGCGTGCAGCCATCGCCTTCTCCAGCTCAGTACGTTTCGCCACGGCACCGAGGGAGAGAATGTTAAATTTACGCCGATTTACGGCGGGAGTGCAATACATAGATTTACGAAAATATATGCACAGTTTGGTCCGAACCAATTTGTGATCAGTGCCACACTCAGTTCCACGCAGTACACGTGTCATGCGCACTTCACGCATATCACGCTGACGTACGATGACATAGTCGAGCAGGTGAGCGTGACCACTCCGTGGGTGTGTCCAAGCTGCTATATCACTCGCACTCAGTGCAAACCGAGTGTTCGTGATCGTCAGGCCGTGCGTGACACACAGTGAGAGCAGCCTGTCACCGTTCGCATTCGCTGAACCAATGCCATGCGCACCGATAACATCTGTCCACGCTGATGCATCACGCCCAACGCGCGCGTTGAAATCACCCAGCAGAAATAGTCGGTCGCTCCTCGGCACAGACCATACCACGGAGGATAGCTCAGTGTAGAACTGATCACGCGTGTCATCAGGATAACACATGGTCGGACCGTACGTGCTTATAAAAGTAGCAAACTTACCTCTTCCGGGTCGTAGGCGAACAGTCATCAGTCGCGTGCTGATGCCCGTTGGTTCACCCACCAGCTGGCCATTCAGGCGATCGGATATTGCAAATCCGACCCCATGTTCACGTGGTGCTGAGGCGGTGTTGCCCACACAGTAGAATGCGTAGCCAGCACCTGCTTCATTTAACTTACCTTGCTCAGCGAGCCGAGTTTCACTGAGCGCCGCAATATCGATGTGGTAGCGCGCCAGCTCCATTGCGACCAGTGCAGTGCGTCGCTCCGGGCGCTCGCTCGAGTTCCGGTCCAGTAGGGTGCGCACGTTCCAGCACCCGATGCTTAGTGCTTTGCGCGCAGGCACACGATTGTATTGGTGTGCAGTTGCACGCGAGGTGGTCGTTGTGCTTCGGAGGTTTGCTTGAGGGACTCCACCCGGAGCCTTGGGCTCAATAGCCTGAACCACAAGGCCGTGGGTGGTTTGGAGGTTTGCTTGAGGGACTCCACCCGGAGCCTTTGGCTCAATAGCCTGACCCACAAGGCCGTGGAGAGCAGATCCAGCTCGGGAATGTGATTGCAGAGACAGATTGGGATCTGCTTGACGGCCGTCACACGCAGCCTTTGAGGTTCTGGAACGATTTATATTTATTTTGTGACCGTAGTAGGATACACCTGCGACCACGGCCAGACGCAGGTGGCTTTTTGGCGGGTTTGCACCAATTTGACCAGGGGCTGCCTGGCTTGAGGCGGGCAGTAGCAAACCATTGAACACCCGGAGTTGTCCTCCCACCCTCAGAGACAATGCGTGGCACTCGTGCTCTACGCCAATCGAGCATTGAGAATATAACCCGTAAACCTGTTGTCTCTCATGGCTAGGTTTTAGGGGAAGTGGGCCATCGACCACTTCCTAACCTCCGGAGAGGATGGACTAGGATACTGCCAGGGCGCCCAATCCTGACAGGAGAAGGACTCGGGTCCTCAGCCAAAGCCTTCGATTAAATGAACACCCGAAAGGTAGCGGGTCTAGCACATGGTCAGTTAGCTGACTCATGCGGATTGGTGTCCCGGATCTTAGCAGGGAGAAGGGCGAAACCTAACTCCCACCCAGCGGTCGCCACGTGGAGGCGCCCAGGACATGAGACTATGGCGCAGCAGTAGCAGTAGTGGGTAGACCATCTGTCAGGATCTAGCCACCACCAGCTTCAGCGCACCATAGGCTCTCCCGCCTCATACACAAATACTTGCGTATATACACTCATAAACCTACATACACTGTTATGCCAAACATGCACTTTTGTACATAATTGATCACACTGTTAGCTAAACGTGATCATGCCTCTAAAGGTGTGTCTCGCATGGTCGAGAATAAAAGTTCATTTATTTATTTATTTATAAAACTTCATAGCCGGTTCAAGTTCACTCAGACGGCGCAAGGTTACGCTTATTACAAAGACGTTAGAAGTTTATGTATTCTGAGCAAGCGCGAAAGGAGAGATTTATTTCAGCCTTACATGACCGAGCAATCTGCGGTTAATCCGAAAATGATTTTTGCATACCTAAAAAGAAGCACCATATCTGGCAGCGGCATACCTGCACCGTACTCAAGCAAAGAGGATACCGTGCTTCATGATGACATGGCTAAAGCTTGTCTACTAGCTTCGCACTATTCCTCTGTGTATACGACGGAGGAGCCATTAGTTTTTGAGGATACTTCCTGTCACCCCTCTCCATTAAAGCATGTCGAAATTACCACTGACAGAGTACTGGAACTGCTTCTCGACTTGAACTCAAATTCTTCACCGGGTCCCGATGGCTTACATCCCTTGTTTCTCAAAGAGGTGGCGGAGTTCATTGCTGCACCAATTTGTCAAGTATTTCGAAGCTCCCTTGAAGCAGGTCGTCTCCCAACTAAATGGAAAGCAAATGTTGTGAAACCGATGTACACTGGTGGGAATCGCCAAAATTCAGTGAACTACCAACCGATTTGCCTGTCATCAATCCTCTGTAAAACCATGGAAAGGATTTTGAAACTGGTCTTGCATCTTCACTTTGAGAAATTGGACTTCATCTATCCTGCTCAGCACGGACTTCGGAGGGCACGCTCTTGCATTACCAATCTGCTTGTTGCCCGAGAAAATTGAGCGCAATCAGTGGATGCTGATCATCGCCTTGATGTAGTTTTTGTGGATTTCAGCAAAGCGTTTGATAGGGCTCCACACAAGCGACTTCTTATCACACTTCGGCAGATTCGCATCGAGGTAATTTGCTCTCCTGGATCGCTGATTTCCTATATGACCGTAGTATGAGATTGAAGGTTAACGAAGTTAACTCTGGTCCCGTTCTTATGACCAGTGGGGTTCCACAAGGCTCCGTTCTTGCTCCCGAACTATGCAAAATCTTTATCAACGATCTCCCGGAGGTGCTCCAAATCGACTGCTTGAGATATGTGGATAATCATAAACTGTGGTCGGAAGTATCCAGGCTTAAAGATGCTGACAGGTTTCAACTGACGCTCGATCTGCTGCACGATTGGTCTGTCAAATGGCAAATGCCTATCATTGGTGATAAGTCCTGTGTTCTCCCGATCGGTGATCAGGAACCTTTCGGTGCTTGCCAAATTGGTGGTTTTCTGCTGAAGAATTTGGTTGGTGAGAAGGATTTGGGTGTATTACTTTCTTCAGACCTAAGAACAACCCAGGACAGGTTGCGGAATGTGGCCTCTGCTATCAGGATGCTCTGTGCCATACGAAGGTCGTTCTACAACTTGACTCCGCAGAACTTTAGGCTCCTGTTTTCCTCCCACTTTCGTCTGCTACTGGAATACGGCCAACCTGCCATACACCCACTCACGAAATTTGAATGTGAGTTGATTGAGAAGGTTCAGAGGCGCGGAGCCCAGTCTGTGTCTGTGCTACGTGTTTCACCTTATCCCCTTCGCCTCCATTGTATGAACTTAGTTACTCTGAACTACCGCCGTCGCCGTGGTGATCTGATTTATACTCGACGCATTTTAAGGGGCGATTCGGGGAAGAAGGTGCTGCAGTTGTTCCAGCTCAACACACATTGTTCAACACGGGGCCACAGCTTGAAACTTTATAAACCCCGGAGGAATCATATCCGGTCCAATATCGCGTTATCCACAAGGGTTGTGAATGAATGGAACTATCTCCCTGAATACATGATAAGTGCCTAGACAGAGGAATGTTTTAAAGAACGATTGGACAAATACATGCTGAGCATGCCCGGATTCCGCTGTTTTTGCTGCAGCTGCAACAATCCCTCGGGGAACACAGCTTAGCAACGACATGTCACCCAGTCAACGAACGGGAGGTGATGGAGCTGACACGGCTTTTCCCTTCTGCTCTCTACAACTCTATGAAATCTATGAACTATCTATATTAAACTGATGCCAACGGATTGAACTTGGATCCGAGTCATTATAGGATCGAAAAAAGGTAGTGCATTGGAAGCGGAATTGGAGGAGGGGCGAATAATTCAACGGCACTTGGACCAAGTGCAACGACAACCTGTGAGTCCTGCAGAGGAACAAACTAATTGCTCATCGCCTCCACCCCTGCGAATAGCGCCAGAAGCATTGCCAAATGAAGACCACGCTAAGCAACCTATACAGCCATGGCGATCCCTCCGTGAGAAGCGGAGCGTAGAACACTTTAAGTTGGATACTTAATCTAGCGGTGCAGGACTGTTGTGATTGGTTAGCACGAGCCACGGTCTGTCTAATCATGCACGTGACGCAGGTGTGTGAATAAATGCCCATGTTATCAAGCGAACCAGTGATTTGGTCGTGTGTACACATTACAGCTGTCCTTTTCGGTCCTGTGCTCTTGCTTACAACATCAGTTGTGTGACCTATTCAAGTGCGATGAGCTCTCTAAATCCGTAATCTGTAAAGTGTATAGGAATCTCTCAAATTCCGGGAGCGGTATTTCCTCGGCGGTTGTCTCGGGTAAATTGTTCCAATATTGCACCACGGCGCTCGAAGCATTGACGGTGAGCCATACGTTTCAAGTCAGATGCTACGAGCTTGTACCAGTGCCCGCAATGCTGTTTGGTGCCCACACACACAGAAACAGCCTCAGAGTACAGAAGTCACCCAAATGTACTATAGTGAGCCATTATGAGGTCAACTACACCTCTCAGCCAGTTGTGTCTATGATGTAGTCAATTTGCTACTTAAGGAAAGTCATATTCCAACGTAAGCAGCTTCAACATAATTCTTCCTGCAAGCGTGAATCCAAAAGGTGAGGGAGCACCAAATTGCGTGCTGTTTGTGTTGGTTGCCAGTCCCAAATCAACCAATAACATACACCATGGAGTGGCAGAGTGGCTTCCAACCCAAGCCCTGTGAGACTGTGCTGCGTGCGCGCAAAACGAACGAGCTTTGGGAGCACTAGCCACTTCCAACAACTCAAAAAGGAATGAATGGTTATACTGAAGGAATAAATTATTCCCGTTGATTGAGCAAGCAATTGTATGCTGAAGGAAACCACATGCGTGTCCAGGCACACGTTGTACCTTGCAGCGGTTGAGCACGCCGTACATGTTTCTCAGCCATCCGCCGTCTGTGTGAGGGTGGCAACGCACGCACCGTGCTCGCACTGCGTCCGGCTCCGAGGCTGGAATGATAGGGCATGCGCGGAAAGCACGGTGGTGGATTCCTGTACCCGAGGACGGACACTTGCACAAAGCATTGAACGCTGTTCCTTATATTTGATAGGCGCCGCGTTCCATGGGCACAGGTGCGTACGCTAGCATCCACCGTGCCGTCGATGCACAAGGACATGAGTTAATGGCTAACTGTAGCTACGCAACTTAACTCGCATGTAGACTGTGCACATTGCCTGTCTAGCTAGCGAAATGGACACAGCGCACCGCTTGCACTCTGTCACGCTGAACGACAGTTGAGCCCATGCGCTAAGATCGGAATTCAGCGAACGCTGTTGAAACCTCAGCATTGTGCTTGAGGACAAATAGTCACCTACAGCTAACTGCATTACTCTAGTAAAGGCATTCTCAACCAGTATTTAGAGTGGCCCCCTTTTAAACCTTTCCATTTCAGATGGTCACCACAATTTCAGCAATTCGCAACCCGCAACAGACGTAAATCTGTGATCTCCAGTGCTTATATTGGCATCTTTTTCTGTGATGGCTGAATTGTTAATGTTGGTATTATTGCTCTTTCCCTTATAAACATTATTCCAACTTCCACAGCCTCAAGAAAACATTCATTGTGCAGCAATAACAAAGCACTTGTCTGCACTTTCGAAAAAGTCATCACTAATATTTAAAATTGTATTTGACTATTGTTAACTTTTAACTGTAAAGCATGTGCTGAATTAACAGGTAGAGTAAGTTCATAAAAATAATTTTGTTGAAATTTTAAGGCGTCTTTAGCCCGATGTCCTTGAGCAAGCTTGCTTATGTCCGGTTCCAGACGTGACAGAGCAAATTAAAGATCTCCTCTTGCTGTTATATACAATCTGTTTCAACTTTTTCAGAGGAACCACCCTGCTGAATTCATATTCAACCAAGTACGTAAATGGAAAACTACGAAATATATTTCATCTGTTTCCCACCGTTTCGGATAACTGTTAGGGGTATCGGCTTTTATCCAAAAATTCCTTTTACATTGCGAGAATTTCGACCTTTCTAGTGTGTCACTTTGAAGATCTAGGAGACTGCTGGATTTTAACTCCAACATCGCTGGGCTGTATATCAAGTGGATGTAAAACCCACATCTGGATTTTCATAGGAATCACGTCATGATACTTGCTCTTTATTTCCTTTCTGAGTTGTTGTAGATGGGAAAGATAAGCAAGATCCAGCCTTCAGCTCCTTCGTGACTGTGGGGGGGATATGGATCTGTGCAAATTCCCGAAGTCCGATGGTTAATGAATACTCTTCCAGCTTTCTAAGAAAAGCGATAATGGCTTCTTTGCAGGAGATGAAATTACTCGACTTGAATAATTTTGTTTACTAAGTTGACTTTTTCAGAAACGTCAGCCAGGTAAAACACATCTGGCTTAGCTGTTAACAGTTTTCGTTGATAATCAGTCCAAGAAAAGAATGTGATCATGGTGTCCCAGAGTGTAACACAACGGCGAAAACTGTTGCCCTTGGAGATTCATCTAACCTCCGTATGCAACAGTAGCACTTGATATTTTCATTGTTCAATTCACACAACTGCTGGAAAAAAGGATTTTGAAGAGAGTGCGGTTTGATATTGTTTTGACTACTATTACAACAGTTGGAAGTGAACCAATTAAGCGCCCTCCCAAATTCTTAGCCACTAGGCACTCGCGATAAATCACACAGTGAATTGCGTGAACAGAAAGGAGGACAATTTTAGATGGGCAATACACTTTATATCTTCTGATCGTTGCGGCAGCACCAAATATTGCACATGCAACTAGGTTCTGCATTGGGATGGACTTTCCAGTCAGATAGCTATTAACTACTTCAAATATAGACTGGCCCTTTGTATGAGTTTTAATTCTCTAGGCAAAACAGCATCTCTTCCACTAATACATGATCATTAAAGAATCGGACTTATGCCACGAGAAGAGTGTCGTTCTCAGGTAAAGTAGATTCATCTAACTGTAGCGAGAATTTTCAGGGTTGTGGAAAGTTACTAAGGTATTTTCTATGTCCTGAGCCAGTTGAGTTACTGAGCGGAATGGTTTGAAATGCCTTTTGCGGATTAATAATTATCAGGTCAGATAGTATTACTAATGCTGAAGGCAAGATATTATTTCCTCCAACATTACGTGGACTCCAACTTTGTCAATCAACTTGCTCATTTTACAAGACGCCATAGGCTCATTAGCCATCTTTTTTGCCCTGTCAGAAACCACAGTATTTAAAGTTGGCCAGTTTTCGAAATTATCCCACAGCTTCCTGAAAAAATCCACAGACTTTCCGCTTTTGTCTTTATAAACATTCCATTTTAAAGAGTGTTTTGGCAAATTATACACATTAGTTGAGTGTGGTTTTGAGGTGACAAGGTTAATCCAGCTGACAGTTTATTAGAAGAACAGCTATTAGACATTCATTTTTTGTGAACGAGCTTAACAGCTATTCTTTACTCTTCCTATTTTCTACTTCTTGACTGTTGTTTAAACACCCTACTGGGTTAGCCCGATTGGTACACCCACGTCATTGTTAATGGACGCTCATCGTTATGTCCTTTTCAGCAGTGCCATTTGCAAGAACAAATTCCATTGGTTATTCTTCTCATCACTGTTCTACTTGGTTATGTTAAAGGAATATTTAGTTGTCACACGATTATTGTACTAGTTTTTAATTTTTGGGTCTGCATTTCATATTCTCCTTTGTTTCGTGACATTTATTTAAACGCCTCATTTCGTTATTCTGATTGGCCAGTGCCCGTCACTGTAAATGGATGTTCGCTTTACGCTTGGAGTCCCATGATGCCATTTTTAAGGACATATGCCATTCGCTCTTGAGTACACGGCTGCTTACTCGCCGGTTGCATTTGACGTTTTTTTCTTCTGTTGGTGGGCTCAAGTGCAGTTGAGTAGCTTCCCTGCACTTTGCCTTCAGACCTATATAAGCCAACTGTGATTTTATGTATACAAGTCTCTTTCTGGCTCGTCTTTGGACTTCTTCTTGCGGTCGTGGGGTGAAAGCGTCAGCGGCGACACAACAGAGTTATTCCACGAAGTACTGCCGACACTTCTTCTTTGTCGAGGAGCTAATTTCTGAGATGCCCTTGTAAATTGGCAGCACGTAATGTACCAGTGTTGTTGTTTTAATTTTATTATGTTATTTCTTGGGTATTAAATCACGTCATTTAACAAGGTGAGACACGCAGATAGTACGAATGATTGGTGGCACTAAATTTATTTTTGCTCAACCGTGAGATTATGACAGATGGTAAGCATACTTGTAACAGCTGTTACTGACTACAAGTTTAACATGTGAAAGTGTAGAAACATGGTTAGAAACAAGCTAAAGTTGATTTCTGTGACTGACTGAAAACACTGAGGATAGCTAAAATGACTGAGGAAAGTTTCTTGTCAAAAGCCAATGAAGCAAACAAACGGAATCCAGAAAATGACAATGCTTGCTGGACTCATCTGCATTACAAGAAGGTTGTAGAAAACATTGACAATACGTAAAATGGAGGACAAAAGAGACAAACATGGTGGAAAATGCCGGACAATTCAAGAAACCGGCAACAACAAAACTACTAAAGTGCATCTGCCATTGCCGAAGATGGCGCCCAATGCGATTATTATAAGTATTATGAAAAGTATCCCTTTGTACACACTAGGTTATTTCAACTCACCAAAGATACCGGACTTACACAAAGATGATGTAACCTGACAAAACTGCTCGCTATGTTGAAGACTTCAGCTAAACTGAATATTAAGAAAGCATTACAAAGCGTCCTAGTATCTTTGACTCTTAGTCGCAACGGACGAAGCTTATTCAAAGATAGCAATGCACACGTGCAGAGTAGCCAATCGAATTCAGAACGTTGCGGGCTAATGTGACCTAGCCGCGAGACGTACATGAGAGGTGAGACTGAGGAAAAAAGCAGCGAAACTTTGCACGTCTGCAGTGAGACCCAAAAGGAAAGACTGGCCGTCAGCAAGCGGTTTTACTGACTCGGTCAAGACGAAGCATGCCTTCGACACTCACATATTTATGACTCCAAATAACAGCAGTGTAATGCATGAACTATAAAGGAAGACGGACGTTGGCAAGGCACATGATTTGTCACCCAGTGGTAGTGTCCTAAGGAAAACTCAATCAGTGTCTTGGAGGCTTTGTGCGGTAACTGACGCAGTGTGTTGAGAAGAGTTCAGTGGGTTTACTACAGCTTGCACAGTAGATGCATCACTGTCCTTAGTAGTGCTCAGTTGGTTCACTCTGGATAGACATCAAAGCCCGAGGAAGAATCGGTTATTAGTTGCGCAGTGTAAGTCTCCTTATGTTTATCTGTATGTTTGAGGTGAGCCCGGCGAAATCTGCGGAGCTGACTCTCACATCTTCGCTAACAGCCACTTACTCGAGAAATTCATTTCACTGCCCGGTACTTACCGGCAGAGATTAGTCTGTAGAGAGAACCTAGCAGAAAAATCGTTTAAATGAAGTTTGTTATTTGTTTTATCCCAACCCACTTTTCACAGCATGATCTACTATGGCCTCCCATTGCCCCCCCAAAACGTTTTCTCATTCCAGGCCCCCGGGAATTCTCTATGTCCCCCAGGGAGGTCATATGGCTTTCGTTGCGAATGGCTGCTCTAGTAGATGCGAGGCAATCTATCTGCCTTCAGCTGATTGCCGTCGAGGGACAAATGGTAGTTCCCAGTGGATAGTATATAGACAACTGCCACGACGCCTTCCTCAGTTGAGTGACCAGTTCTTATTCTGTGGAACGTTACGCTACTAGCATAAGTGGAATCCGCGGCGGACTCCAGATGTATCACCTACGTCGGTTCAATTTAGTTACCGCAGTGAACATAGTGTAACCTACAGCCCTCTGACAGGTGGCAATCAGTTACTCAGCAATCTGAGATGATCCAGTGACGAACCACCTTGGCATTGTATCTGCGTATCACACCGATAACGGTCTTCCACAACGATGTGTAACCTAGAGGACTATACCAATTCGGGCCACCTAAAACATTTTGCTCAAAGTAACAATCGGTAAATGTCGCTTATTTTGAGCATGGTAGTCGGTTTTTGCAATACCAGTTGCGTACTATTCTTCACCTGTCAAGTCGTCAAGTACTCACAACAACACCTTGTCTGCAACCATTCCTAGCACCGTAATTACCATCTTGATTGCCACTAATCTTCAGCATTTGCTTTGGTTTTGAACACCATTATACGTCCCTGAATGGGGTTAGGTCAATGACGCGAAGCGCGTCGCAACAATCGTCTCATAGCACATAGCAACAACAATACCAGTTCAATTGAGACACATTCATGTTAGTGGAATACAAGTGAGTTGCAAGCATATGGAATGCAATGCGTTAACGCAATTATTTCTCACGTACTGGATCATTCCTTGGCCATGTTGTTTTTGTGTCAAGGGGGCTAGTGCCTCTGACATAGTACGCTTCAGGAAACGCATCCTCTACTCGGTCTTGCAGGGGATATTCTCAACATCTCCATGGAGCACCTCGGAATACTGCTCTCCCATAGCATGCTTCACGTACATCTTTAGTATGCTCCAAATGCCGTCAAGGAGATAAACTGATGGTGAGTGTTAGGAAGGAATATGCTAAGCGAACAACCGAGGTGCCCATCGCCGTTACGGAGCCGGGCCATAGCAGGCGATCCAAACTCTCCCGCACTGATTGGAGCGAACAGATAGCCAATTTGATGAAGCTGCAATTAACAAGGGGATGGCATTACTTGATTGGCCATCAGTTGACCTTTCTTGACTTTTCCACGTGAGCTTTAAACACTATTCATGAACTTTCGAGTTTATCCCTATAATGAACGGTGTGGTTGGTTAATACATCCCTGTTCCTCTGATCGTCCTAGCCGGTCTTCTGTCTCTCCAATGGGAATGCCAACGACCTCGAGTTCCGATTGAGAATCAAGCGTCAATTCAGGCGAGGAACGAACACTTCAGAGGGTATGGAGAAAGAAGGAAGAGGCTCCCGAGCGGTCCGGATCCTCTTGGAATACGTGTTCCACATTCGTGTGGCATGGCGCGGTGCCACAGATCATCTATCTATAGAAGCCTAGCTGTCGGCATACAAAATTCGACGCAACTGACAGCTGGGCGAGAAAGCTGAGTGCAAACGCTCGCGCATTTGCCACCTATCGTGTGTGGGAAAGTCCCTGCGAGCGTGTTAACAGGATCCAGCCGAGAGCTGATGAAATCCCGCGTCAGACAGCAGGCTTGTCGCCAAGGCCTGACCGGAAGCTGATGAAATCACGCGTCAGACAACACGCGCGTTGCCATGCGTTGAGTAGGCGGACGAAGACTGGAATGCGCGAGCAACACGATGAACTAGATAGATGGAGCGGACAAGTAGGTGTGGAGCGTGGGCGTATAGTCAAATCCGCATTGTGATACCGACATATAAATATGAGCTTTCTTTGCCCTAATAGAACTCTGGTCTGCTGAGTACTCTTCTGTCTTCCTTCCGGTCGGGTTTGCCAAGGCGTTAAACAGAGCACGCGTAAGGGCGCAGATTTAGCAGCAGGCGTGAATCAACCAGTCGAGAGCGGGCACAGCGTTATAACAGCAACCATCCATCACACCTTCCTTTGTTGAAGCAGCCTCACATTATAGAATACTCTATCAGTCCATCGATCGTCATTACTCCAACAAGCTGCAAACTTTGCCCCCGAATGTTTGGCACCATACACTATGAACTAGTTCCACGCAATGAATGTATGAGAACAAAAGCGGTGAAACTTTGTTTCCTCTATCCACACAGCTTGTTTTCCTCCAACCTCTAATTTCATCAGTTCCAACACGTAGGACTTTCTTCGCCTCTTGTTCTCATCGGTGGTTGCGAATTCCAGGATCGTAGGTAACTTTTTCATGTTTATAAGTCGTTCGTCGAGCTATCGTGCTACAACTGCTCTCAACTGCCAAATGTGCCTTCAAAGGTAGACGAAGAGTTTCGATAGTAACCTTGGGTTCTGGCGACACCCACTCTACAAGGCAATGGATGTGATTTTCTCTCAGAGGCTTTCTCCAAACCCCACCATGCTTTCCTCTTAGTTCGGTAGATTCCCGCATGCAAACCCAACTGCGGCAGGTTTTCACCTTTACGTTTAGTATACCGGCAAAATGCTGCTAGTTATCCACCGCTTGAAATGGCTCCACTAGAAGAGTGAAGATTGCCACGCTCGTACTTCAAACAATTAACTCAAGCGCCAATTCTAGACTAATTAAGAGAGGCAAGCGCCCCGACTGCACTCCAGAGTCTGTGTCTCTTAATCCGTTGGTCTACTTCATTCCCTTAAGTGCGTGCGTGTCCACGTCCACTCCTTTCAACTAGCACCCCAGATTAAGTCAGTGGCCATAATGGCAGCCCCGAACCAGAACCAGCTCAGTAAGAAGCAGAGCTGACCATCGTAAGTATCGGCTGTCTCCATGCGAACGTCAGAGTGAACACCCCTGACTCCGGTAGCCGCACCAGACAAAACTAGGGTGCCGCAGCTTCTATAGCCTATCAAACCGTTATAAACGGTGATTATTAACACGCTCAAACTGAAAAGCACAGGAGGGAACCACGAGGCCTAAACGGTATTGTGCACAATCCTTGCAGCGTCACAGTAAAACGGAAGCTTATGGGCGTCCACAACCTACGGGACTCTATCTGTGGTGCGACCGGCATTTCGGCTGAGCCAACGACGGTGAGACTGATCCCACGTCGCCCACACTCAGTGCACTACGGCGAACCTTGATTTCTTCGGGTGAGGCTCAGTTCCGCTGAGGATACAGAGTTTGTTCTACTGTCGTTCACCTGGCTCCGTAATTTCTCCCATGTGGCGCACAGGTTTCTGGGCATGGCTTGGAAAGAACCTCCAACAGAACAGCAACTGTGGGAAGCTCGTAACCTTGACGTAAAACGGACCATCATTGTTTACGGATTAATGGCGCTTCAAACATCCTCCTCTCAGTAAGCGGAGGCCCACTAACGGGAGCAATGTAGTTACCTCCGCCAGGTACCCTCCCTCGATAATATAATTGCTAAGCGGTTGTACATAATTCTAGTTTCCGCTAAATACAACAGGAATCGTCCCAACATGATGAAGACGATGTTTCAGTCTGTGCTACTAACACGGCTAAGCTTGGAAAAATGGTCTAAATTTCGTAAGAGTCTGTCTACAACCATTCGGTTAAGGGCAGCAAACACGGCCACGGTTGGCAAATGATTCAATGAATACGGTCAATTCACCGATTCTTTATTTCATACAGTTCTATGAATGAAGAGACTTATTGAAATACGTCTAAATACGAGTAATTAGACTGACACTGAGTGCTGCACGCTCCAAACCGAATCTCAAGTGCCAAGGATTCCCCGGAAAACATTCCGTTATCGACCTCTCAACTGTCAGCACGATATCTAGTCCTGACTCGACATCCACTTACGTGAAGGCTACTGAGAGACTGACTTTCCCGTACACCAACACAAAACCTTATTAACAATTTGTCGAACTTCG
Organism: Dicrocoelium dendriticum; assembly: GCA_944474145.2. Taxonomy (NCBI): domain Eukaryota; kingdom Metazoa; phylum Platyhelminthes; class Trematoda; order Plagiorchiida; family Dicrocoeliidae; genus Dicrocoelium; species Dicrocoelium dendriticum. The sequence continues at coordinate 177,459,509 of OX104064.1, forward strand.
TCACCATCAGGCTTCAATGCCCGTAGATATCATAATGACCACCGAAACAATGATGAATCGGGAGATAGCCGACATTGAGATCACTCTACTTGGTATATCGCTTCTCTGGAACAGTAGAAGGTGTAAGGGAAGGAAGTGACCATCTGTTACAAAACAAATCTCCTTTGTAAACGCAAAATGATCCAGACGCATGTCAGTGATTTCGTTTGATGCAGGATATGGCTGATGGACAATGGCATATGCCTTGTGTCCGTAGTTTACCTATCACCCAAATCCACTCCGGGAATGGACTACGGATTAATATCGGCTTTGTGTTTTGTGACGAATCCTAAAAACAGCCAACTCCTGATTACAGGAGATTTTAACCTCCATAGTGGTGAACATTTAAATTCAGCCGCGATAGATAATCTCTAGCACATTATCGTGCAATCACCTCGCCGAAGCCACCAGGTTCAGAAGGGCTCACCAGCAAGGAGCAGATGGTTGATGGGCCAGATGTGTACAGTTCTTTGAGTCGAAGCAATCATATGACCCTATTACTTCATTGCATTGTCTACACCGAGTGACCCAAGGCACAGCCCAAACGCATGCATTCTATTACATGCTATGACGCAATGGCCGCATTTATTGAAGAGGTTACCAGACATTCATTACTGTGTGCACACCAAAGATATGATGGGAACTATTCCCAAACAGCTTCAAATCCCTAGTCGCGAAAGCATCAGCGCCGAATACTTTCTATCGTCCTTTCAAACGAAATTCTTCTTTGAGAAGCCGAGCACGAGAGCAGGTGACCTTAAATTATTAGGCTGGACGCGACAGCAAAAGCTCCTAGCTCAGAAGATTGGACAGCGTGCATGGCTCAGCGCAACTAGTGTATGTTGTGCATACATTATAGTCGTGTCTATTGGATGTCTGTGTTCTTACAATGCTGTGTGTGACTAGTCCGTGAAGACAAAATGAAAGGGCAACAGAAGCTCTTGAGACGATTCTGTTTGAACCACTACACTGTTTGCAGACACGTCAATAGCGGACGCAAAACGGAGCACGGAATCCCGCCCCTCACTACTGTTCGTGGATTTCCGCATACAGCGAGAGAGGCGGCCAAAGCCTTACAATTCTGGCACTTACCTACGTTACAAGCGATACAAGATTCGAACGCTATCTCTGTTTCTGATATTCCACCATCCACATCACTTTTACTGTAGAAACAATACCAAAAGAACAGCTATGCTTGTGCAAGCACAGCTCTCCTGGTGCGGATAACATTAACTCGAAAGTATTACAGGTACCAGCTACGTACCTATTCGAACCAATAGCTGGATTATTTTAGTGTCGTCTAGACGAAAACGTAGTTGTGCCAAATTAGAAACGGATAATTATCAACCATTTTCACAAAAGTGGAAGAAGACCTGAACCTGCGAATTAGCGTCCGGTAATACTTGTTCCCTTGTTCGTCATTACTTGAAAGCGATCATGGTAAAAGTATTGATGGGCTACCTGGAATGCTACGGTATCATTGCACCTGAGAGGCACGGGTTTCGTCAACATCGAGCATGAACCACGAACCTGTTTATAGCACCGGACAAATGGACCGAAGCAGTTGAAATTGGGAAAAAGCGGATGCCATGTAATTTTAACTTTCGATCTTTCGGGTTATCGTATACTGGTTCACAGGTTTCAGGATTATGGTATCAGCAATGGCGCACTGGGATGGAATGGTCACTTTCTCCGCGAACGGCAATTTGAGATTAGATACCAAACATAGTTGCTCCACTCAATTTGAGTAAAGGGTGGTTCACAGCTGGGTTCGATACTTGGGTCTCGCCTGTTATTAGTTTTCATTAACAGTCTAGCAAGAGTTATTATCTCAGGGCTTTTCCTCTTCTCGGATGATCTTAGGGTTTGGTGGACAGCCAAGGGAACGGACAACCAACAAATTCACCAGCGCGACTTCGATGTTGGCCTGACATTGGTTGGTGAGAAATGCACTGCCATTCAATGGGGACAAGGGCCAAGTTGTTCGCATCTGTCATCGACACGCCTAATTGTACGAGCTTGTGATGCACGAACCGCAGACCAGCTCTCAGGTACGCGCCCACGGTTTGCTGGTGCAGGGCGACCTCAATTACTCTAGACCGTCCGAGTCGGACACAAAAGGTAACTAGCATGTTGGTCTCCGGCGGATGGCATTCCAGATTTGGATTCGTCCATCCTCGCTCTGATGCGCAATGCCTACGTGAGTCCCCACGTCGAAGACACATTCCAGGCTTGGCAACTTAGCATAAGGCGTGACATTGCAGCGCTCGAAACTCCCCAACGTCAAGCAACGAAATGTGTCAAGGGCTTACGTCAAGTTCCGTAACAGGATCGGGTGAGGAAACTGGGAATGTTTAGTGGACGCAATCAGCGACTATGTGGAGACCTTATAATAGTTTGCCAATTACTACGCAACCCAAGTCACGTATGTCGCCACCTATTGGAATTCAGCCTGAACACAAATCTGAGAGATTATAGCCTGAAATTGAGTCAAAAATACAGTCGTCTAGTTTGTCGACGAACTTATTTTTCCCTCAGAGTCTGCCAACCCTGGAACGCCTTTCTCAACTCAGTTGTCTGTGCCCTCACTTTACCCGTATTCTAAAGACACTTTGGGAATCGCACTTAGTTACATCCACTTTATTATGTTAACGGATACTCTTGAGTATGTTCCGGCTCACTAATGTTTTTGAATTATAATCCACTCTACTGGACGAGGGAGCAATCCGACTGTTCTTTACGATAAGCACTACTGATAAAAACTAGTTACTCCGTTTTGCATGTTGCTGTCTCACTTTCACAACCCTATGTTTACTAGACCGTTACGCTGTCACTGCACCGATACGCACTATACATTGTGTGCATGTTTGTCTACAGCCTTTCTGTTATTCCGTTATCGTCCTAGGGGCCTGTTAAGTATATGCTTCTTTTACCCGTCATAAACCACTGTTCCATGGTAGACTTTACCAAAATACCGAAGCTGCTGTAGACAACTCCAGCAACCATTTATCAAGGAAAGGAATTCTCTAATCTAGAATTGGAACATGCAGTGTAACTCCGTAATCTGACCACTCAAGTGACTGGACCAAAGTGATCAACATAGAAAGGTGGTTAACATACAGAGGTCCCCAGCCATAAGTTTTATGTGATTAACGTTCAGGCAGTGTAATATAAAATGAGCAATTTAGAGAGGTGCTTAGGACAAAGAATTCGTCAACTTCTTAGTTGTTATTATTGTTTAGACTTCATGGTGCGAAAGGTGAATAGCTGCCAACTTTTCGCTCAGGAGAATGGAATTCATTTCTCCACTTGGTAGCAGCCAGTTGAACGACAATGGTGATTTCCACAACATTTTTCAGCATTACTGCGATAACGAGTTGAAACTCACTAACTGAGGAACATTCGCTGAGTTATTACTCCATTGTATCGTTTTTACATTAGGCTATAAAATGAGCACAGCTCAGTCTGGAACTATCTTAAAGAACCTGCATAATTGGTGGTCCATTGAAAGCGCAGTTAGTAGCCGGGGAGACGGTGTCACATTTGCCTGCTTTCTGCCGGATGCGGTCATTACGAGTTCACATGCAATAATTGTACAATATAAAACTTAGGTAAACATTCGGCCATGCCACTTCGCAACACAGCGCCCTATGACCGGTTTCGCACTCTGCAGATAGAAATGGCACGGCTACGACTCGAAATCTGGACATTTAGGATGTCAGTCGAAACCTGTCCCCCTAAACCACCGTGTCGTTGGCCAACGCTTGTCACAGCGGCTAAGGAATGGATGGAGGAGCATTTTAAACTGCACTTTATGTTACTAAATGGTGAAGCGCAATCTAAACCAGAACAAAAGTTTACTTCAAGGTGAATCGCCGTCGATTCGATCACTGGGACCGTGTCTGAAGCGGACAAGATCCATAATTTCCTTTATGAGGAAAGTTCAGGTGACTGTTCTTAGGCGAGTCTGTTGTTCAAAGCATAACACTCCGAGTGCGCAAAACAGTAATATTATATTTATTTGTAACTCAATTAGGACATTTAGCTAAGCTACAAGTAAGATATCATTTCAGCTCTTGCCTCCCGCGCTGATCCTATAAGTTAGTCTTCTACTTTGATTGTACAACGATCCATCCCAGGGAATAGAACATGAGCCGAATACGTATAGTGAACTATGCCGGAACAGGAACCAGGACAGCACGGTTCCCATACGCACCTTTTCATTGTTTCTAAACCTCCAAAGCAAGAGTTCCACAGTGGATTTTTTGACCTACCTTTCCTGGGGAACAGGAAAGCTCTTAGCAGTGTACACAAACCCAATCGCACAATGTGATTGGTTTACGGCTGTTGATTACGGAGTGAAAAATGTGTCCTCGTTTTCAGTCTGCGTGCCCCAACGGAACTTTTCATCCCTCCTTATTCCTCCGTGTCTGGTACGCTGCTCTACTCCCGACGCAAGATAATTGACTATTCCAAGACAATCGACCAGTCACCTTTGGGAGAATATTTCCTTGCGGGGCAGACCAATGCTGCATTGTGGCTGAAGCGTCTCTTTGTGCATAATTGAAGTGCAGCTAACTCATGAAAAATGCTTGTTTACAATCGCCTTAATAAACTTCCACTGTCGCTCTGTCATCAGCCCAAGGTCATCATAACCCTTTCAGTCCATTTCGAGAAAGTGCATACTAGAGCCATTTAAAATTCATTGGCTTGCGTTCGCAACGCGTGTGTTATTGGGTACGCTGGCCTCGATACCAATCTCGCTGTCCCCACTACTTCTCAACATCGGACACAAAGTCCATCAGTCTGAGGAGGTGCTTCTCATCAAATTATTTGTTCCGGTTATTTCATTCCAAAAAGAACTTGCTTGTACTTTTGAACTCCAACGCAAAGCTGGTTTGCACGCGCAATATGTTGTCGCTCTATTATTCATAAAGGTGAGTGAGAGACTATAGTGTGCACTAACAGTGAGCTGCCTGTTGGGCTGTTTCAAGCTTTATCACTGATATTGAATAATGAATGCGTCATCATGGCCTGTTTTCTATGCTTCGTTAGTAGCACAGTATGAATGTTTCATATGGGCAGTAGGATGAAGTGAGACCTTATGGAGAGGCAATACCAAAATGACTGTCAAAAAACAATCATCCTTGGACAAAGGATTCAGGGATAAGAGGAAACACATTAATTTATTAAGGAGCAGGATGGTGGTAACTCTGCCCTGCGAAATCATGAGGAATTTGAACGGTTACTTTGTTAGGGAAAGCCTAGAAATAACTTTCTGATCCTATTTCATACTTCGGAAGTAACTTGCATCAAAAATCTGTTAGACTTCTTATAAGACTCTGAAATTTTACTTGTTACTGAGCTGTTGATGACAAAACCGAATGTGCTGTGAATGGGAGAGTAGCTGGTTTTTGTTGTTGCTGTGATGTTGCTTACTGTTAGCAAAACAATGGATATATGAATCTATTCATTATGCAAATCAGCCAACGACGAATTAAAACTCATTGGGTCAAAAACGAGCAGGAAGTTGGTAGGGTGATTTTGGGGGAGTAATTAACCTAACAGGACCCAGTGTGGACGTGGCTGGCTATTTAAGGCAGTCTTCCCTATTCGTCCCCAGTCTGCTTAGACGCGTTATCACTGTCACATGAACCCCAAGAAAATGTGCAGCTCAATCGCTATATCTCACAGATAGTGTAATACTGTTGGTAATTTCCGTTGGCGAATCATTGGCGGCTGAATATCATGAAAGTCGGTTCGGATTTGACAGGAATTGCCTCCTTTAGGGTTTTAGTGTTAAAAGTACACCTGTTCTCAAACGCTAGAGGCTCTTAAATCCACACAGTAAGTCACATGCCTGGCCCGTTACATATTCGAATATGTCCATATCAGCTGGTTGAGTGCATTGGGAGGATCAGTCCGCAGGTTGCTCGTTTCCGCTGGGCACATATGGTTACAGTCAAGCCTGTAGATAATGCTGACCCGTCCCATAGATTGGGACAGAATCGGATGGACAAGCAAGATTTTCAACCCACAGGTCCTGTTTAAAATCACAGAGTAGCTTTTGTTTTCTATACCCACTGTTCCGTTATACCTGAGTCATTAAGGAACGCGATAACCACTACCACTGCAAGTATGCGGCATTTGATCAGTTTGTGGCGAACTACCCTCGAGCGGTAGATTGCGCAGAAGGCTTTTGAGATGATAACCAAGTGACCACAATCCGCAATTGAATAATGAGTATAATACGTAGATTTTTCTTGATCTTAAAAGCTGCTGTGAGACACAGACCAGTTATACAAAAGTAACCATGCACTTGCACGGGTGGTGTGCATATGTGGAATATTGTGGATTCATGTAGATTCATGTGATGGTGATGCAGTAGATGTTTTAAGCGAAGGCCAGGGTTTGTAAATTTGGGTATTTGGACATTTTGAGCCTCCCCTTGGAAGAAAAAATTGACGGATTTTTCTTAGGTGAATATAGTCAGTATTGTAATCAGATAACCAGCCAGTTTGTTACAAACTATTGCCAACATATGCACCAATCGCAGTGATGGAATTTTTGTTTCTTATACGACCCGATCACAATGAACAATGAACAATGAATTTATACGGGTTAAGAAGCGTTGCTTTACAAGTCCCGTTGGATAGTTGGTGGGGATATCAACATAATAATTATGATGAAAAGGATAGTAAAATAGTTAACACTTTAAATACGAAAATAAGGACTTATCGTTTGCTTCGCTGCAGTCCTGCGATCCACTTAGATTCACAACACCCACAGTTAACAACAAATAATTCTAGGGTAAACTCCAGGTGTAGGATGGAGACATAGTGTTAAGTAACAAAGTGTAAGTGGATGAGTGCATCGTCCAACCGTCTTTTAAATATTGTTAGTGTCGGTGCAGAGACGACCGATTCTGGGAGAGCATTCCACGGGTGACAGACACGGATGGAAAAGAAATTTCTGCGGCACTCCAGACGACTGTATTGTTCTGCGAGTTTTAATGAGTGGCCCCTCAGGTTTGTATTGCTGCTGAGTTGCAGTAAAGGGCGGCACACATGATGTGGGTCTCGCAGAATCAAGTATGTCATTATCAGGTCGCCTCGTAGCCTGCGATAGCTTCCACTGAACAATCCTAGTCGTCGCAGCCTCTCCTGGTAGGACCGATTGCGCATTCCAGTTACGTTCTTAGATGCCCGGCGTTGAGGCTGCTCCAGTGCGTTAAGGTCGTGTTTCAGCCATGGATGCCAGGCTTGAATTGCGTATTCGACGTGGGGGCGAACATACGCACTGAGCATTTGTCGAAATATGGAGCTGTTTATTTGTCCAAACGCCCGCCTCAACAGCCCAACGTGTTGATTCCCGGTCTTCGAGGCCTTTTCCGATTGCCTGGAGCAACCCAAGTCATCTTGAACCAGGACACCCAAGTCACGTTCGAGAGTTGATTGTTGCAGTACATCCGTTCCGAGTCGGTATGAGTAGCTGCCCTGATGTCGGATGGAAAGCACCTTGCATTTACTGACGTTGAAATGCAATACGTTTTGGGTCGACCATTGATACACTGTATCTAAGTCACTCTGAACACATGTTGGTCGGCGTTCGCCTGGATCCTGCGCCAGATCTTGATATCGTCGGCAAACATTAGGAAGTTTGAAGCGATTCCCTGTGCAAGGTCATTAATAAACACCAAAAACAAACGTGGACCTAGAACCGAGCCTTGCAGCACACCACACTCCACTTGTATGGGGTCCGATAAAGAGCTCCGAACTCTGACCACTAATTGCCTTTGAAATAGAAAGTTGGCGATCCAGCTTAAAAGAGGGTCTCCGATCCCGTAATGCTGTAGCTTGGATAGTAGTATCCGATGGTCTAGACGATCGAAAGCCTTGGAAAAATCCAGGTAGATCACATCAACACCTTCTCCAGCGTCGGCTGCCTCGGTCCAACTACTGCGTGCAATTAGTAAATTAGTTGTACATGACCGCTGTCGACGGAAACCGTGCTGTTCAGGAGTGATGAGGTTGCAGTTTTCCAGATAGCACACCAGTGCATTGGCAACTATAGATTCCATGACCTTGGATAGTATAGGAAGAAGGGTTACTGGGCGGTAGTTGGAGGGATCAGATCTGCTTCCACCTTTGTGAATCGGGCTTATTATTCCAAGCTTCCACATGGCGGGAACTTGGTTCTGGTCTAAGCAGTGCTGGAAAAACTGAGCTAAATGTCCTGCCAGTTGGTTTGCTGCTACTCCCAATGCCTCAGGACGAATGGCGTCGACACCCGGCGAGCTGTGTTTGCGTAGAGAGGTCAGCTTTTGCAATACAGCCTCTGCGGTAAAACTGACGTGGGTTAGTCCTGGTGAGCAGAAGACAAAGCTTGGTAGATCGCTTGGTGGCAAGACCGTTTGAAACGTGGGGGCGTATTGCATCTGCAGCGCGTTTGCAGCTTCCATAGACGTTCTTGTTGGGTCATCAGCCGTCTTGAGTGGAGGAAATCCTTGCCTCACCTTTCGTAGGCTATTAACGTGCTTGTACAGCAGTTTGTGGTTAGCACTGAAGGTTTTTGCGATGTTCTGCTGATAGGCGGCTTTGTCGTCTCTTAACAGTTGAGTGCAGTGGTTACGTTGGGCTACGTAGTTGTCCCAAGTTTCTGGTGCTGGAGCTTCTCTGTACACTCGCCATGCTGCGTTGCGTACTGACATCCATTTTCGGGTTCTGCTCCTAACGAAAGAAACGGATTTGCACTTATTGTAAGCTTTTATCTCTGAAGCCTGTGCAATCAGCTGACCGAACGTGTTGACGAACTCGAGCCAGGCGACATCTGGGGTTCTTCTTCAAGGAAAGACCATGTTGTGGCGTTGACTAGCTGGGAGAGTCGGTCGTACCTTGTGATGGTTCGCACAGTCTCATCTTTATCATTCCGATATTCTGCATAGCAGACGAAGTTGAAACTGATCACTGCGTGATCACTGCGACCCAACGGGCAGTCTAAAACCAACGCATCAATCATATGCTCCTCGTTGGTAAGCACAAGATTCAACACAGATGGCCTGTTACCAGTTCTGAACCGAGTGGGCAAAGTGATGTGGTTGTAAAGAGGAGCAGTAGTTACTAGATCTTGTAAATCGGTTTTGAATTGTTCGCCGGTTGTGGCAGGGGCTTCTAAACAATGTACGTTGAAATCACCCATGATAAGAATGTGAGTGTACTTTTGTTGCAAACTGCACCTTAAAGCAGCCATTAGGTGGTAGTCGGTTTCGGGTGTTGAGTTAGGGGCGCGGTACACCAAGATAATAAGGCAAGCGTCCCTGCCTTTTAACTGCAACCGGCACCAAAGAGAGTCGGGGAACTGCGAATCTGAATCCTCCACGGCTTCGCACTGTAAGTCGTTTCGGTAGTACAGGATTACCCCTCCTCCTTTTGTGAGCCTATCGTTCCGGATCAGCGACATGCCGGGTAGCGACACTTCAGCGTCCATTATTCCCGTGTGCAACCATGTCTCGGTGATACCAATGACATCATACGAGCCGGAAGCTTGGCGATCTTTCAGTTCAGCCAGTTTGTTAGAAAGTCCTTGAGCATTTGTATACGTTAGGCAATGCCCTCGTACAAGTTCGACTAAACGTTTTCTGTTGTGAACTATGTCGCTTGTCCCCCAAGAACAAGTGAAGTGATACACAGAAAAAGTGTTGGCATCCGCCGGCAATTTATCCTTTAGCTATAGAAGAAGCACTGGTGTGGAAGCTGTGCCGCAAAGTGCGTGTTCTCGGTTAATCTTCTGAGTTTTTAGATATTTTGTGGGTCCGTGTTATCTCTTGTGAAATGCAATGAGAGATACACACGCTTCTTTCTACCGTTGCATTTTATCACCTCGCCAGTCATTCAGCATGCTTCGATCAATCCTTGGCCCGGGGTAGCCGTTGTTAAGGATTAAGCGCTTTATTTTTGCATATTCTTGTGCAATTTCATCCGCATTTCCGTAAAATATACTTTCTGACCTAGTGAAGGTATCTCGGATCCTTTGTAAACAACTTATTTCATATGTACAGTAAGATTTATGTCACCGTTTCCTTATGCATTACTCGATCTTTTTGCTTTATTATCTTTCTCTCAAGTGATTGGCTGCTGCTTGATATCCCCGGTGTGGTTGCGCTTCATGTGCATGTTGACAAGGTGCCTGCCTGTCGATTACCCACTACCTCGTCCATACTGGCTCTAGGAGACAGTTGGTCGTTGCTGGAGGGAACGGGGTGCATGGTCCTTGTGGCCGTGTTAGGATCAAAGAGTGGTTCCATGCACTCAGTGTGGAGCGGACAACGGTCCAGCCACCGTCTTGTGTGCGCTTGATCCCAAATACAGCGTGCTTGTGTTTGCCTGTGAAGGAGTGTGGGTCGGCTCCGTTGATGAAACGTGGCTCCCATCCACATGCCTCCCGATCTTATTCCTTCGGGTTTACACTGGATATGGGGTGTGTGGATGAGCTGTGGGTGGTGCAGCGCAAGCCACCCATGGTCCCTCTGTGGGCGCAGGCGTCCTGTGGCTTGCCACCGTGACATGCAAATCCGAAACCGGATGCCGCCAAATATATATATATATATATATATATATATATATATATATATATATATATATATATCCATGTTATGAGAGAGAAAGTTTTGCATGTTTGTTTACGAGCGCTGTCGCGTTGCTGTTGGATTGATTCTAATAATAATAGCAATAGTAATGTACGTTTCTCTGGCACCGAGAAGGCGTACCCACCAATTGATTGATTGTATTTGCCTATGCAATCTGCTCACACATGCAGGGCTGCCAAGTGTCGTGGTTTTTTCGGGATGAAATAGGTATGCTTTGTGAAGCTTGTCATTTGGGCTTTCACTGTCGTTTCCTCCCAGTTCACGGGCATTCTATTGTTTGGTTCCGGTGCAGATCGTGTGTATCATGAAGGAGGCAGGTTCATGGAAGCGGAAGAAACAATTGGAGCTATCAACTACAATCCGCCAAGTGATTCCCATTCGCGCACAATAGTCTAGAGTATTACAGCTCAAGTCATTTATGAGTAGAGGAAGTTATACTTGGTGTAATTCTACTCAGATACTAAGAGAATGAGAAAGCCAGGCTTAATACATCAATGTAGCTCCATCTGAGTCTTCAAAGCCTCAGCTGCGTTAGCCGAATGATGTAGGATATTATGCAGATAATGAGAGTTAAGGAAAAGTGAGGCGTATAGACATTCATAGATTTAGAAATCGGATTGACCTGCTCGGGTAAGATGTATTGTGTGTTACGGAATCACTGATAGGCTAGGTGGGTTTAGTGATCTTACTTACAGCCTTCACTTGTAGGTGGAGTTTTATGACTTGAGTGGCCGTGCAAAAGAAAAAGTAATGTGGAACTGCGAGGAGCAGATGAAGTTACAAGTACATAAATGCTTATTCCATGCAATGCTACTACCTCAAGGCATGAACAGCGAAATACGGTCATATGCAAAATATCGAACACAAGTGATTAGGAAGGCATACAGATAACAACCCAGTTTTTGCCATAGAGTTAGAAATGACAGGAAAGATACTGCAATGAAATCAAGAACGCAGTCTAAGGAATAAATTAATGGATAACATCAATAAAACAATAGGAAGATAATCGTAAAGAATAAGTGCCGCAACAGATTAAAGACAAAGAAGGAAGTATAGTCAAACGGATCAAGCAAAGCAATACGGTCATCCCTGATACTGTCCCTTTGAGACTTGCTTTCATGAGGGGTAGTCCCCCGAGAGTTTTCACTCGCATCTCGTGTGTCAGCATGGCTTAAAAGCTCGCTAGCTGCCACCGATTTTAGTTAACATTTAGACTTATTCTTTTCGTAAACTGGTCACAATCCAGTCACTCTGTTCGTCATACATTGTTTTTCATGTGTTTATGATGAGCCAATTCACCGGAATCGGTGTCATATTCCATTAAATGTGGAATCAACGGTTCGGGGTGTACTGCATTTTTTAAATGCAGCACACTGTTTATAGTAACTTGTGAGTCTTTGATTATCCACCTTACGTAGTAATCATTTTGCACGAAAGCTTCAAAACATCACCTCAAGAGCTCGGCACAATTGTGACCAACAAAGAAAGGAGAACCAAAATATGAATTTGAATAAAATAAGAAGAGGTAAATGACAATGAAATAACTATACAAATAGTATGTCTCGTGACAGTGCAGGATGCCATCATATCCATCGGTGTGATAAATATTCACAGAAATTTAAAAAGCGTTTCCACTCAATGCTAGGTCAATTTAAAACGCACTTAGATGTGCGAATTGTCAGGTTAGCATGATCGAGCAGAGTGTTGAAATCATGCGAAAGAAGGAAAAAGTCAGAGATGCGCAGTATTTTTCTTCACCTGCGTATGAGGCTCCAAGTTTGGCATTTCCGAATAGAACATAGGTATGCTACGATGGGGTGAACCTGCATCATCGCTCATACACTGTTTGGGCCAGATGTAATTAACACATCTGCAACTACTTGAAGACCGAACATTTACCTTATACCCTGCATAGTCGGAAAAGCCTCCAAATTCTTTTTAAATATGTTTAGGCTCTCACCTGCTCCTGAAATAACGGTAGTTTGTTCCATAAATGAGAATATGTGACCAGGAAAATTTGGAATGTGTTTTTAGTTTCCCTTATTCTGCAGGTAGTGAGTAATGCTATTCCTTGTGGGACAGGTAGAGGCATTCTGTAAGATAAGGGCTATTTAGGCGGTATATACTCGGAAATGTACATATAACAGAAAATAATGATATTGTTTCTCTGCCGAAGCAGCCACACAGGATCTAATTGAAGATGGCGACAGCGGTCTCCATAGTTCATAGCGGTACATCGTTCAATGTGCACTAACGTGAATGACCGCTGGATGTTTTCTAAAGCTATTCGCTCTGTCCTACGCAGGTGACTGTGGATGATTGTGCAGTACTTCAGCAAAGATCTCACAATGAGCTTAAACACATCTAGTTTGGCTCAAGGTAGAAGAAAGGACTTATTGATGTAGGCTATTGGTTGCCTTGACTTTGTTATCTAGTATGAGACATGTTCAGAAAGGTTGCGAGAGATAGTGTATATTACCCCAAGGTCTCTTACTGAAGAGGAGGTCAGAACGTTTGTACCATAAAGTGTGATGAAATCTTCAGGTATGCAGTGTACTTTCCTAAACACTTGATTTCTAAGCGGAAAATTCCCGATCCAAATTTTCCTTCACAAATTCAGCGAAGATAACTCCTCATGTATGTCCCTAAGAAGCCTTTCGCGACTATCAGGTGGAAATGATTAACCAAGTTTAATGTCACCCGCAAACAGGTATGCTCGTCCGTATTTTACAGAATCACATATGTTGTTTATATGGATTAAGAACACACACTCTCTTGGATGACGTCATTTGTGAGAGGTGAGGTACTGGACGATTTTGACTGTTTGTATCCGATCTTCCCAGCAGGATTTAAACCAGCGTAGCAATGGGTTATTGGTCCAGTACGACGGACAGGACGGACAACAATGGTTTGTGTGGCATATGATCGAAGGCTTTTTGCGTGTCTAGTTGGGTGACGCTAACTGCCGTGCTACTGTCAACGACTGAGGTTACATGATAAGAGAATAGTATGTGACCTGTTAAGCTGAATCGCTTTGTAAGAAGAACGTGTGGTGTGGTGTTAACCAGGTGTAATCATGTCAGGATTTCAAGAAGACCATCCTTAACTACTCGCTCCAAAGCCTTAGAAGCAGCCGCAGTATGATTAATAAAGAAATAAGCTAGCATTGCAGTTCGTGCGTCGCCTTCATTTTGATGCTATTCACGAGTTCTTTCACTGTGAAGAGAAGCATTTACTAGTTTAAGATAGTACATCAATTAAGGCATGTTTCTAACTCTAAGCTTGATACCAGCTAGGGGAATAACATCAGGTACCCGATGCAATAACTATTTCATAGAGAGTATAGTCATCTGAACATCACTCAGGCTTAAAGGTATGTTCGAAAGAGATTCCTTTTCTCCGTTTTGACAAAGGATGGTATATGCTGGTAGCAGTATTGAAGAAGGCTGCATAATGGGGGCTTAATATTTCACACATAAGGCTAACATCATATTTTGTTGAGCCATATTCCTTAGTCAGGTTTTGAATTTTATGGAGTTTTTGGATTCCTCCTTTCAACAAGCTTTACAAATGTCTTTGACTCGTGTGGGTGTTTTAGGGCTTTGTTTTCCTCAGCGAGTTTTGCTTGCTGTGCTTGATGTTTTAGCTTCAGTAGGGTCCCATTTATTCGCAATAATGTTGCAAAGTTATTAGTTTTACGATAATGTGATCTTAGTCTCTTCAATTTGGTGAGTGTTCTGATGCAGGAGTTGTATTGACTTCCACTGGTATGGTCGTTTATCCACAACGCGGAGGCTAGTAGGTCAGTACAGTCAGTAAGATTGCTTATAAAGTCAGTTGTGGATAAAATTGGCTTATGTGCTAGAAAAAATTTCCCTTAATTCAAGGAACTGATCAGGTTGTCAAAAGTGATCCAATCTATGAAGTTGATGCTACGAACACGTTTGCAAGTCACTCTCAGTTTGTTTAATATCTTGACGTCCATGCCACAGAGCACAGAATCGTGGTCACAACCAGTTAGTGGGTTATCACTAGTTACCAAAACTGACGGAACGCCCATGGTGAATATTATATCTAATGCATTGGCTCTTCTTGTTGGTTCATTAAAAATTGAGTCCAAACATTGGTTTCGATGCAGTGGATTAGTCCCATGAGGCACCCGGACATCGTCGGCGAGGATGTCGTCCAATCAGTATGTGACAAACTGAAGCCAACAAATAAACTTATGCTTGTAGGAAGAATTGGAAGCAACCCTAACCGCACCAACTATCTGTTCAGTTTGGTAGCTGGTAGGTCTAGGGAGTTTGCGAACGACGTGTCATCATCAACCCATCAAAAGATCGAATAACGGTCGACCTTGCATGGGTCGGCATTCTACCACACTTGAGTCCTTTGGCTCCCTGTATGCTCCCAGAGACCGAGAAAATATCCTGCCTTTATACAAATTCCCAAGGCCTTTGCAACAAGCTATCTCAAATGAAGAATCCCCAAATCTCGAAGCCGTGCGATATTATCGGTGTCATGGAGACATGGTTGCACATTGGGATGACAGACGCTGAAATCTCGCTGCCGGGCATGTCAAGCATACGAAATGACGGGCTTACGAAAGGATGCGGGGTAATTCTATATTACCGAAGCGACCTACAGTGCGGGGCTGTTGAGAATTCAGGCTTACATTTCGCCGCTTCTCTTTGGTGCCGCCTGCAATTAGATGGCAGACACACCTGCATTATAGCTTCGATATACCGCCCCCCCCCAAATTCTACGCCAGAAATGGACTAACAACTTGCGACAGCTTTAATATGCTACCTAAAGCAAAAGCAGACTCATATCCTTATCATGGGTGACTTTAATGTACACTGTTTAGAAACTTTCGCTCCAATCAAAGAGCCATTCAAAGCAGATCTGCAAAAGCTCATAACCAGTGTTCCACTTTACAATCACGTCATTACGCCCTTTCGTTTCAGAACAGGCACTAGACCTTCAAAGTTGAATTTAGCGAACACGCTGTGTGGTTGCGTTGCAACTCCTAACCGCTGCTGGATCTTGTGTTCACCAACGAGGAACATATGATTGATGTATTGATTGTAGAATGCTTTTTGGATTGTAGTGATCATGCACTCACTGGTTTCGACTACATCTGCTATGCGGAATATTGCAACCGGAACCCTGATTTGGTGCGCACCATTACGAGCTATGACTGCTTACCCCAACTCGTCGGTACGACAACCTGGTTGTTCTTCGCTAAACTCCATTCGGAAATCGCTTGGCTTAAATTCGTCAGGAAATTCAATAAACAGCTTACGGATGCCGCAGAGACAAGGGTTTCAATGGACCCAAGACCGTTTCTTTCGTGAGATGCAGAACTCGAAAATGGATGACTATGCGCAACGCAGCCTGTTGAAAGTACAGATCATCACCAACACAAGGTAACTGGGACAACTACGTAGCGCATAGTAACCACTGCACTCAATTGCACAGATGAAAAGTCGCATCTCAACAGAAATTGACGAAATGTTTCAGTGCTAACCACAAACTGCTGAACAAGTAGGCGAATGACCGCCACATGGTGCGGCATGTAATTGCTCCTCTCCGGATGACTGATGGTCCAACTAGACCAGCCATAGAAGCAGCAAACATGTTGCGGACGTAATATACTCCCACAGTTCAGAGGGCCTTACCATCAGGCCATCTTCCAACTTTTGTTTTCCTTCTTCCAGGACTCGGTCACATCTCTTTTACTGTCAAAGCTGTTTTGCGGAAACGGAGGTCCCTGCACAACCACAGCTCTCCGGCAGTGGACGCTATTCGCACAGAGGCACTGGGAGCAGCAGCAAGATAATTAGCAAAACCTTTCACACAGTTCTTCCAGCTCTGCTTAGACCAGAACAAGATCCTTGCAATGTGGAAACTTGGAATAATAACTTCGATTCACAAAGGCGGAAGCAGGACTGAGCCCTCAAACTACCGTCCAGTGTCCTTCTCACTGTATTATTCAAGGTCATGGAACCTATCGTTGTCGATGTGTCGGTGTGTTATCTAAAAAATTGTAACCTTATTGCTGCCGCGCAACACGGCTTTCGTCGACAGCCAACATGTACGAAGAATTTATTAATCGCGCAGAGTAGTTGGACTGAGTCAGCTGACGCTGGAGAGGCCGTTAATGTTATCTACTTGGCTTTGTCAAAGGTGTTCGATCGTTTAGATCATCGGGTTCTCCCTTCCAAGCTCCAGTATTAAGGGATCGGTGACGCTCTCTTGAGCTAGATCGTCAACTTTCTCCAGCAACGACAATTATGCTGAGAGTCCGGAGTTTCCTATCTGAACCCATACAAGTCGAGTCTGGTGTGCCCCAGAGCTCAGTTCTAGGTCCACGGTTGTTTTTGTTATTCAGTAATGATCTTGCACAGAATATCGCTTCAAATTCCCCGCTGTTTTCTGACGATGTCAAGATATGGCGCCGGATTCAGCCAGATGCCGAGCAGAATTTACTTCAATGTGACCTAGATACGATACATGATTGGTCCACCTGAAATCTGTTACAGTTAAACGTAGACAAATGCAAGGTATTCTCCATACGACACCAGAACACCTATTCCTACAAGCTAGGAACGTAAGTGCGCCAGCGATCATCCGTCGAACGCGACCTTGGCGTCCTTGTTCGTGATAACTTGGCTTGTTCCAAGCAGTCCGCAGACGCCTCGAAAATTGGTAACCAGCACGTTGGCTTGGTACGACTAGCTTTCGGACAACTAGACACCTCTATTTTCAGCCAGATGCTGAGTGTGTATGTTCGCTCCCACGTCGAATACTCAATCAAAGCCTGACAGCCATAGCTGAAACACTACCTTACTGCACTGAACCAACCTCAATGTCGGACTTCTAAATATGTTATTAGAATGCGCCACCTTCCGTAAAAGAAGAGGCTGAATCGTTTGGAAGTATTCAGCTGGCGGTATCGCTGACTACGAGGACACTTGAGTATGGTGTATTTGATATGACACCATCCAAATCATATGTGCCGCTCTTTACTGCAACTTAGCAGTAACACAAAAGTTAGAGGCCACTCCTTGAAATTAGCAGAATAGTACAGCCGCCTGGAGTGCCGTAGAAACTACTTTTCCATTCGTGTGTATCAACCATGGAATGCTCTCCCCGAACCGGTTGTTTCAGCACCCACGCTAGCCATATTTAAAAGTCGGTTGGATGAAGCACTCCACCACTTACATTTTGTTACTGGACGCTGCTCACCATCCTACTCCCGGGAACTACCTTGGATTTACTTTTTTTGCCTACTGAAACTTTGGAAACGATACGTCCATTATTTTGACATTAAAACTATTCATTGATTTTTCATTAACATTTTTCGTTAACCCAGCAGACCATCCAACGGGGAGTGTAAAGCAATGCTTCTTAACCCGTGTAAAAAGCATTGTTCATTGTTATAGATACAACGCAGTAGAAGATCATTGGGTGATTGTCTTGGCGAATATTCGAGGTCATTGAGAGCCATTTGTTCGACGGCCGAATGTAGATAGTGCATCCGCCTCCGTGTTTACTCAGACGATCTTTCTGAAACAGGTTGTGGTCAATAGCATTAAGCTGATAGTCACTTATGACTGTGATGCACTATGTTTCAGTGTTTAAAATAAAATGGGAAGTTTTGAGAAAGACGAAGGTTATAAGCAGATCCAATTTGGGTAGAAGGAAGCGAATGTTTTATGACATCAGAATCGAGGGAAGAAATCGAAGTAGAAAATGCGGGAGGGGGGTTAAGTAGAGCTGTCTGCTAGCATTGTTACGGGTTGAGTGTCACAATGAGGCAGTAATGGTTTGGGAGTCTCTAGATTGTATTAGCTCAAACGAAATAAGTGTTTTAGTAAGGAAATTATCACTTGATTCATCAGGCCAATTGGTGGAAATCCCAGTGGTGGTGGGTAATACTGGTGGATGTGGTGTCTTAACAAAGGATTTTGTGGCGATTCCATGAGAGGAAGTGGCGGTGGGGCGTAAGTTAGTAGGCGATGGAGTTGATGAGGGATGTGTTCTCATTGAGCAGACAAGGCGCTGGCGTTTTCCATATTTCTGTCACTGGCTGCGATCTAATTTATGTTAGTGTGCTGCCAAGTCTTATTCGGAAAGAGCGGTGGGATGGGGCATGGCTAGTCGATTTTCTAACACTTATCCTACTACTAGGTTCAACCTCAGTGGTTCAGCCACGAAATGGTCACCTGTTCCTTGACTGGTGTAACGTTTCACACATATCCTCCGATGTGTATCGCTGTGGTGTCATTGATGCTTGGGCATTATCATATCGTATTGTAAAAAAGCGCGGTAAATTAGTGACGGGATTCGCTGGGCGTATTTTCTTGTTGTTTCCAACGAGCTTAACAGAAAATTTTGCTCAGCGGTTCTGTACTGGATGAGATACATGTGCAGCGCACATAGTATCTTTTATGCGTGCATTACTTGTAGATGCTAAACACCAGGTCGGAGTGATTTCTGTTGTTCGCTTGGTTCTGGGGTTGTCTAATGTTGTTCGGCGAGTTACTAAGCGAGCAGCTGTTTAGTGTACTATCTATAGAAATATGCGTTTTTATACGTTTGGGAATCTTTAGGGCATCGCAGTGGTGTTCTGTCGAGGTCTACTTCGCTATTAATTGGAAGAGGTTGGTGGATTGGTATTTAATAAAGCTGGAGACCTTTCCTTAAGTGGAAGGCGTCTCACGATCTTTGATCGTGCCTGACCATTACATTTCTGAATTGGCTTTTTGTATTAGTGAGCCGTTTGCATCTCACAAAGGGAGTAGCAGTTGTCCCAGATGGGAGCTTCAGTAGAAGCAGGTTCTACTTCATGTTTACTTTTCCGAAGTTTCAGACAAACTCAGTCAAGTCGATCCATGTTGAGGACTATGAGAAGGGCACTTTTAACTTTTTCGTTGCTAATTCTACCAAGTATGTTGAATGTAATCAGTTGTTCGATCTACGCACACGCTCCTGACTCTCGGAGGGAATACGAGATAAGAATGAACCAGCCGTACATAGTCTATCCAAGTTCACGTATTCTGAACGTTTGATAAACTCACAGAACGACACAATTTAATCGCAGTTTGTGTTACATTCACTGAGCTCGCTTATTAATTAAGTGATTAGTTCCTCTAATAGGATAATGTGTTTGAGTAGACCAGCTAAAATTCCAGAAGCATTAGCAGTGTGTTTGGCTGCCGTTGCTTCCTTTTCTTTTCTTTTTTCTTAAAAAGGGGCCACTCAAGTTTATTGAGCTGGTGGTCATTTGCAACGAGTGCACAGAGAATTGGTGAGGGTAACGTAGTTTGTGTTGTTGGGGTCTAAAGATCCTATAACGAATACTGAAGGTTGCAATCTATGATAAATGGTTAAGGAAGGGCTATGTGCGTTTAATAATCTATTAAGCAACGCAATAAGAAGTGACCGGTTCGGGTTCCGCAATGGTCGCCAATCGTCCACCATGTGTTTACATCATCAGTAAAACAAGGAACTTTAGGCGATCACACGCTCGGCCTTATTAAAAAACATAGGGAATAGAAGCAGCCTAATAGTGACCAAAGTTCATCACCGCACTCGACATGGCTGGGATCGGATAAGGCACTCCGAAGTTCCAAGTGCAGTTGATACATTGTTCAGAAAATTCCCAATCCACCCTTGCTCAGTATCCCTATTCCTTAGCTTTAAAGACTGTGTAGGTTTCGGAAAGTCGAAAAAACAAGTTCCCACTACCTCCCATTTCCGTCCAACTACAGCGTACAATCGGCAGTTTATCAGTAAATGAACCATGTTAATTGACGCCGTTTCACCTTGGCCTTATGGTGTTAGTATTCTAATAGGTCAAATAAAGTTTTTGAGTTTATGGCTTCTAGAGTTTCCGAGAGCACATTGTGGGTGTTCTGAGCAGCGCACACTTTTAGGTTTTTCATTAATAGATCTAACTCCAAATGGTCGGCTCTAAATCTAATCTTAAGTAAACATCCATCAACGCAGTTCTAGCATACAAAGCGCCGTAATGCTCGAAACTAACGACCAAGGCTTTCTTAGTAAATTGGCCGAACTTAAAGACCGCCAGGCATTACAACCGCGACTTCTCATCGTGAGCACGGAAAACTAGCTAAGCGTTGAGATAATTGTTTCAGCGGATTTGTTGGCATTTCGCTGCATCGAATCTGTAGACTTGGAAAGTGGGTAGAGTAATTCTTACGAAACTAAGCTCCGTTTTGAACTTATTGATCACCCGAAAATTTGCGCACCCGATACAAGTTGGTGTTTTCTATGGTCGGGAAACAAGAACAAATCTCTACTAGCCATAATTTATTGTCCACAAAACTCCAGGTCGGGAATGGAGTGCAAGCGGAGTAGCATCGTGATGGTTGCACCAGAAGGAGCACAGTTTAAAGAGTGCTGGTAAGGGCGGATTTCTAGTCAGCCTCCGTACAATCACGGTACATCTCAAATGAGCATTTGAACAGACAACAGACAACAGCCCTGAATACTTGATTTAAAAAATCATCATCAATGGAATATGTACAAGCACTCCACTGGGTTTTAGTGACTATGTAGTTATTATATATATATATATATATATATATATATATATATCAGTGTTCCCCATGCTGAGGCTGATGTTGCATTCTTGATGCTTCTTCACCGCAGTTGGGCTAAACCAACTTACACTTAAACTAGGTCTTTTTATGCTGGATACATTTCATTCCACTATGTGGGTCGTTTTTCTTCCTACCTGAATAATCTTCTTTTAACTGGCCACGTTGCTTACGCTAATTGCGCTTTGTTGCGTTTGTAGCATTTTTGAGTAACTTGTGGACATTTCTTACTTATCGCGGATTCGTTGTTAACCAAGTTACTTCATATGGTAATTTAGAGAAGAGCTATGCCATGGTATCTGTGTGCATTATTGAATTTATTTTATTTCAGCTTGTCGTTTAAAGTGAATGGCAGTTGCTTGATATCCCCGGTGTGGCTGCACTTGATGTGCATGTTTACAAAATGCCTACCTGTCTGTTACCCACTACCTCGTCCATACTGGCTCCAGGAGACAGTTGGTCGTTGCTGGAGGGAACGGGGTGCACGATCCTTGTGGCCGTGCTAGGCTCAAAGAGCGGTTCCATGCACTCAGTGTGGAGCGGACTACGGTCCAGCCACCGTCTTGTGTGCGCTTGATTCCCCAAATAGAGCGTGCTTGTGTTTGCCTGTGAAGGAGTGTGGGCCGGCTCCGTTGATGAAACGTGGCTCCCATCCACATGCCTCCAGGTCTTATTCCTTCGGGTTTACACTGGATATGGGGTGTGTGGCTGGAGCTGTGGGTGGTGCAGCGCAAGCCATCCATGGTCCCTCTGTAGGCGCAGGCGTCCTGTGGCTTGCCACAGTGACAGGCAAATCCGAAACCGGTTGCTGCCAACCATATACATATATATACATATATATATATATATATCATGCAAAATGTCTCCAGGAAGAGGATGATAAGTTATGTACAGTTCCGCAGTTAAAAGTGCTGAAGAATGACAATTTGAACCTTTTTAAATAAATATGCTGCAAAAATTGCTTGGGAAAATTTGACAACATAGTTCAGCCAACTGGCTGTGCATACATCAGGGCAGAAAGCCTACCGTCGTGAATGTAAAACCAAGTTCATTCTATAGAGCAGGACGCCTAACTATGTCATTATGAGACTTGACGTAGTGAACTCACAAGGACACTCCAAGACCGAAGCGTGAACTGCATATGTGACACAGCATAACTATTGTGTGGCATTGGTCCGCGAGAACAAGGTGACACATCAGCCTTGAACTAGTCAATTGCTTCTGCACAAACCGCAAACTCTTATAATGGCACCTTAATGAACTTCGCAAGTTGCAGGACTAAGTCCGACCATTAGTTACGATTAACAAGCACACGCGGCTAACGTCTTGTGGCTCTATTAGTTCCACAACTTCCAGTGAGTAGGCAACTTAAATTTTCCCCGTTTCTGTTGCCATACCGACAGGTTTATCCAATATCAGTTGCTGCATAGCCAAGTTCTCCTGGAGTAGACAACGTTAGCCTGACAGCTCCGCTGGTGGAAACCAATGATCTAGTCCACCCACTGACCATGCTGTCAGTGCTCTCCAGAAGATACCAATTCAACCAACTTGGGACCAGAGCTTGAGACCCATACAGAAGGGAGGTGTTCGTACTGACCCAGCCAATTACCTCTATTTAAAGATGATTCCAGTGCTTTCTAAATTTCATCTTTGCAAATACGCTGACGCATTAGTTAAAAAGGTACAAATTAATAGCCCTGTCATCATCATCAACATCACCGTCATTACACATTGGCCAGAGGTGGGAAACATTCTAGCCATTGTGACGCATAAAAAGGACTAGATATATGGAAAGATGAATGCTCTACGCCGCAGCTAACAATACAAAAACAAAAAATAAGTTAATCTTTGCTATCATATTATGCATATGATGCAAGATCGTTGTTGTTGGGGGGAAGTTAAGCGAGAGAAGATGAACAAAGAATCTCACAACACAAACATCACGGAGGTCGGTTCCACGCCTTGCCAGCTATTGAATCCGACCAAACGTGTTCATCCTCCTTCAGTCGGGAAACGCCAAGTGATGCCAAGTTTGAAATGAGGGTCTTCTTACCTCTTGACTAAGTTATGGTTGGCCTTCCCTCCTCTTCCCTGATCCACAAGCCGGTCACGTAAGCAGCGTACGACGCGGGAGTCGGAGTGCCGGCAAGCACAACACGTGGTCCAGCCATCGGAGCATGGTGCGTGATATGATGGTATGCGGTTCCCTCGCTCTTCCTACACCAAATACAAGAAGGCGAACATGTTCATTGCTCATGCCGTATTCATACGAAACATGAGGTTGTCGGGGTTCCCACTTGTTGAATTTTGGTAACGTCTTTTAGTTGCGGAGTTCCTGGTTTAATAACCCGTCATTCTCGGATGCCAAACGGGATTTACTACGTGTATTCCCATTAATGTATTTTTGGAGCTCCCAGATGTTATACACGAGGCAGTCTAGAGTCAGCCGGTTATTCAAAGGGAAAATTGATCGATGTGTGAAGTATTTGAGAGAATAGTCGATACAGCTGGCCGGAAGGTTATGTATTGAAAGGTGAAAGAAACTACAAGGTAAACGGCGAAGTCAGCAATGATCGAAACGTAACTAACAATTTTATGTTATTATTATTATTTTTTATTTTATTTTTATTTTATTCCTTTATTTTATTCATTTTATTCCTTTTATTTTATTCCTTAAAAAGTGGGATTATAACGAGGCGGCTTCACTTTGTCGGGACAGGCTGCTGCTCCCACAACCTTAATAGTAATCTATACAACTCATCCGTAAGAACATGTTCCCTTAATTTTGACAGGACTGGAGGATGTTTATCTTATCCCGCGGCCTTATTCAATTTCAAAAATCTGACCTCATTCTCGACTTCTGCACGTAAGGAAGGTTCCAAGAGGAGGGCCCAGGTAGAAATGCGATCACTGGCAGATAGGGAAGCTGATAATTCTGGCTGCTTCAACTGCTTTTCAAACTGTTCGGCCGATCGCTTCAAGAGTTTTAACAAAATGTGGATTGGCTGCCCCATCTCGACGCTTATGGTCTTGTTAACACCAGGTCCTCTTTTACCGATTTCGAGTATCAGAGGGAATAACTTCCGAAGTCAGCAGCCATTTTCATCTTCGATGCACGGCGGGACTATTAGGCTTCGCGGTCTCTCTTCAGGCCAGAAAAGTGTTTCTAGGTCTAGGTGTCCGTTCTAGATGTGTTCGCTTCCTGTCGGAATATGTTCGCGAGCAATCAAAAGTTTCAGAGACCCTGTAGATATACAATGTCTATGTTTATAATCAGATTTACTACATGAAGACAGACATGTTGCAAGTGCGGTATGACTAGTGATTTTCAACTGAGTCCAGTGAGTACTTCCTCAACGCACGTGCCAGCTAGTTTGATACACCTTCAGTACACCTGACTTCTCAAGCTGACTGGTAAGCGTGCGCTCGCTGCGTCGTCCACTGCTTCTACCGAAGTGAACTCGGAGCTCGGAGCATACAACTGTGGGACCTGAGTCCACGCTCATGTTCTAACTTGAGCCCCAGTTATGGACTCAGTCTCTCAGACGGCAGGTGATCGCGACGTGAGCAATTTGCGTCCATGGATTGTTCGGGGCTGGTACGCGCCATGTCATCCATTTTGGACGTTGTGTCAGAAGTTGGTGTTTGCGCAAAAGGAAAAGCATCTTCAAGCATGTATAACAACCTCTCCTTGTTATCATTACGACAGCCTGCACGGTATTGGTCTCTCAGATGCTGCTCATCAGATCAGCAGGTCGGATAATCGACTGTTGCTACAGTATCCGTACATTTTCTGTAGCGAAGTGGCTCATGCAGGTGGTGACAGAAGTCATCTCCCACCGAGTCAATGTTGCAGTTTCTGAGGGAGTAAACAGCAATGACCGAAGCTTTGAACGGGTCAGCCAACCTTAGGGCGCAAATCCGGCTGTTGATTGGGATCCAATCGATCAGGCCAGCTTCAGCCCGTGGGCTCACGGCGATGCCCACACAGGCTTGATCAACATGTGGTGGCGTCACCTTTAGACACTCGTGATGAGAAAATGCCACCAGTGTCACAAGTGGGTGATCTCAGGGTGAACACACAGCTAGAGACTTGTAGTCGGGTTTCCGAAACGTAGCAGATATCCATTGATAAGGTCTCTAGTCAGCGAGCAATTTTGCCCATTTACCAATCTGCAACGAAGTGCGCACTTCGAGACATGCCACTTTCAGCGGATGGTATGACGTTGTCCGCATGGTTGAATATGGAATGGTCGACTAGACCGGAGCGAGGCCATGCTATTGCGTGTGAATGGGAACTAGAAGACAAACACTAATTGAATCAAGGTGGAGGAGGACCAGGAATTGGGGTTGTAAACGGTGGGAATGAAGTGTTTGTAAGAAGCACGGGTGTTGCTCATATTTAGCAGTGCAACAATTCCCAGGAATCAATATACTGAGTGAGGAATCCTTACTGGTGACACCCAGCAGAATCAATCGTTTACCTAGCAAGGATTGCCTGTCAAATGTGCCAAGTTGGGCTGGATATGGATTTGGATGTTAAATGCAACTGCCGAACCAATAATTCACGATATCACTGAAGATAGTACAATAATACAAAGGAAAAGTTCTTTTAGCCACTATCTTCCCACATAATCACAAGGTAACTAAGGTACCAATTAAAGAAAATAATCATGCAACAACAGATATGGGCCGTGACATAAGCAGGGGGATGCAAAATCCTTTTGTGCTTGCAGCTACCGGTTGGATTAGCGGATATAGATAACTTTACAAATAGATAGTAAGTGTTTCCGGAATCTGCTCAAGAAAGGCTCGAGAATAGAATTGAGGACACTGGAATCGTTTTCAGATCCTTCCTGCTCCTACTCGATTCGGTTCGACATGATACAGCTATTATTGGTTCTCGGTAAAAGCACTTCCTACGTACTCGCGAATTCCAGGGGATAGGCAACTCGTAGTATGACCCATGTGTCGTGCACCACAGAAGTCCAATTACGGATCTATAATCACTGATCGCAAACATGTGCTCTTGAAGAACCGGGGCCTTCAGACGGACACCTACCGTGGTTGTACGGTCATTCCAAAATTCACAAGGAAGGCGTCCAAATGCGGCCGATTTTGGACGTGGTTCGTTCTACACAACATCTGATGATTCACTTGATGGTTGAAAAGTCGGAACCGCTGGGGCATGCAAGCTGCACTTACTGCGTGCAAAACACTTCTGAGTTAACTGAGCAGATAAAAGAAGAGAATCCAAGCAATAAGTTGATAACGACGTTTGAAGCCCAGTCACATTTCACGAATAGTCCAATATTGGAAACGGTGGAGTACGTTTGTGAATTACTACGGGAACAAATTCAAATGAGGTAAGGACTAAAGGAGATTTCCGTGGTTGTTCCATCCTGAATGTGTCGTTGATCCACGTTCGAGTTCGGTGTACCACTGGCCAGTTTTACGAGCCAAATCAGCAAGTGCAGAACAAGTCTTTGTCAACCAATCATGACACACGCGCCCTGCGCTAGCAGACCCCGCTGAGCCGGCCACGTACAACAGAACGTGTCTATGAATCTCCCGGAAGACCTTTCGAATTAAGTGTTATTTTGGGGCAACTTAAACGTGCAGTTCTATAGCTCCGAGGCAACATGTCTGCTGCCAAAATCGCTCTTGTACTATTAACCTGCTAAATACACGCAATAACTGTACCGATGCAGTGGACAATGGAGTGTGTGTTGATTCCATCCACCAGGAATTCTCAAAAACCTTTGCTGAATCAGACTACCGAATTCTGCTTCACAATCTTCGAAATAGTGGCATCGGTGACCTAATCTTGAGTTGCATAGGCAATATGCCACATGATAGTTGCTTGGAGGTGTGAGTCTGAGAAGCTTTTCCTAACCAATTGAGGTCTACTGCGACGTACCACAACGTTCGGTCCTAGAGTCAGTACCATACTTAGTCTTGATAAACGACCTAGTGAGGTCAAGTGCTTATGATTTCGTGTTCTTCGCAGATGTTTTCATAACATAGCGAGCGATCAGGGGACCGCACGATCACGAAAGATTCAAACGCGATCTTAACGCGATTGCGGACTGGTCAGTTCATAATGTAATACTCTTCAATGTAGAAATATTTCAAGTCGTCTAACTACGGATTAGGCATGCATACACGTACAGACTTGGGGCAAACATATTGAGGACCAGTTCTCAGGAGCACGAACTAGGTGTTTCGGAATTATCTGAGATAGTTACGAAAAGTGGCTACCAGCTCGCCGGTCTGATGCGGAGGGTAGTTAAGAGATTTGACGCATCACACTTCCCAATGGTACATAACACTTACACTTAGGTTGAATATCCTAACCAAGCTTGACAACCTTGGTCGAAGCGCGGTCTAGAGGCTCTATGGAGATCACAGCGCAAAGCAACAGGATGTTAAGGGCCTACGCAAATTCCCTTACGAGCGAGATCAGACGTTACTGGGAGTTTTCAGCGGACGCAAGCGAAGGTTATACGGTGACCTCATATTACTACAACAAATATAGATTGACTCCAATCAGGTATTTGCAAATGCTGAAACTCAGCCTTAACACCAGCCTCAGCTGTAACTGTCTGGAATTGAATGAACAAGTCAAATGCGTAGAATGCGAACAGGATTACTTCTTTTTCGACTTTGCTTAATTTGGGACTCTCCCAAATCAATTCCTGTGGCTAGAGAGCTCCTCCTTGAGCTTGACAAATTGGTTGCAGACATTTATCATCAATCGAGGTGACAACATCACTGCGCTGCTACGTAACGTGAAGTAGCGTAGAGTATGGAAGCCTCGATGAGGGTGCGCCGACCATAGTGTGCGTGCGCTTTCATATGTCTCCGTGCTTGGTTGCGCAACCGAGCAAACCTATTGGTTGGGACTTCGCTCCGCGTTCTGCTTGTTTGATAGGCAGGTGACTTTTGGATTTAAGCTCTCCTATCTTTCGCACGTGACCATTAATTGTTTGCTATTGTGATGAAGCCTGTGGTCCAACGCGATTAGCTATACCTTTTTACAGGCAACTTCACGCGTGGGGCTAATAAAGTAGCTTGCTAAAAAGTCGAAATAAGCAGTTATTCCTTCAAGTTTACGCGTGCGTCAATTCATTCTCTCCCTGAAGGTTTACATGCAAGCACTATCAGTGACACTGTCATTGGTCTTGGAGCATGAGCCAATGGGACTCCCTGGATGTAAGCACAAGACTAGATGTATGCGTCTATGGGGACAAGTATGCTCCCGAGTAAGTTGACACGTTGTGTTAACGGAAGGTAGACAGAGATGAGAGCGTCTTGGAGAGACTGAATTGATACGCGAGTGAACTTGAATGCACAGCATGTTATCTTGAGAATTTTACAAGCTAAGTTGTTATCCATATGCGTGAACTTTTCTGTACAAAGGTATAGTGTCCTGTTCTGCCGAATTCCATCTACTGAGCTGACGTACCCTCGCCATCAGTGGTGCGTACATTGCGTCCAGTACAACGCGACGGGTGATAGAATTCAAGGGTGCAGTGCCATAATTCCAGTACTCTCAAGCGCCAGAATTCTTACATTCTTCAGATCGAAATGGTGGCCTTCTTGATCTTCATGTCCGGAAGCCGATGAATATCGTCTTCGTATCCTCTTATCGCCTTCTCAAGCTCGGTGTTTTGTGTAAAAACTCTCACCCAGTTTGTCAGACCTTGTTTTGTGACAGCCATTGCGTTTTATTTCGTAGCTGGCATTGCTTTGTTCACCTATTACTGATTTTTCATTTGGTCTTGAAAACAATTTCCTTACGATTGCACTTGGTTGGTGAGCCATTGAGACCCTTTGGACTGCAGCAATCTCCTGTCAGTTCCGAGACGCCCTCCGTGTATGATGGCGCTTCCGTCTTATTTACTCGCTCAAGCGGCTGCTACTTTTGCTGCGGCGTTCGTTTCCTTACTTTTCGTTTCATGACATATTTCGGCTAATCATTGTTTCAAAACATTCGATGTAGGTGGGTATTTCTCTTGCTTTCGTAACTCTGTTGTGATGTATTGTGGCTTTACGCCTTTGGACAGCAATTGAACACACATTTTAGTGTGATGCATCCTGTCGTTATTGTGATAGTCTAATATAAGGTCTGTATACCATTTCTTTTTATACGCTGTCAACACTCCTGTTTATACTTACATCCGGAAATGGTAGTTTGTTGTCCTTTACCAATTCAACCGAAGTTTGAAATCCTCGACTACGCTGTCGAGGAACTCGCGCGTGGTCTGTACCTCGTTTCTTTTTACGACGACAAGTTAGTCGCCTAAGTAGCGTGTATAGAATTTTGGGTTGATAGATTACAGTGTAATGCGCTCCAGTTTTTGAATTACAGCTTTTACACCGAGCCCAGATATTTGCGATCCCATGAGGGCTCCTCTCAACTGCTGGTACATTTGTCTAACAAAGCGTAAATAAGTGGTTACAGAGTCCCCACAAACATTCTGTTTGACTGACTGTCGTTGTATTTTGTTAATTACTAATTAAAACAGGGAAGGACAGGATCCAGGGACGAAGCAGGTTTTTGCTTGAAGATCGTTCACTTTCATGTGTCAGTATGCGAAAAAGAGTCCCCAGCACTTCGACTTGACCGAAAGTTCTTACATCTATAATTGAGGGAAACGGGAAAAAAGCAAAACAACAGAACCCTTTTAGGAACTTCTATATGCCACTAGCATTTGGTTAGAGGATACCAGGAACTCTCACCACATGGTTCCTTCGCCTAGTTCGTGACCGACTGGGTTGAAGAGTGCAGTACCGTTGAAGGAAAGTTCATCTTCGCTGTCTTCCATTTTGGTGCACCGCAGCTTGTTAAACCATTCGTTAGCATTGTGACTACTCTTTTCGGACCAAGCAACTAAAGAGTCTGACGTCCTCCACAAATTCTTCTCTGGTTTATACGATGGGGTTCTGGGAAGCGAGACGCTTGGTCGGAGTGAGACTTCATCCTTGTGTACTATGGGTAGTCTATAAAACTGCACAACGTCAAAATCATCCGTTTTCATACCTCGTCGCTCTAGGACGGTTATCTCACTTATTTCTTCTAGCTTCTTCAGTATTCCGTTTTGCTAGCAGACGAGATTTGAACTTGGGTTGCGATCAATCAAGCGATATGTAGTTGCGTCGGATAACGGTCATTTAGCCTTACTAATGTACTCCGGTTCGTTCATTATTATTTTCATGCTTCCCTCATCTGTTGGTAGGATTACAGCTTCTTCCTTCTGTAGGCGTTTGCGTGTATGCTGCTCCTCCTTGGTTAAAGCCTGCGTTGCTTTGTTCTGAGTTAGCACATGGACAACTTTATGTCGAATTTGTTGCGGAGACTTCTCTGCCAGTCCGTTTGTTCTCAATGCTATTCTAAGCTTAGGAAGCCGTCATTGGTGAATGCATCAGTTGTACCCGTTGATCAAGGCCACCTCTTCAGTTGAATACTAAGGGCAGCGTGATAAGGTTTCGATTAATTTTCCACTGTTAGTGCAGCCAGTTCTCTCAATACGTACCTTTAACTATGTATTCAATGCACCCTTGCGTCGGTTCTTTGTGCTTTTGAATCGACGCTCACTTGCGGACTCCAGCAATGTTTACAGTTGTGAGCAAGAGGACTGAGGGAATTGGATCGTTTTTTGTTCAAAACGATAAGTCATTGTTCGTCGTTGTTCACTGTGCATTGTGCTTTCATATAGCAAGCATAACTTGTTTATGCAAGCATTTCGGAGACAGTTCCAGATCTGTTGCTTCTACGTCCAGCGCGCTTTGGTGAAAGCTTTCAACCCCACGAAAACTGTGTGTGCTCAGGGAAAGCAATTTTATCAACACGGTTACGGTGTTTAACTTGATTGCAGTTGTGATGATAGATGTGAGTATGTCACACTGGCCGACATTACTCTTAACGTTCTGTGCGTGCTGCATTCGCTGAACATTAGCTACTTCTTCAGTGTTTTATATCACCCCGACTGCTTGGTTGAGTGGTGCAACAACACTGTTCAGTCTGTGAATACTGTCAACATGGTTAGGTGGCCAAATTTTGCTCTTGGAAAGTCTAGTTGGTAGATATTGCGAGTGCGTCGCTTTCTCATCACATTAATACAGGTTACAGTATTTGAGTTACGTAAACTAGTCCTTCCAGATTACGGAACCAGGGTAGACATTGTAAGCACGCTGCGCTGCATACCAGCTTGTCTTGCGCATTGCAGTCCTGTTCCTAGTAAATGACAGGGATTTGGAGAGACTGACCGACTTGGTTTCCGAAGCAGTTGAAACTTTCGATAAAATATATGCAAGCGCCGTCGGAAGAGACGTTTGTCAAAAGTTGTTATTGATTATCTTATCAGAATCCTTTGAGAAATTGTGCCATATGCAGTCACATGTAAGTCCAGTGTGTCTCCATGTCTATTCGAC
The DNA here is from genome assembly GCA_944474145.2 of Dicrocoelium dendriticum. Taxonomy (NCBI): domain Eukaryota; kingdom Metazoa; phylum Platyhelminthes; class Trematoda; order Plagiorchiida; family Dicrocoeliidae; genus Dicrocoelium; species Dicrocoelium dendriticum. The sequence goes on from OX104064.1 coordinate 177,491,261, forward strand.
ATAACATGCAGTTGTAAAGCATAGTTACGTCATCACTGAGTTTATCTGAGCCTCTATCATTGCTCGGTCTGTCATGAGTTCCCTATCCATAGATATAAGGACTGGACACATCGTTGTCTTATGCTAGTCCTGGATTGTTCGCATTACCGATTCTTATAATCCAAGTGATGACAGTGAGCTTCTTGATATAATCTAGCTTGGTAAAAGTAAGTCGATCTTGCGATAACCTCGAGGGCTGAATCAGTGTATAAGCGAAAAACTTCTCGGGGTGTGATGAGTGTAAAGGTTAATTTCAGTATGGCATCGAAAGACGTCAGTGCTTAGATAAAAAGCTGTATCGAACTCGGTCAAAAATCTCACCCACATGTATATTCTTTATTATTTTCTCTACCGAGCGCATAAACTTTCCACTCTTGCATTTTCCATTGGAGCAGTAAGGAGATGTGAATGGGATCGTTAAATCCATCGCACCTGTACGTAATCGGACAGCCATCACTTGCCCATAAAAGTATTTCTCGACCGCTTCATCCAAGTGGTAATTGTCAGCATTGCGCATTCAATCTATCTCTTGTTAAGTTAGAACTTCGGACCCAACTTTTTAAAGTCAGCAACTAAGACAAATGAATCTGCCCTGCAGTGGGTGCCCGAAGAACGAAACAGTACTTTTCCGGATTCAGGTGGGCCATCTGGCCCAACGCAGTCGTGATGAAATTAGTTTACATTTCTACTTTTGAGAAAAACCCATGCAGTAAAACGCTTCATTATGATCAGCCCTTCTGCGACTGGCTTTATCTCGTGCTGTCATGATATTTCTATATTTCTATTATACCATGCCACACTGTACCACGTTACAACACTCGTCGGCCATGAGGCTTCCTGTTTCGAGCGTTATCAGTCGTATATTTTAGACTACAATACAGTTGAAGACGTTGCAGCAGATAACCAACACTAGTGCACAGTGAGAACACATGCGTTCTGTGAAATATTAGCAAAACTACCTGCAGCATACCTGGATAAAGCCCAGGCTTCTGCATCGTCAAGCAGCAGCTGCGGATTAGCAGGTACAGGCAGCTAATTATTTAACATTTGACCACAAAAGATGGATTAGGATTCCTAGGCTAGCAAGGGTGTACTTTTGATGACCATCATTGAGGTCCTTCATGGTTTGTTTTGGTTGACCTCGAAAAAAGGTCGTTACTCATTTTGTCCTAATCCTTAGGTTTTGCGTTTTCCTAACCGCTGTAGTTCAGCATGAGGCTGCACACAACACATCCGGTATATAGCTGATACCGTCGAAATACAACTGAGTACTCTCCATGGATAGTTCTATTCTCGCGACAACCCAGTGATCCCGGAAAGGCCCTGCTACCCCATATTACTCATCGTAGAACAAACTTCAAGATGGCGTCTGAACTTGCTTTTCCAGCTAGTTTAACCAATATTCACGGCAAAATTGAAATACATCTGATTTTTTACGTCTCCTCATGAGCTGATTGGATAGGTATAGACCAGTGGTTCTCAACCTTTTGTGGCTGTTACCCCAAAAGCGGGTTCACCATAAACAATTATCCCGGAAAAGGTTTTGAGTTAAAATGCTAGTCAACTGTTGCATTGTTTACTTTAAGTTAAGAAAACTGAATGTTATGTTACTTACCTGGGCGCATTAAAATAAATAAAACACATATTTTGACCTGCATTTGTCAAAGCAACTGTGATGTAACTTAAGTAGACGGCTGACATTGATTAGTTCTAACAAATTTCCTGGATATTAGGTGCGATATCGGCTAATACACATCGTAAGTCGTGTTCCAAACTTATTCCACTCATTTCTGTTATTTCATTGTCACCACTGTCAAAGATCCGCTTTGATACCTATAAGTCGTGACGAATATCAGCATTCTCATGGCATTTTCCGATTACAGTGGGTACTCGCCATCAATCTTTAACCAAAATCTTGTTGTCTGTGTTCTAAAAATAAATTTTCATTGTTGTCTTCGCGAAGTCCAATGGATTGTGCGTTAGCTTCAATTTCAATATAGAAAGAGTTCTTCATCCAATGAAAAAGGTCACAACACCCAAACGTATATCTGACAATTTTCCTAACGGGTGTTTTGTTACTCTGGTCCCCAGCTAGGAGCGGATGCACTTAGGTGCTGACGTACAACTGGTACACTGAATTGTTAACTGTCCAATGGAGCAAATATTTTGCCGGCAGGGGTGCGATGGGACACAGACACCACATGTGTGCCTATGATCGCAGAGCAAATCGAGCCGTTCGGCTGTGAGAAGTGAATGTTAGCCAGACACCACAGCTGCAATGCATGCGTCATGCAACGGCCGCATGGCAAGACCTAGGGGACGCACGCCGCTCAGATGTGAGAATAGGAGGTGAGCCGAACATCACACAGCCGCACTGAACGTATTATGCTCCGATCGATCGGTAGTCGTCCTTCATGCAGGTGAAAAGCCATCAAACGCGTTTCTTGCGAAGTGTGTCGCTATGCTAGCAACTGCGAAAAACAGTCTGGCGGTGTGTGATGACCGGTCGGTGGGCGCCGAATTGTTATCGCCACAAAAGCTGTTATCGCCTCCTAACTGGCTTCCAACAAACCCGTAAGCTTTAATTAGGCTGCTTCTGCTGCTAAAGGGAATCATGCTGCTAGGAGCCCACTGTAAATTTCCAGTGTTGTTCAATTGACCGTTTCTATCGCGTGTGTGTTACAGCTGAATATTCACCCTTCATGGGAGCGTAAAAACGTGTTCTTCACTTGACGACTTGACAACGCTCTTAGATTACAGACTTAGATTTCAGTCAGTAGATAGACAACTATTTGCTGATAGAATGTTCCACTGATGGCAAGTGGACTGTTATTCGATTGGTGAATATGCAATTTTCATTTCCATTAACCAGCACAGTTGTCACATTTCAGGTTTGACAGAAGACCAGAAGCAACTGCTTCAGGAGAAACTTTTGAGTAAAAAGCGTTACGTTTGTTATAGCAAATAAATTAACCAACAATCTGTCAAGCCCTCTAAAATGATGACTTACCGATCGGTTCCAAATATATTTCAAGATGCCGACTATTGCATATATATATATATATATATATATATATATATATATATATATATTCCTGGACATCCATGCCGCATTCGACTCGGTTGCTCGGCCTGCACTATGGCATAGTTTGCTTAGGAACGGTGTCGCGGAAAAGTGCGCTACCATTCTACGCGCACTATATTTCCACATCTCTGGCAGAGTGAGGGTGTATGGCAAGCTTCCGTCGTGCTTCGCTGTCAATAGTGGTGTGTGACTAGGCTGCCCTATGTTCCTGTTCCTCTTCAATTTTGTGATTGAAGGCATCCTGTCGAGAGCTCCAGACGGCTGCCAAAATTTTGGTATGCAGCTATTACCGGGCAAGCTAGTTACCGCCTTTGATTATGCCGATCACATCGCCTTACTTGGTGAGGAATCACAGAGCACGCAAATTATTCTAGAGCGCTTGGCGATTAAGGTATCAAGGTACGGAATGTGCTTTGCCCCGTCAAAGTGTAAAGTTTTGCTTCAGGATTGGCCCCCAGCTGTTCCCGCGCTCAATATTGAAGGTACACAGTTTGAAAAAGTGGATAGCTTTGTCTACCTTGGCAACAGAGTCTGCTGGTGGTACCATTAGAGGGGAAGTTTCTCTTCGCATCGCCAAAGCTCGGTCGGTGTTTATCAACCTTCAGCACTTGTTGCGTCGTCGGGATATCTCCCTCTTGGTAAAGGGTCCTTTTTACAATGCCACCATTCGGGCGCTGTTGCTGTATGGAAGCGAGTCGTGGCCAGTTCGCGAAGACAATATGCGCCGCCTCTCGGATTTCGACAACGGATGTTTTCGGAGGATCGCTCCTGTGTAGTGGTAACAACACATTTGCAACAGCGGAGTCAGACGCCGTGTCTTAGGGAACGCGAGTATTCCGTTCAAAAACCTGGTTTTGTTGCGCCAGCTGAGAGTTTTCCGTTTGCTCGTGCAGAAATCAACTGGAAGAAACCACGTGGTGGTCCACCATCTACATGGGGACAGCACATAAAAACGTTGACTTTACGTCTTGCCACCATTGGGTCCACAAGTCTGCCTAGTTAGGGACCAAAGGAGAATGAGTGCCGATGGTTGGAAACAATTCAGCACATGTCTCGTAATCGAAACCAGTGGAGGATCTACGTATCTAACTGCTTAGATTTGCATACTTAATGCTTAACGATTAAAAAAGGACAAAAAATTAAACAACGGTGTGTGCAAAACAATAAAAGTGCTCCGTTGTTTTTTATATTGCGGGTTACTAGCCGAAGTGGGTTGCTGACCTTCAGTTAATGTGCCATGATGCTGACACGGTGTTCAACTTGTATTTTAGTGATTTCCATGGTTATATCTGGCTTTATGTCTATTTGATAGACTGTTGACTAGAAGCTTTAGTGTGAGTACTCCTCATCACGTAACATGTTGGAAAACCAGCAAATCTGTCCGATGGTACGAACGGGAACTTCGAACGCTGCTCCGTAAACAGCGACACGACGACCGCTGCGAAGCACACACACAACAATCCACAGCGTCACCGAAACCAGAAGACGAATGAAATTTGAAGAAGCGTGTACCTGAATGTGTTATTTAAAACAGCTACAATTGACGGAAAGTAGAATAGGAAGTTACAATGAAGGAGGTAAAGGATTTATAAACACTACAGGCTCAACCTCGGCGTTGTGTGCTAATCTGGTAGCTAAGTTTAACCAATGGTCTGTACCATGTTGCATGTTTGGTGGACAGTAGTTTTCACTTTCGGCGACATTATGTACCCCCTTATTTCATGCATACTTTACTAAATATAATTGGTGTGACTTGACACTAAGTGCTGAGGTTGTCTCACAAACTTGCTGACAAAATTCTGTTTATTGAGAGAGTTGCTACAGTCATCCAATCAGAGAACTGTTGGCTTCTTGACCATGAATCTCACTGATCTTGTGTCTACCTCATGAAGCACTTCTCATTCGTGTAGTACCAGCATTTAAATGCTGTTATCATATTAACTATTGTTCGGGCTATCTCCGACCCGTATCCTTAAGGACCTTGATAGTAACAACGGAGGGTCAGCGATTTCCGTCCATTTCTGGATTGAAATTGGTGTCTAGAAAAAAAAAGCATTTGACATCGTTAAAAGCTATATTGAATGCTGCCTGAATGATTGGAATTATGCAGCAACGTATAACAAATTATTTGCAGAAATTGCTACAACTATAAATAAGTTCTGCGGGTTTTTCTGAGTGTCCGATCTCCGTCAGATATCGAAGTGAAATCGATATATGGTACACGGTAATAAACGGTAAAATGGGTTATGCAGCTTAAAAAATTGTGCTTAGTATTGATTATCACAGTTCATTCTTATCGCGTTCGGGTAACTCCTGCGCAATACATGTTTCCTATCGCAAAATTGGTGGTTTACGACACGGCTTTTCTCAATATAAACTGTTGCCTGAACGATCAGTAATAGACAGCAATAACTAGTAATAAGGATTGGGAATTTATGGAAAACTGCATTAGTAAGTACTGTTAATCTTTGTCTTTACTGGCCGAATTCCATCCAAAGTTTGTTCTCTCATAGCTTTTATCGGACAGAAATCGGACCGTTACCGGATTGAAATCGTGCTACCAGGGATCACAATGGTGTCTTGTAATCCGAAGACACGGGTTTGAGCCTGCTTAGTGACCGGGCTACCCTCGCAGTATCCTTAGCCCACGTTCGACCGTTGGTGATTGCGCGGCAGCGAAGCGCCGGTACGCAGTACTAGCGTACTACTGATGTCACTTCTACAATCATGATTATTTCTTCAAACTTCTACCAAATCTTGCATCGGCCGTCTCGCAACTTGTCATAGGTCGTTTTCTCCGCTGCATACAGAAGGGTGCCTCCATTCCTTCTTTATTACCTATTTCTCTTACTCCCTTCTACATCCTCATTAATAACCTTCCTATGATAATTCGTGGCTCAGTTGACAGCAATTTCAATGCCGCTGAAGTCAAACCGTCTGCAGCTACATTTTCGCACCACACACTGGATGCCTATCGGAAGCAGCCACTTATAAGGTCATGCTGTTCCGTTTCTTTAGTGGCGTTCAACGTTCGCACTCTAAGACAAATAGGTCAACAGGCCGTGTGCTGTGTGTCCGAAAATAGAATCCTCGCCTCTCAAGGGGGTTGTTGAAGTAAGTGCGCCCGGCTTGTCCTCTCGTTGTTGGTTGCACGCATCCGAAGACATTGATGCGGCAATCACTTATCAAGCTGGGGGCATCTTTCTCAGCTCCAAGGCTGAGTTATCATTGATTGGTTGGATTCCATGAACAGCCGTTTGTGTGCAGCTTTTTTGATGACATTAACTAAGGTTGACTCACGAAGTAGTTCAGGACTCCGTTTATTTGCGGTTTCTGCTTCTGCTCCCATCGACTGCAGTTCTGATGCTGGCAAGGACACATTCTATCACGAACTGAACACGCTACTTCGCAGTGCTACTAGTTCAGCAATCATAGCGCTTACAGCGGATAAGAACGCACAAGTAGGACGCCAGCTTTTCAGAAGCTCAGCTAGGTGGCAAGTATGAGCTTAACTCCGAACCGACTGACAATGGAGAGCGTTTGCTGTAGCCGTGGGTGTAGCACCACTTGTTTATTAGTAGCATCAGTTTTAGACACTGGGCAACGAAGTGTAATTTTGCGTCTTTCTGTTAGTGGCCAGCGATCCACCCAGCTAGATCACACTGCCATAAGTTACAGGTGGCGTGGTTCCATTCTGGATTGTCGCTCTTTTTGGAGTATTTGCGTCGACTCTGATCATGATTTGATACTACGCCTTTTTTCCTGAACTTTACCGTGTCCTTTGACAGCCAAATGAGAATTTATCTCAGTTCCCGGTCAGGAAAGCCTACAAGGATACCCTACATCCCGAACTTTCGCCCTGTTCTCCTAATGACACTGTGCTTCAGTGGAATAGAAACTCGGCCGCCATGCACGGCCCAGAAGCCTCTGCATGTGGTACTATCAATCGCCAGTACACCAGTCATTGGATATCCCAGAGGTCGGTGAACTTGTTGGAATCCAAAAGCAACCTCCTGGCTGACTCTGAACACAGCGTGACCAGATGAACTATTAGGCGCGAAGCCTGCGCGCAGACAATGGGGTTGGTGGATCAGTCTGGCTTCAGCAATGGAGGGGGTGGAGGCCGTAGGCAATTATCGTAAGCTCTTCAAGCTGATCCGCACCACTTGTCCCAGGAAACCGGTCGTCAGTGGGACAGTCAGAGACAGCACGGATGCCATGCTTCACAATAAGGAGCGCCGTATGGCTCTTTGGGCAGAACACGTTCAAGATCAGTTCAGTTGGCCCCCTATTTCCGGACCTCTCGCTTCTTAGGTGATGCAGGATGTGCCACGAACGGTTAGTTTAGAGTGTCCCTCGGAGGCTGAAGTTCGAAATACGATCACAAATCAATCGTTTTGGTGCTTCTGCCCCGAAGTCGTTCACACTTGCACTATTTAAGGATGGAGGCAAGGTGCTTTGCGAAGCACTGAACTTCTGTTCGAACATGCCCAGAAGGAAGAGACCGTCTCGGCTAACTGGTATGAATCGATTATAGTGGCAGTATACAGGCAGGTAGTTGCACCGACTGTGCTAACCAAAGGGGTATTAGCCTAACACCAGTTGTGCCAGAATTACTAGCCTCAACTCTCGTTCACCGCCTCACTGCGGAGCGAGAATCACGGAGTAAGGAGGAGCAGGCGGTTTTCCGTCTTAGACGGGGCTTTATAGACCATATATTCACATTGCGGCAGGTGCTAAAGTAGCGCCATGCATAACGCAGACTGACAACAGCTGTGTTCCTCGACTACCAGGGTACGTTCGATTCGGTCGGTTGATTCATTCTGTTCGACATACTTGTGCGGAAAGAAGTTCCCATGAAAAATGTGTTTTACTTGCTCTACACTCGAATATCACACTGCGCGTCAGGATCTACGGTGACCTATCTGATATCTTTCCGACAACAAGTGACGTTCGTCAAGATTGTCCAATTTCCCTAATTTTGTTCAACTTCGTCGTGGAATGCATGATACAGTGTTTCCTTACATAGCCATACAATGCAGGTCTTGAGGTGCTACCTGGTGAAAAGCTAGTTTATCTTGATTATGCGGACCATATCGTCCTACTTTGTAACCATGTTTGGGCTGCGCAATCAACCCTGTATGGCTTCTCAAGAGTGGTCACATTATTTGTTATGCGCTTTGCACCTTCAAAGTGCAACGTTGGTGCAGGACCACTAGTTACTTCATGACCACTTGACCTTTGATAGCTAGGAACCCGAGGTAGTTGGTCAATTCACTTACCTTGGCAGCTGTATCGGCAGAGATTGTCTCTTAAGGATTGAACTCCAGTTCACATACCGCAATAGCCAGAACTGTTTGGTTGAATCTACGACGCTTTTGATGGAGTTTCCCCTCGGTGTTATGGAGTGATTACATGGTCGCAGTGAGCATCGTCCTACTCTATGGGATTGAGACGGCCCCTTCGGTGTGAAGATCTGAGTCAATTTCAAGTCTTTGATCCTCGTTGTCCGCGGGGCATTGCTGGTGTCCGGAGGCACCAACGTGGCCGCAACGATATGCGTAGGCGAGTACTAGGCAGTGATACTCAAGGTAGTTTCCAAAACAACAGATAGCCCTGAAGTGAACCGACCTCTGGTTGGTTCGGCGGAGCTGTACGCCACCGGGCACATCCCCAGGTTGCGGATTGGGGAGTGCCTTTCTTGCGTTGGTAACTGTGAATAAGTCTCGGATGTTTGTAAGCGAGATAACTAAGCAGTCGCGGACGATCAGAGGCGACGTTCTAGAGCGTGAGGGATTCTGGGCTGATCACTTGGTTACTCATTAAATACCACAAGAGCTTGCAAGACGTCAAAACCACCGTGACCGGCTATAGGTTGACTGACCACTCACTTCTGGTCACAGAAGTGAGTACTTGTAGGGGGCTGATGAACAGCCTGGATGGCCACCGGCTTCCATGAAAGCGGATGAGCCACCCGGTTGTCAACATCCTTCCTGCTTCACGTTGAGTTCAGTCTTCCAGGGAATCCTGGCCTCCTTGCTGCTTCACTCAGGCTCTTTGGGCGCCCTGAGTAGTTTGCCTCTACCCGAAAGCCCTTTTATCACCACCTAGATAGCCGGCTACCCACGGTTCGCGGTATGCGTAAATCGCCCCGCTGCCTTGCAGGTTAGGTCTTTTACGACCAAAGACGCCGGGTGGGGTCCCGTAACTCAGCCCTCTTCCTCGGCCTGGGAAACCAGGAAGCAGCATGTCCACACAACCTTTGGATCAATGTTTGAACAATTCTCCGGTCGCTCTCTCCGCTCTCGCTCTATCTGCTCTCCCTCTCCCGAACTGCTCTCGTCGGCCTAGGTGCTGGATGCTGAACCTTCCAAATCACCTCTTGCCGTACCATTGTTTAATCATTTTATTTGAAGTTTGTTTAACCCCTGTTCTTGGTCTTTCTTCTTTGGTTTTGAGTTCACAATTCCGTGCCGCCTTGGACGAACGCTATCGCCATACGGATTAGGAGACTAGGTCCGACAGTGCGCAAAGTCGTGTTGACAAACCATTTCTAGCGCCCCGTTCCCAGTTCAAGCTGGAAACCTTCAATGTTCGGAAGCTGCTGGAGTTTGGATCACAAGCAGTCCTTGTTCATCCTCTTGGAACTACGGCCAGTGATGTCTGTTTTCTCAGCGAGACAAGTTTATAGGACTCTAGCACGACACTGCGACTAGTTTCACCATCTGCGAATTCTACTGGAATTTTCGCATTGCGCCTACCTGGAGACTCAACTGTCGAAGCCGCTGGCTATGCTGGCTTGGAGCTTGTGTTGTACACTTACTGAGGCCGCGCTACTAGAATGGATCGCTGTCAACAATCGACAATACATTGCATCATCCCACTTGTAACCTCAGTGCGACTGTCCGGGCGCGAAGCCAGCAGACGACGTCCATTCATTGTCGCAACTTACGCTGCCACAGACAGCAGTCCGGAGTCAGATAAGAAAGGATTCTATAGTCAACTGGCCAATCTACTCCATAAAAAGCGCCGTACTGAAATCGTGGTGCTCGCCAGGGACTTGAACGTGCAGGTCGGTAGACTTGAAGTTGCTAAACATTGAACTCGGTGGTCTACAAGCCCTGGCACTCACAGAACAGACAACAGTGATCGTCTACTTCAGCTTCGCGCCGATCACGGCCTGTTTCTGTCGAGCACAAGCTTTCGAAGATCCTGGCGCCAACGCGCTACCTAATGGCTCACATAACTTGGTCAGCCGTGGACACCAATTGACCACATGGCAATTAGCTATCACTGGCGGGACTGCATACAGGATTACAAATAAATCTGGAATACTTATCTCAATCCGAATCACGCGCTGGTGTGTGCCGAGGTCGCGTTACGCTTTGATGGTACCCAGCAGCGTCGCCAGCAACGGCTAACCTAGCTAAGCTTTCTGCCCCGAACGTTCTCCGCGCATTTCAGGATGCTTCGTCCTCAAGGCTCTAGATTAACTCATGCACAGACATTGAAACACACTGGACACACAACCGCGGCACCATGTACAACTCTGCCACCCTGCTCAGTAGCTTCACCAGTAGTCTTGGCAACCGCTGGATCTCTGCACGATCCATTCAACTTCTAGAAGCCCGTAGAGCAGTTTCTGCTAACATTAAACACCAAGCATTACGCAAGACTACTAACGTTGAACTCAAACAGCTTCTCCGGGAGATCGCGAGGTCTGGTGGAAACAGCGAGTAATTGAGATGGAGCAAGCGGCCACCTCGGGGGATTTCCCTAAGCTTTTCCTGTTGATCTGATCTACTGGAGGCAAAGGACGACTGTGAACGAAGTTTGGTGCGAAACCAATGGCGAGATAATCCACTGTCAAAAACACAGACTCGAGCGTTGGGCCGAGCATTTCGAGCAGCAGCTTAATTGGTCAGCAGCACCAATGAGCTCCCATTCTGGAGTCCAGAGCGGTACCTGGTGTGTGAATGCTTCATCACTATCCAATCCTGCGGTTGCCCATGAGCTTCGCCTCTTAAAGCGATACAAAGCCCCTGGCCCAGATGAACTCCCTCCGGCCCATCCCTTGTTCAGGAATTAAATTCTCCAAGAAATTTGGGTAACTGAAGTTATCCCAGCCGATTGGAGCATAGCGGAGATCGTGCCCGTATTTTAAAAGGGTACTCGAACTGACTGCGCCAACCACAGAGGGATTCTTCTCATCCGTGTTGCTTCCAAGGTGCTCGCTGTCCTGGTGTTAAGGAGACTTAGCCTATTACGCTAACAGAGCATACGGGAAAAGCAAGTTGGGTTCCGCTCAGGTCGGAGTTGTATCGATCAACTCTTTACACTCCGCCAACTACTCGAGGGTCGTCAAACATTTGATCAGTCAACGATCGTTGTCTTCTTAAACATATGAGTCGCGTTTGACAGTGAACGGAGCTTCTCCGTGGAGCTGTCTATAGATAAAGGGAGTGCCCGAAAAGTAAGTCACCTTGCTTCAAGCCATCTACTCTCAAACCTCAGGCCAAGTGCGAGTGTACGGCGGATCTTCGTCCCCCTTAGTATCACCAGTGGTGTGAAACAGGGGTGCCCCGCATCCCCCTTCCTGTTCAATTTCGCTATGGACGAAATCTTGGAGAATGCTCGTTAGAACTGCGAACCCAGCGGCGTCGAGCTGCTTCCGTGGGACCGAATTCGAGATTTGTGGTATGCAGACGACGTCGCCGTAAGCTGCGATTCCTCGCAGGCCGCACAAAATGTCCTGTGAATATGGAGGTATCTGTCTTCCAGTTTGCAGTGACCTTCGCACCATCGAAGTGCAAACTCTTGCTGCAGGACTGACTAGGTGCTGCTCCCAATCTTACCCTTCTAGGTCAAGCATTAGAAGTGGTGGACAAGTTCGATTACCTCGGAAACTTCATCAGCGCTAATGGTTTAACAGATCAGGTGTCTTTGCGCGTTTCCGAGGCTTTGGTTGATTTTGCCAAAATGCGCAAACTCTGGCGTCTAGGCGGTCTGAGTCTAACAGAAGGGTCAAGTTTACAACGGCACAGTAAAGGCGATTCAACTCCATGGCTGCGAGACGACCTGTTCGTGCAAAGGATGTTGAGAGGCTGTCTGTTTTAGATCACGACTGCCTTCGGAGCATTCCTGGTGTACGATGGGAACATCACACTAATAAAAAGAGATAGCCGACGGAATATATTTCAGATCTGATAGACTTCGATGGCCACTGAGAAAAATACTTGCTCTGCTCAGAGTTCAATGGCTTGCGCATGTTCGTCGCATGCATACTTATTGCTAACATCACTGTGCCCAATCCGTGCGCGCAGAAGTCGGCTAGAAGCAAAAGCAAAGTGGAAGACGTAAGACTTTACACAGGGGCATGAAGAAGCTAACGTCAAAAATAGCCATGGTTGAACGTTCTCGGCGCCCTGGTTACAGTTTAAAGGATACGGAACAAAAACCGCTGGAAAAATGTTCGGATACGGCAAGAAAACGTGCGCAGCGGCGGACTTCCGACGTTCTAATAAAATAAATATCGTTTTACCTTATATAAAGGTTCGTACATGTATTTCAATATTTTGCGCAAATATGTCATTTGCACAATACAGCATATACATATATAAATATAAATATATATACACCTATATATATATATATATATATATATATATCTAATAGCTAAAGCTAAAGGTGGACAGGTCCTGACAGATGACCTGCTGCTAATGTTGCGCCATTGGCTCATGTCCTGGACGCTTCCTCGTGGCGACCGCTGGGTGGGAGTTGGGTTTCCTCTTCCAAGATCCAGGACACCAATCCGCATGAGTCAGTGAACTGACCAGGTGCTAGACCCGCTGCCATTCGGGTGAACATTTCAGCGAAGGCTTTGGCTGAGGACCCGAGTAGTTCTCCTGTCAGATGTGGGCGCTCTGGCAGTATCCCAGTCCATCGGAGGTTAGGAAATGGTCGATGACCCGCTTCCCGTAAAATCTAGCCATGGAAGACAACAGGTCTACGGGTTATAAGCTCACAGCTCGATTGGTGTAGAGAACGAGCGCCACGCATTGTCTCTGACGGTGGGAGGGCACCTCCGCGTGTTCAATGGTTTGCTACTGCCCGCCTCAAGCCAGGCAACCCCTGGTTAAATTGGTGCAAAACCGCAAAAACCCATCTGCGTCAGGCCGGGGTCGCAGTTATATTCTACTACAGTCGCAAAACATACATAAATCGTTCCACTACCTCAAAGGCTGCTGGTGACGGCCATCAAGTAGGTCCCAATCTGTGCTGAAGTATGGTGAAGTGCTGAAGTATTGGAAACCACCTCCCGCTTCTGATACATTGGGGGTGTGATGTCGACTGATCAGCAGCTACACATTGAGTTGCGTATTCGCGTTCCGAAGGCAGTGGCGGCATTCGGGAAGGTAGAGTACCGAGTGTGGAACAACCACTAGCTTACCATTTGCGCGATGCTGATGGATTACAAATCCATGGCGCTGTCTGTTCTTCTATAAGGCAGTGAAACGTGGACGATATATCGGCGGGATATGCCATATCTCGAGCGGTTCCATCAGCAGTGTTTGCGACGAATTTTGCGCATCGGTTGGGGCGATAGAATTGCTTACACGGAAGTGTTGCGCAGAAGTGGGATGGATGCAGTGGACTGCATACCTTTGCTGAGTCTCCTGAGGTGGCTTGGTCATGTGAGCCGCATGGATTCGACGCGAATACGGAAACAACTCTTATATGCTCAGCTGAGTATTGGGAAGCGGCATGTGGGGCAACCAAAGTTACATTACCAGGACATGATTACTGTGAGCATCACACGTTCTAATCTTGATTGCAGATCATGGGAATCGAAGGTGGTTGATCGGCGTGCGTGGCGCGATCTGATCACGAAGGCAGTTGCCGAAGTGCGGGAGATAGACCTCATGCACTCAGAGAAGAAGCGGCAAGTGCGGAAGCGGCAAGCACCGATGGGTTGTTCTCCATCGACATCGAGCGCATAGTGCTGTACCACATGCGGTCGCCAGTGCCTTAGTCAGGCAGGCATAGTGAGCCATGAGCGAGGCCACTCGGGACTACTACCGAAGCGACGATGGGTTCTGCAGAGAAGGTAGGCAGAACCGGCGCAGCGTTTGTAGGTACGCTGCATTCGATTTACTAACCGCGTGCATGCATGCTAAGTCTCTTTATTTCAGGTGGTGGGTTTTCAATTTTGTCCTAATGCTTTTCTTTCTCATATAAATGTCTACCTGCACTCTCTTCTATATACTTGCACACGCCGCTTAAGCCAATTGTATTTAATTTCAATAACATTTTCGTGTTCGAGGAATTTCCGTAATGTATATTCTCTGACCTCGGGTACTTATCAAGGATTCGTTTGTAAACAACTTATTTCCTATGCACACTAATTTAGAGTTTATGTCACCGTTTCCTTATGCATTACTCGAGTTATCTTCTTTGTATCTTTCTCTGTGTGGGACGGCCCCGTCGATGAAACCTGGCTCCAATCCGCATTCCTCCCGGTCTTCTTCCTTCGGGTTTACACGGGATATGGGGTGTGTTGTTGGAGCTGTGGGTGGTGCAGCGCAAGCCATCCATGGTCCCCTTTGTAGGCGCAGGCGTCCTGTGGCTGGCCACAGTGACAGGCAAATCCGAAACCGGATGCCGCCAATCATATATATATATATATATATATATATATATATATATATATATATATATATATATATATATATATGCAGAATGCGGCAAGCACTCCTTCACTGGCAAAGACAAGCACGCTGTATTTCGGAACCTAGCGCACACAAGGTGGTGGCTCGACCGTAGTACGCTCCACAATGAGCGCATGGAACCACTCTTTGATCTTAACACGGCCACAAGAATCGTGCACCCCGTCCCCTCCAGCGAGAACCAACTGTCTCCTGGAGCCAGTATGGAGGAGGTAGTGGTTAATAGACAGGTAGGCACATGGTCAACATGCACATCAAGCGCGTCCGCACCGGGGATATCAAGCAACAGCCAATCCCTTGAAAGAAAGATACAAAGAAGATAACTCGAGTAATGCATAAGGAAACGGTGACATAAACTCTAAATTAGTGTGCATAGGAAATAAGTTGTTTACAAACGAATCCTTGATAAGTACCCGAGGTCAGAGAATATACATTACGGAAATTCCTCGAACACAAAAATGTTATTGAAATTAAATACAATTGGCTTAAGCGGCGTGTGCAAGTATATAGAAGAGAGTGCGGGTAGACATTTATATGAGAAAGAAAAGCATTAGGACAAAATTGAAAACCCACCACCTGAAATAAAGAGACTTAGCATGCATGCACGCGGTTAGTAAATCGAATGCAGCGTACCTACAAACGCTGCGCCGGTTCTGCCTACCTTCTCTGCAGAACCCATCGTCGCTTCGGTAGTAGTCCCGAGTGGCCTCGCTCATGGCTCACTAAGCCTGCCTGACTAAGGCACTGGCGACCGCATGTGGTACAGCACCATGCGCTCGATGTCGATGGAGAACAACCCATCGGTGCTTGCCGCTTCCGCACTTGCCGCTTCTTCTCTGAGTGCATGAGGTCTATCTCCCGCACTTCGGCAACTGCCTTCGTGATCAGATCGCGCCACGCACGCCGATCAACCGCCTTCGATTCCCATGATCTGCAATCAAGATTAGAACGTGTGAGGCTCACAGTAATCATGTCCTGGTAACGTAACTTTGGTTGCCCCACATGCCGCTTCCCAATACTCAGCTGAGCATATAAGAGTTGTTTCCGTATTCGCGTCGAATCCATGCGGCTCACATGACCGAGCCACCTCAGGAGACTCAGCAAAGGTATGCAGTCCACTGCATACATCCCACTTCTGCGCAACACTTCCGTGTAAGCAATTCTATCGCCCCAACCGATGCGCAAAATTCGTCGCAAACACTGCTGATGGAACCGCTCGAGATATGGCATATCCCGCCGATATATCGTCCACGTTTCACTGCCGTATAGAAGAACAGACAGCACCATGGATTTGTACACCATCAGCTTCGTGCCAATGGTAGGCTGATGGTTGTTCCACACTCGGTACTCTACCTTCCCGAATGCCGCCACTGCCTTCGGAACGCGAATACGCAACTCAATGTGTAGCTGCTGATCAGTCGACATCACACCCCCAATGTATCAGAAGCGGGAGGTGGTTTCCAATACTTCAGCACCAACGCTGATTCTCGGCAATATTAAAGATTGCACCTCCGGTGAAGGCTGAAAGAAACAGACAGTTTTGCTTGTGTTGATGGTGAGCCCGAATTTGGCCGCTGTCGAAGCCAGAGCACTAGTCATGTGCCGCAAATCATCCGCGCTGTGTGCAAACAACCCACAGTCGTCAGCAAACAGCAACATACGGATAGTTGTCTCACAGACTAGAGTTCTCGCACCGAAACGACAGATGTTCAGCAACCCACCATCAATACGGTGCTCCACACGAACACCGTAAGCACAAGCCGCATCAAAAGCACAAGACAACATTGCATGAAGATATATATTAAACAGGGCAGGAGCTAAGACACAGCCTTGCTTCACACCAGAGACAACTGCAAAGTCATCCGAGGTCTCTCCACTCAGCTGCACCCTGGCTCGCATACCATTGTGCAGACATTCAATTAAACTTACAAACTTACGCGGACAACCAGACTTACCCAACACCAGCCACAGTGCCTCGCGGTTCACCGTATCAAATGGCTTGGTGAAATCAACAAATGCGAGTACAATGGCTGGTGTCGTTCTCTGCACTTCTCTTGCAACTGACGAGCCGCAAACACCATATCTATAGTGCTGCGACCCGAACGGAATCCACACTGCTCCTCCGCCACGTTGGGTTCCACAACCTGACTGACGAGGCGGTTGAGCAGGATTCGGGCAATTACCTTGCCCACACAACTCAGCAAGTTGATGCCACGATAATTCGTGCAAACTTACTTGCTACCTTTGCCCTTGGACAGTGGTAGCACAAGGGCATCCTTCAGCTCAGAACGCACCTCCTCCTCAATCCATACACGTTGCACCAAGTTGTGCAGCGCAGTCAACAACGCGGGTCCGCCGTGTTTCAATACTTCAGGCGGGATCCCATCGGCCCCAGCGCGCTTGCCGTTTCGCAGCTGAGCAATTGCTCTCTGCGTCTCATCCAGTGTCGGCGTGTCCGCCAGACTCGTCTTCACATCGTGCTGCTTCATGCTGTTCAACGTGTGCCAGTCGATCTCTGAACGGTTGTTCAAGAGAGAGTCAAAGTGTTGCCTCCAGATCTGCATTATGTCTGCAGTCTGTGTATAGGTAGCGCCTGAACTACCATCGATCAGCGTCCTCAGCGGCTGTAACCACGGCCCATACACAGCCTTCAAAGAGTCAAAGTATTCCTTGTGTTGGCGGGGTTCGGCGTAACATTCCATCTGCTTCGCCTTCTCCGTCCACCATGCATTTTTAATGCGACGGAGCTCTTGGGACAGTCGGCGTCGAAGTTTGCAAAACTGACTCTTCTTCCCCAAGTCACTGGGGAATACCACATATGCAGAAAATGCTGCATTCTTCTCACACACCAATGCGCCAATCGTCGCATTGTTGTCATCAAACCAATCAGGCCGCTTACAGTTTGCGCGTCCGATGGTCTCCTCGGCAGCAGCTGTCACCTGGTCGCGAATGTGATGCCACAGGTCGCCCACTGTGGCTATGCAGTCCACATCACACAGGCGTGCAGCCATCGCCTTCTCCAGCTCAGTACGTTTCGCCACAGTACCGAGGGAGAGTATGTTAAATTTACGCCGATTCACGGCAGGAGTGCAATACATAGATTTACGAAAATATATGTACAGTTTGGTCCACACCAATTTGTGATCAGTATCACACTCAGCTTCACGTAGTACATGTGTCATGCGCACTTCACGTAAATCACACTGACGTACTGTGACCTAGTCGAGCAGCTGAGCGTGACCACTCCGTGCGTACGTCCAAGTTGCTATATCAATCACACTCAGTGCAAACCGTGTGTTCGTGATCGTCAGGCCGTGAGTGCCACACAGTGAGAGCAGCCTGTCACCGTTCGCATTCGCTGAACCAATGCCATGCGAACCGATAACATCTGTCCACACCGAGGCATCACGCCCAACGCGCGTGTTGAAATCACCCAGCGGAAATAATCGGTTGTTCCTCGGCACAGCCCGTATCACGGAGGATAGCTGAGTGTAAGCTTGATCACGCGTGTCATCAGGATAACACATTGTCAGACCGTACGTGCAAACTTCCTCTTTCGAGTAGTAGGCGAACAGTCATCAGTCGCGCGCTGATGCCTGTTGGTTCACCCACCAGCTGGCCATGGAGGCGATCGGATATTGCAATTCCGATCCCATGATCACGTGGTGCTGAGGCGGCGTTTCCCACCCAGTAAAATGTGTAGCCAGCACCTGTTTCAGGCAAGTTACCTTGCTCAGCCATCCGAGTTTCACCGAGCGCCGCAATATCGATGTGGTAACGCACCAGCTCCATCGCGACCAGGGCAGTGCGCGCTCGGCACGATCACTGGAGTTCTGGTCCAGTAGTGTGCGCACGTTCCAGCACCCGATACTAAGTGCTTTGCGCGCAGGCATACGATTGCATTGGTGGGCAATCGCACGCGAGGTGGTCGTTATGCTTCGGAAGTTTGCTTTGGGGACTCCGCCCGGAGCATTTAGCTCAATAACCTGACCCACAAGGCAGTGGGGAGCAGATCCAGCTCGGGAATATGATTGCACAAACAGATTGGGACCTACTTGATGGCCGTCACCAGCAGCCTTTGAGGTAGTGGAACGATTTATGTATGTTTTGCGACTGTACTAGAATATAACTGCGACCCCGGCCTGACGCAGATGGGTTTTGGCGGTTTTGCACCAATTTAACCAGGGGTTGCCTGGCTTGAGGCGGGCAGTAGCAAACCATTGAACACGCGGAGGTGCCCTCCCACCGTCAGAGACAATGCGTGGCGCTCGTTCTCTACACCAATCGAGCTGTGAGCTTATAACCCGTAGACCTGTTGTCTTCCATGGCTAGATTTTACGGGAAGCGGGTCATCGACCATTTCCTAACCTCCGATGGACTGGGATACTGCCAGAGCGCCCACATCTGACAGGAGAACTACTCGGGTCCTCAGCCAAAGCCTTCGCTGAAATGTTCACCCGAATGGCAGCGGGTCTAGCACCTGGTCAGTTCACTGACTCATGCTGATTGGTGTCCTGGATCTTGGAAGAGGAAACCCAACTCCCACCCAGCGGTCGCCACGAGGAAGCGTCCAGGACATGAGCCAATGGCGCAACATTAGCAGCAGGTCATCTGTCAGGATCAAGCCACCACCAGCCTCAGCGCACCATAGGCTCTCCGGCCATTTTTGTATACTTTTATACGTATACTTTAATTTTTTCGTGTTCATGATTACTCTAATGAGTTTGAGATTGTCGTAAACCTTTGCAACAATCTTCCCTCGATAATAAAATGCTCAGCGTTTGTTCACTTACTTGATCTTGCTTCTTAACTGAAGTTGATGAATTGAAAACTTGAATAATAAAAATAATAATAAAAATAATCTACTGGAACGCTTTCTACTTTATGAGTGCTTACCTACTTTGCGGTGGTTTGTGTATTTTTATTCCCTCTAAGCATAGCATCTCCGTGGCTTTAAATGTGGGTCCTTAGACCGTCAAATGTCCGTCATCTACGAGCTCACTTACACCGCCTCAAGAAATCCATATAAACACGAGCATCAATTCGCCGTTGCATCTGCCGTTTTAGCCTCTCCCTGTTTACCAAATGTTCTCAGGTAAATTGCCGCAGTCAAATATCGAAGCAACAGGATGTAGTAGCAATATGTTTTGAGGTATTCAACTCATACAGTCTCTTCCTTCCGTCACTCTCCCACAAATGTCAGAAAAGCTCATGCCATACCGTCCATTTTGCGAAGGCTTACTTCCCGCTTTTTGTGCGAAGTATGTGAACCGATCGGCTGACGCCAACTAGAACAAAGGACAATAAACAATGATTTATAACGGGTAAATAAACATTGCTTGGCAGGCTCAGTAGAATGACCGGAGAGGGGAGTGTAAAATAATAAAATAATAATAATAACAGTAATAATGTATATTTTGCATGGTACCGAGTAACTTAGCCCACAAAGTGACGGATCCTATTTACATTGCAACAAAATCAGGCATGCGAGGCTTTCAATAGTTTGGCTTTTTACTGGGTTACAACAGGGATGTCTTTGCGAATATTTTCATTTGGGACTTTTGTCGCCGTATGTTACCAGTTCGTGGACATTCGCGTTTGGTTGTTTTCTGTGCAGCTTGCTAGTGTCATGATGGCGGCGGTTTGATGGGGGGAAAGCTAGTAGGAAAAGAATGAAGCAGTTGGAGTCACCAAACAAAATCAGATAAGTAATACACATTCTTAATTAAAAGAGTGGATTAATACTGTTGGTGCTATTTGTGAGTAGCAAGCTGGGGAGTTGCGAAAATAAGAAAAAGACTATATTAAGGTAACTCCAGTGAATCATCCAACTCCAGTTGCTTTAACAAAATAATTTAGGCAGTATTCACATCCTGGGGTGTTAAGGCATAGCGTAATGTCTAGACATTCCTTGGTCTGATTACAGTTAAACTCATCAAGTTGTGTTTTTGGCCGCCAGATGGTTGAGATGCTGGGTGAGCTCAGTTGCATTCCTTTCAGCCTTCACTTGTAGATGGATATTTAGGGCGTACGTGACTATGCACGGTAAAGGTAACGTCGAAAACGGAGAATTAAACACATAAATAAACAAAGAAATCACCGCTTATTCACTGAAAACTCAGGACTTGTTCATTGCATCGTAGTCTTGCAGAAGATGCCAAAGACAGGGTGATTAGGAGAGTGAGCAATAGTTTTAAGATTTTTGGCGTACAGTTAGAGATGAAAGGTACCACAACTAAGCTCAAGGATGTGGTCTAAGGAATAAGTTGACGGGAACTATTGGTAAGACAGTAGGAAGATATAGACGGAGTAACTAAGAATAAGGATCAAAACAGATTCAATGCATAATGAAGTAGGGTAAGAAAGAACAAGTGAAATAATACGGTCATTCGTGGAACCGTCTCCCGAGGACCTGCTTCCTTGCGTGCTAGTCCCTCGAGAGGTTGCACACGCACCTCAAAGCCCCATCTGGTCATGTATCGGTGTAGTTTACAAACACGCTGGCCACTACCGATTGTATTCATCATTTGAGCAATTATTTTATTTTGGTAAGCTAGTAACTCATGCTAGTCAGCCCTTTCGTCATTCACAGTTTTTTTCGTGCATGATGACCGGGATCACCGATTGACGTCATATGCTACTAAGTGTGAGTTTAGCAGTTCAGATTAATTTGTTTCTCTAATTGCTGGACACTTTTTATATTCATTAGTGGGTCGTCAGGGCGTGAGGATACATGTTGCTTAAAAGTGCCAAACCCTCACCTCAGGAGATCGGCCCACACGGGACCAACAGAATGATAGAAGAATAAAAAGAAATAGTTAAATTAAGGGGTAGAAATATCAACGAAACAAGTAGCCGAATAGCATGTCACGTGACATTGTGGGAATCTATATGATTGGGTATGATAAAATATTGCAGAAGTTTAGAGTAACGTTTAGAATAGCATTATTAATGAGTTGGCTGCCCCTTTCAAAACGCACTAGGTGATGCGAATTATCCGGATGCCATAGCCCAGTAGAATATTTAACATACAAGAAAGAGAGATAAAGCATAAGACACTTTTTTGTTTCTCCGCCTACGAATGGGACTTCAAGTGTGGCATGTTCGAGCATGAAATTAAGGTATGTTGGATTGTGAGGAACCTGGATTATAGGTCATATATTGTTTGGAGGTGATGAAATTAACAAATCTGCAGACACTTGAAGACCGAATGTCTTCAGTATGTATTGATTGGTGAGCAAACTTCCCAACTTCATGTTAAATTTGATTGGGTTCTCACTTGCCCGTACTTTCAATGGTAGCTTGTTCCAGTAAGAATTTGGAGCGGATCTTTAAGTTACTCTTTTTTACGGGTAGTGAGAAACCCCTATTTCTTGTGGGATAGGTTGAGAACTTTGCTATTTATGATCTATTCCGGTTGCGTACACCCAGCAATGGATAACGTAAAAGAGAAATAGTTTATTTTTCAGTTTAAAGTGTCTCAGCGAAGCATTCATATGTACACATTGCTAAACTGCTCATCGCTACGTAGCGGAAAGGGTTGGTAAGCACACTGTGTCAAATTGCCTTTCGATGGAAACAGACTATGTCACGTAATGTATGGTCCAACCAATTAAAAAACAGCGTCAATGCGGTGGCAAAAACAACGTGAAATGGAAGAGCCTTCCACTTTCTGGATACCCGAAGGGAGAAAATGTTTTGTCAGCAATTAAGTCGACTGTGGTGTGGTCAGTTTGGGCTGGTATCCTCTCAGTTTTGTGTTGTGGCTGGCTTTCAACTGATCGCGACAGGCGTGCTTGGGATTAGTTAGTATGTAGTACACCATAATAAGGTCGTTTCGCAGGCGCCGGTATTCGCCGCTGTACAAGCCTAGGACTGGTAATCTGCGTTGTTGGGAGAAGTGAAACAGCCCACTAATGATTTTCGTCGCCCTACCTTGTGGATCTTCGTGCGCAGCAGCATCGTGTTTGCGCCAAGATCGTCAGACCTGGATCGCGTACTCCACGAGAGCCCTCAAGTAGGCGTTCTGTATTTGTGGAAAGATTGAGAGCTCGAACTTCCCGAACGCCGTACGTAGGAGGCCAAGGTGCCTATTGACTATTCTGATACCCTTACAGCCTGTTTCGAACAACCAAGGTCGTCCTGCGCAATTACTCCTAGGTCGCTTTCCTGTGTAGCGTTTTGCAGCAGCTGCGTTCCCAGTCGATATTCCTGAGTACACTGATGGTGTAAGCTCAGAACTTTGCAGTTCACTAGGTTAAACTGGATTCGGTTTTCGGAGGTACATGTGTAAGCCCAAGTAGTGCTGCTTGGTCATCCACTGGCTTGATGTCATGCCAGGTCTTGACGTCACCTGCAAATAGTACGAATTCTGACTGCAGCCTCATAGCGAGGTCGTTAATAAATACCAGAAACAGACCGGGTGACAGTGTCAATCCTTGGGACACACTACACTGGGCTTCAATTGGGTCGGAGGTGAATCTGCGGACTCTCACTTCCAGTTGACTTTGAATGAGGTAGTTTCATGTTTAGTCTAGCGCAGGGTAACCGCTGTTATAGCCACAAATATTGTGAAGAAGAGTTCGGTGGTCCAGGCGATCGTGTGCTTTATATACGCCCAAGTTTACAGCGGCAACTCCTTGTCTAGCATCGGATGACTTCGCTCAGTTTGCTCGGACTAGTAACGAGTTTGTGGTGTAGGACAGACTTTGATGGAACTCATGCTGCTGTGACACTATGTTATTGCTGCTCTCAAGCTATTCCATGAGCATTTCTGTGATTAGACCTTTCATAACTTTGGCTAACATTTGAAGGACTTAGAAGGCTCCTCATGATTCCCACTATTGAAAATAGTAGTGAATGATCCCTGTTTCTACATGGTCGGAACATGTAATTATTCAAGGTTTCGTTGGAAGAACTGAACCAAAGGTTTGGCGATGGTTCATGGGACTGTACATGGGAATTGAGTTTTGGCCATCCGAAAACACTGAACTCCATAACACGTTTCGATCTTATCTGCTCTCGTCATATAAAGATAGCAGGCATCGAACTCGGGCCCATCGGGATAGTAGTTGTGAGCGCTACCCCTAAACTATCTAATTTCCATCTGCTTCAGTGATCATATGACTAAGGTTCACTCCAATGAGAATAACCGTTCACTTTAAGATTGCACGTCGCAATCCATCCACGCAACGTGTACTTCAAAATAATCGTCCAATCCTTCATGGCTACTGAATTGATTCCTTCCTTCTGATATTGTCCACACCAGGAGAGTTGTGCATGTGCAGTAGTTTTCTCATCTCATTTGCAGCAATAAAGAATACATGCCTTAATCCTGGGGGCGGAGTGAGTCGGGTCATGAAGATGTAAGGTGACTATTCACTTTGAAAGATGCGGGTGAACTGTCGCTAAAGTGCTTTCACCGCACCTTTTGTAGTGAGCGCCAGACCCTATACTCCAAGTGGAACTGGGATCCCGCGCTACAATCTTCTGGTCTTGTTTACGCGCCTGTACAGCACCCAAGGAGTGGTAGGGAATTTCGTCGTTAATTCCTGTTGGTGTTTGTGCTTGTCTTTACGGACTAATTTGGAAGTAATTTCGCTGTGATATAGTCATCCCAGGCCTGAACATCCGGATAAGCTTTATAAATAAATAAAAAAGTTTAAGCAACTTGAAAATTCCCATTTAGAGTCAAAAGAAAACGCGACCATAGGTGAACAATTGTTTTCGATGACTCTCTTCAGACCATTACAGTCATATTTAAGGGTAAAATAATGAACTGCAATCGACTCATTGGGTCAAGTTACATAGTTAATTAACGGATCAGTAAGGGAGGCTAAAAGTTGACCATTGATCTGACAGGTCGAGTGCATGTTATCAAGCTTGATCTGTGGCAATCGACCTCAGTATCGTTCGTTCTAGCTGGCCAGGGAAGCTGTAAGGCATGAAGCAACTTCTTTTGTGAGCATAATGAAGGTTGAAACAACCGAATGCAAATCGATTCAGCTGTGGCGAGTGCACGGAGG
>OX104064.1:177516275-177599864 GCA_944474145.2 Dicrocoelium dendriticum
TAAGGAAGATGTTGAAGAAAATTACCACCACTTATACGGTCACAGCTGAAGCGCTAAAACCCGTACGAGGCCAACTTCGCACAAAACCCACCCAAATCACGCGTTTGCCGCAACCCGATCAATAAGGACGCGCAAACCCCGCGCGTGTACTGTGTCCACCTGTGACTCATCGCGTTGTCAACATTGGACTGCGCGGCTGAACCCAACACGTGACCTGAAAGCGGTAAGCCTTAACTGCATGTGTTTTGTGTCCATATAGCCAGGACCCATTCGCCTCAGTGCTTCCATATTCGGTTCCGAATTAGTTATATCGCATCGCTGCACGCTACTCGTCCTTGTTTCAAACCCGTCTCTTAAGCACGCTTTTCCGTAACCCTGTCATTGACGGGAACTAGTTACTATGACTCCAACAAGATATAATCGCTCGAGACAAGCGAAAGTTAGCGTACCGGCCACTCCGCGAGTAACGCGAGTAAAAAGTAACAGCACAGAGAGGAAAACAAGACACTGTCCCCACAGTTGCCAGCCTCATTGAACAAATGAATGATAAGATTAAATCTCTTGAACTTCAACTAACTGAAATGAAACAAACGCTTGACTATATCGGACCGCTTAAAGAACATATTGCCTCTTTAGATTATATCTGCAACCCATCAGGAAAACTAGATCCGGCTCAAATGAATAGAGTAAGACAGCTTATCTCCTGTATCGCGTCTGAGGCTCATGAACGAACGCGTAGATTAAAAAATGCTATAGTTTTCAATATCCCTGATAAACTTAATTTGGCTAAAGTAAGAGCCACATTGATGAACGCTTGCAACATGACTAACGTCGGATGCAAATGTCTACGACTAAATAAGAAGACACCGAAACGGTGTTGCCCCATACTTTTTAAGTTTTCTCTCGAAGAACATGCACACCTTTTCATGCAGAGTCAGCTCGCCATAACCCAGCATACTCCATTCAAAGATGTACTGGTTAAACCTGATCGGACACCTTTGGAAAGATCTCCTTCTGATCCTACTCCACGAACACCAAGAGCAGAGACAACATGCAGTCCGACTCTTCAGTTAATAACTCTGGATGATGCTATACTAGATAGAACAACTAGCTGTGTCGAAGTAGACAACGACAATGCATCTCCTGGCGTGGTAACATCAATAGCCTTTGCTTCTGGCTCCGGCACAACGCCCCAGTCAAGATCAGTGAAAAAATCTTTCACCTCTAACACCGAGGCTAGCTTCCAAATGGAATCGGATACCCCCTATATCGCACCTATGGCGAGACCTCAGCCTGGTGAACATTCAGTAAGCAAGGGCCCGAATACCAAGAAAAGAACCAGTCGTAGAAGTCAAGCTACACGCACAAGCGACCTACTAACCAACGGGAACAAAGTGCCGTCACAGACCGACATATCATTCGCGGTAATGACGAGTGCTTACGAAGATTCACCAAATTCACGATCCTCGAATTCTTTCCACGCCACTTGTAACAAAACACCTCAGATCAGAAACATTACTTACCACACTAGTAAGACTGAAACCAGAAGGAATTATCTTCTGGACAAACCCACGCACCGCTATCCAGCATTTGTCAATAATACTCGAAACATTAATGACAGTAGGAAAAACTGGACAATGCTGCCCAGTGCCTCACCTGAGACCTACGCTGGAACCCATACACCACCAGTTTCCTTCGATCATTTTTTAGAAGATGTGGGGATGGCTTCGCAGTCATTCCCAACAATAGCACATCCGGCCGATACCAACTTCATGGCCCAACTCTTCCTACAATTTATTCAGATGACACGGCTAGCTCAGTATCATTCCAACCAGAGCTTTCACCCAGTGCCTCATCATCTTCCTTACTCCAACTTCCGACAGAACTCACAAGGGATGCATTGTCCTTATCTCAGAACGTCGTAGCAGTAGGTAAGACTGCTTCATCCCTACACTCTCTTCCTCTGTCCACAAATCTCCATCCCAGCATTCTTGATACTTCCGAACCAAGCAGTGAACTCCTGTCCACTGACCCCGATAATACATCTATAACATTATTTAAGCAAGCACTAGAACTCGCTGATAAAACACATGCCATGCATGTCCTACTTATGAATGCACGTTCCCTCAGGAACAAAATAATTAGCTTAAGAACACTTGTCTCCCTCGCGAACCCACTAGCTATATTGGTCACTGAAACATGGCTAAAGGAGGATACCCCTGAGTCGGTTTACCATATCTCGGGTTACAAAGCTTTTATCGGTTGTCGTAAGTCTGGTCTAGGTGGTGGTTGCGCCATCTATGTTCGAAATGCTATTCACGCTTCGGTATCGCCTATCCAAACACAGGGACGATTCGAAGACTCCGTTTTTATAGACATTATAGTTGATAATCTTCTCATCATTATCGGATGCATCTACCTACCGCCCAATCCTAACCTCGTTGAGATAAGCGCGTTACAGAGCGTTTTATGCCATCTCGCGTGCCAGTCCGCGAATCGCAAGATAGTAGGCGGGGACTTCAACATGCCTGATCTGTCGTGGTTCTCTAACGATGTCCCCAATAAGTTTAAAAGCTTCATCGCCACTGTGCATGTATGTGGATAGACTCAGCATGTCTTATCTCCCACTAGAAAGAATAACATATTAGATGTGATATTTACTATCGGCTTCACTGCAGCTTCCACCGAGATACTGAGACATTTTCCCGGTAGTGATCACAGAGTGATCTCTTTCTCATTCAGTGTCAATGCTCAGTTGTCAAAAACACCCTCATCTAAAACACATGATTATCAGCTCCTACAAAACCGCTGACTGGGGCCTTTTTGCAAGCTTGATAAGATGGGCGCAGTGGGACACATTCTTCATCGCTAGCGACCCTCAGACTGCAGCAGATGAGTTATATAACAACATCCATCGGTCAGTAGATGTGTCGATTTCGCGAAAGCATATAAATCTACCTGTCTCTGGAGAAAGGCCTACACGACACAAATTAGCTGTAAAGCTCAAAAACTTGCTCAAGGCGTATCGTAAATCCAATGACTTCTGTCTCTTAATAAAGCACCAGCAATTGGTTACTATTAAGGAGAATGCCAATCAGGCCATGCTGATTGATAAAGAAAAACAAGCACTCGGTAGCCAAAATAGAAAACAGGAACTATTCAGATTGCTTAAGCGCAAGGCCGCTAAACAGAACCTAGATGTTATCTCGCTTATGTCTGCAGATAAATGCTTAGTGAGTGACCCGACTTATACCAGCGAAATGTTCAACAACTACTTTGCTGCCTCGTTTAATGAATGTTGTGATCCTGCGACCCTGGATCTACAACACCACACGAATGATCACCTCAGCAACATCACATTCAATCTGTGCGATATGCAAAAGCTCATAAAGTCCACTAAAACCTCCTATTTCACTGGTCCGGACAATCTCCCATCTGCTGTCATAAAATTCGGAAGAGATGACATCCCCTTGCTGTTACTGAATATGTTCACCTTATCTATGAATTCTGGTATCATACCGGCTCAGTGGAATGAGGCCATAGTGATGCCCCGTCATAAATCAGGTTCACTGTACGACGTAAAAAACTACCGACCGATTAGTCACACATCAGTATTGTCTAAAATGATGGAGCGACATGTAAAGTCGAAAACGCTTGAATTCCTATTAACTCGAAACTTAGTAAACAATTCACAGCATGGATTCCTGAACTCCAGGTCCTGCATCACTTGTCACTTAGAATTTTTAAATCACCTTGTCAGTTCACTCGATCGTGGCTTATCGGCAATCGTCATCTATCTCGACATGCAAAAAGCTTTCGATCGCGTACCTCATAGTCGCCTACTAGCTAAGCTCCAAACCTACGGTATAAAGGACCCCTTACTGGCTTGGTTTAGCTCATATCTCTCAGATCGCTCCCAGGTAGTACAAATCCAATAACATAAATCTCAACACAAGGCTGTTACCAGTGGGATGGTACAAGGCAGTGTTCTTGGTCCATTGCTATTTCTACTTTACGTTAACGACGTCTTCAGTGTAGTTAAATGCGGCACACCTTATCTTTTCGCCGATGACATCAAAATAGTGTACTCCTTCCATCTTACCAACCTCAGCAATACTCTAATGGAAATCCAACTGGACCTCCATGCGCTTGAGGCTTGGTGCAACAGATGGAAAATGTCTTTCAGCACTGACAAATGTAGCGCGATGTTATACAGGTGCAATGTTAAGCACAATACTCTGACCCTAGATAGCAAACCACTTACTATCTGT
Source organism: Dicrocoelium dendriticum (assembly GCA_944474145.2). Taxonomy (NCBI): domain Eukaryota; kingdom Metazoa; phylum Platyhelminthes; class Trematoda; order Plagiorchiida; family Dicrocoeliidae; genus Dicrocoelium; species Dicrocoelium dendriticum. The sequence continues at coordinate 177,520,547 of OX104064.1, forward strand.
CAGACCATCTGTGACCTAGGGCTTCGCTACTCATATTCCCTTAACTTCTCAGAACAAGCATTTTATGCAACAGCCAGAGCTAAACAACGCATTGCATTACTATTCAAAAATCTTACTCTACGCGATTCAATTTGTTCAATGTATGAATCATTCGCCCGCCCTTTACTTGAATATTGCTCAATAGTGTATAGCAATTCCAGGAAGCATGATCGTATCGCCATAGGAAAGGTACAAAGAGCGTTTACAAAGCGCCTTATTTTTACGAGCTTAGTGTTACCCTATTCTGAGCGATGCGACCTACTTAAGCTTGACCCAATATGGCTTCGACGCCTAAAAGTAAACTTAGCACTTTTTTTCAATATCCTGCACAAAAAAGGGTCCACACCCCTAGCATTGATCTATCACTCATGAAACCAAATGGTTACAATACACGCAATAGAGAAAATTCTGTGATGGTAAGAAGGTCAAAGACAAACATATCAGCAAACTTTTTCCTAAATCGGTACTCCCGTATCTGGAACAAATTGCCGACCGATATTCGTACTGGCACATCTGAGTATAACTTTCGTAGAAAGCTTGACGAATATCTTACAGTCAGCAATGTGATTATGCTCCTGCGCTGCCCTACAACTATTCAACAAACGTATGAACAAGGTCCAGACAACATATAACTGAAAGTTGCGAATGACTGTATCAGTCAGCTCAACAAACACCCGTTGATTCCCTGCTTACCCTTCTCTTTTATTGCCCACTCCGGATCTGCCTGCCCGAAAGCTCACCGCTGATTAGTGGCTCCACTGATACATCGATGGGTTGGAGGTCCAGGCTTCTGTTATCCTCTTCATCCCATCTTGGCTCACTATACTTCCCCTTGATTTTACTTGGCTCCACTACAACCATGTGTCAGTTGAATCACTGGCAACTTGGTTAGCTGGACTCCCAAATCCGGTTAACTATCTCTCCAATCGTAACTTCACTTCCGTTTCACCCGCTGGCACACCTACCATTCGTTTGTGAAAGCACTGACGCTTTGGTAGGTAAAGCACCCGGATCTTTTCTTTACATCTTCAACCCACCTTGCTCCCCAACACTTAGCTTCGGTTTTCACTTGACCATATCTTGCTGGTGAATCAACCGACACATTGCCAACATCGATATGTTGCCACTCAGGGCTACTGTAACCTCGTAAACATATCACTGGCGTTCTGTTGGACCAGTTCCCTGCATAATCAAGCTCCTAGCGCAGTTAGCCAAGCTACTAAAGGTTCGGCATTCTTGTTCACAGCCCACAACCCACACATCTTAAGTAATCCGAAATCCATATTGCGCCTCCTAATTGTAAACAACATCTGCAATACAATTATAACGTAGTTGCTTAAATATTTCCCTTTTTCACTGTGCAGTAATGTGCTTATTTTTCCCTGTTAGCCAGACCCATACTGCTGTTCCTTATGCTGAGTCCAGAAATTTGGTTGCGAGACCCTCCCCACACTATATTATTCTCGATTCCACACATGTACATAATTCCCTAGGAAGTTTTCAACCTCCATCGCACTAATACTTACTAATACTTGCTATTTCCCTTCTATTTACGTTGATCCGGACCACAACTCGTTCAACGGTACGATGAGATACTTGCTACCGAAGAAAGTTGGATCTGCATAAGAATAAACTACAACTTGAATCCAATCCCACTCAATACGAATCTCCTCGCGTCCGATAAACAATTTCAGTTTCAGAGAAAACTTGTACACAATGATCGGTCCAGGGTCTCTGGAACGTGTCTCACCTTTCTGAGAAATATACCTATTATTATTATTATTATTATTATTATGATAAGGCTCCTACACTTGGCGAACAGTATACTGGTGTGTTTCTCCTAAGACCTCTCTACCTCAGGTTGAGCTGGTCACAAAAGTCCCGGGGGATTCTTACCTAACTGAAATCAGCATAAGGGAGACACAAGTTTTCGGGCTATTGCAAGGGGTACATCCCTCCAAAGCTTCTGACTCTGATTCAATTCGTCTGAATCTGATGCGTAAATTGGACGCTGAACTAAGTGGCCCTCTCACATGCGTGTTTACAATGTTGCTCGAAAGCTGTGCCTTATCTTCGGAATGGAAGGAGGCAATTATCTGTCCCATTGTTAATGGCGGTGACAGAGCTCTGCCCGCGAACTGTCGTCCTGTCAGCTTGGCAAGCGTGGTAGTTAGGTTGTTTGGAGAACTAGTCATGGATTCGGCTGAGAACCACCTGAATAAGTTTAACCTTCTCAGTACTGCACAGCACGGATTCCCTAAGGGATTTTCTTCGCTGACAAATTTACTTGTGTTAGGAAAATAACCATTTGACACTTATTTTTGGTATGAAGGAGGTTAATGGCCATTCTTTATTCTTCCTATTTTCTACATCTTGACTGTTGTTTAAACGCTCCACTGTGTTAGCCCGATTGGTACACGCACGGCATTGGTAACGGACGCTCATCGTGTTATTTGCAGCGGTGACATCTGCAAGAACACATTCCATTGGGTTTTCTCCACATCATTTTTCTACTTGGTTATGTTAAAGGAATAGTTAGTTGTCACACAATTATTTACTAAATTTTAATTTTTGGGTCTGCATTTCTTATTCTCGTTTGTCTCGTGACATTTGTTTAAACGCTACAATTCGTTATTCTGACTGACCAGTGTCCGTCACTGTAAATGGATGTTCGCTTTACGCTTGGGGTCCCATGATGCTACTTTTAAGGACATATGCGATTCGATCTTGATTATACGGTTGCTTATTCGCCCGTTGCATTTGACGTTTTTCCTTCTGTTGGTTGGCTAAAGTGTAATTTAGTAGTTTCCCTTCAATTTACCTTCAAACTATATAAGTAAATGTGATTTCATGTATACAAGTCTCTCTTTCCGGCTCGTCTTTGGACTTCTTCTTGCGGTCTTAGGGTGAAGTCCTCAGTGGCGACACAACAACTTGTAGCTCGTGAAAGCTGGACTGAGGCAGTAGACAACGGTCACGCTATCAACCTGCTTTCCTTGAATGACTTTTATTGCACCTATGTAGAGAATGGACCGCATGATGTTAATAGGGTGGGCATATGAGCAAAGAACTTTCATCGACCGACTTATTAGCATCTGCTCATAAGGGGGTTGAATAAAGCGGGATAAAAGGTGATGTTTCCTTTCACTTCTGAGAAAGCGCTGCATTCAGGTGTGATAAAGTACACGCTTTGTTGATTCAGGAAGAGAGAGATCGTGCAGTCACCATTGCTGTAGCTGGGGAACTGGGAAGTGTGAGAGAATTCCGATGAAATGCAGCGTGTATTAAGAGACGGATTTACTGGACATTACAGTCTGTTTTGTCCATTCGCAGACAGTGTCGTAAACAGATGCGTAAAGGACAGAAATGACAACCTTACCCTTCCCGTGTTCGATGTGGAATAGCTGCGAGGAGCTTGAGAGAAGTGGGGTGGAACAGCACCTTTTGGCCTGTTCGTCCTACTGGTGCTGAGCTTAGACACACTGGGAAATGGAATCCCATACCTCTGCTATTGCGATGCTCCAACGAGGTGGAGCGAGAACAACCGGTTAAGCGAACTGGTCCAAAGCCCAGTCCCTAAATCCGCGGTCATGTCACGTACTGCTATTGACTGATTCAGCAAATCAATTTATCTTGAGGGCAAGCGGAGGTGAAGTCGGTGGTTTTAGATCGTAGGCGGAGTTAAGCTTAGTGGGTACAACGTCTACCGTGTTGTTAGCATCCTCATAATCGAGGGGATCGTAAGCACAGAACATCTCATATCTCCACTATCAAGTTCATCAATGGCTATTAATGTTGCGTGTGGTGGTAAGATACCATATCAATCATGCTAGTTACCTGTCGACTGGCGAGCTGAACAAAAATGTGCCGACCGTCAAAGAGCTCATCAATCGCCGCCGGTCGAGCAGCAACACCTACACGTATGGACTGCGGTCGTCATCAGGTGTGTGCAGTGTCACGAGCCCTGTGGTTTATACCTTACTTGTTGAATGCAACGAGCAGAGGTATTTGCGATTTGACCTAAAGAGGCTGCTCAGTTCTCTGAATTCCAGTGAAATGAAACTGGGTAGACTGAGCCGCGCTAAATCGCACTAATTCACCTTGGTTTCTGCAAATTCATGCCAAGAGGACCTAATCCGAAAGTAAGTAAGCGTAAGGTCATGGGTTCCATCCCCATTGGGATCAAATGAAATGGGGACAGCTGACAACTCCGGAAAAAGATGGAACTGTACTCCAGTCTTTTCACTGATAGCCGATAAACGCCTAAGTGAGTCTAATTGTGATGAATTCAATGTATATGATGCACTCTGAATGGTGTCGTAGTAACCCTCCGACTTCAAGATCTGACCCAAAGTTCCACCTGCTGCACAAGTTTTCAAGTCGATTCACCGGCTACAGCAGATTTATGGACGAAGTACCCACTGTGTGTTTGTGTTGTGATGAGCAGTTATGTTTGTGGAACTCATTTACACTGAGGTAAGATAGGGTTAGCCGAGTCCGGCTCGAATCTAAGTTGAGTCGTATAGTGGTTCGTGGATACACTCACAAATAGTGTCGTCTATAAATGGCTTTTACTCCCACCACACTATGTTACAAAAATAATCAGCGGAGCCAGTGCGCATGAAGCGAAAACACGGCCTTGAGCTCACCAGTTCGATGTCCAAATGAAATGGTGGAAAACTCGAAGTGTAACATTCTCTCAGTCTCCCTACCTGTCTCACTGCGTTCTCCGTTTCTTCCAAAATTGCTGCCTGTTCTTCCACATCCAGTTCAAACTCTTGCCGGCTAATGCGTTGAACTTCGGGCAGTTTTTCGTTCTCGGCCGCCATTGTGTTAATCTAGGGAGTAGTGATTGCGACAAAACAGTTACTGCTCTGCAGACATCTAAGTAAAATCATGATAGTGGGACCATGAAACATCAAAACACGCTGGTAATAGGTCCGATACCAGTAGGCATAAAGTTTTGTTTTGGTACAACACAATTTAAAATAGAATCATTATCATTAGAACAAAACAGATAAGCAATGAAAGTTGAAGAAGCACATGAATGCCTTTTCGTCTTTTCTGTACTCAGCAAACAAAATAAGGGGTCCAAAATCGCACTGATGACGAATTCCTCGGGGACAGAAAGGTTGTACACAGACACTCCGGATGCGAGGGCTTTTTAACGTGAACCATCTATGGTAAGCTCCGTTTCAGCCATTTATACACCCTTACAATTCCCGGAAAAATGCGTGTACTAAGTAACGAGCTAAACCTGGTAGACCAGCGAGCGACTTTCGCAATGTCCATGGGGCACAGGTCTCCGCATGAAAGAAAACGTGTGCTGGTCACGAAGAAACCTTTAAGGCTTTTCCGTTTGTGGATGACAGTCTAAATGGGCCTAGTTTTGGTAATTCACATTTAAAGTTTTAGACTTTCCTTTCTGCTAACTGTAAGAGTTTTTATTTCTCGGTTGAGTGCGTTTATGCGATTGTATCCGCTACACTTTGAAAGGCTGAGGATGACCTTTGAACTGAAGTAAGAATGGTCTCGGCTTTAGTTGTGACTACAGCGGTGTTGTTACCGGATATGTGTTTGCTAGCCCCTCCAATGGATTGTATAGAGGCACTGAATGTGAAAATGATTATGCAGTATCTTAGCAAGGCCCACTTGTTGCATTTGGGGGCCAACGTCGAGAAAGGATCTGGTTGTCGGTCGAGCGATCTGGTAAACCATCTACATAGGGCGTGCGTTAATCCATCGGCCTTATTACAAGACGAGCGATTGCCTTCGAAGTTTTAAACTCACACCTCCTTTTAGGCGTCTTAGTGGATACTAAAGGAATCAGAGGATCTATTCAGCAACCAACGAGATCCAACGAAATGGTCGAATAGGCAGAAATCTGGGAAAGTGTGAGGCATCCATTATGGACGAAATATGATACATGCTAATGATTGTATTATTACGAGCTGTTTAAACAAAGGCAACCCGTTGACTTTCACAGCTGTACCCTGCGTGAGGCACAGTACACAAAATGTGAAATGTGTAGCTCTTATTGTGCAGATGGAGATGGTTCAACTCACTGTTTGAATGCGTCAAGTTGGAGGAACATTGGAAGCATGATATCTAGCACGAACACCGTAAGATAGAAGACGACAGGGGGTACGCGCACTGTTATCGAAGACACGAGTTACTGATAGGCGATAGGCGCCCCCATTCAGTTATGCAAAGACAAGATGCCTACACTTTCCCAAGAGCATCTGACCCACCGACAACTCTAAATAACTCCTTTAAAGCCTTAACCTCTCTCGGTCATGCTCAGCTTTGCTCCAAAGACAACTCAGTGTCAAAGAAACAGCCACGGTGGCCTGCCAACATGGTTCATGTTTCGTTGACTCAAGTCAATGGCTCTCTGGAGTAAGACAACGGATACGGACCCGGTAGAAATCAGCGTTCGCAAGCCGCTAATAAGCCTGACAAAACGGGGCTAGGTCTGCCACTTTCCAGATGTATGATGTTCTTCTGACAGTCTGGCTGTCGCAAGCAACTTGTCTAGATTTTTGGAAGATTATGACACCGTCCATTGTTTGTTCTGCGCTAATGTCACCAACTGATGGTTATGAGCCATGCCACGTAGGGTGTGTCAGGGTATTGTCAATGCACTCTTTAAATAGTGATTATGTAGGTCGGCGGAAGCCAATGACTACTCGTGAACCGGAACAACAACAAAAACGGGATAGTAGGAAATTCACAACGGGCGCAATGGATGAGACGTGACAAGCATCTGCGAGCGTTGCGGATCGACCCGACAGCGGATCACGGGCGGCATCTGATAACGAGTCTGAGCTCAGAACAATGGAGGAGGTATTTGTTGCGAACACAATGAATCAGACAAATACGCAGCTAGCAAAGTCCACAGGAGTGAACGCGGGTCGAGTGATGCAGCCACGGGAGAGCAAATCGTGAGCTTTCGAAAGACTCAAGGCCGGCCAGAATCGGAAGTAGCGGGGCGGAGCTACGTGATGGAAAGATGGAGCGGTAGTCTCGAAGCCCAAACTCGTAGGCACCTGCAATGGCCCTATTGTAACGCTGCCCTTTGCCTCTCTGTCTCGCCCCGCTACCAACCAGCCGGGGAAAATAAAACGCCGAGCCTGCTAGACCAAAGTATATTAGGCACAAAACATGTCTGCTTTTATAGGTCACATACGCTTACCTCGCCTCTATCACTAAGGTGAGTCACACCGCTGGTCTGAACATATTCGACTCTGGTAGCGGCCATCTCTCTCTGACTGTGGGTAGGATCACGTCCGCAACATAGCAACCCATGCGGCGACGACGGTCTGATTTCGTCAGCTTCCGGTTTGACTATGACAACGAGCCTGTCAGCCGCTCACGTGATCTGGCCGATCTCGCCCCGCTAGTGTGCACCATCGTAGTCAGCTGTTTCGCCTCCGTAACAGGTCCACCACACAAATCGTCATCCGCGTTGCGCCCTGGGAAGGAAAACGGTCCTAATCTGTACGGGTTTGTGAGTTGTCAGTGGCACTTTCTTGTGACAATGCACGCTTTGCCCCCCCCCCGCGTCGTTTTCGCTACAATAAGGTAAGGAGACCAGGTGCGCTAGGGGGCGTTACAGGGCTTTGACACATGATGGAGAAAGTGTTGCGACGACATTCCAGTCGGCTACACCACGTGCCTAGCTTAAACTGATGGTTCCTAAGATATGTGTTTTGTCTGAGTTTCAAAAGATGATGGCCAGAGTGGTCGGGATGTTTTAGGATCTGATACACCATTATGGGTTTGCACCTTAGACGCCGATAACGTCCGCTGTACACTTTTAGAGTTTTCAGACTGAGTTGGTAGGGAAGGCTGGACGAACATTTGATATTCTTCGTCGCCCTGCTTTGTGCAGTGCCGAGCGCAATGTAGTGGTGCTTCTGCAAGGGTTGAAACGCTCGGCTAGCGTATTATGCGTGCAATCTCACGCACGTACCAAGTATCTTAGAAATAAAAGAGTGTATATTCTCAATGTTACAAGAGGCACACTGTGGTGCCGTACTTCCCGAACAATATACGGAAGATGGTGAAGTGCCTGTTTGCTTCCTTTGAAATCTTCTTAGTCTGCCACAAACGAACTAGGTCGTCTTGCCCGAGCATGCCGTGATGGACTCATGAGAATCCCACGGCAGAAGTTGTGGACTAAGCTGGTAGTTGTGGGAATTCTGATGGCCTATGCTCAGACCATTGCATCTTGGAGCGTTGAACTACAGCATGTTCTTAGGTAAACCATGTGTAAAGCTTTATCCAGTCATTTTGTAGAGCAATGTGCTACTTCACTGTAGTAATAGCACGCCATAATTTTAGGTCTTTGGCGAATATTGGGAGATTCGAAGATATCACCTTTGCGAGATCATTTATGAAGAGCAGGAACAGGCGGAGACCTAGTATCGGACCTTGAGGTACGCAGTACTGGATTTCGATCGGGTCGGCTAAGCGCTGCAGACTCTCCCATTCAGGTGATGTTGAGGGAGAAAGCCGTCTATCCAAACCAGAACGGGACCGTAGATCCCAAACTTTTGAAGCATGTGAAGTAAAAAGCGATGGTCCAGACGGTCGAATGCTGTTGAGAAAGCCAAATAGGTGCTATCTAGTCCTACACCAGCATCCACAGATTCCGTCCAGCACACACGACCTATCAACAGGTTAGTAGCACAGGACCAATTTTGGTGAAAACTGTGCTGCTCCATAATGATAAATTTGTTACTCCCCAGGTACCTCATGAAAGCCTCCGCGACAGTACACTCCAACATCTTGGAGATCACCGGGCGATAATTACCTGGTTCTGCACAGCTACCACTTTGGTGGATTAGACTAAAGATCCCGTGCTTCCATATCGTGGGGATCTGCATCTCTTTACAAATTCATTGAAAGAATATTGATAGTGGTTCAGAAAAACTCAAGGCAGCCACTTTCAACACCTTTGGGCTAATGCCGTATGCACCAGCCGAGCTGTACTCGTACAAGGAAATCAGCCGCTTTAGTACATCTGTGATTATGGAAGATATATGATTTAGCCGTGAAGGCTGCATGATATGCGTAGGCAGGATGTATAACGATTGTGCACTTTGGACGCTTAAGCTAAATTGTTGTCCAAGAAGGTTGGCCACTTCTTGCGCATTTTGTGCTTACCCGCACACTATGTACAAAGCAGGAATTCCTCGGTTTATCCAACTAAGTTTGTTTACTTGCCTATATGGCAGCTTGGAGTTACGACAAAATCATCGTAAGGTCTCATTGCTACTTTACTCTATCTTCCAGGAAGAGTTTGAGGCAGTTGTTATTTGTGTACTCGCTCGGAGAGGCTACGTGGGAGAGTCAAGCCGTGGCCCTCAATGCCATGAATTTATGTGTCGTGTCATTTGGGAACGACTTCTTATTTTTCAATCGATTGGCTTATTTTCCGACATGGTTGCCACGAGCATGTTGAATCTGTTGAGAAATTCGCTACATGCTACCTCAGGGGACCATTAGGCTAGGAAAGACCAGCTTGCTGCACCCATGAGGTTGGACAGGTTATCATAGTTGATCATGACGTGAAATTCCTCGGTAAACTTTTTAACTTATTCTGCGTCGCACATGCAGCGGAACACTAATGTCACCTGATCGATGCAGTCCAAAGGGTTGTACCCAGTCACTGTGCCAGTCATGAGTTCCTCTTTAGTAAAGCGATGTGCAAATGGCCGATTTGTTTCCTGTCATAAAAAGCGTTGGAGAAGTGCTATGGTTATACATCGGTGGAGCAGTAGATAGCTCTTGCGGTTCTGTCTTGAATTGCTTGCCGAGGGTGGCCGGAGTTTCTAGGACGTGCAGGTTGTAGACCCATATTAAGAGAACGTGGATGCAGGGTCGTGTCGGTACATTCTTCAGAACAGAGAAGAGAACCTAGTCTATTTGTAAAGTGGACAGTGGTGGGTTGTTAAATAATGTCATGTCTTAGTTGTAGGCGGCAATATAACTAGTGAACTGGTTGAACCCCTGGGTTGTTACTGGAACTCATGTGAACGGAAAATAAAGAACGGGAATAAAGTATGGCACAGCCTCCTTTAGTGGGCCGGTCGTTGTGCAAGTGTGGCATACTAGGTAGTGTGATCTCGGCGTCGCTTATCACGTCGTTCAGCTATATATCGGTCGCCATGATGTGATCCTAACATAATGATGTTTGGCGAGACTGAAGCTCGGCCAACTTGTTGAGAAGTTCCTTGGAGTTAGCCTGCAAAAATTTATGAACTAGGGATGCCAGAAAAGGATACGGAAACACAAGCGTTTCCAGCGGATGTACATCAATCATTGTAAGACAGGCTGATGACCAATTTTTGGATGCTTTCTGGCCCACCATCCGAAGCCATTTCGGGCCGATGCACAGAGCAAACACTACACTTATTCAAAGACGACTTGCGGCGACTAGTTCACTGTTGTTCTTCAGACGACTGGGGAATCGCACTACGCCCCGGTCCGGAAATACAGACATCTTGGCTCACCACAAAACTTTACTGATTTGGTGTCATCTTAGCCAATGATGACCTGCCTTCGATAGATTTCAAACATGTTTCTGATGGCAGTTTAGTGAATGGTTTGTGCCAGCTTCCGAATATCCCCATAACCATCTACCTGAAGTGGTGCAGAAGTTTCAGCAACCTTGACCACATCCTTTACGGTTCGATGAAATGGGCAACCTTGTCGGTTAATTGGCACACACGTCATGAAGAGACAGAGCTTTGTCGATATAGCACCACGCTTCTAAGTCAAGAGCCTCGGCTTGAGACTCGTCGGCAGACTGAATTTCGGGAAAAATATGGACAAATCATTTGGTTTGTGGTATTCTCCTGGGTTTTGCTTCCTTTGTCGAGGGAGTTCCGAGGATATACGAATATCGCAGGACGATTTACAAAGACGGTGAGCTAACAAGAGAGCAATCATTGTTTCGTCATCAGACTGAAGTGTTACCTAACGTGGCCTTGATGCGCCATAGTGAGTTGTGCTTGGGTGTCGGACAATGTGAACCAAACTGGGCTGTTGGGCCTGGATTCCCATTGCCTAGCCAATGAATTCCCATTGTTTCAGGTCTTCAAGTAATTTGTCTTGGATCGACTTTGCCTTTGATACAGGCACATTAGAGCGTATTATCTCCATCGAGTTGGTCGTCCTCCTAGTGGTCACCATGTTTCAAATGAGCGTGTTTTCTTTCTCTGGCTGAGTGATAGGCGGCCTTCTTGGGTCCGCATTGGTATTCGTGTGATTTCTATGGCCTTTGGGATAGTTGCAGACATGTCCGCCAAATTCGCCTTGGATCTGCATGCAGCGAGAACGGATCCGTATGTTGCTATGTTTGTCGTAAGGTTGGATAAAACAGTATGCAAAGGAGTATGATTGACACAAACACACTCCCGGGGTGAACCACTTTACACAGAATGGGAGTTGCCAGGGTTGATTGACCATGGCTGCTCACCTTTTTGCTAGTTCTGGTGATGGAGAAAGCTAGTTCTACGTTGTCAACTCTACGCTTGTTTCGGCTACGCTGTTCCAAGGTTGAGCTTATGTCTAAGTAATGGAAGTCGACTTCCGCTGCAGCTGGTTCCCATGTGGATGCTATACCAGCCGTAGCGCGATGTACCATCAATGTCAGTTGGTCACATTTGTGTGCCAACACGGCGCTATGCCTTAGGAGTTCGTTGATCATACCCTCTATAAAGAAACAAATGGAGGATGGTGTGCAGTATCGTTCTTCCACTTCTGCTACGCTTAAATTTGCGTACAACTGATGTAACTTCCTACTGCACTGAAAACATGTTATTCCAATGCGAATATTGGAACAAGCTTTTGAATCGCCGTGAACGTTTGCCTGCAGCTACATGGACAACACATAGTTTGTTTTCTTTACTGCAGTGTTGAGGACCAGTCAGTCCCCTACGTAAATTGCGTTCGCTGTTTCGGGACCGGCGTTCAGTACACCCAGTGTGTTGGGACGGACACACGATGTAGTTGGCCCCGTTCAACGGGTGTGGCCACCGTTGCTGACGAAGCCAACGGGGATCAACACTCGACCATTCTATTGTAGACAGGGGGCGCTTGGTTACTGATCGGGCCGAGCTTCTGCTTAATGGGAACTCGAGCGTTGACGTGCGTGGTAAAAATAACGCTAGTTTAGCGAGTGTTGGGTTGGTGCCTGCTAAACGAGCTGCGGTAAGCAAACGGAGTGTCGGATCTAGTGATGCAGAAACTGTTCGATAGCGCAGAGCACTCTTTTGAATGAAACTAAAAGAAGGTTATGCACACGAATAATTAACTTGAGGTACGCCAGGATTACCGCGAAAATCTTGCTGAAATTATAGTAACGGATGCAGCAGTGGCGGGTGTCAGACAATTTTGGAGTGGAATCCCTATTGGATAGTGCTGGTGCATCCGAGTTGCATAACTGAATGCACAGTGATTTACATCGGTTTTAAGGATAGTAAATCCAGAAAGGGAGGAACGTGGAATCAGTGCGACCACGCGGTACCTAAAGTTGCTCTTAACCGAAAAGATTCGTATGCTATTTCTGAAGAGGAGGTAAATTTCTTGAAATTGAGGAAAAGGAATCGATCAGGTCACACGTTATTTTATGGAGCAACAGCAATCCCGATGATTACGTGATAGTGCGCAGATTTACGCTTGACACACGGGATTGGCGCCGATGTTTCGTAAGCATACTACAAGTAGCACGCTCCATTTAAAAGTAAAAATGACGAAAAGCTGTGTTACCACCTACTATAGTGTGTAAGAAACTGCTCGTGTGCCTAGGCGTGCCACCGCATCAGACTAATAGTCTGTCAAAACAAAACAACTCAGACCGTAATGGCCCGCAAGTTAACGCATCATGCGTTTACTTATAAATACCCCGCTGAGACAGTCTCGGCAACATTTGCGGCGCAAAAGGCTAGCTAGCCGAAGTACCTCCACCTGGTGCCAGCAGAGTGATTCGGTTTTGCCCCTTTCCATCAAATATTTCGGCAGGCGTGTTCCGCGAAATTTTCGTCTGGCAAGTGTTCTCCAAATAAAAAGCCACAATTGTCAGTTTAACAACCCGGCGACATGAAGGTTTTGATCTGCCACAGACTAAAGTCACTGCCGCTTGTTTCTCCAGATAAACATGTCCAAGCCACAGACATCAATCATTTGTTCACACAATGCTAACATTAGCAAACAGTCAAAAATGCGGCGGCACATATACAAAAACACGCAACCCAGCTACACACATAACCGGTTGACATCATCCGGTTTCAGATTTGCCTGTCAATTCGGCCTCCACAGGACAGCCACAGGACACCTACGTTTACAGAGGGACCGTGGGTGGCTTGGATCGCACCACAAACAGCTCCATCCACACACCGCATATCCAGTGTAAACCCGAAGGAATAAGACCGGGAGGCATGTGGATGGGAGCAATGTTTCATCAACGGACCCGATCCCCACTCCTTCAACATGCACAGCAGCAGCATTCATGTCTATTTGTGTAGGGAGTCATGCGTACCAGTTGTACTAGTGTACGTCTGCGTCCTAATCCACTCCACACTGGCTGGAGCCACTCTTTGAGCCTAGCGCAGCCACGAAGACCGTGCACCCCATCCCCCAAGCAACCACTCACAGTCTCCTGGAGCCAGTAATCGAGGTGGAGGGTGTTAGAAAGGTAAGCACCTGGTCAATATACACTTCAAGCGCAACTACTTTGGGGATATCAAACAACCAACATAGAATTTGAGGGAAAGCAAACATGCAAATCTGACAGAGAATATGCAGTAGAGTAACAGGCTTGAACAAACCAACTAAAGAATGACTTTTATCCAGATTAGAGAAACATAGATTAAGTGTAAGCTGGTTTGGTTCCACTACGGCGATGAATCATCCTTAATGCAACATGGAACTCACACACCAACGTAGATACATACAGGCACATATATACATCCGCTGTTATGGGCCGACATGAATTATCATACGTTTCCCCATCACTTGTTGTCCTTTTACTACGATTACATCTATACAGCCGTGCCTCGTGTTGTCAAGAATAAAGTATTTATTTGGTTATTTACAACACGGGCGTAAAGTGAAGGATGATTGCAAAGATTGCATGGATCCAATCCTAGTCGACGACTTCGTTTTGCACTCGACGCGCAACAGACAGCCACATCGCAATGTCCCTTACCGGTGAAACTGTGTTTTATCCTCCTGGAAACTCCTCAAAACAAAATCTTTGGCAAACATGATAAAATATATATAGATAGTCAACTCATAGATAATACTCAATCCAAACACCGTATTGCGTCACCTATATCTTTATTGTTTTTGACTCTTCAGGTAGTACTTGCCGGTGATAGCGCTTGCTCGCGGAACCTAGAGGCTGTCGGTAGATATTTTTATCCTTGCGCCACGGATTTCCACGAATAACACTTATCACAATGTGCAAAGAATTATTGCTGGGTTTTGAACGTAAGCACAGCTGATATTAAGCGTTAGCAATTCTAAACGCATGATGAAATATAGCAAATTTGCTATGCAATTTACGGACACTGATACATCCGTTGTGTAAATGTATACTATGGGAACCAAGTCTTTCATTTACGCTACTCCATCATCCAGTGGGTTATCCGAACTGCCAATTAACGCAGTACTTCGCCCACTCACTAGAAAGGAGGTCAATCCCACTTACTTCCTGTGCCGTGTTTTAATTAGAGTGCTTTGTATATCGCAAGCGACCTTGTTAACTAAAGCTATCCGATATGGACGGGACCTACAAATTCGGCTGTTGCCGTTGCCATCGTAATGCTATCTTACACTACTCACTGTGGATTCGTTGTGTTTGGAGCAATTATTTTACCCCCTCTGTTCAAGAGAATCAATTCCATACTCACCAATGTTGTTATGCCCGATTAAAAATTTGATTTACCTACGAGGCAATGTGCAAAAGTCACCCATATTTGAATACGGCCACAATACCAGAAACGTATTCAGAAGAATTATCAAGAAAGTTTTATGGAAAAGAAAAAAACATGGTTTTGGCTTTCAAGTTGGACTCAAGCGCTATCCTGTTAACAATACAAAAATTCCGCTGATACTGTCCAGCAATATACCATCACTTCTCGAGTAAATTGACCATCTCGTAAACATTGTAGCGAATGGAATTTATGAACGCAGCTAAAGTGACGGTCCCAGTGATCGCCGTGACTAAGGTTCACTTCAATGTGAACCACAGTCCAGTACATTGAGATTGCGCGTTGCAATCCAATCACACAACGTGTAGTGCAAACTTGACCCACCAATTAGTCATTCACCGTTGTGCCAAGCGTTGCTCACCGTGACCCGGTAGCCAAAGGGGTAGTGGTGTGGGCTACTATTCCAATGGTAGCGGGATCGAGGCCTGCTGTCTTCACCTGATGAGATGAAATTACATCGAAACGCTTCGTGGTTGTGCGGTGTTTTCGGGTGGGCAACACCCAATTTCTATCTGCTTTGAGTACGGTCCCAGCGATCGCAGTGACTAAGGTTCACTTCAGTGTGAATCATAGTCCAGTACATTGAGATTGCGCGTTGCAATCCAATCACACAACGTGTAGTGCAAACTTGACCCACCAATTAGTCATTCACCGTTGTGCCAAGCGTTGCCCACCGTGACTCGGTAGACAAAGGGGTAGAGGTTTCAGCTAATATTCCAATGGTCGAGGGATCGAGGCCTGCTATCTCCACCTGATGAGATGAAATTACATCGAAACGCGTCGTGGTTGTGCAGTGTTTTCGGGTGGGCAACACCCAATTATCAAGAAAGTTTTATGGGAAAGAAAAAGCATGGTTCTGGCTTGCAAGTCGGACTCAAGCGTTATCCCGTTAACAATACAAAAATTCCGCTGATACTGTCCAGCAATATGCCATCAGTTCTCGGGTAAATTGCCCATCTCGTAAACGCTGTAGCGAATGGAATTTATGAACGCAGCTAAAGTGACGTTGCAGCAAAGTTGGAAGCATTATGCAATTCAAATCAGTTTAAGAAATAACTTTATGCAACTGGTGGGGTGGGTATTCAGCTCCATAACGACGGAGGTTTGATTGCACAAAAAGCGTGCCAAAT
This sequence comes from Dicrocoelium dendriticum, assembly GCA_944474145.2. Lineage (NCBI taxonomy): Eukaryota > Metazoa > Platyhelminthes > Trematoda > Plagiorchiida > Dicrocoeliidae > Dicrocoelium > Dicrocoelium dendriticum. Next base: position 177,536,721 of record OX104064.1, read on the forward strand.
TTGGGATTACGGATGAGTGGTGAGCCATTGTACGGGAACAAATGAAGCTGTACTTTTGTCTAGTTAAGGAAGTTGATATACAGTCAGATAGTACACAATAAAGTGGGTGACTTGCATCAGCGAGTATTTTTAAAGCAAGCCTTTTGCATGATGTAAAATGAGTAGACACGTTAGTATCAACAAACGTCGGCTTTAGAATACCACTACATCGAGACAGTTGTGTCAATGACCCATCTAGGATATTGAAATGCTTCCTTAGGAAACCGGGAATGTCACTGGGGAGCAATAATCCAGTGAGATAAGACACAAGCGGTGCTAAATCGCAGTATAAGGCATCGGGGGACAGAGGACGATGGCAAACGAGCAGCATAAATGAAAGCCTCTTCACTTTTGTAAGAACTTCATTTACGTAGAGTGGACATGATAGATCACGGCTGAGTGTAACACCGATACTTCACAGACTCGCTGGAGTGCAACTGCCCACCATCTATGTGAACTTCAGGGTGATCCATTAGAAGTTGCTGATAATGACGGTCATTGTGGAGGGAAAAAGGAACATCACTGCACCTTACTACATTTAGCGATAAAAAGTGTGCTCTGGACCATAATGCAAGGTCGTCCAGATAGGCTTGCAACCTGCTTCATGAGGCTGCTGTCGGGTACTGGATATCTAAAACCACGTAGTCTGCCTATGTCCGCGATATCGCTTCGTCAGGATCGAGTAATGAGGAAGTAGGTGGCAAAAAGTTATGGTGACATTATGGATTCTTGAAGAACCCCGGTGGCTGGGGTGAGTAACGAAGAACTTTTACCCACAAGTCAATTAAGCTGGACACGTCCAGAGAAATAGTCCCACAGCAGTTGGCTAGTGGAAGGTTTGAATCCGACATCATATAGGATTCTAAAAGAATCTCACGGTTTACAGAGCCGAAGGCGTTGATATAGTCGGGAAAACATACTCGCACGGCTTTGATCTCATTGTCCATTGAAGCCGGCACTGAATGTACAATATAGGATAGTGTGTCTTCATTCAACAGTCTACGACAAGCGAAATAAACCGGATCATCCAGAAGAGTTTGGGTCATCATCCTTTCAAGAATAATCTTCTCGAAGCCCTTCAGGTTTACTGTGGTGTAAGCAATGATGAAGTCCATACTCGCATTGTCTACCGCCACATTAGATCCCACTGCCAACGTGAGCCCCAACATCGTGGATGAGGTGCCATCCCCAACATTCAAAAATATTAGTGGAAATATGTTTCAAAATTCTCGGAGTACTCAACAACCTCAGTAAGCCTTCACCGATTTGAGTAAAAACCAAAGTTGCTGAGCCCTTTCCGAATTCCCGTAGTTCGTGACGTGTATGCCGCTCCGTGGTACAGCACCGCTGTTCGAGCTGCATAAGTCTACAATTCACCATGCCTTGTGGTTATAAAGTTGCAACGTTCCATCTCTCTTCTTGCGGGTGAGTTTACTAGGTGTGACAATACGGTTATTAACACCATGGGCTTAGCCAATTTACTGAAATTCCCCAGCAGACGATGCACATCAAGATGTAGTTTTCAATAAAAATTCCAACTGTGTTCTACACCAAGGCGTGCACGTGACCACTGCATACTAAAGATATGTCACAGTTTATACAGTAAGGCCAAGCATCTTGAGCTAACAAAAAGACCATCCAGGACTGTTTAAATTTCTCAGCAGATAGCATCGAAAAACATTAATCAACACTCAGTTCAACTGATTTTTCAACTTCCACGGATGAAGACCTGGGAACCCAATGTAAAACATTTCGCGGAACACGTCAACTTCTGTTTTGTTCTGTTTCCTTATTGAAACTGTATTCGAGACGCCAGGTTTTCAGAAACACAAGCCAACTACCAATGTTTGTGCGCGCATAAAACCGCTGAAATAATAAAGTTAAACACGCAGTATATTCAGACCGTTATAGGCAGCTACACTTGTTGTAACCTGTAGAAGCATCTAAGACAGCTCTCTGGAAAGCATTGTTTCAGAACACTCGGAACACAGGAAGTAGCTAAACTCAACGCTGAGGTCTGCTCTACATTACTTAACGCACGCACCCTGCCTTCCCTCATCACTACTGAGTCTCCCGCTTTATTTGACTACACAACTGTGTACAAAGAACTTGCAAGACTGAAATTAAACAATTCTAATGGACCGAATGTTCTAACGGCATTCAATCTGAAAGAAACGCAGATGCTCTGACAACAAAGCACCGATCCTAAATCGGCGCATAACGAGTGGTAACATCCCAAACATTTGGAATTCAGTCAGAATAACACAAGGGCCTAAAAAGGATCTCAGAAATATTGAACACTTGCGTGCACGTCCTCAGTGCTAAAGATACTGGAAAAACTATTGAACCGCCGTATTTTCACAGACAATGATATTGATCATGTAAAATAATTTGACTACGAACTAGGACGCTCTATATAGGGTGCCGTTTCGTACTTGGAACATTCCATTTCGTCCGTATTGGCTAAAAGATGCAAGAGGGTACGTCTCCTATTTCTTGATTACAACAACGACTTTGGGAGGCTCGACAGCTCATTACTGTTCATATTTCCGAAAATGACGTCACCATATATATGTGTAGTGTGGTACATGATTATTTAACAAATCCCACAAACTTCACGCAGCTACGCTGCAGAAAGTCTTCTGTACTCCAGACCAATTGTGATATTTTGCAGGGGGCCATGTTGTCCATTTTCCTATTCTACCCCTAGGTTGAAAGTTCCCATATTCCATCGAACTTTATAGGCTGTAAATATGCCGAAGAAGTCGTCTTGGTTCGCACAACACCAGTCATCGACGACTCTTTAAAGTTTCAATGAGGGTTAGAAAAACTAGTTACTTGGTCGAGCTCCCGGTCTCTCTCTCCCAACCCTACCAAGTGTCTTGGTGTAACATCCTGTTTTCCAAACTCCAACAGAATACAGTCCCTTGTACATACCTCCCCTCCTATGATTGTGGGTGAAAAAGGCATATTTCGTTCCTCTACTGTAAAACATCTCGGAGTTTTCCTATCTCACAAGTTATCTTGGTGCACACATGTTGTTGAAATCACTAGAAAATTTAGAAGGCTATCATTTGCGCTCTCAGATTGAAATGCTTTTCTCTCTTTGTGGTTCAATTCTAAGTTTTGCAACTGTATGTATTCTTCCACACTGTTTATACCGTTTCCTCGATATTTTCCCCGGTTGCTACAAAAAAGTTATGTTCTTCTTTCCGTTCGCTAAAATTTATTCCTCTCAGCTGTTCATCAAAGATTATAGATGACCTTTCTCACCCTTTACATACTATTCTAGCCAGTACCGTGTCTATTGCCCCCACAAGGTCGAAATTTAAAAGTTTGTATTTTTGTCCCTTGTCGTATCGAAATTCCATCCTGCCTTATTTATAACGTCTACTAACCGACCGTCAGGAATGAAGCACGCTTCCGTGAACTTACGCTTGATTGGAGACGCATATTTGTCGGTTTACTGCTGCCAATTTTTATCTTCTCATGCTGAACTTGATGTTTCATTCATGATGATTTATCACCGTAGTAGAACCAAACCAGCTTACACTTAATCTATGTCTCTGTAATCTGGATAAAAGTCATTCTTTAGTTGGTTTGTTCAAGTTTATTACTCTCCTGCATATTCTTTGTCAGATTTGCATGTCTGTTGTTTGATATCCCCAAAGTAGCTGCGCTTGAAGTGTATATTGACAAGGTGCTTACCTTTCTAACACCCTCCACCTCGATTACTGGCTCCAGGAGACTGTGAGTGGTTGCTTGGGGGATGGGGTGCACGGTCTTCGTGGCCGCGCTAGGCTCAAAGAGTGGCTCCAGCCAGTATGGAGCGGATTACGACCCAGACGTACACTAGTACATCTGGTACGCATGATTCCCTACACAAATAGACATGAATGCTGCTGTTGTGCATGTTGAAGGAGTGGGGATCGGCTCCGTTGATGAAACATTGCTCCCATTCACATGCCTCCCGGTCTTATTCCTTCGGGTTTACACTGGATATGCGGTGTGTGGATGGAGCTGTTTGTGGTGCGATCCAAGCCACCCACGGTCCCTCTGTAAACGTAGGTGTCCTGTGGCTGTCCTGTGGAGGCCGAATTGACAGGCAAATCCGAAACCGGATGCCAGCAACCGTAGTGTTGGTGGCTGTAAATGCGCCCATATCGATGGATGAATTATATGTAGACTTGATATACTATAACTGTCCCACGAACTGGGCCCACATCTCCACATGCTCGAGTACCTTCGATCTCTGCTTTATCCCTATCTGTGTGTTTGTGCACATGTGTAGACAACACGAACAGCCGGTGGGCTGCCCTTGAGCCGCGCTGTCCGTATTCCACTTGAACTAAGTAATCGACACAGTGTTCATCATGTTGATGTTGCTTCTCGACCAGACTTGCCTGACGGTCAAACTGCAAACTAACCGCCTTGTCGGTTATCCGCGCGACTTCATTGCATCATTTGATGGGAGGAAAAATAGGACTTTATTTGTCTTGGAATACAGTTGGAACCGCTGGCATATCGTAATCTCCAAAGTTTTAGAATACAAATCGGTTTTCTAAAGGCTTGTTTTGTGACAACTTTGCGCTCTGACCTGAAGAAGCTCTTGTGTCAAGGGTCAACTTTGTAAAAATACAAGCCTATCGAAAACCTACTTGTATTCTAAACTTTGGAAATTAAGGCTTTTTTAATTTAGGCCGTAAACAGTACCGTCGAATCCCCTCCGAGTGTTTCGGTCTTGAGTTGGATAATGGCTCGTTTAAGTGTTACGATGTGCTTTAGTAACTGCTTGTACCGTCGTTCCAGGTAGTCCAACGCCACATTAAGTAGTCATCATTGGATCGATAACCAATCAGGTTTATGCAACCACGAAACTTACGTTTACTTACATTACTGCGGCTAACTCCTGCGACAGGATGAGCCACATGCATGAAAGTCGCGGATTGCAGCTGCTCAAGCACGGCGCTCAGTGGCAGGCTCCACGCAGATACTGATCCAATGATTCCTCCAGTGCTGAGCACAATGCACAACGTGAAGTTCCAGAAGATCGACATCTAGTTTCACTGCAGCGAGACACGTTTTCAGCTGTCCACTATGGCGACGACACAAATCCTGGTAAAGCGAGGGTGAAATCACCACTTTAGTGAAGTCAGTGTCTGGTCTGCGGAGGACGTGATGGAACCACTGAAGTCTGCGGGGCTGGATGAGTGCTGAGAGCTTCGGAAAACCATAAAAGCGCTTACGGATATCGTCATTGGTGATACGCTCATGCCACTGCGCTTTCAAGATAAGCCTTAGACACCACTGGTCGAAAATCTCCAGCTTCCAGGTGTCTTCGGATCGCAGCGTCCATGTTTCGCAACCACAGAGCAAAATGGCATGAATGGTTGCTGAGAACACTCGGATTTTCGTTCTCAGACTAATCTCCTTCCTTCCCCACAATGTGTTTCTGTTGTAAGAAGACTGTTCTAGTGCTGTCAATAGGATTCCGGATTTCGGATGCAGCCTGACCATTAGGGAGTATAGTGGATCCAAGATACTTGAACATAGGAACAGATTCGATGAGTTGTCCATGTAAGGAGAACGTTGGGGCGGACTGGGTGGCTAACGGTAAGAAGTACTTCATCTTGCTGATGTTTATTTCGAGGCCGATCATAGAGGCTGATTGGTCGAGCTGATTTAGCAGTGACTGTAGTGATATAGCATATTCCGCAAGGTTAGCGATATCGTCAGCAAATTCTAGATCTGACAGACAGAAGTCAGAGCTAAGTTGAACACTGCGATAGACCTCAAGGGCATGATGCATAACCCAGTCGACTGCAAAGTTGAACATCACTGGAGAAAGTGGGCAACCCTGCCGGACTCCAGTATTGATGTCAAATTCCTTTGTTTCTTCTCCATAGACTCGAATGCGGGTCTTTGTGCAACGATAGTATGATCTCATCAAGTTAACGAGTCTATCTGGCACGCCATCGGTAATTAGGATTCTTCAGAGGCCTTCACGGTCAACTGAGTCAAAGGCAGCTCGAAAATCATAGAAGCACACAAAGGTGGGCTGCTGGAATTGGTAGTGGTGTTCGAGTGAAGAATTGGTCAGTACAGCCTTTGCCTGGACGAAAGTCACCTTGGTTATGACAAGTTCGCCGGTTCCTTTCATTGGCGAAGCAGGAAAGCAAGATTTGTGCGGTCTTGGCAGCCACATCCAGTAAGCATATCCCGCGATAATTACTCCACACAGTTCGGTCACCTTTCTTGGGAAATCTCAGTAATACTGAGGTATTCCACAAGGGAGTACAGCTTTCGGTCTTTCATATCGAGCAGAAGAGCTCGTACAAATGGTCAAGGAGAGCTGGTAGATTTGTAGATTTCCGCAGGAATCCCGTCCGCTCCCTAAGCTGACTTTGGCTTCAGGTGACGAACGATGTCTACAATTTCTGTGGGAGGTGGCGGTGAGCAATCCGCGTCATACCGTGGCTGGATCAATACTGATATGGGTACGGTGTTGTGTAGTGGGCGGTTTAGGTGGTTGCTAAAATACTCCACCCATCTGGAAAGTATTCCTTCGGTATCGGGGATGATTTGTTCTTCCGAATTGCGCAACGTCGGCTATGGTGAATAGCGCTTGCTGATAGCTAAACGGAAGAGACGAAAGAGCTGACTCAAACTAACAGAATTAGATGCACCTTCCATGTTGCATGCGATAACAGACCAATAGCGGTTGCGATCAATCCGTGCTGAGAGCGTTGCCTCACGCCTCAAACGACAGTAGTCTAGGGAATTCGTGAGACGTGCTTCTCTCGCTCTAGCGAACAAGCGGATAGTAGCTTCAGTGATCCAGTCCTGCACACGCTTATAGGTAGAGCGCAGGGTAGATAAAGCGACGCGTTGAACCGACGATTTTAGCCTAGAGCAATAAGCGTCTACAGATTAATCTTCTGTAAGTACGAGGCGTGGTGCACTGGCAGAAATTTCTGCTTCTCTTGCTGCCTCAAAGGATCGGCAGCAGTCAGTATTTGGTTCACATGGTGGAAGGGTCCTTCGACGCGTTGTCAAGCGGCGCAGGAGTACGTAGTCCGGACCACCTTTATTGCCCGTTTCAGTCCCTCTGTACGCTTGACGGTCATTGACTGAGGACATCCACTGGGATCAGATTAAGATGTAAGCTATCTGGCTTGTTGTACGACCACAGTTGGAGTACCACGTAAGAAGATGCTTCCTTGAATGCTGGAAGTGCGTACTGATTACGCACAACCGCTTATGGTCAACGAAGCTGAGCAAGCGGTCTCCATTATCACATCGCTATCCAAGGAAGTAACTCCCGAGTAAGTGACAGGTTTGATCGTTCCTAGGCCCGGTTCATGCATTCCAGTCCCCAGCAAAAATGAGGACGTCGCGTTTTGGAACGTGGTTCACCACTGTCTGTAGAGTATCGTAAAATTCGTCTTTTCCATTTCCGCCGAGGGTACGGTTGGTGCGTAGACAGAGACTATGGTCAGATTCATCGGGTGACCTTGGAAGCGTGCAACTGCTATTCTTGCTGATACTGGCTTTCATGGAAGGAGAGCGTAGTGTTCCTGGCAACTGAGAGCCATGGCGACCCCATGCTTGCCCCACTGTGGTAAAGCCAATATGAGGTGTCTATATCAGGGACTTTGATTTACCTAGAACCAAAGCCGGGTATATGAGATTCTGACATACACGTTATATCGCTCTGGCAGTCATGTAGTGTGTGCATGGTCAACGCTAGGCTGCCGACATCCAACTGGGTTCTGACATTCCAGCATCCATTGAATAGTGGCTTCCGGCGATTAAGGGACCCGGGTAGCTTACTTGTCACTTTGGCCACTGGGTTAGCGCAGAGCGCGTCGCCTACCTGGAACGCCGTAGCATGAGAAGAATCGCGGGTAAGGGACATGTCATGGTTTTGTGGGGATTATGGGTACGTATGAGGACCCCAACCTCATCCGGCTTTTGTTCGAGGGTTCACCACTAGCCATTGCACAACCAAGTGCTACCTGCAAAGCAGCAGGAATCTAGTCCTTACATCAGGGGGTCAATCTTTTCCGCCCAGTTGTCAGGCCTGAAGTCGCATACGGGTACGAATCCACCGAGAATAGTATTCCCGGCTACCTTCACTCCGTTTAGCCCGACTGCCTGACAGTTGACCGGGGTGTGGCCGCTGCCGCGTGCAAGCAGTTTCTTGGAGTCACAGCTGAGAGCTGGGTGACAGATGGAGACGAAAGATAGGGGGACTAGCCCCGGAGGTGCTACTCCTCTCTGACACCTCGGAGACCCCGCCTGCATCATTGAATCCTGAGTTATGAGATTATGTGGACGTCGGGGTTACTGGCGTGGCTCATGTGACTTCAGCCTACAACGCCACCACCGGTGCTCTGAATTGCACAGGCGCCCGCCTACTATGGCGGCGCTTATAATCCCATTCCCCCTCAAGCAAAATCGCCGAGTATTGCTGCGGCGTGCGCATATTTGGCGGGATGTTGAAATGTCTGAGCGTCTGGCGTATTCTATACGGCCGGTCCCGAGCTCCTCATATTTGCTCTGTTGGATGGTTCTACTGTGGAACTACTCCAGAGAACGGGCAATGATTTGAGGGCTGTCTTACGGTTGCACTCTTCTGTTGAAGAGTGTGCCGCTGTGCCCACATTAACAGTTGCATTACGTCCGCAGACTTTCCTCGATTCATTTGATTCTGCTTCGACGATCCTCTGTTGACCAAATGTCGGTCTGGAATTGTTTATAATCAATGCGAAGTTTTGTTACGGACGGTCACTGGAATAGCATTTTGGTGAGGCAGATTGCCCCAGCACTGCATGTAAATCCTTCAGTTTCCCGACTCACGGTTTGCATCTGAGGTAAATTTAGGAGAAAGGCTGTGAATGTTGACCCCGGTCAATTGCTTTCATTCAGCTAATGTGATGCATTGGCCAATAATTATCGGTGAGGCCTACTTGGTTCGCCATGACTTAGAGCAACACCATGACCTTGACTATATGTAACAAAATCATATGGTTTGCGAGAATCACATATGAACTGTCAGCATCTCAGATGTTCAGTTTGGAAATAGGACCTTCTGGTAAGGACTGCTTGGACGTGGTTACTGAAAACACGTACCTACCGCAAAATTGATCAGATGTAGGATGGTGGTGTGAAATATTTTTTCGAACCTGTTACCCGGCTGCATCAGACCCTACGATTAATTACTTTATTTGAGACAATGCCCTCTGAGTCAACCTAATATCCGTTTGTATAAGCTATTGTGGTAAGGGGTCCTGCATAACTAACCGAAATGAAGGAGTAGGAACGGGCTTTTGGGGCTTCCTTCTTATCCGCAATCCCAATGCGTCATCCATCACAGGGCACCTCAATCTCGTGCCTTTGAGATAGTGAACGGGGAGCAACACGGGGCTCAGACCTAGGCCGTTGCTCAGTGAGTTTCACGTAACGGGCTGCACTATAGCTCTAATTCGCTCACTACAACTGCGGCTCATTTTACACAGATAAACGTTATAATAACATAAGCATCACTTTTTCATAACTGAGCTCTGAGCAATGTGCCACTAAAAACATGGATCCGAACAACAGCGCTGCTATACACACACCATGTGAGGCCAGTTGGCATCAGCTATCTGCAATAGGAGCCATAGCACACCCTGATGACCGCAAGGGAGTTCTACCTACCCACCCACTGGAGTGGATCACATCATTGCGACCAAAAGAAAGCAAAAAGCATCAGGAGTACGCCGGTATGCAGTGTCGACACGTCGCTGCCACGCAGCCACCACCAGTCGCGCGCGAGCTAAAGATCCTGCGAGGATCTCTCGGTCCTCTACGCAGACTCGAACTCGCGACCTCCGGGTTGCAAGACAGACGTCTTGTTCTTTTGGTCACGGGCCGACATTATGACCAAAACAACAGCACACAGTTGTCCCCCGGCGGAGAAATAGCTGGATGAAAATATATAATGAGGTCAGAGTTGTATAGTAATCCACACATACATATGCACATATACATATATATGCATATGTATATATGCTCCTTTTGATGTGCAACATGTATCTACGTTAGCCTTCTGCTGGTCAGTAGAAGAAGCAAGCATGTAGCTGCAATTTATGATGTCTCGGATTAAACAGAGCGTTTTTATTATGGATACCAGGGTATCGGACTCACCATATTTTGAATATCGGCTAATTCCGATCTCAACTGTTCCTGTGCTTCCTCATATACCTGATGTTCTAGAGCCCGGGCTTCTTTTACACAATCTTCAACCCACGTTGCTCGGTTCGGCTCGCTCAAAATAGGCGTTACCTCCAACGCCTCGCTATCTGATTCACTGGAATCGTGCAGTCCAATAGAGTGATCGGCCACAGTCATGGCGGTACTAGAACGGAAGAAGAGAGGCCGGTTGCTATTGTGCTGACCATCTTGACGGGCACTGATTGGCTGATCATTCGTACGCTTCTGTCCAGTATTTACACAGTTTACCAAGTGTGTGGGCAACTTCTTGAGTTCTTTACTTTCCGTTTCAGCCGTCTCAAGCAGAGCAGCTGGCAGAGAAAGTTTCCATTCAGGATGGTCAGTGAAATCCATACTGAAAAAGGGAAACAGTGTCCGCGGATTCAACGGGAACTTCGTTAGGCAACGGGAAAAATTATGTGAATTCAGGGGATCGAGTAAGTCTTTCACTTGCTTTCACCCACACTGTCTCTTATAGGTGTTGGCAGTAGCGAACGTTTAACCGTCCCTCAGCCAATGATTAAGGGCCGTGCTCACGCGCCCTGTTTATGTGGCGACCTACCACTTCCATTGCCAAGATACGGGAGAGGTAAAGTCTATGATTATTTTACCCGCCATAATCCATTGCTCCGTTGCATCCCGTTACCCACCGTCCGAATGTGCGTTCATGGGTGCAGATCATTTATCAGGTTCAACAAACTCGTACTAGAAGTGCATAATTATAACTTAACCTGCGGGAGCCATCTACTACTGTCCCACTAGAGCCATGTGTCCATAGAGAATGGATTAGTGGTGTCACCGTTGGCTTATGAGTTACCTATGAGATTAGGTGTTTTGCGAAGGGGTCCACTGAGCTGCAATAGCAATTATTCGTACCTGATGGGTTTCAAAACGGTGAGGTGTAGTTAAAAGCGTTGAGTGGAAGCGAACAATGGCAGTGGGATAACCCATCCCATACTAAATCAATCGTCTACGTGACCAGTAGGTGAAACAAGATGCTAGCATGAAGTGAGCTCTACTCAGGGTTACAATGAAGTAGAATTCAAATGATCCGCACAGATTAATGAAGATGACAATTAAGTTGCAATCCAACTTCATACTTGGGTTAATCCTCCTGGCGGAACTCCTCGAAGCGGGGACTAGACCATTCAATAACTATCAGAGTTGACCTTGGAATTGGTACTTGTGGGTGCATAGGGGCCTCCATTACGTATCCGTTTCTATTATTCTTTCTACAGACTGTAGCAGTAACGTTCTCAATTAAGGGCTAAATAATCACAGGCTAAGAAACCCGAGAGGTTTGTGCCCTCATGGGTGTGATGCCTTTCTTTCCGCGTCATAAAGCAGCATAGTTTTCTTTAGCATTATCGTCATCAACAGCAACGATAGAAATACATCAAAACTTTGAACCGTTATCTAACCATGATGACCTATGGGATGAGTACTGATGTACTGGGCAAAGGCGACTTAGTATAAAATTTAAATGGATTAATCAAACAATTAGTTTCCAGGCCTCCACCTAGTGCCGACAACACGCTCACAAACAGTTGCTTTTCGTGTGAAGATAAGGTGCCATGGATGAGACAGACATAAGCAGTTTCATTCCACAGATAACTCAGCATTCGACACACTGAATGGTAGCTAAAGTGCCAGTGGCGCCGATTGCGAGCCATACATTATTAATTCCCGGACCAAGCAGAAGGTGAGTCACGTGGGCTCCAGCCTGGAAAGCGACGCGGAACCACAGCACCCACTTTAATCGTCAGTGCTCTCATTGTCCGATGCTAAGTCAACTTTTGTTCATCGCGAGGCTTGCGTCCACCCTACATCCGGTAAACAAAACAAGACCCTTCTCAATAGGCGACACACAAGCATTTGTAGCACGTGCCCAAAGCACCGAAACTTGTTCAATAATATTTGTTGCACTAGCGTGCCAACTTCGTTATCGTCACCTGATACTCACCGCCGTTGGGGAATGCTGGTACAATCCGACATTAGCAATTCCCTTCGGGTGCCGACGCTCAGAGATTTGAAGGTTTTACAGATTCCGAGACAACGGAGAAAATATCAACCCCACCGAATGGAACAGTTTTCACTGCATGCATGGCTTTTAAGGTCTGAAACATGAACATACTGCAACATCTTACAGGCAAAACTTATAAAGACTGCAAGATGCGCCGCTTAGCAAAGAGCCATTTGGATAAGCTTAGTGTAGGGATGAATAATGCTTGAAAAATGATTTATTAAGGGTAAAAAACAATTGCTTGAAAAGTTCCGCAAGATGTTAGGGATGAAAGTGCAATATTAAAAGATATGTGAGATGTTGGTTTGAGCATCTCTCGAGTAGCTGTGCCGCTGAATAACAACAGTATAAAATGAGAACTACATCAAACAACAAGACCAATGGGGGCAGGTATAGCTGAGGTACCCAGTGAGAAAAGTAGAAACACGAATACTCACGCATGTACCGCCTCCTTAGATCTATGCGCTTTATATAAATCCGGTTTGAAGGTATAAGTAATAGTAGCACAGTTTAGGCAACGAAGTGAGGCGGGTCAAAGGCGATGTGCAATGCTCATTGAAATATCCAAGAAGGGGGGGGGAATAACTAAGATTGGAATAGAGTTCCAGGGCTGGCAAACTCAAGCGAATGATAATTCCGTCGGCATTCCAGACGTCTATCCGGTGCACACAATTTCAGTTGGTTACCTATGAGATTGATGTTATGGCTGAGTTTCAGCAAGTGACATCGTACGTGATTAGGGTCACTCAGTATTTAATAGACTAATATGAGATCACCGCGCAGCCTTTGGTAACGGACACCAAAACCTCTCAGTGACTGCAGTCTTTGTTGGTAGGAGAGATTTCGTAGACTCTTGATGTTCTTTGTGTCCCTGCGCTGTGGTTTCTCTATCGCTTCTAAGTCGCGCTTCAACCAAGGTTGCCATGGTTGGATGGCGTATTCAACGCGTTTCAGGGGACTGCTTATAAACAGCTCGACGGCGTCGTCGTGGGTATTCTTGTGGGACCAGTAGCAGCAGACGTCTTACTCGGGTTGCTAGAAAGATAAGTTACTGCCAGCATTGGTGAAGCTAAATTGTACAAGCAGTATGCAGATGACATCCTAGTCTTCACCAACAACGAACATTTTGCGCGGCTGTTGACAGTTCTGAATTCAATTCATCCAAATCTATCGGTGCCCCATGACTTGGAGCAACACGATAGTCTACCATTTTGAGTATACTCTTTAAGAGACGGATCGATGATACACTACAGCGCACGGTTCATCGTAAGGCTAGTTGGAGCGAGCAGTACTTTCACTTTTTCAGTTTTGCCCCGGTCGCATACAAACGTGGCCTAGTAAAAACGCTCTTCTACAGAGCCAGACGGATATGCGGCGCCGAAATGTTGTAAGCTGAAGAAAAACGTTTGTACAGAAACTTGGTGTCAAATGGATATCCTGAGAAGTTCATTCAGATCCACAACAGGCCTCTCAAGGAGAAAATACCGGTGCTAACTGCAGAGAAAAAGAATGTTTATTTGTTCTCGCCATTCAAAGATCATATATCAAATGCTACCGAACATAAACTCCGGTCCGCCCTTATGCGCACCTACGCGACCGCCCAGTTGTGACTAATACATACAACGCGAAGCTTTGTTCTTCATGACCGTCAGAGCAACTTATCAGTCAGTTCGGCTTCTCACGTTGTTTTCCAGTTTACCTGCGTTTACGATGACATTAACATAAGCAGGACTGACCGTCAATTAGCTCAGACGGTAGCTGAACATGTGCCGAGATGGGTGGAACAGCTGATGACGCAACAAAACGGAGTGAATCCGAGGAGGAACCGGAGCCCAGCATCATCACCAAGCATTTCTCGGCAACTCGACATCAGGTGAACTGCGTTCAATGTGTTATTACGCAACAACGCTCCGATAATTTCGGCAATTAGTGAGCCTTTGCTGATTAAGGCTTATCAACCTGTGTTATGTGTAGAGAAACTATTAAGACAATCAATTAGGTTACCGTGGTCTTGATTTTGACATTTTGATTGGTGTGCCAATTTTTCCCTGTATATAACCGTCTATGTATTCCGCTTTTATTGTGTTTGCGACTGATGAGAACAACCAAAATGGTGACATATCGCAACTTACGTCGTCTCACTGCCCTGACGAAAGGTATCAGGTAAACTGACTTCAGAATCAGATATCTCAAGGCTTAACCAGGTCTCCGTATTCGTAATGAGATCCCGCAATTAGGAAGTCTGGTGTTCTTTAAGTTCGGCCAACTTACTAAGAAGGCATTGGACGTTAGTATACTAACAAGATAGTGTTTTGGATGTTAGAAGTGTGTTGGTGGAAGTCAAATGCGTGGTTGGTTTTAAGCCGACCTATCGGCGGTCGTCCGCTAATCGGGTTTTGTACGGGTCGTCGGTTCTTGAATTTCGGGCAGGCGGCATGACAGCACAGAGCGTTCCACAGTGTGATGTACTTTCGTGCGTCTCTCTGTCCTGTCAGGTGTCGCAAGTGCTACTGTGTCTATCCCTACAGAACTGTAAAAGCAAGGATTTTACTGAGATTGCATGTTCCAATGAAGTGCTAACCACTCGTGGCTGTGCGCCTGCTCTTTCTGACCAACTCTCGGTTGGTAACCTGAAGCGAAACTTCAACCAGCTATGCAACAGGACTTCTTCGTTCCTCCGGAGTGTACCATGAGTTACAAGCTTTTGGACCACAGCCATTGTAGTTTCATGATGAAGGAATTCTCGTTATTGATTTAACGACAACGTCGTCCAGAGAGAATGCTTCGCGGTTGTAGCACCACTGCTGTCAGCCATGTTTTTGCGCTTAATGATCAGGAGAGCTCAGTAGTAGCGGAACGTCATGAACGAATACGGTATTCTTGCTTCCGTTCGTAGAAGGAACGCCATGGTTTTCTTTTTCCTTTGACCGTGCCTTCTAAGAAAGGTCAGGTAATATGCGTACATCTCTCGATGAGTTGCGAAGACTAACAGCTGAGAGCAGCACGACCTCTCTTTTCTGTTGAGTTCGATGCTACTGGAAGAAATCGAGGCTCAGCGTAGTGCACTGAAGTTGGGTGACGCGCTAGGCGTATCAGCATAGTGGGTCCAACCTGAATACCAAGCATATCGCAAATGGAATTCTAGTGATTGCGATCATCTACCAACTTTCCCTCTATTGTGCCAGACGTGGACTCGGGAATGTTAGTTTACACGAGAACTAACGCATTGTGTTGGAGTCTAGCAAACGTCTGTTTGAGAATTTTGGTTGGTAGTTTGGTTTGTTTAGCAACCACTACAGAATGCAATGATAACTGTTGCAGTTGGAGCACAAACAGGTAGAAGCATTTACTCGCGTTCAGAACACGGGAGAAGCAATCAGTAGTAGTGTGTCATTCAACAGCACAGGCAATCATCGTAAGATAACAAAGATACAACAGTTTCACTTAGAATGGTAAATAGTAGTCAATTGTGCGTCATCCGTGTCGAAATATCGGCTAAACTAGTCGGTCCTGTAAAGGTGGTAAATCAACAGCTGATGTGGAACACCATGTGTAATCGTAGTGCAACGCTGCCGTGAGGGTACCTGGTGGCCGAGTCCTGTGCTTAAATGAACTAAGATGGTTTTGGTGGGAAACCATGAGTTATATACCATATTGAATGTCCAAACAAAAGAAGCAGACAAGGTAGTTATGCCTTCAGACTGTCACCTTACCGTATTTGACACAGTTCTGCGTGTTTCCTCATGGAGGATATTGGAAAAACGGTGAGGATTGCATTGAGGGTTTTTCGTAAAGAAATCTAAGCTGCTAAATTGACTCGGGAGGCTGAAGTACTTACTCTATCTCTGTCCGCATCAATAGACCGTCAAATCCACAGGAGATCAATGAATTGAAGTTGCCACAAAACTCAACCCCCACAGCGCCCACTTGATCGTTCTCATGTAGCTGGACACTTTTCTTCACACTCAACTGAAAAAGTGGAGAAAAGACTGGTAGAGAACACTACTTGACGGTTGAATGTGCACATTGCCATGGTGATCTAATTTGCATTATTGTGTGAGGATACGGGAATCGGGAATTTTTCCAGTTGCAGGAGGCCTACAAAACGACAAATCTGATCAAGTGAAATAAATATGAGGTCCCCAAATAATTCGTGATTCAGCTGTCATGGTGGAGATAATTCATGGCTCTCTATGATCAATTTAGGGTGAAATCTCCGATGTTCACGAGCAGAATTAAAAAACTTTGTTACTTAACTTTTTGAAGCGATAAGGCTAAGGTAAATGATGCGCCTGGTCTTCTAGTGTTTCCCTAACCAGGCAATCCTTTACCGCTTGTTTTAACCACCTTCAGCGTTCTAAGTGGGATACAGTAATTAAGATTGTGGTTTTCGGAACTGAGCCCGATCTTCAGGCTCGTTTTAGATCATCTGTCTTTGATTTCCTATAATTCCATGCTATTGCATTCTCTTCTAATCCTCTGATATGAAAAATTGTTGGGTTATTTTTCTTCAAATGCCCCTCGGAAATCGTGGTATTAGCCAGTCGTTGCAGTGGAGACCTCAGATGGACATCACGTAGCAAATCAAGACACAAACAGATCGCTGCATGCTGGACGGCAACAGGTTTAACTGCTAATTCTAATGAATACGGTCACCGAGGGGACATCTTTCGCTGTGAGCGCTTTCTCAGGTATGTGAGATCTGAAATCGACATACTATATTGTGTCTTAAATGCCGGAGTAGTAGTTCAATCACCCGCTAGCAGGTTGGATGCGATTTAGCACAACACCTCCCGGAGTATCGTGTTGGTGGGACTTCAACGATAGTGTCGAGATGATACAGGGGCTTTCATCTTGCCTAACTTCAGATTGGACAACCATATCATAAATGATCTGTATTACACTGATAAGCTTTCTATTTGACTAAGTAAAAGGTAGTGATTGGTCAACGATGGGTTGTTAATAATTTGGTGGCCTTTGGGATCCTGGACCAACTACTAGGTTGGTTATCATTATAGCTGAGTAGTTGCCACCATGTAATCACTCTAGGTGACTACCCAGCTTTTCCACATCCCATCACCAGTGCAGTAAGCCAAGCGAGGGCGCTCAGTTCATCACTGCTTCCGCTCTACATCAATAACATTACCAATATTGTAAAACACAGTAGACAATTTTTCTTCTCCGATAATATCAACATCGTCTATAAGCTTCGGCGTGACCTACTTCACGGAACACTATTGCTCATTCAAGATGACTTATATTCCATTGAGTCATGGTGTCATACGTGTATGATGAACCGTTCACCTAAGAAATCATGTGTCATGTCACACGGCTGTTCCATTCCTGAAGGATCTATCGCACCAAACAATGAACATGTGCCTATACAACTGGTCACGCGTGATTTCGGAATCAGCTATTCATCTACCTTCAATTTCTCGGAACAGACCCAATACCAAGTGGCACATGCCAGCAAAACCCACACAACCCATGATAGAGTTGAGCTTTTCAGGCTACTCACCCGCCCCATCATCGAGTACTGCAGCATAAAATACAGTAGTATTAGAGTGACAACATTGCTGTGGAACACATGCAGAGGTGGTTAACCAAATATCTGCTTGGTTAGCACTCTACCATGAAGTACCGAGAGCGCCATAAATTGCCACCTGTCCAATAGTAGATGTTGGCCTAGCTCAAAATGTCTCACACGGTCACATGAGTGTAGAACGACCGTATTCATGCATCTGAGTACATGTGTACTTGCCAGTGTCGTCCATTGTGAAAACGCTGAATCATGCGTGCAACTGGTCTGACCAAGGAGAGTGCAACAGGTGCTTAGTGTCATCTCAGCTAATGACAAAGGGGACAAATCTAAACTTTTTATATTCTAGTATCTTATCGTATCGAAACTCTATACTGCCTTTCCTATCACGTTTGCTAATAGACACAACAGGGGAGAAACTCCGCTTTCGCGACCGCATGCTCGAATGAAGATGTCAATTTTCGTTTCCGCTTTTAAGTATTATTTCTCAATGATGCTTTGTTGTCTAATAATCAACATTATTGGTGTAAATGTGCTGGAAATGCACCCATACGGTTGGATAAAGCTTACTTTGATGTAACTTGCTAACGTTGAAATAGTTAGTTTCGCTGTAGTACAGTAGCGTGGCAAATAGCAGTTATTGTGTATAAAGAAGGCCACAACACAGGGCAGGGATTTTCAGAGAATTAAGATCACACTGTAGGACACTTCTGCCGAGACAAAAATAGGATTCCAACGCTGAAATTACCGTTTGGATCCTCTCCATCGCTGGCATTAATGAAAGCCATCTGGTTTTCCCGTATCCTAGAATGCGTTGGTATTCCACCATTGCAGAGTCACAGAGTACATTTAGTTCTTCAACACGAACAGTGTAAATAGAAAACAGGAATGTATTTTCGCCACAACTGTTTCAAGATCAATAGAAAGATAGTCACCTGGCGTTTGCAATGTGTCATGGACAATGTGTGACAAGCAACCGATTCCTACAAGTGCTTTGAAGTGTTTCGCTAATCGAAGATTTCAATTTCGCAAATACATTGTTTGGTCCTCTTCTCTGAACGTCACTGAAATTTGTGTTGGTGTTGTCAGCACGAAATCCCACAATGAGCGATTGCAAGTAGCTTTGGCCGTCGCAAGTGTAGGAAGACGTATACCTTTCTATCTGTGATGTCAAACCTCGTATACTATTCTAAGGGCAGATTTGAATCCTCCTGGTGCTCACTATCGACAATATGAGCCATAATGGAGCTGTCAATGGCCCCAGGACCACATTAGTGCAACCAATGTGGGCAGTCTTCATTCACGCATTTGGACAAGAGCCGCGCTGCAAGACCGATATACGTTGCTTCACAGGCGCACTCGAGCTGATAAATAATCATGGAGGCGGTCAGCATGGTCAGCTTATCTTTGTTTTGTGAACGGAAGAGTGGTTCAGTCGCCTCATGCTTGCCACTTTTAACGTCTGCCATCACGCTTCACTCAGCTGGACTGTGTGAATCGAGGCTAATTATCGATCGCACACCTCACCTCAGGCAGTCGGGAATGTCACACCACCGTGTATCGGAGCACTGATTCAGTAGCACCCTAGGTCCCATACACGACATGCGTCTGTAGCACTCGCTCACCACTGCATAGCCAAGTTGATTCGGGTCGCTTTGTTAAGGTGAGGATACGTCTCAGCTGTCAGGGCGGTAGGGCAATAGCAAACCACCATGTTTCTACGTTGTGACTCCCCTACGATACTCGGCGTGAATTCGCAGACTGGCACTTCAGGTAAGCAAACCACAGCCCTAATACAGGCCTAGTACGCGGCTGAGCTGTGTGCTACACTGTTCACACTTCGGTTGTTCGGGTGACATCCACTGAGGCCCCACTCGCTATCGGTACAAATGCCCAAAGCAGAATACGTAAGTGCCGGACATGTGGGCGAAGTGACCAGACACGGGCACGGCCACAATCATCGGACAAATTATTTCGCAACAAGACAAGCGAATTCACCACACCGAATGGCGTCAAATGCATGGAGGACTTGCTGTTTGGTTTAAATAGGCATGATGACATATTTTCCCAGATCGTCCTGTAAAGCTCATTGTGCCAACACCAAATGACACGAAGAAGTTCGTATGTGCGCCACTCGTTCGAAGTAATAAACAGGATAATGACAGTGTATGGAGAAGAAAACGACTGCAAGCACATCGCCAATTTACCTCACGTTAAATTGAACACTTGCCGCAATTGGATAAAAGTGCTGGAGTCGACCGAACCAGAAGGTCAACACCGGGGTGCTCGTCGCAGAACGATGACAGAGAGCCACGTTGACTCTGGTTGATTGGGTGTCGGCGGAACCCACCATAGCCCTTGCAAAACTCCACTTGCGCTTGAAACCTGAGTTCGACGTTAAGGTCTGTACCAGTACTGTCGTCAGATACCTCGACGGACGATTGATAACGATGAAAAAGTTACATACAATTCCTGAATCCCTGTACACGCAGGGGAACAAACAGCGACGGAAAATGTTCGTCCTGTAGCTATTACATTTTCAAGCGGAGGGAAGGGAACCGATGTGGATCGAGGAGACAAACTTTAATCTCTTTTGCGCAAGAACTCGGGGCCGTTCACCACGTGGGAGCCGAGCACAGTGTACTGTGGCAAACAGTAGCGGGTAAAATGTGCACCTTGTCGGAGCCATGACAAAGGACGCATTGATAGCGTTCTCCGTCTTACGTGGAAGGTACAATAAACAAAGGTTTGCGCAGTGGCTGTGACAGTTGCTAGATGCGCTAGATGCGGATGATTTGTGACAACGCGCCGTGCCACACAGATTTGGAAAAGTTGTTCCAGGAAGAACAGTACCGATCAGGGAGGATGTTATGATTATTCCCATACTCTCCTGCGCTGAACCTTATCGATGGGATCTGGAGTGTAATCAAAAGCTATGTCAAGCAAGCGATGAGGAGCAGGTATGGGGAAATGCTCCGAGGGGACCCTGATTGTGTTCTCAGCCAAAGCGAGTGGCGCATCAGATTCCTAGTAGGTTGTGTCAGAGGTACGATCATGTGTGACACCGCGCCACTGCGAGAACATGGTTCAGCACGTGACAGGAAATTACGGACCTGCTATTCATATGTCCGACTTGTAACTAATTTGCATCTGATTAACGTATAATTTTATACATAGAAATGGTGTTTTCCTTTGTTCATCGCCGAGTGGTTGCGTGGAATACTACATGCCCCAATTGCAATATGCAGGTTCGCGATTTTGGAACACACTGGCGCTGGTTTAGAAAGAAGTGCGCAACGTCGTTCAGCGTACCGGTTTCCGTATTTGTGCCGTGAAATACGTATTGCGATATGCTTTACTGATAACACATAAGCTGCGATGTGGTTCATCGGAAATGCTGGCTCATTTCTCGTCGTAGATTTCGTAGCAGTTTACGTATGCATCACCGAGGTATCAGTAATGGGGTGTGTGCCGTTCTGCAGAGCAGTGATGTAGCAAGCTTGAGGACTATGGGTATAGGATAATCGTTTGCACGAGGAAAGGAGCGCCTCACTAAATCCCTTTTGATTGATGCGGCGCGCATGATACGATAAGGGTATTCGGGGGAAGGTTTCGCGGTATAGTATTGGTAACAGTTCCGGATTGCGTAGCTATCGCTTAGAACCTGTTTATTAACAAAGCTGAGGGCAGCGGTGTCAAGCGGAAGATATGTGGAGAATTGCGCGTACTCGCTTAGGTAGTATTCTTAGCCTACCTAGATATGTATGGCTGCACAGGAGAGGAATGGTTTCATCAACATACTTAGCATCAGCACCGCAGGTTATGGCCCGTAAGTGGGGCTAGATTGTTGGGCTGCAAACCACTCGATGTTGGTCACGTGACATGCTCACATCACTGATGACGCAGCATAAGTTGACTTCCGCTGTCCGAATGACTGAACATGGCAGATGCTAACCTTTCCAGCGGTTTAGTCACCTTCCGGTTACCTGAAACAAAGTGTGATCCTGGGGCACGTAGCTTTAAATCCGTCAAAATATAAACAAGTCAGTATTGAAAACAGCCTGGGGAACCAGGAGCCAGGTAACGGATACCTCAAATGGTTCCGCGCTAGAGCCGAACGCAATACCCGTACCTCGGAATGCCGTACGAAACATAGGCTGTGCCTAACTGTATACACGTCAAAGTCCATGCTATCTAGCAAGCAGTCCAGTACGTAAGCAACAACTAATTTCAAACGGCTTGTGATCACGGTGACGCACGTTGCACTAACTGCCATGTAACGCAAAGTTTCAGAACGCAAGTCAAGCACCATGGGCGGTGCACCGAAAGAAAATGGTCACGAGTACGATACAGTTTGTTGTGCAGTGGGACATTCTGTTACAACCGCCACGTTGAGCAGTGTCTTCTTGCCCTCCGATTTCGTGCATAACGGTCGACGCAGAGTCTTTAGAGGAATACTATTGCTTGCTTGTGTCACAGGGCATCCGACTGTAAACACATTGTCCGCGTGAATCATGACAGCGCGATCCAACGCTTTTGTCAAGGACAAATCATTGCTATTACTGACCATACTTGTGTGCAACCAATAGAGCAGGGACAGGTGTGGAGCGGGAAAATTACTCCAATTTGCTCAGTTCTTGAGTTTTATTAAGGCTGGGGGATTGCCCACAGCCGTTTGTTCATTTAGCTTGCTCGTGTATTGAATGACATAGGTAGCCTTCTCTGATCTGTCAAAAACGCCGCCGATGGCTTTGTTGTTCTTGAATCGTTCGGACTACCTAGCTGTGGGGTAATCGTAATAAAAGATATTCGGAGCGAGGGCGTGAAATCGACAAAGCGTCAAGAGCACAGCTCAAGCCGCTGGGCAATTAAGCGGCGCGACGACCCAGGCAGTGGGCAATTAGACGGTGAAAATGTAACATATTTATGATAAAAGAATTGATATTTTGAAAAACTGGTCAATAAATCGGGGTGGGCTATGAACGGCGTGGGCAATGAAGCGGGTTCCATTGTGTAACACATGTGTCTGTTAGAGAAGAGACAGCAATCAGCAAAGCATGAACTTCCCTAACCGTACGATTCCTCACAGAGGGCGGCGAGCAGATTTAGTGCATCGAGAAATTTCGTTCTCACGCCATATACTTACCAGGTTGAAAAGTTGAGCTCATATGTCACGATGATAGGTTAAATATCGCAAGATGGTTCCCTGTACCATTTCCGTGGATCCCACTTCCCAGCTACGTATTGCAATAATACTTCCCTCTCAGAGTACATAAACGGATCATCGTTGTATTTGTGCACTAGTGTTTGTGGCTTGAATCCTAACAAAATACGAGACTTGCCAAGCACTCTTTTCATTGCCCGTGCTATTATATTCTTCCCTGTAAGTGTCCCTCCAACTCGAAATGCAGCCAGTTCAATCGTGGCACATGCACTAAGACTGTCATATTATTGACCATGTGCAGTTGTCAGTGTGCATTTTCACAGTCAGGCAACGACACTGTTCTTCAGTCAGAAGAGTTATTGCGCTGCGGTCATCGCATCTGTGAGCACCTGATCAACACCGGACATCAATGTCGTGTTAAATACTCATTTACGGTTCTCCTAGTTGCCTCATAGGGATGCTCAAAGGGACTTAAAATGCGCTTCCTGACTATAGCTGCAGCTCTTGTTATCGGACGCCTTCAGCCGGAATTATGCAAGCAGCTAGTTCTCGTGCAAGCGCTAATTCTGAACTGGTCCTCACGCAGTTAGCAGGCCTCAAGGTCACCGGTCCGTCCTGACTCGTTTGAATCTGTCATTGATTGCTGTACATAATAGGTTCCCAGTTTAACAGTTTCCCCTATCATCTGACGTCCTTGTCCTTCTACATAGCTAGCAATAGCTTTATGCAAGTTTTATTTATCTGCTTCATAATTGTAGCGCCTGACGATGTTTATCGAAAAGAAATTTCTTCGCATTTGTTCTCTTCATGTCTGAATGGGCATAATTTATGAATATAAGAATCTCCATAGTACTGTTTCTCAAAGGGTGGTCCGCAGATGCCCAGGGTGTACGTGGGATACTTCCAGGGAATCCGCGTGATCTCCCAGTGTTACAATTCTATCAGGAAATTTTATGGACGCGATCAGTCTACTTCACAAATTTATGACAAACATGCTGTGAAAATTCTTAAATCAAATCTAACGGTTTACATTATAGCCTTGTGCATTGCCCATGAAAACATACCTCTTCCAAGGAGGGAGCTTGTTTTGGCTGGGAGTTAAAATGTGAGCAAACGAGGCTTTCCAAGTTCAGAAAGGTCATGTGCTAATTTCACCGTAATGTTATGGGCAGTCGCTGGATGGGTCATTCTACGTCCGCTCAAGCTCACATAACCCAGACTTTGTCCCTCGAGGGACAGCAAGAAGTATGCCATACGATAGGGCTCAAGTTTGCGAAAAATAAGCAAACCGGAAGGAGAAATCCGTTTGCGGGATCGCGTCCATGGAAGCTCAGAAGGAAAGGGTGGATATTTCTTTGTTTAACGCATGTGCTCAGCCGATTCCGCGAACTCGAGGGAAACTACATCACCGACGTTACAAAAGGGTGACACTTTCTGAAGTGTTCGTCCCTCGCCTGGATGGACACTTGATTCCCAATCAAACCCGAATTCGCTGGCCCCTCACAGGACAGAAAGAAGACCGGATCGGACGAGCAGAGCAACAGGAATGAATTAGGAAATCACACCGTTCAGTATAAAGGTAAAATGGAAAGTCCGTGAATAGTATATTTAAAGCGACCGTGGAAAGCTCTGGAAAGGTTAACTTACAGCCAATAGAGAAACTTCAACCTAGCGTTCATTGGCCGCTTCTCCTGGTTGGCTCTCTGTTCGCCCCAATCAGGGCGGATGAGTTTGGATAGCCGGCCGAGGCGATGGGGTCCTGGCTAATTCGACTCGTGTATTCCTTCCTAACACTTCTCCCCTTTGAGTTGTGTTGTACGATTTCAGCTTAGGGTTGACTTGCATGGGTGATACGAATTTGCGTCGCCGCTTCGGCCGCTAGGTTTCGGGGTGAATTTTGTGCTTGCAGTGTTGGGGCATGTTAGGGAGTCTTCGCTTCACCGGCGTCGGCCAGGATGTCCAGAGGTAACTGCGTTGCTGGTACTTGTTGTTGCACTTGTTCCCCATTCCGCGCCTCTAGCAGCTGATTGGCACGTTTTACCCAAACTGTCGTCCCAAGCTGGATATCGTAGATCACGTTACCACGTTTGTATAGCACATGGCTCTCTTGAACAACCGTTCAGAGATCGACTGGCCTACATTGAACGGCCTGGAGCAGCACGATGTGAAGGCAGATCTGGCGGATAAGCCGACTCTGGATGAGACGCAGAGAGCACTTACTCAGCTGCGAAACGGCAAGTGTGCCGGAGCCGACGGGATCCTGCCTGAAGCATTGAAACACAGCGGGCCCGCGTTGTTGACTGCGCTGCACCACTTGGTGCAACGTGTATGGATTGAGGAGGTGCCTCCTGAGCTGAAGGATGCTCTTGTGCTACCACTGTACAAGGGCAAAGGGCACTTGAGCACCTGTTACACTACGGATAGTGGCTTAAGAACAACGCCTCGGCTGGCATGGTCACCATTTGAAGCGGTGCCGCGTAGGTTTGGTAAGCTAACATACATATCAGTTGCCTTACAACGGGTGAAATATAACATAAATATGACAAGCCAAGATTATAATAACCTGACTGTTGGTCATCTAAACGGCTTCTGGCATCCTGGTAATAGGGCATGTGTCTAGGGTTCCTGAGTACATACAAAGTAAGTAATGATGGGCCCAATGCAACCAGAGAATCAGCATAAACATAATGCTGGTGACTGGTGATAACTGCAGAAGTGATGGTGAACGAGAACACGGTTACATGTCTATAATGAGAGAGAGTGTGTTGAAAGGGTACAGAAAGCTGCAATCCATCCCGATGCAACAGACTATTGCCATGTTACAACGGATCCAAATGTTACATAGTGTCTTCGTGACAAGTTCAACAACTGGTTGTATCGAGCTTTTTCTCCAGACACACGATAAAACTGTACTGTTGTAACAAACCAGCGCAGAATCATCGATTCAAGAGAGTAAAACAGGTGTAACTCACTTGATCTTCCGTTATGGCTATGAATTCCACCACTCCATCACCATAACACACCAACAATAAGTCGGTACCAGGTATTCTGGTCAGGCGTATGCACTGACTTCCCCGAAGCAGAGGATAGCTTTTCAGCGGATTCAAGATGGAGGACCGTTGGGAAGTCTACATAAAGAAGCACATGAAACAGGCTTCATGAGGAAACCACCTGTTACCGAAAAAACAAACATTCAGACGGGAGCCGTTTAGGCCATCCCGTACCGGACTACGTGTCACATTTCGTAAGATTTTAGGAACAGCTTTTACAGCAAATGTGCCGGAAGTTCATTTTCATAACCTACTGTTGCTTCGATAGATTTCGCATATACAGTTAATGCTCAAACTGAACGAAATCAGCTGGATTGAACAGCATGTAAGCAATTTGGGTCAGCTTCAAACAGTCAATAATGTTACTCGCGCTTATAAAGGTTACCAACACCAGACTAGTACGAGTAAACTCGAGACGCCCAAACTTCTAGTGTAATGATCAACGGTGACATAGACAGCGGGATAGTGCTCCAGAGCAAGGTCTTCTATCAGTAAAGGTGCA
This sequence comes from Dicrocoelium dendriticum, assembly GCA_944474145.2. Taxonomy (NCBI): domain Eukaryota; kingdom Metazoa; phylum Platyhelminthes; class Trematoda; order Plagiorchiida; family Dicrocoeliidae; genus Dicrocoelium; species Dicrocoelium dendriticum. The sequence continues at coordinate 177,563,295 of OX104064.1, forward strand.
TCCCATTTCTCTGTTCTGCACGTACTGCGAACCAGCACACCTTCACACAAAAAGCAGGTTGAGCAAATGGCTTGGGTCAATCAACGAGATAGTTCTTTGGTGAGATTGAAGTCTCTGTGATCCAGAAGAGAAAAGCCACGCATCGCAAACATGCAAGCCGCGTGCAGTACCACCAAAGGGGAAAACTTGTCGAGAATGAAAGATGTTGAAATGGAACACAATCCAGCAATACTTAATGAGACAGCAGAAAACTAAAATCAGTGGGCGGCCAGCAGAATTGAAAGTATAGTATGAAGAGAGGTGAGTTCTGCGGCCGTTGACGGATTCCGAATAACCTCCGGCTCGCACCTCCCTGCTTTTCATGCTCACGTCGTATACAGAAGCACTTGGTTTTATATTTGCAAGACGGACAGTGAGGCAAGAAAGAATAACCACCTCTCTTGGAGACTTGCATTCCATTGTCAGTTTTAGTCCTGTTTGCAATCGTAGCTGTGATTAACACCGATGATCAGTGACTTAGATGACAGCCGTTCGCTTTGAATTAAACAACGGTTCCTGTTGATATTACGGGTTGCGGTCTAGATGCAAGTCATTAATCAGACACGACGAGCAAACAATTAGATGGGCCCAGGGGAAGAATGGCAAGGAAGGTAGTATAACAAAAGAATAACAATCAGTAAGGTGGAACCACCTGTCCTCCATGTGATTTGGGATAGCGGCAATCTGGTGGGCGCTTTGTCTGCAGTACAGCAAGCCAGACTATCTTGCCGTACATGAAATAATTTCGTTATTTCACGTGGTCCACTGTATCCGGTTTGCGTTATCTTGGTTTCTTAAAAGGACTTCGTGAGAGGTGTACGGAAGGGAAAACAAGTGAGTAAGGAGGAGTGGCTAACTTACTTGAGCGGTATCCTGTCGAAATGTGAGAACAGAGGCAAACAGAAATTGATGAGTTCCGCCGCCCTTAACAGAAGAAAACAACAACAACAACAACAACAACAACAACAGCAAAAATTACAAGAAACCCGAAGTTGAACAAAGCTGCACACCCTACCCATCGCACCTCAGTGCTGTCTTGCGCATCTGGTACGCTGATGGATGCAGTGGCTGAGGGTGTCAGTCGTAATGTCACCCCGGTCACAGCTCGAGCTCGTCGGCTTGGTCTACGATGTGTGATGACTTGCGGTTGGGATTGGTACTGGAGCGAGCCGGATTGTTCTGTATATGTGCTGGTTGGCAGCCCAGACGATGCTGCTACAGATGTATGGAAAGATATGGAGCTACCGGCCAGGTGACGGGAATGTCCCATGAAGCCCACACGTGATGACGTGGAAGCAGGGACTGGCAAAGGCTAGTTATAAACCAAAGTAAACATGTAAACTTGGAATCTAAATGCACTCTCAGTGTGAAATCGAAAGAAGCAATGCTAATATCTCGCTAAGCCTAGCTTCGTGGCCAATGCAAACGTCCGGCGATCGACTGACGCGTTCATTATACATAATTGTCCAATATCTACGAATGCCGGAAAGCAACAGACAATCGCTGCACACTGCAGACGTTTACGGTGTGGGTAATAGGTAGGCAATAACAGCGAGTTCCACGATGGAGTGGGATCGGAAGTGCGTCCGTAGTTGCAACCATCTCGTTTAGAAGCACATGTCGAGGTGGAGACAGAGATAAACTATAACATTTCTCAGCTATTATAAGCCATAGGGCATTCAGCTTCAGCCGTAGGAATTACGACTTCATCTAACACTCGTACAAGTTCTCCCGTCCATGCGTCGGTGGTTGCTTTTGCGCTCGCTGCCGCGTAGCTCTCTTTTTGGTTATGTGCCGTCAGCCAATAGGAGGTCGGATTTAGGTATGGAGAGAAATCTAATCACCGAGGGGGCGAAAGGGTGCCGACCGCAAATGCTCGAGTGCAATTCCTCCCCAACGCGATGACGGATGGCAGGACACGTGTGCGATTAGTGAAGCGTTGGATCAGCGGATGCGTGGTTGGATGAGGTTGAGACACTGTAGGATAAGGGGTAGGAGCATGCCCCATGTTATCCATTTAACAAATCCTGCTGGTGAAAAAAACTGCTATTTGTTTCTCATTCCACAACACAGCCGGTAGCCAGTGTCCTTGCGCCTAAAGTTACCAGGTGCTTGCAGTGGTGTAGTAACTAGTCTTGCTGCCCGGGACGGACGTGCAATTGCCGCCCCTCTGGCGGTTTTAAATCCGTAGACCCTCATAATTTCGGACAGCACTTAAATACTTTGTTTCATACAACAACAAGCGAAGACCCAATTATACAGTACTTCCGTAGATTCACGAGTTTTCGTTGTTACCGTACTCGTGAACAAGATTTAGAAATACACTTTTCGCGCATTACTTGAGGAAGTAGCATTGATAACACTCTCCATAGTGAAGTTCGCTATCTATGTTGAGAACTGTGACTCCGTGAGCCTAGTCTGTTTTCATGACGATTGTAGGTAGTTCGTTATAAGCTTAAGTTTTGAGAATGCGCTCTCACAGCTAGCTATGCTAAAAGTTCGGTGAGAAATATACGCAACAGATACTGCAAGTGACATTTCGGTATGAGGTTTAAAAGCCCACAAGGCCCATCAATGTTGTCTTCTTAATGAAGCTTTCACAACATACCACAGTTTTCTCTTTTTCGGCAAGGATTCCGATTTTTTCGTGTCTTCGTTGAATTTATTAAACGGACAACTATACTTATTATCAAGCTGATTTAACGGTGTAAGGAAAGCTAATGTGTTTGCAAGGTCATGAATTTGCTGCAATCTATGGCGTTTCATTAATCAAAATGTCTATGTGAGACAACATTTCCCGTTTTAACTCTGCATCAAATCTCATCGATAAATCCAAAAAGTATTCACCGCCCATTCGTTTCTTTTGTCCGATTCGACGCCACATGCATACCTATAAAGCAGCGTAGTTTTTTGGTTTCATCCGTTGCAATGTGCACCAGTTTCGTTCTAGTCTGAAGTAGGCAAACTCTTAAGGCTGTAATATTGTTACAACTTCGCAGATCCAGTCCATTTCTTTAAACATACCTGTGCATTTTTGAATTCTATGAGAGCAGATCCCTACATTCTAAGATACAGAATAAACGGAAACGACTGTACCGAGATGAGAAGTAAAGATGCGGCTGATCTTATGATTGTATTTTCTCCTTATTCTGTGAAATGTGTCAGTGAAGTGAAGTTTCAAGTATTTCTTCACCACAATATATAGAGCACCTGCTCGACTACTCCATCTATATTTTACAGTCATCTGATACTCACATCGGTGACTTGGACCAAGGCATTCAAGTAATGTTCAAATGAACAAAGAATGATACTAGCCGGTCCATGGTACGAACAATGTGATAGATTGAACCTTCGCGGAAGCTACATAAACACGGAATGGTTTGCGCGTGACACAGATGTATACTTTGAGCAGAGGTCACAGATACGCCTCTGGACACCCATTCATCAGCGTGCCATAACGACGTCATTATCAAACGTTTGACAACGACACTCGTCAATGTGAATTCCATCCTACTCCGATCCTCGCAAAACCAGTGCAGAACTTTCCTCTGCCCTTTTGCTGTTGGTCTCAACGAAGTTGAGAAACGGCTCCTCTCCCCTCATTTCATTTTCACTCACGTGATTTTTGTGAGATACATCGAGCGTGTTATCGAAAACCTACCAAACATAATTGCTTTCATTGACCTAATCTAACCTTTACTTTCTCACCTGGGTGTACCAAAATGGCCAGCAATTCAGTTTGAACGTGGTGCGACAAAAGGTGCTGATTTTCCTTCCCAACGGAATTGTCACCAAATGTTCACGAAGAACTGGCACATACTTGGCCGACAAATGTACACATGCTGAAAAATTCCGTCAAATTTTTGCCTCCTTTGTCATCTTGGATGTCTTCTCGGTGAACACACAGTGTCATGCTTTGCTTGGTGAGAACCCTGACAATATCAAGTGTTCTAGCGAAATTTCACGTCACTGTTTTTCTACAACCACTTGCTCCATTTTGTCACATGCCATTCCTTCAACTAGCCGGATCGCTACCTCCTTGCGGTTGCGGAATGACTGAGCACGCGATTTACTAGGTTCGTGTTCACATGCTTTTGGATTTCGCTTCCATCAGTCGGAAAACTGGACTATCCCGTTGAAGACATCCTGCAGCGGAAACCACACAGGGCCTCTTTTGAAGGAGAATGCACCATGGGTGTCGCAATCTTTGCTCACCGTTTCGCAAACCCCGAAAATATCCAATTATTTTTGAGATTCTCAGCCTCTGGTTTGCATTCGTTCCAGATAGCACCAATTAGTAAAATCATGATAGATATGCGGAAGGTAGTACATCCGAGTCGGACATGTATAGTAAGAATTTCATGAGAAATTTTAACAGCCCACTGGCGGACATCCATCTAATTGCTTGACATGATTGTTCTCATAAGAAAATGTGGTTGTATTTCCAATTCTTCCACTTTATCACGCCTCTTCTGCGTCAGCAGTACAAAAATTTCCCGCTACATCCCTGCTGTCATTATCGCTTTCTGGTTGTCCGGATTTCAACATTTGCAGTACCAAGTTCCTCCTCGGTCATACTTTGATCGTCATCCTTCTCTTTTATCACTTCAATCATGGAAGTAATTTTGAGGAATTTACACTTGGTAGTAAACAACCATCCGTACTAAAAATGCCGCCCCCTGTCACATGCCGCCCGAGGCAGACCATCCCTCCTCTGCCCCCAATGCCACGCATCTGGATGCTTGTCCGAGCAACCATTTGCATGCGATGGGCACATTGCGCGCGCGTGCCAACAGGCGAAAAACGAGTGGCGCAGACTCGGTACGTCACTATTTGATATGGCCAAACGGCTAACTCGTAGGTAAATCGATGTACGTAGGCGAAGTCACTGATGTGACGACCGCAGCGTACGAAGCTTCCTGACATCAAGCAATAGCGATTGGCTATGTACCAACATGCGCACTGAGACTGTAATGCGGCTAATAAGGCGGCAGTCTTGGTGCATGTTCCACGGATAGCGCCGGTTGTTTTGCAAGCATGGGTGCCACTTACGTAGAATAAGCGAGTGAAATCAAAGCGAGAATACGCTTCATACACCAATGTAGGGTGAACATACAGCTCTAATGAGTTTGCACTGTAGCAATTTCCCGCGATTGGTGAGGGTGTGAACCATAATTATGCATGTACCCCTGCCGCGATGAACTTTTGATGTACTATGCTGTCCGCGCAACATGACGGCCAGTTGTCTTCTCTTGGCGTGTTTTTGGGTGCTCGCGGAGGCAAACAGTGAATATGATCACAAATGGCTTACCATGACCAAATATATTGTTAAACAATGCATAACATCTTTAATGCCTGTGTTCATTGTCTACATTTTTGTGAAACCTGTACGAAGTGCTTGCGCTTCACAGTCGCTCACAGCTAGATAGTTTGACATTCATCACTGTCTCGTCACATGATTATTTTGGACGCACGCATGACAGTCGTTCAGTGCCAGACCGCTCAGCATTCATGACTATGTCCTCTCAAGTGGTTGGCCAGTTTATCTATTGATCCTTTGCATCCCGGTTGCTCAGCTTTGTCAGTTTTTCAATGCAGCTAGTCTCGCGAGCTGGTGTTTTTGCTTCTCGTTCGGAATGGGTTCAGTTACAAGCAGGCGTTATGATAGACTGGTAACATGGATCCATGACTGTCACTTTGAAATTCCTTCAAGAAATGCTGTCCAAACAGCAATCACAGTTTGAGGCGTTACAACAGCGCTTGATTGTAACATTGACAACACGGATGTCGTTACAGTCGGCATCTACGGATTGTACGATTTCCACTGCAGACAAGCTGGTGCACACTATGGCAGAATTTCACCACCAGCTGAGGATGACCTCCTTTTCGAAGCATGGTTTCGCCGCTATGAAGACTTCTTAAAAATTGTTGGGCGTGAGCTAGGCGATGCAGCTCAAGTACCTTTTCTTGTGAGGCAGTTGGGTCCAAAGGAGTATGAAAGTACTCCAATTACATTCTACCCAAGTACCCACGCCATATCTTATTGGACGCTACTGTGAGACACTTGACCAGGACTTTCGGTCCTAAAACTTCACTTTGCAACCCATGTTTCCGATGTTTTCAAGTAGTTAAACACCAGGGGGATGATTTATGAGTTATGCAGCTATTGTTAACAGAGAAGGTGAACGTTTTCAGCTTAGCACATTCAAAAGTGATCAGTTTAAAAGGCTCATTTTTATGGATTACGTTCTCCAAAAGATGCGGAGATTCGAACACGTTTGTTATCTCGGTTGGAGTCCAATCCAGTAGTCTCACTACAGGAGCTGGTACAGGAATGTGAACGTATGTTGACACTGAAGCATTAGAAAGAAATGATCCAACGACACAGCGAGTATTGTGTGGTGGATGTTCATATTAATCCTACACTTCCCAGGTCATCACACAATTCCCTACGTCTGTTTGACTTCCCACGCCGCGGATGTCCGCCTAGTGCTTGTTGGCATTGTGGTCAGTGGCATTTCACTCGATTTTGTGAACGCACGATATATTTGCAAGCGCCGTGGGAATATGGGACATAAGGAAACCAGATGTTTGCAGCGAGCCTCTGGAAGACCGTCACGAACCAAAACTCCAAGTTTGCAAGTTGCGTTTCAAATCTGGTGTTTGCGACCATTAGCCCAAACTATCAGTCACTACGGAAGTATGTTACAATTGCGATAAATGCTGTTTCTGTCCGGCCTTAACTGGACACGGCTTCCGATATTACAATAATCTCTGAGTCGACAAGGAGCAAGCTCGGTAAACCCGCATGTGTTCAAAATTCTCAGGTCGCTCACGATGCGTGCGGTTCGGAAGTACCCTTTCTTGGACAGTTCAATTGTGAGTTTGCACTTCGTGATTTGCATGCTAATGTTGTTTGTTACATTACACGTCATGGACATTTGAATTTGTTAGACGTAGAGTGGACAGACAAGCTTAATTTATAGAGCATACCCTTGAACAGTATTTGTGAAAACCCAGATAGTCTTTCACTGTGTCCCACCGATGTTCAGTGTTCGGTTGCACCCGTAAAGTTTAGAGACGGCGCAGAAGTTTTATCACATTTTGCCTCTAAATACGCCGGTGTGCTTGCAGAGGGTCTTGGAATGTGTTCTAAGATAAAAGATGTGTTGTACCCGCCTACCGGTGTAAGTCAAGAATTTTGTCCCAAAAGACCAGTACCATACGCTGCCGTTGATGCAGTGGATGCTGAAATTAGTCGACTGGAGTCCATGAGCGTCATCAGTTCTGTAACCTACTCAGCGTGGGCCGCTCCTATTATAGTCATCAGGAAGGCTAATGGCAGTTTGCGTATTTGTGTTGATTTTTCTACCCGATTAATTAACTCACAGGAAACGCATAAATGTTCCTTACCTGTTCCTGAGGATTTGTTCGTAAAGCTTAATGAAGGAAGACTCTTAGCTAAAATGGATCTTTCTGATGCATAGTTGCAAGTAGTGGTTGAGGAGCGCTCAAAAGAACTGCTCACTATTAACGCTCATTGAGGCTTGTATCATTACAGTCGGTTACCTTTCGAAGTAGAATGTGCTCCAGCGATCTTTCAACAAGTGATGGACGCTATGCTATCCGGATTACAGTGTGCCATGGCGTATTTGGATGATATAATAATTGTAAGCTCCACCACAAGTGGTGGATTAAAGGTAGATACTACTGCGCCGGGCATAAGTAGTGTGGTGGTGCAAGATGACACACCAACAGCGAGCCCTGCCGACTTCCCCAAAGTGGAAGATGACATCAGGATTACAGTTCCATGCGCACGAGGAGTGAACATAGAGGCAAGCACCAGTTGGGGAACACTCCATGGAGATCACGCAGATGAGCGGACGTCTCCAAGGTATGAACGAACACACCTAGTGTACGCCACTTTAGGAATAAACAATTACCGCTTGCCCCTTGGGTTCTAACACACTGAAGATCATCACACCTATCTGAACGAAGTATTCTTCAGGGTAGACTCATATAGATTTCGTGTAAGTTCAGAGAAATACGAGCTTATGATGCCCAGTATCACTTGCCTTGGCTCCGTTATAGACATTTCCGGTCATCAGCCGTTCCCAAACAAAAGAAAAGCCATCATGTTAGCTTCACACCCCATGAACAAAACTACTTTTCAGTCTTTCTTGGGTCTAATTAACTATTATCACAACTTTGTCTCCTAGATGCACGAATTCCGGGCCCCACTAAATGCACTTTTGCCCGAGTCAGTGTGGTATTGGTCATTGCAGTGCCAGAAAGCCTTTTATGACATTAAACAATTTTGCTCTCCGGTCTCCTTTTAACTCATCACAACCCAGGATTATCAATAATTGTCGCTGCTGATGCTTCGTAAAATGGTATCAGTGGTGTCTTGATGCATCAGTTCCCGAAATAACATTAAAAGGCTGACGCATGTTTCCCACGCGTTGACAGCAGCAGAAGAGAACTACAGTCAAGTAGAGAAAGAAGGATTAGCGTTCGCTTTTGCGGTTGGGAAATGTTATAATATGGTACCTAGGCGCAAATTTGCTTTATGCACAGATCGTAAACCTTTGCTATCTATTTTCGGCACCAAACGAGGAATCCCCGTGCACACGGCAAACAGATTACAGCGTTGGGTAACCACCCTATTAACATACGATTTCGATTTGCCTTTTAAAGGTACCTCTTCGTTTGGTCATGCTGACTGATTATCTAGACGGATAGCCGACCGCAAGTCCAAGACACCGGATGAAGATATGGTTGTGTCCAGCCCTACCTTAGATCCCGAGAATAGACAAGTATTTCAAACATCAGTACGTCAATTTCCAGTAACAGCAGACGCAGTTAGAATAGAAACAGCGAGAGATCCCTGTTACCACGCTTTATGGGGTACCTTAGCACTGGTTGGCCTGCACGTCCCTTGGACAGCTATGATGAGCAGTTTCGTAAAAGCAAATTCCTCCTAACCACCATTGATGGTTATTTGATCTTATCTGACCGAGTGTTGATTCCTAAGAAACTACAAAAGAAGATTCTCAATCAGTTCCACGTAGGTCACCCGGGAATCAGTCGTATGAAATATATAGCCCGCAGCTATGCCTACTGGCTATTTGTGGACCAAGATATTGAAAATATGTTTTGTTCCTGTAACAGCTGCCATATGGCAGCAAATCTACCTGTCATATGTGAGCTTCATTGTTGGCAAACTCCAAGTGGACAGTGGTCTCGCATTCATATTGAAGTTGCCGGACTCTTGGAGGTTTTCCACTATCTGGTACTTGTCGATGCATACTTAAAGTGACTTGAAATTTGCAAATGAGATAGACAACCACTTCCGCTGTCTTGTTACACCGAATACTTATAAATAATGTGTCAACTGTACGCCATAACGGCACTTCGCTGCCGCGCGACCACCAGCAGTTGTGCGCGGGCTGAGTATATCGCGAGGAGGCCCACCCCTATGCGGATTAGAACCAGTGACCATTTGATTGCAACCCACGCGTGAAGACCACTCGGCCACCGGCCGACTGGCTACTAGCAACGATTCACTGCAGTTAGGTGGGATGGCTTCTGCCTTTCGGACCTGTTCGAACAGTGAGGTCAGTGCTTTGTAGAGGACAGGCATTCTTACATAGCGCAGGTGTGTTAATCCGGGCCAGCCGCACGAAAACTCTTAAGGACTGTGATCGCGTTTCGGACCTTAGCCTCGGACACAGGCACTAAACTAACCGATAATGACTCGGCCTGCAACACCTGATGAGGTCCAGAGGCAGGAGGATAACTGAACTGCTCTCAGAAAGAGCTCCGCAAAACCAGTCATATGGCACACTGCGCGATCTGTCTCGCTGACACCTGATTTCCTGGTGCCAGTGTTGTTGGTCACCTGGAAAAGCTTTGCGATAATTGCCCTCGCCAAGCGAGGGAGACGCTTGGTACGCCTTCCGATAAACTTCATCGAAAAACGACAGCGCCCCAAGGCATGCTCAGGGTAGACGCAAGTATTCCAGCAAGAACGACAATCCAGGATGGAACTATGCGACCTGTAACTTACGGGTCCATCGCTAGTCAGCTATAAGTGGATGCCAAGTGACAATTCGACGCCCACTGTGTCTAAAAGCGGTGCTGCTAACAAACAGCCGTTTATCCGCACACAACTGCAACAAACACTCGCCGTTGTCCGTACGGTCGGAGTTAAGTCCATACTTACCACCTAGCAGAAAAATGCAGGCATCAGTTGTACACCGGCACCCAGTACTGACACTTCGCTGCTGCGCAAATACCACATGTCGCACGCGGGCTAAGGATACTGTGAGGGTCGCCCTTCCCTACACAGACTGGAACCCGCGCCGTCAGATTACAAGACAAGCTCCTTAACTTGAGACCACGGGCCGGCGGCACCTAGCAGAGCTTCTGAAGTGGTCAGACGACCCACTTGGCCGTACATGTTCCCTGAAAGAACTCTGAGAAGTGAACTGGTGAAACTGCGTAGCAGCATATTCAGTTCATGGTAGAAAGCGCCCTTGGCAGCATTAGAACTGTAGTCCGTAGGGGCATAAGCGGAAACCACAATAAACCGTCCAGTGTTACTTCGAGAATCAACACTAATGGCTATCATTTTAATTTATTCGCCCAGTGGGTGTCACCAAGCGGACTGCACACAAAAGGCTGTTAACCGGAACCTATTGAACCAAAAAAGCCTTGGAGCTTAGAATGATGCCCACCCCGGCTTGACCAGTGATTACCTCAACAGCGTCTCAGGAGGTGTGCAACCAGTAACGAGGACAATGATGGCTTCAATTAATTCAACAACACAGTGAGAGTCATTGATACTGGTTTCAGGCAGAGAACACAAGTCAATACCCAGCGTGTACCAGGGGCGTGCGAGTGCAGCCTGTTGGCCTATTTGTGTAAGATTGGGAAAGTTGAACGCAGCCAGTATGTCCGAAACTAAGAGCAGTGACCCTAATGGGGTTGTTGAATTAACTGCACCCTGTTTATCCCCTCGTTTTTGGTTGCACGCATCCGGAGACGCCGATGCAGCACTCACGGGTCAAGTTGGTGTACGTATCATTCTAAGCTCCAAGACTGAGCCATCGCTGGTTGAATGGATTCGGGTGAACAGCCGTTTATGTGCAGCCCGTTTGACGACATCAGCCAAAGTTAATTCACGAAGTATTACAAAACGCTGTTTGTTTGTGATTTCCGCTTACGATCCCACAGACTGCAGTTCTAAGGCTGTCAAGGACACACTGTATAATGAAATGAACGCGCTACTACTCAGTGCTACTAGTTCAGATGTTATATCACTTGAAGGGGATATGAACGCACAAGTACGGCGTATGAGCTCTTCAGAAGCTCAGCTTGGTAGTAATTATGGGCTTAACCGAACGAACTGACAACGACGAGCGTCTGCTGCAACTGGGTGCGACGCACCCGTTATTTCTTAGTAGCACTACTTTTAGACACAGTGGGCACCTAAGTGCCACTTGACGTCCTCCTGTAGCTGGCCAGCGATGGACCCAAATTGACCACATTGTCATAAGTTACAGGTGGCGTGGTTCCATCCTGCATTGCCGCTGATACTGGGATACCTGCGTCGACTGTGATCATACCTTAGTACGCTGTCGTTTCTCCCTGAACTTTACCGGGAGGCGCACGAAGCGTTTACTCCGATTAGCAACTGTGAAATTGTCTCAGCCCTCGGTCAGACAAGTCTATCAAAACGCAGTGCGTAACGAACTTTCGCGCCCTTGTCCTACTGACGCTGAGCTTCAGTGGAATAGGATCTCGGCCGCCATGCACGACGCAGGAGCATCTACTTGTGGCACTATCCATCGTCATCGCACCAGTCACTGGATATCAGAGAGGTCGGTGAACCTGTTGGAATCCAGAAGAAACGTCGTGTGACGATTAAAAGAACAGTCACAATTGCTGTCTCGGTCTATGCAAACACGGTACACAGCGGACCCGGAGTCCGACACCACTCGGCACGGTCCATCGTCGTGCTCTGTAAATGCTTCATCACCCTTTCGCGAGAATATGCAGTCAATCTACTTACAAATTCAGACTCCACCAATCTATCACCGCGTGCTGCATTACTTCGCATGCACTCCGTCGCTACCTGAGTGCCATGACGATCAGTCATGCCTTTCAAACGATTAACGATCACCTCGAAAAAAGCCCGTAAGGAGGAACGCTCGCCCAAAGTGCGTTTCAGGTGCATATTTTCATTCTCCACTCGATTAATGCAATTGCATCCGAACCTCATGACATGCCGTAATTGATGTGCCGTCCAGCATCTCCACCAACGCATCCATGTTCCACAGAAACACTCAAAGTATCCCGTATTTCTCTGCCGAATGGTTTCCAGCACTCCGTGGTAACGCGTTTCCTCAGGCGTGAATGTAAGGTTTCTTAGCAAACGGATTAGAAAAGTCTTTTCCGCTGGGTCCGCAACTGACAGCTGACCGCACCGTCTGTTTACGTCCCGCAAAATGTGCACACGGCAAAACACCATGCACGCCTCTGGATACACCTGAAAGCGCTGATTTGCTGCGCGCATTTGTCTACCAATTGTTCGTACGAATGCCGTGCTTGGAACCGTTGCACGCATGGTTTTTTGCGCCTCCAAATAACTCTCCGTCTTCTCATTTGGTAGTAAGACGTAAAAGAATGACATCCCCACCCCCGTGACGTCAACGAACATGCAGTACCATAGAATGTAGCCGACGTAATTAATCTGATGCGTAGAATCCGCCAGTATAACCTCGCCGTATCATGCAAGCAACTCACGAATGCAAGCAGGTACGAAGCAAAGGAATCGTATATTCAGCTGCTCCCTCACAACCGTACAAGAACCTTGGTTTTCCAACTGGTTTATAACATGCTCTACCTCACTAACTTGCTCCACCTGACTCCGATGCCTCAGATAATATAAATCACGTTTGGTAATACAGATGCCGGATTTCGTTAACACAAAATTTCTGACTTCACGTGTCTAACGAAACCACTTCATGAACTTTAATACCGCCGCCTCCTGTACCACATTAAGCCTTCGATTAAGTCTTCGATTACACCTAAGCCATCTTATCTCAGGATTCGGTCTTCCCGAAACGATTGTTTTGGACAACGGTTTCCAGTTTACTTCTCAACTCACATGGAAACTCACATAGCATCGAAAACATAGGCAATCCGGCGTATCATCCATAGTCAAACGGGCAGGCTGAACGTTTTGCTTAAGCGTGCATTAATTACAATGAAGGAGAAGGGAATATCCAGGAAAGCATCTACAAATTGTTGCAGATGTACCGTACGACGGCAGGTCCAGCAGTACCTCAAAACACATCCCCATCCGAAGTGTTTCCCGGTAGGCGTGTCTTAACGGTCCTCGATGCTTTGAAGCCATCGCTACACAAGGGAGAGTGCATTGTTAAAATGGAATTGGCTTTTAATCGCCATCTTGGAACACGCCCCCGGCATTTCGCGGGCCTGGTGATAGTTTGCAAGTAAAGAATTTTCCTGACGGAAGTTCATCCTGGAATTCTGGTCTTCTTTGAACGGATTTCAAATGTTTTGTACGGAATACAAGTGGATTTCATCCTATGGACTAGACAAGTAGATCATATGAGACCCCGTTTTGAAATGCAAAAGACGTCCCATAGACAGGAAGCTTCACTACCGTTGGACAACTTGCTGGATAGGTATCAAATTAACCCGTATGAATAACCTATCGTCCAGACAGTAAATGTAACCACAGATCGAAGATACTCAACGCGAATCAGAGCATCAGCGCAGAAGCTCGAGGTGCACCCAAGATGTAAAGCATACCAATCAACCGTTCTGTTCAGTTTAAAGAAGGGAGGTGTCAGACTGTCTTGCGCTTCACAGTCGCTCACTGCTAGGTAGTTTGACGTTCGTCACTGTCTCGTCACATGATTGTTTTGGACGCACGCACGACAGTCGTTCAGAGCTAGGCCGCTCAGCATTCATGACTATGTCCTCTCAAGTGGTTGGCCAATTTATCTATTGATCCTTTGCATCCTGGTTGCTCAGCTTTGTCAGATTTTCAATGCAGCTGGTCTCACGAGGTGGTGTTTTTGCTTCCCGTACCGAATGAGTTCAGTTACATTCAGATGATATAATAAAATCCTAATTCCCTTAGGCACACGTGATCGTTGGAGCACCAAAGTGACTGCTTTGCATGCCCCCGACCGTCCCAGTTGAACACGTGTTGAAACTGGTGCTTCAGTGCAAGCGCATGGCGTAAGGAGCACTCGAGAATTGTCTCAAGCGTCGTAACAAGCTCCGATCGGTGAATCGCTTGAAGGAGTGTAAAATCACACACCAGATCATAGAGGCAAAGAGAACTCGCTTAGGCTTATCAACTACAAAAGCAAATCTTTCTTCTTAGTGGTAAAGTTACGATGCAATTCAGTCTCCCCCAGAAACAGCGAGTTGTTTAATGACCACTTTAAACTGAACTTCATTACGTGAGCCTCCTATCAGCCACATGCAGAGGCTCAAACTCCAATATTCGCAGTTCACCTCGAATACGATTACTCGACGACCTCACTAATTTAAGCTTGCAATCTCACCGCACACCCATGCCTCCAAACACGGGTACGAGATTGGAAACATTATCCTGACTTACACAAGGCACAATGCCTCCTCAGCAAGTTTTCTGAGTTTAATAGTCTCGAATGCTCGACGCCCTGGCACTCGATCGTGTTGCCACCTAAATTGCATGGAAAACACGAACAGGCTTTACGGACACTGCCTTCTCATGTCTTGGGCACCCCAACGCACCTTCGGCACTTAGTCCGAAGAGATTGCCACTCCTCTCTTCGTCTCAATAATGCGACCATGCTAGAGTGCGGCTCACCGGCACACGGTCGTATCACCCTGGCCGAGGTGGACAGGATTGAGTGGGCACAACATATTGCCGGCGGGATTGATCCCCAACTTAAGAGGTGCGCCGTGTGAAGACCGTTGTAAGAGCTTCTGCCTTTACACCCTATCACATCGCCGAAGTCGGCCTGACCTCACAATGACACACCGGGTATCACATCACGGTGATCACCGCATGTTGACACCGCTGTGGCATATGCGCGCGCAAATCATCAAACGAGGACTGGTATACAAGCTTGTAGTGCCGGATTTGAAGCAGGTTGTTCACGACCTTTGTTTCGAACACAGAGTGGCGAATGTGCGGATCAACTTGCCGCAGCACGTAGTTGAGGCAAAGTCGATGTTGGAAAACAAGAAATTCCTGGACAAACACTGCCCATATAAAATACATCGAGCGCACCCTAACCTAACATGTATTTGTATCTGAGTGATATTGGATGCACCTACGCACGTAGATCACTTCTTGCTGCTTCAAACCAGTAATCAATAAGAGAAACCTGGCACCACGACGAAATGGGGGGGGGGGTGCGGAGATCACCTTATCATGCATGTCCGTCCCACGACATTATTGACGACGTAGGGGGCGGCGTCCTTTTGTACCCTAGCAGTGATATATATTTCTAACCGGTTAATAACCAGAGACTCAGCTTGTTGACTGGCGTCGGTGCCGCTTACAAATCAGACGTGGCGACACATGTTTGGTGGCCATTGTACATCGCCCCAAAACATGTAAACTGTAGATATGGACAAATGTTGACCTAATGCTCAGCAGACGGTTACAGAAAGCTTTAGAGTCACGCTCTCCTTGCCGAAAACGTCTACTTCATGCTGTAGAGATTCCAGCAACGTTCATTGAACTATAATAAGCAGTCGCTGATCTAGCACTTAAAAATCACAATACCTCATCTACGTGCTTGAGATCAGGAAACAAACCGGCCATCCTTGACCTTGTGTTTGCCAGTAAGGAACGTATAATCAACAAAATAACACTGAGTTGCCCGTCGGAACGCAGCGATCTTGCGACAAGACTTTTCCAATACGTCGGAGACACTGTTACCTGCGTTCGCGATTGCAGTTTTCTCTTTGGCAACCTTACGGTGGGGGGGGGGGAATGTCGGCTCTCGGATAGTCATAATCGAACATGTTTACGGTTTGGACCGTTGAGCTATCCTTTGTTCCTCTTAACGGAAAGGAGATGACACATGTCACGTAGTGAGCTAACCGAATGCGAAGTAAAGAGGCCAATTATTTGGGAGCAGTCATTCCCAACTGATAAGGTTGTCACACAAAAGCCGCGGTCGCCAACCTGGGTAACAGTGTCTCCGGTGCAAAAGAAGTTAGTTACTATGCCGTAACTGTGTCCATGAAATGGCGTTGATTTGTTGTCCCTTGACCATTTGGATGTCAAAAACTCATCGAACTGGACGATGTCGGACGATGGTGACATGCATGGCCGACTTCGTGTTGCTAAAATAAGCCGCGTGGCAAGGTTTCCTCATTTGGTCGTGAAGGTATCCTTGTGCCCACAAGATATGACCCGAAAGGGTCTGTGTGCTCGGCACTCTTTGGAAATGAAGTACCGAATACTGAAAGCATATGAGGTGGGAGACGATTGGAAGCATGTCGCCAGTTTGCTTAATGTGAATTTCAAAACCTGCCGCAGTTGGATGGTAGTGTTAGAGGCCCTAGAACCAAGAAAACCACACCGGGGTTCTCGTTGCAAAGCTCCGACAGAAAGTCACGTCGACTCTCTGCTGGAGTGTGGGTCCGAAGAACAAACGATTTGCAACATATTATATGCGTTTGAAGGCGGAGTACAAGGTTGAGGTTAGTACCAGTACAGTCGGCCGATACCTAGACAGTCGTTTGATAACAATGAAGAAGTTGCACACTGCTGCCGAGTCAATGGACACACTGGAGATTAAAAGGTGACGGAAATGGTTTGTCATGCAGCTGCTGAATTTCTAGCCAAAAGGACGGCAACGAGTGTGGATTTACAAGACTAATTTCACTCTCTTCTGCGCACGCACTCGGTGCCGTTCACCACGCGTGAGCCGCGCAAAGTATACTGTGGCAAACAATCGTGGCCCAAACTGTGCAGCTTGTCGGAGCCATGACAAACGAGGGGTTGATTGCCGTTTCCGTGTTACTTGGAAGCTTCCGCAAGCAAATGTGCGCACAGTGGCTGCGACAGGTGCTTGAGGCCAACGGTTCCGATTTTCTCGAATGGTGCTTGGTGAGTTGTGACAACGCGCTGTGCCATACAGAATTGGAACCGTTTTCCAAGAGGAACGCTGCCGATCTGGGAGGATGTTACGGTTGGCACCTTACTCTCCGGTGCTGAACCCTATCGAGGGAATCTGGAGTGTAATCAAAAGCTATGTGAAGCAAACAATGAAGAGCAGGTATGCGGAAATGCTCCGAGGGGACCCTGCTGGTGCAAGCAGCAAAACAGAGTAGTGCGTTCGGATTCTGGAGCAGGTAGTGTCGGAGGCAAGTGCTTGTGTCACACGGCATCACTGCGAGAACCTGCTGCAGCACGTGATGGCTAATTACGGAGATGTAATTCACATGGCAGATTTGTAAGCTTTTACCTTCTGGATATATTTGGATGTTGCTCTTCCCAACCCTGACACATCACGACCGCGGTTTCGTCTTGGTTTAGACTCGGCAGGTGGAGATAGCCTGAGCTAGGCTGGAAGTCAGAGCGTAGCACTTCATGGCTGACGCTCTAAACACTATGCTACTGAGATCCGCGAGCAACCTTTGGCACAGCGGAAAGCAATTCAAAGCTGAATTTAGGGAGCAGGCTGTGTGGTTGGGTTGCGACTTGCAACCTCTATTGAGACCTCGGATCACGTTGAGGTAATCCTCGGTCATTCCGCTCTCGAGGACCGTATCCTGAATGGATGGTGTACTTAGCGAGATACTCCGCTCGGTTGGCAAGTAGTGTGCAGCGTATAAGAACAGACCTGCTTCCGTATATGTGACATGAACCGACTGTGTGAGAAATAGAGGGCCGGTAACACAGTGCTTGCTAACTCGTTGGGCCTGAAGTGAATCCACATATTTACGTTGTTTTTCTTTGCTGCATACGTATGCTGAGCAATTGAATAAGGAGTCATTCGCGAGCTGATAAGGCGAACATGGCTTAAGAGGCTTGATGGCAATAGGTTCACAGTAAGCATTTGCCATGGGAAAGCAGCACCGCCAGTGACACATTGCATAAGCTAGCACGTTTATGATAGTTGCGGAAAGCAGGAGACCGATGGGGTGTAACAAGAAACTTAACAATGCATACCAGTGGTGAGGTTTTCGGAATCTGTGATTAGCCAATGCAATCCGCAAACTTAACAGTCAAAGGGGTTAAAGATGTTACGCATTGTTTAACAACATATTTGGTCATGGTAAGCCATTTGTGATCATATTCACTGTTTGCCTCTGCGAGCACCCAAAAACACGCCAAGAGAAGACAGCTGACCGTCATGTTGCGCGGACAGCATAGTACATCAAAAGTTCATCGCGGCATGAGTGCATGCGTAATTATGGTTCACACCCTCACCAATCACGGAAATTTATTACCGTGCGAGCTCATTAGAGCTGTATGTTCACCCTACATGGGTGCATGAAGCACATTCTCGCTTTGACTTCACTCTCCTGCAAAACAACCGGCGCTATCCGTGGAACATGCACCAAGATTGCCGCCTTATTAGCCGCATTACAGTCTCAGTGCGCATGTTGGTACATAGCCAATCGCTATTGCTTGATGTCAGGAAGCTTCGTACGCTGCGGTCGTCACATCAGGGACTTCGCCTACGTACATCGATTTACCTACGAGTTAGCCGTTTGGCCATATCAAATAGTGACGTACCGAGTCTGCGCCACTCGTTTTTCGCCTGTTGGCCCGCGCGCGCAATGTGCCCATCGCATGCAAATGGTTGCTCGGACAAGCATCCAGATGCGTGGCATTGGGGGCAGAGGAGGGATGGTCCGCCTCGGGCGGCATGTGACAGGGGGCGGCATGTGACAGGGGGCGGCATGTTTAGTACGGATGGTTGTTTACTACCAAGTGTAAATTCCTCAAAATTACTTCCATGATTGAAGTGATAAAAGAGAAGGATGACGATCAAAGTATGACCGAGGAGAAACTTGGTACTGCAAATGTTGAACTCCGGACAACCAGAAATCGATATCGACAGCAGGGATGTAGCGGGAAATTGTTGTACTGCTGACGCAGAAGAGGCGTGATAAAGTGGAAGAATTGGGAATGCAACCAAATTTTGTACAAAAACAATCATGTCAAGCGATTAGATGGATGTCCGCCAGTGGGCTGTTAAAATTGTTCATGAAATTCTTACTATGCTTATCCGACTCGGATGTACTGCCTGTTAGATCTTCCCCTATTTTCGCTATTCCGAATTAGTCACCCAAAAATTTCTCCGCAAAAGTTCTAGCCCAGCCGAAGAAAAATCAAAATTCCAACAGTCTTGACCACGAAAAACGTGTTAACAAAACTCTGCCAACGTAGCCAGATAATGCCGCCGAAAACACTGCCCTCTCATCTCTGAGGCAAAAAGTCCAATTAGCCGCGTGTTTTGAAAACGCATTCGTTCGCTCGATCGATTGCCTGATCGACCACGCGGGTTAAGCGATTCCCTTCAGCTCAGCTTTCAATCACCATTATACACTTCCCTTTTTTCTTTTGTTTTTCTCTGATTCACGGATAGCTCCCCTCCTGAAGCTGCTGCCGTTGTGTATGATGCTAGCCGGGGATTAACCTGAAACCTCCTGGAAGGGGTTCTTCGCCTACCGGTGCATCGCCTTGGCTGTAGTGTTCTGGATGCGAATTCCGTGCTCTGCGCTCTGGTACTATTCGTCTGATGACAGGGTTCTTCTACTGGCTCTGTAGGCAAGTTGAAGCTATCTGTCAACAGGTCAAATGGAAGCTTGGCGGATTCTGTTGCTTGTGGCTGACACATTGTTGTTCGCAGTTGGTTTGCATGGCGTACCCATGGTTGGCGGCATCCGGTTTCGGATTTGCCTGTCACTGTGGCCAGCCACAGGACGCCTGCGCCTACAGAGGGACCATGGATGGCTTGCGCTGCACCACCCACAGCTCCATCCACACACCCCATATCCAGTGTAAACCCGAAGGAATAAGACCAGGAGGCATGCGGATGGAAGCCACGTTTCATCAACAGAGCCGGCCCACACTCCTTCACAGGCAAACACAAGCACGCTGTATTTGGGGAATCAATCGCACACAAGGCGGTAGCTGGACCGTAGTCCGCTCCACACTGAGTGCATGGAACCACTCTTCGCGCCTAGCACGGCCACAAGGACCGTGCACCCCGTCCTCTCCAGCAACCACCAACTGTCTCCTGGAGCCAGTATGGACGAGGTAGTGGGTAATAGACAGGTAGGCACCTTGTCAACATGCACATCAAGCGCAGCCACACCTGGGTTGTCAAACAACAGCCAATCATTCGAAATGCCGAAATCGAATAAAGTAAACGCAGATGACGACATAAATACTCGCTAAATGAGCATATGGAAGAAATTGGTTAAATTTGAATACGAGATAAGTACAAAATGTCCGAAAGTCATTTAAAAAATACCACGCGATAAAATTACGCAAGTTTACCACAATTTGCATGAGTGACGTGTGTAAGTTCGAAGAAGATTATCAAGTAGGCAGAAAAAAATAAAATGTAACGAATTTTATCCACATTAAAATGACCTAGTTTAAGTGTAAGTTTGTTTAGCGCAACTGCGGTGAAGAAGCACCATGAATGCGACATCAGCCTCAGCGTGGGACACGGCGTACCCATACCTGCGTTCCAACCAGCACGTCGTAAATGACGCTTCCGCAATTGCGCTGGATCGTGCCTGGCGCCCATTTCGCGTGTCCACCCCGATAATCACGCACAATTACTGGCTGACCCGGTTTAAACGAACGTTGCTTGGTACCAAACCGCCAATTAAAATCACGTTCCATCTTTAGGTTCCTTTCACCAGCTATGGACTCTGAGGATGACCAAACTGCATCATATGGCATGCGAAGTTTTCTCTTCGTCATTGCCTCTGCTGGTGATATTCCACCCGGTATTTGTAAATTTTGTATAGATCGATACAAAAATAGGAAGCGGTCGATCACCTCCTCTATGTCTCCCTCCCTCCTTGATTTGAGGAGAGCGCGTTTGAATGTATCCACAAACCTCTCCGCTTGGCCATTCGATTGTGGGTGGAATGGTGGAGACCGCAAGTGTTTGATGGCGCAACGTTTGCAGAATTTCGTGAATGTGGCCGAAGTAAACTGTGCTCCATTGTCCGTCACCAATGTTTCAGGGCAGCCGAACCTGCTGAAGATTTGTCGCAACCTAGAGACGGTTGCGCTGGTTTTCGTGTTTCTCATGAGGAACACTTCGAGCCACTTTCTATAAGCGTCGACCACTATGAGAAAGCTCTGGCCATTGATTGGGCCTTCAAAGTCGACATGAACACGACTCCAAGGTTTAGTTGGTTTAGGCCATGAGCGGAGTTCAGCCTTCGGCGGTGCCCTTGAGGCGGTAGCGCAGTTGCCACAACTTTTAGCTACCTGCTCTAGCTGCCTGTCCATAAACGGCCAATACACATAACTTCTGGCAAGCGCTTTCGTTCGGTTGAGCCCTGGATGTCCTGCATGGAACTGTCGCAGCACTCTTTCTTGCAACGCCTGCGGGATGACTACTCTGTCTGAGAACATGATGCAATCGTCCACAATGGAAAGCGAATGTCTTCGCTGACAGAACTGCTGCATTTCGGCAGATGAACACAAACGTGGCCAGCTGGTTCTGTGGAAGTGTGTCACCTTCTTCAGGATTGGGTCTCGAAGCGTTTCGGCCCGCACAGCATCGGCCGTAACTGGCATACCATGTAGTGCCTCGTTCACCAGGAATTTGGCATCAGGTTCGATCTCAACTGAAGTAATGATGGTGTCCTCGTGTTCTTGCTGCTGTGAATGAATGAGGCGTGACAACGCATCTGCTTGGACCAGCGATTTCGTTGACTGATAACGGATTTCAAAATCATAGCCCAGCAAGGTGAGTGCCCATCGTTGGAGTCGATTGGCTGCATAGGCAGGAATTCCCTTCTTCGAGCCGAAAATGGCCAGCAGCGGCTTGTGATCCGTCAAGAGTTTGAAGCGGCGACCATACAGCATCTTGTGAAATTTCTTCACAGCAAACACTATGGCCAATGCCTCCTTCTCGATCTGATTGTAGTTTCTTTCAGCTTTCGTTAGCGTCCTGGCAGCATGTGCGATCGCCTTCTGAGATCCATCTGGGAACGTATGAGAAACTACGGCACCGAACCCTAGACTCGACGCGCCTGTGGCAAGAACAATTTCCCGGGAAGGAGCAAAATGAGTTAGGAGTAAGTCTGAAGCCAACAATGATTTGACCCGCTCAAACACAGTCTGGCATTCTGGCGTCCAATTCCAGGTTTGGCCCTTGCTCAGCAACTTATTCAACGGGGCACGCAGGCGATGTAGTTCGGGCAGAAAAGCGCTGTAATGACTGATTAGGCCACAGAATGAACGCAGCGACTGCGAGTCCACAGGTGGGGGTATCTTTTGAATAGCTCGGATATTTTCTGGATCCGGGCGACGACCGTCTTTTGAGAAAAGGAAACCGAGAAACTTGATGGTTGGTGTAAAAAAGGTACATATATCTTCGCGGATACGGAAACCATATGACTGGATACGTACAAGCACTTCAGCGAGCCGCTGAAATAGTTCTTCTGCTGTCCGACCCATTAAAATGATATCATCCAGGTACGCCGCGGCTCCAGAAACTCCTGCGAGCACGGTGTCCATCAGCTGCTGGAAGATGGCTGGTGCTGTTTTCACGCCAAAAGGGAGGCGGTTGTACTGATACAAGCCACGATGAGTGTTGATGGTCAGCAATTCTCTTGAGGTTCCGTCAACCTCAACCTAAAGGTCGGCATCGGACAAGTCGAGCTTGGCGAAACACTTCCCACCATTCAGCTTGGCAAAGATATCCTCTGGTATCGGAAGGGGGTATTGATGGTCGTCCAATGCGGCATTCAGGCCAGTCGAAAAATCGGCGCAGACTCGCACTTTACCGTTCGGCTTTCTCACCACGACAATCGGCGCGGCCCATGAAGAGTAGTTCACTGGTGTGATGACACCGGCTCGTTCCAGTCAATCGAGCTCATGATCAACTGCTGTCATGGCTGCATAAGGTACCGGTCTTTTTGCTCTAAAGACTGACTTGGTTCCTTCACGAAGACACAAATTTGCTTTGAACTTAGTGCAGTGGCCGAGACCATCTTCAAACAAGGTGACAAACTGCTGCCTTAGCTTTCTGGTCATCTCTGCTATCGACAATGATGAATGTACTGGGTCGGTTTGTACTCTATTGCAAACCTGACTCATTGGAACATCAAACAGTTGTAAGTTTTCCATCCAGTCAAGTCCAAGGAGGTTCAAGTTTGGTCGATCAGACAAGTAGCAGGTTCCGGCCTTCTCCACTCCGTTGAATGCAATCTTGCAATTTATTTCTCCGACCAACTTCAGCACTCCACCGGATGCATTGTAGGCGACTTTGTTGGAATCAATCATCTTCGGCTTCTTTATGTGCTTCCAAGTGTTCTTGGAAATGATCGTTATATCTGATGCCGTATCGAACTGCAGCCGGGTTGGGATTCCGTTGATAAGCACAGTGATAAATCGGCGGCGTGTTTTAGAATCGCTGTGAAACGTAGCAATCACCGATAGTGATTCTGCGTCAGGTTTTCTGAAATTCTTCCTTCGGTAGGACTGCTTCACATTTCTTGGCCGGAACTGATGGTAAAAGTCTTCCGTGTGGCCGCGTTTATGGCACTTATCACAAATATGACGCTTGAATGGACAGTATCATGCGAAATGCCATTCAGTACATGGCCAACAAGGTGTAGGCGGTTTGTTTGGCTTTCTGTTGAACGACTTATTCGAGCCAGGATTTCTTGCTTTTTGCACAGCATGAACAGTATCGGCAATGGTGGGGCGACTCTGCTAAATCATAGCCGTGTCGTGTTTCAAGGTAATTAACCGTTTGCATTCGCCTACAAGATACTTCAATGTCAAATCTGGGTCTTGACCCAAATTAGCAAGGAGCCGAGTGCGGATTTCCGCGTCGCGTGGAGACTGGAAAGCACTGACAAATATAAGACACTTAAACTGGTCAACCGTCAAACAGCGTAACTTGAAAAGTTCACATTCACGGTTAACCATGTCTGCTAGTGCCCCATAATCGTCTGTATCACGCTTTACAATTTTTAGACATTGATAGCGAATGCTAAACAATGATGTCGACTCACTAAAAGTGTCTATGAGTGTTGCCACTGCTTCGTTGAAAGTGATGTCCTTCGGCTCTTTGGGCAATATGTGGTCAAGAAATCTTGTATGTTCATTAGTACCGAGCTTGCGGAGCAAAAGACGCACTTTCCATGAATCATCTTGACGGCTGAAATCCGTCTGGAACATATCCTCCCAACGTATGTACCACGCCTCGAAAGTGCATTCGGAATCAGTATCATAATGAAATTCAGTGATGGAATTAGTAAGAAGATCAAGTGAAACAGCCTGCGTGTCCCGTGTAGCTACTCCGTTTGATTGTACGTTTAAGCACTGCGTTAAACTTTCAATCAGTTTCATTTGTGCTTCCATCTGGGATTGTTGCTGAAGAAGCAGCTTTTGAAAATGTTCGGTTGAAAAATGTGTAACATCTCCGTGCTTGTCCGTCGCCATTGTTAGATCTTCACCTATTTTCGCTATTCCGAATTAGTCACCCAAAAATTTCTCCGCAAAAATTCTAGCCCAGCCGAAGAAAAATCAAAATTCCAACAGTCTTGACCACGAAAAATGTCTTAACAAAACTCTGCCAACGTAGCCAGATAATGCCGCCGAAAACACTGCCCTCTCATCTCTGAGGCAAAAAGTCCAATTAGCCGGGTGTTTTGAAAACGCATTCGTTCGCTCGATCGATTGCCTGATCGACCACACGGGTTAAGCGATTCCCTTCAGCCCAGCTTTCAATCACCATTATACACATCCCTTTTTTCTTTTGTTTTTCTCTGATTCACGGATACTGCCTTTCAGCATACCTATCATGATTTTAATAATTGGTGCTATCTGGAACGAATGCAAACCAGAGGCTGAGAATCTCAAAACTAATTGGATACTTTCGGAGTTTGCGAAAAGGGTGAGCAAAGAATGCAACATCCATGGTGCATTCTCCTTCAAAAGAGGCCCTGTGTGGTTTCCGCTGCAGGATGTCTTCAACGGGATAGTCCAGTTTTTCGACTGATGGAAGCGAAATCCAAAAGCATGTGAACACGAACCTAGTAAATCGCGTGCTCAGTCATTCCGCAACCGCAAGGAGGTGGCGATCCGGCTAGTTGAAGGAATGGCATGTGACAAAATGGAGCAATTGGTTGTAGAAAAACAGTGACGTGAAATTTCGCTAGAACACTTGATATTGTCAGGGTTCTCACCAAGCAAAGCGTGACACTGTGTGTTCACCGAGAAGACATCCAAGATGACAAAGGAGGCATAAATTTGACGGAATTTTTCAGCATGTGTATATTTGTCGGCCAAGTATGTGCCAGTTCTTGGTGAACAGTTGGTGACAGTTCCGTTGGGAAGGAAAATTAGCACCTTTTGTCGCACCACGTTCAAACTGAATTGCTGGCCATTTTGGTACACCCAGGTAAGAAAGGAAGGGTTAGATTAGGTCAATGAAAGCAATTATGTTTGGTAGCTTTTCGATAGCACGCTCGATGTGTCTCACAATAATCACGTGAGTGAAAACGAAATGAGGGGAGAGGAGCCGTTTCTCAACTTCGTTGAGACCAACACCAAAAGGGCAGAGGAAAGTTCTGCACTGGTTTTGCGAGGATCGGAGTAGGATGGAATTCACATTGACGAGTGTCGTGGTCAAACGTTTGACAATGATGCCGTTATGGCGCGCCGATGAATGGGTGTCCAGAGGCGTATCTGTGACCTCTGCTCAAAGTATACATCTGTGTCACGCGCAAACCATTCCGTGTTTATGTAGCTTCCGCGAAGGCTCAGTCTATCACATTGTTCGTACCATGGACCGGCTAGTATCATATTTTGTTCATTTGAACATTACTTGAATGCCTTGGTCCAAGTCACCGATGTGAGTGTCAGATGACTGCAAAATATAGATGGAGTAGTCGAGCAGGTGCTCGATATATTGTGGTGAAGAAATACTTGAAACTTCACTTCACTGACACATTTCACAGAATAAGGAGAAAATACAATCATAAGATCAGCGGCATCTTTACTTCTCATCTCGGTACAGCCGTTTCCGTTTATTCTGTATCTTAGAATGTAGGGATCTGCTCTCATAGAATTCAAAGATGCAGGGGTATGTTTAAAGAAATGGACTGGATCTGCGAAGTTGTAACAATATTACAGCCTTAAGAGTTTGCCTACTTCAGACTAGAACGAAACTGGTGCACATTGCGACGGATGAAACCAAAAAACTACGCTGCTTTATAGGTAAACATGAAGCGTCGAACCAGCCAAAAGAAACGAATGGGCGGTGAATACTTGTTGGATTTATCGATGGGATTTGATTCAGAGTTGAAACGGGAAATGTTGTCTCACATAGACATTTTGACTAATGAAACGCCATAGATTCCAGCAAATTCATGACCTTGCAAACACATTTGCTTTTCATACACCGTTAAGTCAGCATGATAATAAGTATAGTTGTCCGCTTAATAAATTCGACGAAGATATGGCAAAATCGGAATCCTTGCCGAAAGAGGAAAATTGCGGTATGTCGTGAAAGCTTCATTAAAAAGACAACATTGATGGGCCTTGTGAGCTTTTAAACCTCATACCGAAATGTCACTTGGAGTATCTGTTGCGTATATTTCTCACCCGAACTATTAGCATAACCAGCTGTGAGAGCGCATTCTCAAAACTTAAGCTTATAACGAACTACCTACAATCGTCATGAAAACAGACTAGGCTCACGGAGTCACAGTTCTCAACATAGATAGCGAACTTCACTATGGAGAGTGTTATCGATGCTACTTCCTCAAGTAATGCGCGAAAAGTGTATTTCTAAATCTTGTTCACGAGTACGGTAACAACGAAAACTCGTGAATCTACGGAAGTACTGTATAATTGGGTCTTCGCTTGTTGTTGTATGAAACAAAGTATTTAAGTGCTGTCCGAAATTATGAGGATCTACGGATTTAAATCCGCCAGAGGGGCGGCAATTGCGCGTCCGCCCCGGGCAGCAAGACTAGTTGCTACACCACTGCAAGCACCTGGTAAACTTAAGCGCAAGGACACTGGCTACCGGCTGTGCTGGAATGAGAAACAAATAGCCGTTCTTTTCATAAACAGGATTTGTTAAAGGGATAACGTGGGGCATGCTGCGACCCCTTGTCCTACAGTGTCTCAACTTCATCCTACCACGCATCCGATGATCCAACGCTTCACTAATCTCACCCGTGTCCTGCCATCCGTCATCGGCCTGGGGAGGAATTGCACTCGAGCATTTGCGGTCGGCACCCTTTCGCCCCCTGCGTGATTAGATTTCCGTCTATACCTAAATTCGATCTCCTGTTGGCTGATGGCGCATAACCAATAAGACAGCTACGCGGCAGCGAGGGCAAAGGCAACCACCGACGCATGGACGGGAGAACTTGTAAGATTGTTAGATGAATTCGAAATGCCTGCGGCTGAAACTGAATGCTCTATGCCGTAAAATATGTAGGAAATGATACGTTAATTTGTGCATTTGTCAACAGCTACTCAGTAGTAAGTGGCACTCTATGTTTTTTCCATAATTATTTGAATGCTGTTTTCTACGGTTTATTGTTGTATCTTACACGTACTTGTGTATTCAGCAGCAGGACATTTGGTGAATAAGCTTACCTTGGGAACACGTGAATCCCTCTGAAGCTACACCTATTCTGTAATCTACTGGATTGTCGGAAGCACAGGCTTTCTTTCGTAAAATTCCAGGACACTGTGGTATACCGTTGTTAACGCCGAACACAGGCTAGCTATTAATGACCCGGTTGGGGTCATATTGAAATACGCTTCGCGTGAATGAATTGCGCCATGTAACCATAGTTATGACAGCGATTCACTTTGGAGGAAACACCGATCAATTTGGTCACCAGAACTGAATCTGAGGTGGATGCCTATTAGATACTGACTTGATTTGCCCATCAGTTGATCACTGCAAGCTTTAGTAAGATAAGTTCATCAGCACCAGTCCCGAATTCAACGAAGTTAGACGGAGCATAACAAATTAACCTGAAAGTACAATGACTTTACTACGTAATGGCATGATTTTAAAAACGGATGGTATGAAGTGTAAACTAACTTTGTATACGTATTCTTCAGGCAACTGAAATGAATGTAGTTGATGCACTCTGGATTCCGCAGCAAACGCGATAGGGGCTGTCGTAGCTTCCTTGCTCCAAGGAGGCCAAAGACAAACGCTGGTCATAGGCCGCCCAAAGCGTAGATGCGTCAGACGAATGACGTCAGGTCGCAAACTGCGGCAGCTGTCCAAGTAAGCGTGCGGTGCATCTAGGGACAAAGGGTAGTGGTTAGGTCACATGGACACAGTCACTCAGGTTCGTAAGCGTTTTTCAGTGTCTAACTGCAGAGAAAATGTATTTTCAGGACGGTAAAGTAGGGGCTCAGTATTGAGTAGATTTCTGGCGCGAAAGCTACCTCGTAATGATGGAGGCTAGATTTGATTGCTCAAATGAAAATTTATCGGCAGAAATTGACAGACTGGTTGGAAAAGTTTCACTTCCAACCGGGAGCACATCACTAATATAGTCCCGGAGCCAAGTTGTCAGGATCGGTACCTAACTCAGCACTTAAAGCTCCGATACTGCTGTCGCACTTCTACTGCCTGAGTGGACCAAGGATAAGAGGTAGAAGTCAGCGCCCTAGAATTGGTGTCTAAGTCAGACAGTCATCAAACGCCCGAAAAAGCATTATAAATATGCGTCATGCTTTCTGGAATCGCCAGCGTTGCGCATTCCATCTGGTCTCTGTGCGGCTTGAACCATGAACTCTACTATTACCAGGCTGTGGTGAAGGCTTCTGGGCTATGGGGGACGGTAGCGACCGAAGTGACTAATTTACTAGCTGTAATATGGGGTGGGCGGCAAGAGCAGAATGGCGGTAGGTAGTGCGGATGCTTCGCTGCAGTGAAACTACCACCAGTCGCACTTGGGCCACGGAGACTGCGAGCGCCGTCCAGTTCCTACGTACCTTCGAACCCGCGCCCACAGATTACAAGGCAAGCTTGTGGTCCTTAAGGTTGTGATATAATGCCGCTCACTTGTACGCTACTTCTGTGAACAGGACAGGGTAGTCTATTAGGAGAACAGCTATTAGACATTCATTTTTTGTATGGACCAGCTTACTGGCTATTCCTTATTCTTCCTATTTTCTACATCATGACTGTTGTTTAAACGCTCCACTGCGTTAGCCCGATTGGCACACACACGTCATTGTTAATGGATGCTCATCTCCGTGTCCTCTTCAGCAGCGCCATTTGCAAGAACGCATTCCATTGGTTTTTCTCCGCATCACTTTTTCTACCTGGTTATGTTAAAGGAATATTTAGTTATCACACAATTATTGTACTAGTTTTTAATTTTTGGGTCTGCATTTCTTATTCTCGGTTGTTTCGTGATGTTTGTTTAAACGCCACATTTCGTTATGCTTATTGGCCAGTGCCCGTCACTGGAAATGGATGTTCGTTTTACGCTTGGAGTACCATGATCTTATTTGTAAGGACATATGCGATTTGCTCTTGAGTACACGGTTGCTTATTCGCCCGTTGCATTTGACGTTGTTCCTTCTGTTGGTTGGCTAAAGTGTAATTTAGTAGTTTCCCATCATTTTGCCTTCAAAACTATATAAGCAAATGTGCTTTCATGTATACAAGTCTCTCTTTCCTGGCTCTTCTTTTGACTTGTTCTTGTGGTAGTGCGGAGAAGGCGTCAGCGGCGACACAACATGGCCCCTCAACAAGTGACCAACTTACCAAATTTAAACTACCATGTAATTTATGGCATAATAAGCACTTTGGTCTGCGTACGGATTATACCCCAGTAGTGGTAGGGGGAGGTGAGTGGTAAAAGTAGAACTTCATAACATCTAGACTCAGTTAAACAGCCATCGCATGTCCCGAAAAGTATGGTATGGACGCTTCATACTTTCGGGAATCCGCACTAGTGTACATTTCATTTGACTTCTGCGGAGTTCAAACCTGCAAGCCGACTGTTGCCAGCCTGTGGTTGAGACCACTGAGTTCAGTTATCTTTGAAAAACTCAAATAGTCTTCCATCTTATCACGTTGCAGCAATTGATCATACAGACAGTTTATTTGTATCCCGCAGTCAAGAAGTACGATAGTTATTCATTTAATTATTTGGGAAACTAGCTGCTTACTAGGAGAGCTACTGGAGATCCAGGCCACCATAGGAGGCTGAGTAAGACTACAGACTGACTGTCCGAAAGAGATCATGCTCTTCTGAATGAACATCCACTGCTCCTCAATGCTTTGCGGTTGGTCGCTTTTGAGTGACTCGCTAAGGGAAGCTGAACCGAGGGAGTAGATGGTTTATTTGTATTCACTTTGCAGTGCACCTTATTGTGGTCCTCCGGAACTCATGTAGATGTTCGCACAAACAATAGAATGGTCTGAGTCGAGAAATATGGACCAGCTGAAGCTGCAATCCTTTATTTTACCACGCCATCAGTAAGTGATTAAAATATGATCTGTCTGAGACCATGATTAGGACGCAGAAGTGAGGCGCCAAGTAGCGGGACTTCTCCTCAAATGTCTGAAAGTAGTGTTGAAGGGTAACAGACGACTGTCCTCAAACAATGTCAGTAGTTTCGCTCCATCATCTAAGCGGGTCTCCTTGTGCGCATGGTGAACCCCGAGGTGACTTCCATATGATAACAGACGACCAGACCGTGCGTTGAAATCTTCAGCAAGGATAACAATGTCGGATTTGCAAGCTCGGATCAAGAGCTGGTGAAGTTCATGAAAATGATCATTCTTAACCGACTCCCAACTGCACTCGGTTGAAGCGTACGCAGAGAGCACAAACAAGTTGCGTCTCTCCTCACGACGTCTGCTGATCCTGAATGATCCCTGAAGATAAACTGCACACAGTCGGCTGTTGATCGGGAACCAGCCCAGAAATGCGGCCTCGGCTTTGAAACTTAGTGTTACGCTCAGCAAAACAAAGCAGCGGTGACTGCTTCTGTGTGATATATGGCTACATGTTTAGTGTGCGATCTCAGCTCAATCACGGTAGTATAATCATGCAGCCGGGTCTCGGAAAGACAGCAAACATCGATGGCGAGCGTTACTAAAATGGGGGCGAGATCAGTCTGTTGCCCGATCTGAATGAGTGTACGTATATTAAAGCTGGCCAGATGAAACGAGGATGGAGGCCGAGTGAGAACCACTGGTCTGTGGTCGTCACCGAAACCATTAGGAGTAGGATAATGGAGACAGGAATGGCCTGATAACAGATATTATTGATCGGCACCAAAAGCACAGGTGGCGTGTGATGGTGTATGAGCAGCGGAAGCAAATGCGGTTGAGTGCGGTATAGCAGAAAAACGATGCATGGTTTTGTATGTGTGCGGCAAACTACGCGTTTGCCCAAGCCAAAATAGGGAGTTGTCTTAGGGGATACTACCCCGAACCTTTGGATAAAGAGCCTAGTCGCAAGGCAGTGGGGCTAATTCAGGGTATCTCGCCAATTGGGAGGCGATGACTGATTACTAGGTTCATAGTCCTTTCTTTTGATCGGTTAGCAAACAGGGGTCCGATCCTCCCCTTGCTGTCAGCGCATACTTGCTGGAGTACAATCTTCCACCGTGATGAAGCGGCAAGACATATCCGCCACGTTACAGTTTTGTTAAACAAACATACGTGGACTTTTACAGTAGAGACACTTGCCACCCGAAAACCCAACACTTGCTGGAACACTGCAGCCGAACTAATCGCTAGAACGGGGTAAACCCGAACCACACAGCTGACACCACGAGGAGGCAGTTCGGCAAGGCAGTCCAGTTTTACGATAAGCACTGCTCCACCTTCCAGCCACGTGTTCTGTTTTCTTCTGCGACGTGCTGAACTTCGTTCGGCTGTGTGCCTGGAAAGACAACTTCGTCCAGTCTACGGTTGGTAATACCATCGTTTCACGATTCCGTCAGGTGTGAAATATTTATGAGATTTAGCAAGCGGGTAGCATGACCAAGATCAGCCTAAATATTCCGACTGTCGGACATCGGTTCATTCTTTATGGTGGGAAGTCTTTGGTTAATTGTTACACCACTACATTCTTGTAAAAAGCGTTACTGAAATCAATATTAATCAATTTGACTGACGTCCCCTAGTTCAGCGCTTGCAACCACTCGTGTCGCGTCACCGTTCAAGTTGATAATGTATGAACAGTCTTCCATGAATCCGAACTGTTCGGTCATCAGGACATTTTCCCATCCCAGTAGCTGCAGCAGACCCTTCTTCACGATCGTATCAAGCATCTTGGTTAAAACGGAGGTCAGACAAACTGGCCGGCAATTGTCCACCTTACCTGGGTTACGGCCTTTCGGAATCGACTTCACTACCGAACATTGCTAGTCGCTTTGCAATGCAAACCCAGCCAACGACCGGTTGAACAGATCAGTTACGGTAGGCGAAATGACGGTCGAAATGGTCTTGCAAAGCTGGAGGTGGAGCCCGTCAGGACCGGAAAACTTCGAGCCGTTAGGACTGGCCAGTAAACTAGGTGCATCTTCCATAACACAATCCAAGCTACTTTGTTCTGTGGGGGCTGCACAACTCGGTTGATATGGAAGCACGGCCAATTGCAAATATGGAAACGAAGTGCCTGGCCAATTCTAACAAACGCTCAGTGGTGGAAGTTAGGGGTTGCCCCCTACAGCCATCCAACACTGTTACGTCAGCTGTAGGCCTCAGGCGCCGCTTCACGTAAGCAGATACCCTCTTGGGGGCCCACTGCTCTGCCGCTTCAAGCTGCTATTCGACTCACCAACGCCTCCATGCTTCCGCGTGAGAAAGCGAGATAAGCGGAGCTAGACAACTCATGTACTCACACAGGCTGAAGTGCACGGGTAGTGGTCTACCTATGAGGATTGTTAGGAACCCAAGTGAAATGAGTGAAGCTAGCAGATATGCAATGGAGAAAGGACACAGGTCATTGGAATTAAACAGAGTTACGGAAAATCGGGTTAGCCTAGCTGGAGAGACTGGGCAACATCGATCTCGACCTAAGGCGATCTCAATATCAAGTTCATAAGTAAGGCAAATAGCGCTACACGCCAGATGCTTGTCATCACAGTCTGAAAAGACGTTCGTAAGCGCTGGATGTTCATAAAAAGGATAATCGAAACGCAAACTAGACGAAAGAAAATAAGTGAGATGTAGTGTGATTGGTAAGGGATTTGTAATACACTCACTGGATAGCACGGACAGTCGTATTTCATAAAAGAATAAATCCGTTGCCCCTCCTATTGGGGTATGGGCTGTTGCGACCAGGACGAAAATGCGCTCAGTGTCACAGCGCAGCAAGCTTAGATCCTGAACGCTGCCGGTCAGGGCTGAATTATAGGATAAATAATATCAAAGTTTACGGTAATCATGTTGGTGGACTCTAGCGTTATCAAAGTAAAAATCGGTAAGGGCCTGCTAGTACCTTTAAGGAATCTTGTTGATGGCTATATACTCTATCGTAATAAGAGTAGACGAAAGTATATTTGTTTTCTGCCTCAAGCTTTCTAGGTAATCTGACAGTGGTACGAAAACAATATCTGAAGGCCAGTACGTAAAAATAAACGCATGTCTACTGTTAGTTCTTCTCAGCATCAGGATATGAAGGGGTAAGACACACGTTAGATAATATATTCTAGCAACGACGTGAAAGGTTGGTTGATCGCTTTACCTTTGAGACATTGTGAGCGAATGCAGCATGACTGAAATGAAATAACATTCCATTTGGACAGTAAATGAAAATTTAGCAGCCTATGCAAAGATTAATTTTATGACATTTCTGACCAATGAGTAGTACAAACTCGGGCTGTACAAGTTATCAAATTGCTTTCCCGGGACACTTCAGAAAATGTGTGTCTAAAAAGAGATACTTGATTGCTTCTCTTAGGAAAGTAACGCCAGTTAAACTAAATCTGCTTCCTAACTGGTATTGTACTGATGCGCTGGACTTTTTGTTAGAGAGACAGGAATGTGTTGCGGGAAACACTATAGTCAACTTTACGGATCGATAAGAAACTGGCTGCAGAAACCGTGGAACGACTACACTACATCTGACAGAACCGCTGGAGTTAGCGAGCCTTTGGAGTTTAGTAACTTTGCTGTATCTCGAACTAGCTTACGACCTTAACTATTCACCAAATAGTAATGAAAGTGTTTGTTATATGCGCCTTCAGCAACCTCATCGTAGATTAGTTACAGCCGAGAACTATGTTGGGGGCTTCCTCAGGTCAGCTTCTCTTATGCAACAAACAATAGCTAACTCGGTGAAGGATGTATTCAGAATATCAGCAACTAGTTCGTTCACAGCATCACTTGACCAGCAATGCTTACCTGTGCAGAAGGCAAAAAGACGGCTCATTTATACCTATCGCAGAGCCGAGTAGAGCCATGTGTAAGGAAATACTGGAATGTGCAAACTTGGGATAAAGCATTGACGACCCCACAAGGAATGGATTAATTTGTGGTGTGAAATGAAGAGAGAACAGACTTGGGCAGATAGCTTCCTCGTCTTGTATCGTAATGGTCCACTGAATGGGACATAATTAGAAGTCTCCTAGTAGGAATAGGTTAGTGTGGCTTAAGAACCCGCATACTATGATCCCTACGAGCACAGCACTGAAGGTTGTTTGGTCACCTAACTTGCTTTCGTTTATCGGTGAACTCCGAGGCTAAACTTCAGGGGCGTTTCCTTCTGTTTACGTGACATTACGGTGGTCTCGTGGCTGTCATTCAATCGAGTTGGTGCTTCTCAGACAATTGGATAAACCTGAAGGTCCGGGTACCTGGGACGTTACATTCAAGTTTATTGTGCGGAAGCAGATGGGATTAAAAGTGCACTGATTCCGCACATATTTCGAAACTTCTATTGCTACTGCACGCGAAAAAATCAGTATAGTTTCCTGGTCTTGAAGAAGAGCAGGTTGAACTATGAATTTACCTGTTGTTCATCATTGCAATGTGCCAAGCCGATGACATTCTGCACTAAAATATTCCTAATAGCTTGTCCCATAAGTTAATTTGCAATACTAACCAAAATCACTCAGGTTTTGAGATGTAGGGTTAGGATTCCGATTGATTTTCCTGTGTACTGTATACTGGTTCGAAGCAGCGAGTAGAGCTTTCGCTGTGTACCCGCATCATTCGTCGCTCTTGAACATACACTCATTATTTATCGTTCCGCTCTCTTTATTTTGCCTCTGCAAAGTGTTTGTCTAGGAGCTTCTTTAATTCGGACACTGAGTTCGCCTCTACTAGGTGCTGCGGCAGGTCATTCCAGACATTCACCACTCTGCGTTCGAAACAGAGTTGGTGAGCGACGCGCTTCAACTTCGGTACGATAAGTTCATACCGGTATCCTCGCGTGCAGCTTGCTATGCGCAGATGAAGCAGTTGTCTCAACATGGGGTAATCACTCAGATGTAATATCCGGTGCGTCATGATGAGGTCAACCCTCAGCCGACGATAAGCTAGGGTGTACAACCCTAGTTTCTTACATTGGTCTTCGTATACCTAAGGTCCGAACAATTTAAATTCAGTTGTTATGCCCCAACGATAATGCAAATTCTCCGAAATTACTTTGGTAATCATAAACATTACCCTAAGGGATTTCAGTGGGTCTGTCGCGGCAGTTGGCAACAGAATTTGCCACTCATTTGGTAGTTACAATGGTCGGTTGTAGTTGCCAATAAATATGAACTTAGGGACTAAGGGAACTTCTGGAGAGCTGTGGCAATTCTTTGGTGAGTGAAAAAATTGGAAAGTGTCTAAGTGACTCCTATGAAAGGATTCTCTGCTGAACTGCGCAGCGTCACCCGGTTCACTCATTAGGTACGGCAACATTTCGATGGTTATTCTGCCGCCGCAGTGCATTCACGATGTAACTAAATGGTCTAGGCAATGTTGCACCTATGGTCTACCCTATTGTTGTTGTCTCTCTCGAGCTAGGGCATGTGGGTGGTATCACGTGTCTGAAATTTACTTAGGTTCGTTATGGCTGTTATGCTAGCAGTGTCTCAGGTAGTTTGCTATCCCTAGTGGTACTTCCTTTATTCGCTTAAGACTGTTGCTGTTTGTTTTCTTTAGTGGCCATAATTTAGGAATGACCGGGATATACTTCATAGTGAACCAAGGTCACAAATGAAGAAGTTGTGCCGCAATCCAATCACACGGGGTGTGTGTGCTTCAAATCCAACTTTTAATTCCTTACCGCTTTGTCGAACGTTGC
>OX104064.1:177599872-177797531 GCA_944474145.2 Dicrocoelium dendriticum
TGCGGCAACCATAGAGGA
Organism: Dicrocoelium dendriticum; assembly: GCA_944474145.2. Taxonomy (NCBI): domain Eukaryota; kingdom Metazoa; phylum Platyhelminthes; class Trematoda; order Plagiorchiida; family Dicrocoeliidae; genus Dicrocoelium; species Dicrocoelium dendriticum. The sequence continues at coordinate 177,599,891 of OX104064.1, forward strand.
ATCAGTCTGATCTCCATCGCCTCCAAATTACTCGCGTCCATAATTCTCACAGACTGACTGGCGCTCGTGAAAGCCAGATTCGTGAGGAGCAAGCCGGGTTTCGTCGGGGTCGTGGCTGCATCGACCACATCTTCACCTTGCGTCAGTTGTTGGAGCACCGTCACACATATTGGCGGCCCACCGTAGTCGTGTCCCTCGACATCAAAGGTGCCTTCGATTCGGTTGATCGATGTGCCCTTTGGAATTTTTTACTCAGGAAAGGTGTGTCCGAGAAATATGTAAATAATATCCAAGCATTATATGCGCGTAGCACGGGCAGAGTAAGGGCTTACAGCAGGCTGTCGCCACCCTTCAATATCTCCAGCGGTGTGAGACAAGGATGCCCGCTGTCACCTTTCCTATTCAAGTTCGCTATTGACGAAGTCATGGAGATTGCATTTACAGGACATGACTTGGAAGGTGTGGAGCTACTCCCAGGAGAACGACTTCTTGACTTGGAGTATGCAGACGACATTGCCCTCATCTGTGACAGCTCCCGGACGTGTCCATCCGCGCTGGACAGATTAGCACTGGCTGTCAGTCTCTTCGGGCTTTGCTTTGCACCAGCGAAGTGCAAAGCGTTCCTCCAGGATTGGCAGGGTTCGCTCCCTGTGCTGACCCTTGGTGGGGATCAGCTAGAAGTCGTTCAGAAATTCAATTACCTGGGAAGTTGTATCAGCGCCCTTGGGATCGAAGACGAGATCACGAACCGCATAGCGAAAGCTCGAAGTGCTTTTGCTAACCTTCGCCACCTATGGCGACGGCGCGACATTACTCTCGCCCTGAAGGCTAGAGTGTACAATGCAGCGGTACGTTCGACCTTACTGTACGGTTGCGAAACCTGGCCCCTAAGATCGGCGGACATGAATAGGCTACTTACGTTCGACCATCGGTGCCTTCGCAGTTTGGCTCACATCTGGTGGGAACACCGCGTGAGTAACGAGCGTGTTCGACGCCTTATTTACGGCCTAGGAAAAGGGAATGAACCGCTCAGCACCGTCATTTCACTCACCAGGCTCCGATGGCTGGGCCACGTGTTGCGCATGCCAGCCCACCGACTCCCTCGACGTGCGTTGTTTGCTCACCGGGGATGTGGGTGGAAGAAGAGGAGAGGTGGCCAAGCGATGACTTGCTCCAGAGGAATGAAGGCCCTCACTTCGGAGCTGGCCTCAGTTGGAGCTTCACGGCTCCCTGGTTGGGGTCCAAAAGAAGGTGAACACGTTTGGCTGGATACACTTGCTGATATGGCATGGAGCCGACCTCAGTGGCGTTCCTGCTGTGAGTTTCTTTGTCCCTCCCCATCCCTTTTAGCCTCCCCATCCATCTACGATCTCATTTCCTAGGGTAAAACATAATATTTTTTTCTTTTTGCCTAGCAGCTAGCTGGAAGCTTACCGGAACGATGCGTATCCGTTGCTGGTAGCTCAGCTGGCATTCAACTGTCATATTTATTTTTCCTTTATGTATTGTATGTATGTATGTATTTCCTTTATGTATTGCGGTACAATAGCGGAGGTGTTTTACCATCTCTAGCTGACATGTATAATGATGATGATGATGATGACCTGGGCTACTTTCAGGGAATCCGCGTGATCTCGCAAAGTGTCATAATTATATTAGGAACTTTTATCGACGCGATCAGTCTATGTCACAAATTTATGACTAACATGCTGTGAAAATTTTTCAATCAAATCTAACGGTTTACATTATAGCCTTGTGTATTGCCCATGGAAACGTACCTCTTCCAAGGATGAAGCTGGGAGTTAAAATGCGAGCGAACGAGGCTTTCGAAGTTCAGAAAAGTCGTGTGCTAATTTCACCGTGATGCCATAAGCAGTGGCTGGATGGGTCATTCTACGTCCGCTCAAGCTCACATAACCCAGTCTCTATCCCTCGAGGTGGGAGCGAGAGGTATGCCACATGACAGGGCTCAAGTTTGCGATCATTTCAAGTGTTACTATTCTCCGAAAAATAAGCAAACCGGAAGGGAGGCCCGTTTACGGGATCGTTTTAATGGAAGCTCAGCAGGAAAGCGTGGATATTTCTGTGTTTAAGGAATGTGCTCAGCCAATTATGCGAACACGAGAGAAACTACATCAGCGGCGTTACAAAGGGGTGTCACTTTCTTTCACTACGATACTTCACTACGATACTTCTTTCAAAGTACGACTTATCATAGTAACCAAATTCCTGGTGTGTTTTGGACTCTTGTGTTTAATTTTTTATCTCCATTGTGATAGTTAGACATGTAACATCAACAGGAACCATGGAATGAAGAATGGAATACTGCTAAATGTTTCACAGGGATATTCTTCGTCGAATTCAGATGTAGTAGTAGTTGGGCCATCCAGTGTGCCTTCTGAGCATGCAGCAACTGAGACGCACGATGTTTCTGTACTACCAGATGTGATGCAATATAAGACTGTGCCAACCGGATCCTCTGTACCAGTGGGTAAGACGCGGAAATAAAACAACATTTATGTTCCTTTTGGATTTATAGTGTCCAGTAATTGTCCACAAGGTGACTTGTGTAACAAATTTCTTCTGAACATGGTGTCTATTAAAATGCAGAGGGATTTGGAAAAATTCATACGGACTGTAAAGACAGAAAAAGGTACTTACAACACATGCGAGACGAAATATTGAACACCCAAACGTACATGCTTCACTCGTCGTAGACTGTAAACAAACGCTACGGAAGCATCTTACATCGTTGGTTATCGTAATGCGCTGACAGCAGAACCGAGAAACGTATCCGGCTATGCATACAAAATGTATGGAGATGACCTAAGACTCTTCCTTTCATAAAGCTTTTCACAGACTGTCTCTGTGTGATTTCTGATGCAAAGCGAACGATGTGTACCTTGTCATGGTAGACAGCTATCACCGTGCTTCTCCCATTTGCCACAACTTATCTGTGTGAGCTTGCATTCTCGCATTATATCTATACAAAACGAAGTACCGAAACAGACCTGAAGCGAAACGAGATCCGAGGTTATAGCTTTCCTCAATAACACAACTAGTATCAAACAAGTCAGTGCTGCATGTCGGAACAAATTTTATCCAAGATACTAGGCCATAATATAGTTGCATTTGCATGTAAATTCAACAGCCTTCACTTTTGCCAACATAAATGAACAACTGTGCAAATTCAGTGTACAACGATGAACTCCACCTCATTCTTATGTTATTAAAGCCTAGTTCTGTGGATAAAGAAAGCTCAGGGGTCCGTCGTGCTAGGTGACTCTAAAAATGGGTGCACGTGCCGAAAAGTTTGAGAACACCTGCTCTATAGTGACACGGCATCCTGTTGGCCGACGGTGTCTGACCAATGAGGAAAGCTACTCGTCGGTGCGTGTGTGCGCCTTAGCCAAACTTTGAAACGCACCAACTTGAAACTGCTTATGAACCAAGTTGAAACTGCTTACGAACCAAGTTGGAAATGCTTATGAACCAATTTGCTTCCTCTATTAACTAACTTGACTCGGAAATGGTATAGACTGGATTTGCTGGGGGTCATTACAGCCTACGCTGATACAATAACGTGGCAGTTGCGAAAGCTAATAGAGAGACGGGCGAAGCTGGGACACCGCCTACCTGCTTCATCCGACATGGTCCCATTGACCGAATCGGACAAGGTTCTCTCTGATGAGAATAGCGGTGCGCATTGAGATTGCGCATCGCAATCCACTCACAAAATGATTGATACACAATTACGATTCGGAAGTCCGATTTTCCAATTGTCACACACCAACACAGGTTGATGCGTATGGGCACTGCACACCAACTAGGCGAATGTCAATGGGGAGAGGGGAACGTAGTTCAGAACTTCGGTCGCTGCTCACGATCAAGCAAATGTTTTACAGTGTAGCCCGCTGCTTACACTATGCCGGTGTATTAGCGTCATCACAATGTATATGCTGAACATCATTCAGCAGTCTTACTGCTCGTTTCTTACCAACAAATTGGCGAGTTGCTACTTAGATTGCAACGTGTCCAATTTGTTTTGCAAAATGTCCACGTTGGTTTGCAAAATGTCCAGTTTGGTTTGCAAAATGTCCAGTTTGGTTTGCAAAATGTCCAATGTGGTTTGCAAAATGTCCACTTTGGTTTGCAAAATGTCCACTTTGGTTTGCAAAATGTCCACTTTGGTTTGCAAAATGTCCACTTTGGTTTGCAAAATGTTCAGTTTGCTTTGCAAAATGTCCAGTTTGGTTTGAAAAATGTCCAGTTTACAGTGAAAATAGTATAGTTTAAAGGCAAAATGAAGGGAAGCTACTAAAGCACACTTGATCCAACCAACTGAAGGAAAAACGTCAAATGCAACGGCGATTAAGCAACCGTGTACTCAAGAGCGAATCGTATATGTCCTTAAAAATAGCATCATTGGACTCCAAGCGTAAAGCGAACGTCTATTTACAGTGACGGGAACTGGCCAAGCAGAATGACGAAATGAAGTGTTTAAACAAGAGTCACGAAACAAAGGAGAATAAAGAATGCAGACGCAAAGATTGAAAACTAGTAAACAAATTGTGTGACAACTAAATATTCCTTTAACATAATCAAGTAGAACAGGGATGAGAAGAAGAAACCAATAGAATATGCTCTTGCAAATGGCCCTGCTGAGAAGGACATGACGATGAGCGTCCATTAACAATGACGTGGATGTACCAATCGGGCTAACCAAGTAGAGCGTCCAACCAACAGTCAAGAAATAGAAAATAGGAAGAGTAAAGAACAGTTATCGAGCTCGTTCACAATAAATGAATGTCTAATAGCTGTTCTCCTAATAAACCTGCAGTAAACTTTCTGAACTGACGAAAAGTTCCTTAAACGCAAGGCAACTTGAGGAGGTAAGTCAGCGAACAATCTAGGTGTTGTAGCTAGACAGACCAATCGAGCAACTATCGCGAATTTTCCAAGGGTACCTGGGCGAGTACCAAGTCCCAACTACGTGAAAGCGGGGTATGGTTACGCCGATCTTTAGATATGGAAGCCGTACTGACTCTGCTAACTATCGCTCGGTGACTCACCTCTATGTGCTCTCTAAGGTGATAAAAGTGGTTGCCACTGAGATCTCCGTCGGCCGGCTCCAATAGCATGGCTTCTTACAAAACTGGTTACGCACCGATAACCTGCTGATGACACGTTGCAGTGTGACGGAGGCAGTCGATTGCATCCATTGGATCAGTGTCATTCACGCAGGGATTTCCAAAGCATTCAACCATCTTCGTCACAAATAAGACTGGACCTCAACGGAGTGCAAGGATTTGCGTACTTCTCCGGGTTGCGAAAGCGAGCCACTTGAGAGCTAATTCTTCCAGGCTGACCATTGGTTGGAGGCCAACGTACTCAGTCTCCCGGTCGCACAGGTTGGTGGTTTAAAATGCGATGGCATTCATTATTGAAAAACTAAATCATTACAACCACGCACTACCTAGAGGACACGCTTTTGAGCCAAAGGATTTGGATAAGGACATTGTCGTCTTTCGGTCTAAGCCTGCGCACCCTGACAGGCTCTCACCCACATACAATACTAAGTACTTTTGCAAACTACGAACTCATCCTGCATCGGCCACCGCACAGCATTCAAAAGCTCGCCAAATATGCAGCATAAAGCACAGCCGATTTATGAAAGCATGCAACAGCTAACGTCTGCCACATTTTCATTTAATTCTTTTAAAATCTCAAAGTACTCATTAGCTACTCCTAATCAGCAGCTTAATTTACAGCAGCCGCAATGGCAGTGTAGTTCTTCAATATGCAGCAATATGTCCGAAAACACAACTACACTATCTAAAGGCAACCCAGCGCATAGCGCTGATAAGTTAGCCTGTGAAAATATCAGAAGCACCTGTCGTTCATTCAACTGCGCACGCTTATGAATCTAGTCTCTCCCTGTGTGACTACATGTACGCACCATCAGTGACACTCTCACTGGTCATGAGACATTAGCCAATGGGACACCCAGGTATAAGCACAGGGCTAGATGTATGCGTCTATGCGGGAAAGGGACTGCATTCAGACGTGCCCCTGAGAAGGTTGACATATTGATGTTAACGAAAGGCAGACAGGGATGAGAATGTCAGTGCTAAAGGTCATCAACAGCGTGCCTGACTGAAGTTTGGCAAATTAGGATGAGGTGTTAGAGTGTTCTCCGTCTGCACCCCTTTAACAGATCTCTTGGCGGAAAGAGTTAGCACTGGTTCGCATTCTGACACTACCGGTAGCCGGTGTGCGTTGGCCAAATTTTCAGCGCATGTCCGAGCAGACTGCAACCTATCGGGAACACAATATGTAATCCGTCTAAGGAGCACAGTACCAGTGGCACATGTAGGCTCCAGGTTGGTATTGCCTGCAGTCAAAACAATATACCGCATAACAATAATAATAGTGCCAATATTAATGATGATAGTGGGCACATTTCTCATCAGATGATGACATGCTCTCATAAGAGCAATATCAAGTTATCTTCTTATAAAGGTTTTTTGAACGTTTTTGTGTAACGTCTAGGGATGGTATGGAAGACGTTAAATGACTCATTCCTCTGAGCTTCATGGCCCATTTCATTCAAGTGTTATAGAATGGAGCTATTGAGGTTCTTGCCCGTGCCTTTTCACAGCAACGCAGGACAGTGCTTAGCAATCCGTTCGACAAAGCATCTGGTCCTATGTCCAAGGTACGTTGCACCCCTGCTGCAAGTGAACTGGTTTATGAGGAAAGATTCTGACCGAACTAGAAGTTTGTCCTTTAGGTGTTGAGGAATTAAACGTCTTGTTTCAGCAACAAGTGTTGACTTAGCAGCTGGATAAACATGGGCCACTGCGGATGAAAGCATTTTGTTCAACATTTCGAAGGTGTAGTGCACCGGAAAACAAGCTCTTTCAGTAGTTTGCAACATTGGATTTCACGGTTCATTTAACCCTCAAAACATCCACTTGTTTCACTGACTGCACATTCGTTGACACAAAGCGTTTTGGTGAGTAGCTTGCTGTAGCGTTTCTCTCTCTGGCTGATTCGTTTCTTACTTTTGTAGCCTGCACAATATACGTTGGGTTCAGTCGCCTCCAACTTCCGTATTTGACACGGGTCTCACGTGTCATTGATTACCGACTCGTATCCCAGGCTCCACCCAATAGTTGGGGACGCCTGTCAGGAACACGCCGTCCGCCATTTTGAGTTTTCATTCTGGTGAGCTCGTTCCAGTAGCTTTGCTTCATTAGTCTCGATCGTTCTGTCTTCTCACTTGCTGCATATACTTATTCATTTCTCACGATTAATAGTCCTGATTATAAACCAACTACGTACGTGATTAGGACCGTAGAGCTAGCCTCCCATCCTTTTTGAAAGAATGACCCGTTGTTATGGTTTGCGCATCTAGAATCCAATTTCTACAATTCCAAAATTTCTTCTGATAATGCTAAATATCATCAACTTATGTCCCGCTGGCCGGGCTAAGCTACGGTCAAATGTTGCAACTGAAATAATGACAAAACTGCACACGTCGCTAATGGAGACAGTGCGTCCTGGGTGCAGTTTAGATAATTGTCGGTACTTGTGTAAATGCCACAACATTTCCACAGTAAACCCAAGGATCAAGGGTGCGAGCTAGGGAATGCACCACATAGCGTATGTGAACGGCAGCATTATTATTTACGTATCCTTGTGCATCGAAGATATCTTCAGAGTGAGTATTTTATAGCGTTCTGATGCTTGCACGGCTGCAGTCTGAAAACCCTAATTGTGAGAAATTTGCGGTTTCGCAAGCTACATTTCCTGAGCTGAGGTAGATGGTAGTAATGACCTTAAAATTTCAATTGTCTGTATCTGATGTTCTGTCAGTACCACATTTAACAACGTAGAATCATTTCGATAAGTGGTATAAAAGTCGAAGTAACAAATTCTTGTGCATCTAAGTCGTGTTGATAGATATATGTGCCGTACATAATCCTGCTGCTTGGCAGTAGTTCGCACTTGCACGACAGGCAATGACGTTTGTGACCAATGACACCAGAATTCAAGCGCTGATCAGTTATCGTGACACTTGATCATCCGGTCCACGGTATCGGCTCAGGGAAACACTTAGTCAACGGGATAGTTTTTTCGACGGGGGTTTCAGACACTGGGTGAACACCGAGAAGACATCCAGGATGAAAAAGCAAGCCAGGAAAATAGATTCGAACCAGTGGCCTTGTGATTGCAAACGGGGCGTGCAGACCACTCGGCCACCAGACTTCCCGGTCCCTTTTCCGGTTAGCACCCAGTTTCGCCCTGAAATCTTTGCGAGGCTCCTTGTGTTCGCTATCAGCCGGAGCACGTTGGCAAGCATCTATAAGTTTATGAGACTACGTACTGCCCCAATGTCCAGGTTGGCGATTTGATTTGCCCCATTAAGATATACCCTCTGCTAGCAAAGTCTGCATGATTTTCGACCAGTGATGTTCAGTTGCGTTCGATGGGCGCTTATTCAGCTCGGATGCCAGCGTCTTCAAGTAGTGCACGAGAAGTGTGCTAGTATATTTGGAACACGAGTATTTTAACAATTCAAATAGCTGCATTCAAGACAGCACTCTAAAGTTAAATCTTTGGTTGTTGTTATGTGAAATGAAATATTGGATGGCCATTTCAATTGCGGACTTTACAACAAGGAGAGCGGCGACAATTGTACTTCCGCCACGGACAACAAAAGTAGTTGCTATGCCACTGTATCAAAGCCAACTCACCCCATCATTTTACACATGCTATTGGGTCAAACGTGGGATCATCCGAACAATCAAGACAGTATCCAAGTCGTACTGGACAGCTGTTCGGACCTTTCTGGCACGCAGTACATCTTCCGAACCGGCTGATGTGGGTTCCGAACTTGACAGACCAACTTCCAATCGGGTAACGAATTAACGCGACACTGCACTCAAATACAATGGACAAACATCGCACAGAGATGGTTTCTATTAAACGCGCGATTCATTCGTTCAGTTTCAATGACGACATCTTGTTTGGCAATGGACGTGTTTGCGAACTCGCATCTATCATTTCCTCTCACTCTTGGAAAGACCTGACATGACGTGCGCAGTAATTCCTTACTCATCACTGTTCAACTATCCACGCTGATATCCCCATACTGTGATATATCTGACGGTTGCTTCACCCGACAAGCTCACTTGGTCCTACAAAACGCCTTCCAAACATCCTAGTTTTCCGAACAAAAAGCTGTAGCTACATTATCTCAGGCTGATCATGAAAGAGTACGGCGCAGCGAATACCAGCACGAAAAGGACCATAAGTTGAACATATCACTCGGGCATGGCTCACTGGAAGCCAGTCCCGTGTCACTTCTTGCGCTAGACATCAGATATCACTTCAACCCCCGTACGAACACACAAATTTACGTTTGTGCAAACATATTTTGAAAACACTGTGAATACTCACACATCCCTACGCGCTGCCAGTAACGTGCTATACAACCAGATACGTAAAAAATAGGCCAGCAACGTGATCAAAACATGTCATTATTTTCTAGACAATTAGGAAAATATACACGCATATGTCGAATAGCATTACGACATCCCACAACGCTGATATCCTTGGTGACTACTCTGGCAATACTTTCAAGGAACTGCAGCTTCCATTCCATCTGCTTCATGAGTTTCTGGGGATCCCCGGCCAGAAGTTCCTCGTAGTGCACTCTCGTCTCATTCTTCACTCTGGCGTTAACCACCTTGTTGTGTCGCCGCTGACGTCTTCAACCCACGACCGCAAGAAGAAGTCCAAGACGAGCCAGAAAGAGACTTGTATACATGAAATCACAGTTGCTTATATAGTTTTAGGGTGAAATGAAGGGAAGCTACTAAAGCACACTTGAGCCAACCAACTGAAGGAAAAACGTCAAATGCAACGGCGATTAAGCAACCGTGTACTCAAGAGCGAATCGCATATGTCCTTAAAAATAGCATCATTGGACTCCAAGCGTAAAGCGAACGTCTATTTACAGTGACGGGCACTGGCCAATCCGAATAACGGAATGAAGTGTTTAAACAAATGTCCCGAAACAAAGGAGAATAAGAAATGCAGATCCAAAAATTAAAAACTAGTACAATAATCGTGTGACAACTAAATATTCCTTTAACATAACCAAATAGAACAGGGATGAGAAGAAGAAACCAATAGAATATGCTCTTGCAAATGGCCCTGCTGAGAAGGACATGACGATGAGCGTCCATTAACAATGACGTGGGTGTGCAAATCGGACTAACCCAGTAGAACGTTTAGACAACCATCAAGAAATAGAAAATAGGAAGAGTAAAGAACAGCTATCGAGCTCGTTCACAATAAATGAATGTCTAATAGCTGTTCTAAGGCATCTGCCAAACATACTCGATCGGATTGAGGAACGGAGGTTATGGGCTCAATCTCAGTATGGTTACTCCACCCTATTCATCTACTGACGACAGTTCTTCCAGTCCTGTGTGACACGGTGCATTATCACATTCCACGATAACCTGCCGGAGCTCCATCTCCCGTTTCAGGTTGTCTAAATAGTTTCGTAGCCATTCGAGAGATAGGGGACGTGTGAACGAGCCTCCCTGGGTGGTCATCAACACTTTCCCTTCCATCGTAAGTGCACCGATTAAATGCAAATTGTGGCCTCTGCTGTTGGCAACATTGCAACACGTCCTCACTCTTCTGGGCGCCCGACTACGAGTACGTTTGCAGTAAAGGTTGAAGTTCGCTTCGTCAATCCAAATGAAGAACTTGCCATCGCCCTCAACTTGGAGAAATTGCTGAACGAATTCCCTGCGTATTCCTTTGGTTTGCTCATTGTTCATTCCCTCGGGAACCTTCTAGATGTTCTTCATAGTTATCAAGTAACCATCTAGGTGCCGTGCGATTGTTGACTTCGAAATGTCCTTGTCCATTTCTGCTCGTACTCGTACTCGCATTTCCCGTAGCGTAAGAGTTGAGTCCCTTGCGATCCAATCTAGGATGTCATCTACGTCTTTCTCCGACAGAATCCGCTTACGACCGCGCGACTGCGTGGTACTCGGCTCCTGATCAAGAGAACGACGAATCCAGGAGTGAGCTGTTTGATAGTTGACGTTGTTCACAGTTGCCACCAGCTGCCAGCCATTACCGTTGACGAAAGCGCCCAAAACTCGGTCACGAATATCTGATGAGGTATTCTGTCGAACGTGAGAAGGTATGCCGACGACGTTAGTATCGTAGACATGGTTTCGGTCGTGCGCTTATGTTCCAGCTGTTGATTGCTCTCAGACCAATTGTGATCCATCGTTTCGGACGTGATGGGGACGCATACAATCCCTTTGCACCATCGAAGTGCATGCCCCTAAGGTTCATTCACAAGTCTCACCTAGTCAACGAGCAGCGCGCTCACCTTCCCAGACTAACGTATCGAACCTTGGCATCCGGTCAATGAGAACACACTTAAGGTCAGAGGATTGGCTCTGAACTGCTGGCGAATCGCACAGGGTTTTACAACATTTTGGACTTATTTTGCAAAATTTTGGACCTTTTATGCAACTTTGCGGGAACTACTATTGATTTCTTCCTCTAACTTAGCAGCATTTAACCTCATGACTCTTTACGTCACTTATACTGCTCTATATAGTTTGATTTTGTTAGGAGGTCACTTACCGCATGCATATATATATTTTCAACTTCCAATCATTTGAAATTATATATGCCGCTGTGGAAACGCCCTTGTGGTTTCGCTCGCACGCACTCAAATGTCCTGACATGTTTTTGCCTGCTTTTGTTACTTTCAGCTGGGCTACCCCATGGGACGTGTTAGACATGAGTATTTTAACCGTTGTTCCATTGAGATGGAGCGTTGGTTAACACGTTATGATCAACAGGATGGTAAGTAAATGGAAATTGGCACATACACTTGAGAAAAAACAACCGAATTTCATCCTTAACAAATAAATGGCTTACCGCACAGATGCTTTTGTTGTCTGGTCCGAGAACACCAAACCCAGTGAAAGCTTCGCCGCTTGTTGCCAGACATAGCTGAGGGTCCAAGTGCTTTCCGTAATCTTCTTTATGCTCAGGTAATCTGAGAATAGCCATTTGTCCGGAACGTGCAGTCAAAGCCAGCAAACTGTAAGATGGTGAGACTGCCATCCCTGTGATTTTCAAAGTTTCATTTTGGCCGTCAGAGTTGAATGGGTTCCGAAAGACAAATGCTTTTGTACAGGACACAATCCGAATGCACATGTGCTGAGGGATAGCTTTGGAATCTTGGGTTTCTAATGTTAACCCTGGTAGCTTCGTTGTTACAGGAGTACGAGATTTTTCTGCATTCAGTCCAATAACGCGCAGTGTGCCATCTTCTCCAGCGCTGTAGAGACCCTGTTTGGCAAATATCAGAAAGCTTAGGCACTTGAGTGGCAAAGAGAGACCACAACTGGCGTCTTGGGTCTGAGGTTCACTTTGGTTGCAGACTGATATGCTGATCTCCGAGGTCTTTGTCATTGATGTTGGATCGTCGGTTGTTGACTCTGAATATGATAAGGTTACATGCGCTTTCAGCCACTAACTTACCATGAGCCAAGCCGCGGCGCGACAATGGGTTTAAAAGCACATTTATGGAAAGCGAGCTCGGATCTACCTACGAGAATGGATTTCACTCAATAGTCACACTTTGACTCACTAACCAGTAGCAATTCGCCGTATTTGCAACCAATGAAAACCAGTTCATTGTTCGACCAAGTTTGGGAAACGCAGATAACGCGATCCGTATCATCCATATAATCATTATACTCTGGTTCTTTTTCTTCCGTCACACCTATACGTTGGAGATATAGTGGGAGATGGGATAATGAATAACATGACCACACTTGCCTGAAATTGCACTCTCCGGTAGTTGTGGGTACAAGTTGTTCTTGTCTTTACATGGTTCAATTTGCTTTGGGTCGGCCTTCAAACTTGGGTCATGGTACAATCCCACTTGCACCGAGCGGGCCGGTAACAGCGTTGATCTGGAAGCCGTTTGAAGAGCCGAGATGAAGAACTAACCTGGAACGTAGCATCGTGATCTGATTGCACGTTTCCACATACCAAACATGGATATAGCGTAAGTCTGTGGCCACAATCAGACGCCAATTGAGTGGACAGAAACTGACGGTAGTGAGTGCACAACTATTCAGGTGTGCTTGACACAAGAGTAAATTTTGTTTGAAGTCCCTTCAGAAGTTTATAGAAGCGGTAGTAACAACTAACCACAAGCTCAACAGAAAGTCGGGGACCCCAGAGATTGTTGCTAGATATGAGGAACTGGAAAACACAAGTTGTTGAAGCTCCAGCTCGCCCGATCCTTAAGATGAGATGAAAAATATCTTATGATGATATGAAAACCTGTTAGTATAGTTTCCTCGAAATTCGGATATCGGTAAACGAAAACCTTTGGGTTTAACTGACAAACCTCGAAGACTGCGAAGTATGGTTCCAAAGGGTGGACCACCAAGGATGTGGGATTATTAGTGCGGAGACGAAAAACATTGCATACTTGACTTTGAAGGTCTTGAAACCTGACCGTAGGTCCACTGCGGACGCATAGTACATGATCATTTATAAATCCAAACTGAAACCCTTTGATACCCTGCGTCCATCTATAAAGGTGGAAGAACATCGAATTAGTGAACATATTGGAAGTGAAATCGGCGCGCGCTGATCTGAAGTATCGCACAGGCATTTGAGTAACCCACCCGTAAGGTAGACGATGGGGTTGTGGTGCCAACGACAATCGCACTCAATTGCGTGTCGCTGGTCCTATTTGCAACTCATATGTTGCGAAATCATCTTCATTTGGACCATCACTTCACCCTCATACGATCTTGTCTCGTACTGTTGCGGCGAAGATTCGAATCTGCGTAGGGGTGGGCGTCCTCGCGGTACACTCAGCTAGCGTGGGACCGGTAGTGCTCGCACGGCAGCGAAGCGCCGTCACAGCGTCCAGCGGACACATTATTTATTATTCATGCTGTCCCTTTCAGACTTAGCGGGTGGGAGGTTTATTATAATGCGGAGAATTGTCATACCGTGAAGGAAACTAATCAATAGAAATAAATGGGGTAAAGAGATGGGCATTGCCCAATAGCAACACTGCACTTCGCACAACGGGGCTCTAACTGGAGCAGCAATGACTCCACTAATATATATAGTCAGGGCAACGTCCAGGCGACAGTCTATCCTTGTGATCACTAAAATTTCACACAATTTATTATATAGCAGGTTATCTCTTAGGAGTTATTAGATGTGCAGTATTCGCTAACGTATCCTCATGATTTGCTTTCAGTTCTGGTCAACCATGCTTTCCTTGTCCTCCTGGACTGCACAAAACCTAGGGGTCAACATGCCTTAACTTATCTGAATATCGTTATCTAGACCTATCAGGATACATGGAGATAGTTAAGTACAAATTATTCTAAAGTGGCGTTGGTGTTTCGTAGCTCGCACAGATATCTTCTGAGAAATACTGAGGAGAATGTGCAACAATTCATTTGGGATGAGTTAGTAATCCAGAAACCCTACATCGAAATCGTTAACTTCACGTTCCTATTGTATATCTTATGGTACGGGTGTGTTTTAGGTCTGGCTGTCGTATTATTTAAAATATGTCACTGAGACCACTGCTGCTGTTCTAAAAGTGCTAGGCCAAACGACCTTCAGTGGTTTTAAATCTGCTTTACTAAGGTACTGCCACCCGAGCTTCTCGGTGTTACTGGATAAAAACCTACTAGATAACGTAGTTCTCAATCGACTGATCCGGCTCTCGAACTCGCCTATTACGTGTTGTTCGGTCCACACTAAACGAATGCTAGGCGTCTTGAGGTTCGCCTTCAAAATTAAGGATATTGGTGTCATTGTGCAACTAGACATTCCTCTGCAAAATAGGTTGAAATTGGCGGCAGCTGTCAAAAACCTTAAAGCCCATCATAAAGCGGGACAGAAGAGTCTTCACTTCAAAGGCTTTCGGGTGCTTAGCAGCGTGGTCATTTCCGCCCCGTCAAAACCTATTCTGGTGGAGTATGATCCGGGGTTCACAATCCTGATTCCATCAGGTGATGCAAAGTTGAACTTGGAGAATCCGATGGTGGTTGGGTTGCTACAAGCAATCTCTATTGTGACCTCGGTTCACTTGAGGTGAACCTCCGTCATTCCGATCACAAACACCGTAAGCAAAATGGAAACATTATAGTGTTGCTCATCCCAAAACTATAATGTTTCCTTCAGATGATCTTCAGTAATGTGCGTAGAATACAAATAATCTTTGCGAACTCAGCTGCATTGTTGATGGCTGTAGTCCATATGTTCTCGCGTTCGCTGAGACGTGATTGTTAAACGACATGATGAAGAGTGAAGCATACTTACCAGGCTGCCGAGGTGAGCCCGCATTTCCGACGGTCGCGGAGGTGGCGCTGCTCCGCACGTTAAGTCTGCATTAACTATTTTAAATACGTATAATTTCCGTCGAGGCGCTCGTGCTAAATTTGCGTAGATCCCGAGTGAAACTTAAAATGGCACTGGTTTATAGAAGCCACGATAGTGTTTCAAGGGGACTTCTTGATTAGATCCATGCGACTGGTAGTGGTCACATGACAGCGAAGCGCCGTTACGGCGCACAGCTGGTGGTTTTTTTGTTATTTTGACAACCAGATGCTTAGTGTTGAAGAACTTTGACTTTCCTGATGTCAGGTAGCAGCACTTTACTTGGGACGTTGTTTTAGAGCTCTTTATCACTGAGATACTGGACCTAACCACAAGGGTCGGCATAACCACCCACCAAGAAGCCGTATCCACAAATATAACGCTGACCCTTGTGACCCTCACCTGCTTGTATACCAATGCTCAAGTTCTTCCTAGTACGTGACCCGAGCTTCGCACTCGTCCCGCTCCCACTCCCTGGGATATCTTCACGACAACTGTAACATATTACTGAATACTGAGGTCACGGATGCCGAGATAGCCCTGCCTGGCATGATTCTTTTGCGAAACGATCGATCCAGCAGAGGAGGGGGTGTGCTCTTGTATTACCTGCATATCGAAATCATAGACGATGCAGATACGCGACTAGTAGATTCTCTCTGGTGCCACCTGCGTCTGAAACCTGGTGATATGTGCTTACTTGCCATAATAGACCGCCCTCTAAGATCCACTCTAACATGGATCACCACCTGGTGTCTATTAAGAAACGAATCCAAGCGCAGTCATACCATGACATTCTTTTGTTGAGGGACTTCAACCTGCACGCCGTCGAAATTCCAGATTCACTCAACGAACAATTCAAAGCTGACTTGCAAGAACCAATCGCCGGTATGGTTGGCGGCATCCAGTTTCGGGTTTGCCTGTCACTGTGGCCAACCACAGGACGCCTGCGCCTACAGAGGGACCATGGGTGGCGTGCGTTGCATCACCCACAGTTCCACCCACACACCCTTATCTGGTGTAAATCCGAAGGAATGCGACCGGGAGGCACGTGGATGGGAGTCACATTTCATCAACGGAGCCGGCCCACACTCCCTCACGGGCATCTACAAGCATGATGGGTTTGGAGAATCAAGCGCACGCATGGCGGTGGTTAGGTTGTAGCCCGCTCCACACACAAATCATGTGCATAGAAGAACACTTCGAGCCTAACATGGTCACGAGGACCATGCACTCCATCCCCTCCAGCAACGACCAACGGTCTCCTGGAGCCAGTATAGATGAGGTGGTGGGTAATAGACACATGGTCAACATACACCTGAAGTGCAGCCACACCGGGGTTGTCAAGCGACAACCAACCACTTGGAATGATGATATCAAATCAAATAAACCGGATAAGGCATGCGGATACATCGGCTTTAGTCTTCACTAAATTACCATGTGAAAAACATTCTTTATAAACAAATCCGCGATATATTCAAGATGGCGGATGGAGAGATAAAGAAAAACCATTCGCAACAAAGGCGAATAAATTTGAAGAAAGTAACCACCTTTTGTCTAAGCGACGTGCGTAAGTAAATAGAAGGTTATTCAGATAGACATTAAAATGAGGTAACAAAGTAAATAGTAATAAAATATGGCAAACAAATCACCTGAAATAAATAAACTCAGCACGTAAGTATGCGGTTAGCAAATAGAATGCAGTGTCCCTACCAACGCTGCGCCGGTTCCGTTTACGTACTCAGCAGTACCCGTCGTCGTTTCGAAGCTGGTCCTGAATTGTCTCGCTGGTGGCTCATTACACCTACCTGACTAAGGCACTCGCGGACGCGTGTGCTATAACACCAGGCGACCGACTTCAATGGGGTACACATCATGGTCGCCAGTCGATTCCGCAACTGCCGTTGCTTCTCCGCATGCACGAGGGCTTTCTATTGCACCTCAGCAATTGCCTTCTTGGTCAGATGGCACTATACACGCCGATCAACCGCCTTCGATTCCTAACACCTGCAATCAACATCAGGACGTGATAGGCTCTCGTTGATCATGTTCTGGTAACGTAACATCGGTTTTCTCACGTGTCGATTCCCTTCACTCAGTTGGCCACAAAGCGGCTGTTTCGGAATCCGGGTCGAATCCATGCAGCGAATATGATTCAGCCACCACAAGTGACTCAGAAGAATAACTCAGTCCATGCATACATGCCACTGTGTCGGAGCACCTCCGTGTGTGCAACTCGGTCTCTACAGCCGATACACCAAATAGGGCGCAGAAACTGTTGTCTGAAGCGCTCCAGATAACAGACCTCCTCCCAACAAATCGTCCAGCTTTCACTTCCTTATAGAAGAACGGAGAGCAGCATAGATTTTTATACCAGTAACTTCCTCCCGATGGTGAGCTGGCGGTTGTTCCACTCACGACATTGCAGCTTAGCAAATGTAGCAGCCGCCTTCGATACGCGGATGCGCAGTTCGCCCGTTATCTGCAGGTCGGTTGTTATTATGCTCCCGAGGTAACAAAATCTTGAAGTACTTTCCAACACTGACTCGGCAATCTGGATTTAGGGCAGGCCCACGCACTCCATTCCGAGTGAAGACTGAAAGATACAGACAGTATTGCTTGTGTTCATGGTGGGCCCGAATTTGGCCGCTGTCGTAACCGGAGCACTAGTCATGTGCTGCAACACATCCGCGCTGTGTGCAAACGACACACAGTCGTCAGCGAACAGCAGCATACGGATAGTTGTCTCACAGACTAAGGTTCTCGCACCGAAACCGGAGATGTTCAGCAGCACATCACCCATACGGTGGTCCACACCAACACCGTAAGCACAAGCCTCATCCAACCTACAAGGCGTCGTGGCATAAAGATAAATATTAAACAGCCCAGGAGCTAAGACACAGCCTCGATTCGTACAAGAGACAGCTACAGTCATCTGAGGTCTGTCCGATCAGCTGCACCCACGGCTGAAAACCACCGTGCAGACATTCACTTGAAGTTACAAACTTTCTCGGACAACAAGACTTACCCAACACCAGTCACAATACCTCCCGGTTCACCGTATCAGATGCTTTGATAAAATCAACAAACAGCGAGTACAACGGCTGGTGTCGGTCTCTGCACTTTCCTGCAACTGACGAGCCGCAAACACCATATCGATGGTGCTGTGATCCGAACGGAATCCATATTGCTTTTCCGCCACGTTAGATTCCACAACCTGACTGGCGTGGCGATTGAGTAGTATTCTAGCAATCACCTTGCCCACACAACTCGAGTCATTCGCCGTCGAATTCTACGAAATTGACTCTTATTTCCCAAGACACTCGTGTTTGCTACATGTGCAGCAAATGCTGCATCATTCTCAAATACCAATGCACCAATCTTCGCATTGTTCTCCTCAAACCAATCTAGTCGCTTAGAGTTGGTGCGCCCGATGGTCTTCTTGGCAGGAGCTGTCATCTGGTCTCGAATGTGGTGCCACAGGTCGCCCGCTGTGGTTATGCACTCCACATCATATAGGCGTGTAGCCATCGCCTTCTTCGGCTCAAAATCTTTCGCCACAATACCGAAAGACAGAATGTTACATTTACGCTGGTTCACGGCAGGTGTGAAATACATAGATTTACGAAAATATATGTACAGTTTGGTCCGCACCAACTTGTGATCAGTGCCACACTCAGCTACACGAAGTACAAGTGCCACGCGCACTTCATGCATGTCACGCTAACGTACGATGACATAATCGAGCAGGTGAGTATAACCACTCCGTGGATGCGCGCAAGTTGCTATATCAATCGCACGCAGTGCAAAAAGAGTGTTCGCGATCGTCAGGCCGTGAGTGGCACACAGTGAGAGCAGCCTATCACCGTTCGCATTCACTAAACCAATGCCACGAGGACCGATAACATCTGTCCACGCCGATGAATCAGGCCCAAGGCGTGCGTTGAAATCACCCAGCAGAAATAGTCGGTCGCTCCTCGGCACAGACCGTATCACGATAACTGAGTGTAGAACTGATCACGCGTGTCATCGGGATAACACGTGATCGTGCTTATAAAAGTGGTAGGCTTACCTCTTCCGGGTAGTATATGAGCGGTCATCAGTCGCGCTCCGATGCCAGTTGGTCCCCCACCAGCTGGCCATTTAG
The DNA here is from genome assembly GCA_944474145.2 of Dicrocoelium dendriticum. Classification (NCBI taxonomy): domain Eukaryota; kingdom Metazoa; phylum Platyhelminthes; class Trematoda; order Plagiorchiida; family Dicrocoeliidae; genus Dicrocoelium; species Dicrocoelium dendriticum. The sequence continues at coordinate 177,619,521 of OX104064.1, forward strand.
ACGAGCGGATACTGCAAATCCGACCCCATGTTCATGTGGTACTGAAATGACGTTACCCATCCAGTAACACCTATAGCCGTCACCAGCTTCAAGCAACTTACCTTGATAAGTGAGCTGGGTGTAGCTGAGCGCCGCAATATTGATGTTGTAGCCCGCCAGTTCCATCGCGAACAGTACAGTGCGTCGCTCGGGGCCCTCACTCGAGTCCCGGTCCAGTAGTGTGCGCACGTTCCAGCATCCGAAGTTAAGAGTTTTGAGCGGATGCATACGAATGCATTGGTGAGCAACCATATGCGTTGTGGTGGTTGTGCTTCGGAGGTTTTGTTGAGGGACTTCGCTCGGAGCCTTTGACTCAATAACCTGATCCACAAGTCAATGGAGAGTAAGTCCAGCACGGGAGTGTGATAGCAGAGACCCACTGGGATCGGTTTGAGGTCCGCCATATACAGCCTTTGAAGATCTGGAAGAATTCACAAGTGTTTTGCGATAGTAGTATTATATGTTTATATAACTACATATATATTGCCTCTAGGTGTGTGAAGAAGCATTCGGTAGTCCAGGCGATCGAATGCCCTGGATGCTTCCAGGTACGTGGGCGTCAACTTGTTTGGCATTGGCTGACTTCATTCAGCTTGCTCGGGCAACTGCCTACTCGCACTTTACAAAATGAATTATCCCCTAACCCGTAAATGACACAGCACACTCAGTGTTGAAATGGCTACTCTTCTTGCAGGTGCACAGCTCTCCTCGTGTGGACAATGTCAGACCCAATGCATTAAAGCCGTCGCCATGAATCATGCCCCACCGTTGGCCCGGTTATTCTTTGAGGAATTGTAGGTTCCAGCCATGAGAAAACAGCAAATAATTACTGTTATTTTACAGAGGGGGAATATTGTGGAGCTTTCCAATTATCGCTTGATCGCCTTCCTTCCAGTTTTATTCAAACTTACGGAAGGAATAATCACAGAGGCGCTTATAGGATACCGTGAGAGTAACATCATAGTGTCACAGCAGCATGGGTTCGGCCGAAATCGGTCCTGCACCACAAACGTGTTACTAGCCCGAGCAAGCTGTACGAAGTCAGCTAATGTCAACCAAGCAGTTGACATCGTATACATGGATTTATCCATGTATTAACAATCTCGCTAGGATGCTCCAGTCAGAATTCTTACTATTTGCGGATGACATCAAGCCAGTGGATGACCAAGCAGCACTACAAAGAGATTTCGACTTCGGCTTATATATGTTCCTCCGAAAACCGAATCCAGTTTAACCTAGCGAACTGCAAATTTCTGGGCTTACACCACCAGTGTTCCTACGAATATCGATTGGGAACGAAGCTGCTGCAAAACGCTACACAGGAAAGCGACCTAGGAGTAATTGCACAGGATGACCTTGGTTGCTCGAAACGGGCGGAGAAGTCTACCAGAATAGGTACTCAGCTTCTTAGCCACCTACAAAGGGCGTTCTGGAAGTTTGAGCTATCAATCTTTCTACAAATCCTGGGCGCTTGCGTGAGGCCCCACGTGGAATACGCGATCCAGGCTTGGCTACCTTGGCTCAAACACGATGCTGTCGAGCTCGAAGCTCCGTAACGTAAGGAAACATAAAGCGCAGACCGCAAGCCAAAGGTCTGTACAGTAACGAATACCGGTGCCTACGTGGAGACCTTATTATGATGCACAAAATATTGTCTAACCCCAAGCAAGTCTGTCACGATCTGGTGCCATGCAGCCAAAATACCAATCCGAGAGTCCACCAGCTCAAACTAACCACACATCACAATCGACTTGATTGCCGACAAAATGTTTTCTCCCTTCGAGCACCGAGAACGTGGAACGGATTTTCTAATTTTTGCCTCAAAGTAACGCTATTTAAAAATGATTGGACCACAGTCTCTCCCATTTACAGTACGTGACATATCCTGTTTCCATCAAAAAGCGAATTAACGCAAACAGTGTGCTTATCAGCAATCACTGTTACGTAGCGGTGGGCAGTCTAGCATGTATCTATGTAAATAATTCGGTGAGTCACCTTAAACCAGACTTTTGTTTTTTCTTGACACTTTAAACAATCATTTTATTATCCCCTTTCCGGTCCTCTAACTGGGCTTTTCACGTATTGCTCTTTTATCGTTACAAATCATTGTTCATTGTTCATCTTCCCCTACGTCAATGTGTTGATGGGTCAAACAGCTTCAAGATGAGTTACTATCCGTCGTAATTGGATTTGGTCTTCGCGAAGTATAGCGTCCTTTTTAGGGACCATCCACGCAATTCACACCTGGGTGATAGCGATTATGCTTGTCTATCATTCAGGTGCGCTCACAGTCGACAGTCTACTGATCGCAACATCCGGGCTCAAATATGTGACACGCGGATATTCACGCAATGAAAGCAGAGGCCACTAAATCGGTTTGCCTCATTTCAGAAACCGACAATGTTCAGGCAATCTGGGGCACACTCGAGTTCCACTTATCAGAGTTATCACTCTCGTTGAAGCAAAGCCGCTCTGCTTTAATTCTGCTACGCCTAAACTGCTTAACAGACGGACAAGATGTTGCCATTCTTATATATCTGCTCCTTCGACATAACTTTTCAACACTGACAAAAAGTCCAACATATCTGCAAACAGTATTCGCGTGGTGCTCGACTACAACATGAACTCGGGTTTGTAGTGTACCTAAAAACACACTCTTTCAGTATCTTGCAACATTGGATTTTACTGTTGTTTTAACCTGCAAAATGTCCACTTGTTTTACTGACGGTACTTCCGTTGTCACAAATTGTTTTGCTGAGTAACTTGCTGCACCATTTCTCGCTCCTGTTGATTCGGTTCCTACTTTTGTAGCCTGCATAATACACGTTGGGTTCACTCGCCTTCAACTTCTATACTGTCCCGTATTTGACACTTCGCTTACGCGTCATTGATTATGGACTAGTATCCCAGGCGCCTCCCAACAATTGGTGACCCCGGTCCAGAACACCCCGCCCACCCTTTTGAATTGTCATTCTGATGAGCTCGTCCCAGTGACCTTATGATTCATTACTTGTGATCATCTTGTTTTCTCACTTATCACATTTATATTCCCTTTTTGCAATGGATTATATAGAGGGTAAGCCATTTCCATACGCGGTTAGCACCATACAGTTGAGTCATCCCTCCACCTTTTTGGGAGAATGATCCTTCCTTATGGTATTGCACACAGAATCCACTTTTTACCTTAGCAGGATTTCTTTGAATTTCGAAATTTATAATCAGATAATATCTCGCCTTCCTCAGCGTATTTCATCGCAATTAAATGACGGCTTGAGACATTCTTGCGCTGCTGATCTGTACCAAACGACTGGAAGTGATAAACACCTCGCTGAGAACTACAGGCCAGTTTGCTTGACGAACGTGATGGTCATAATGTTTGAGAAATGTGGCGAGAAAATTATAGTCATTTAAGGAATAGATAGAAACGTCACATCTAGGTTCACTCAGACAGCCGTCACACGCCAGGAAAAGCACAGTACGCGCATTTCATCCTTTCGGGAATCGTCAGCATTGCGCATTCCATCGGAAGCTAGTAGGGCTCGAACCAGCAACTCGACTGTTGCCAGTCCGTGGTTGAGACCACTGAGCTACGGTGGACGGTAACGACCATCGTGAATTAGTTACTAGATCTGATATAGCGCCGCTCACTGAGTAAGCTTAGATGGGACGAATGTCTACCTATACCATTCAACTCCCCCTACCACTCCTCTGTAATCATTTAAGGGAGTTAGGGTTTCTCAGTACATCTCAAGGTGCCACACGAGAGTTATTTTCGTCATACCAACTTGCTGGTCGCTAGAGAAAACTAGGCAGAAGCTGTGACTGGATGGTACAAACACAATAACAACGCGGATTTATAGGGCTTGTTGTTGGCGATTGGGTTCCATGTATATTTCGCCTACGCGCTGATTGGTTCATATTTGACTTCTCTGGAGCGAGTTTGTTTAACTAATTCAAAGGAAGAATCTCGAGAATGCAGAAGCGTCGTTAATTATGGAAAAGCATCAGCCGTACACCGATACGCAGTACCGACGCTTTGCTGCTGCGTCAAATCGCACGTGGTTCAGGGACACTACAAAGCTTGCTCAGCCCCTACGCAGGCTCCAACCCGCGCCGTCAGATTACAAAACGAGCCGGTTAAATTTAGGCCACGAGTCGGCCGTTAATTATGGAAAAGACTCAGTTATTTACATCAAAGTTTCTACACACTTTGTATGTTATCGTTTTTGCTGAGCTTGCTTTGTTGGATAAATCGTTTGCTCCTGAAGGACCGAGTTTTGTGACAGAAGGCATTGATAAGTGAAAAGCAGTAGGTGTATGGTTCGCTGACTTTCCCAAATCCATTGCCTCCGTCTCATCTTCTTTCCTTTTGTGCACTCTGCAATCCCATGGTATTTCGGATTAGTCCTATGATGGATTTCAACGCTTCTGAACGGAAGGAAAGGGTTTGTCCATGTGGGTTACAATTTCTCTTTTAATCAGTGTATTCACAGTGTCGTCTAACGAGGGTTACTCGCTGACCCCCTACTGCTCACTTTATATGTAGATGACCTACCTGTTAACCTGTGGATCTCATCCATAAGGTTTTTGAAAGTCTTAGAATATTGGTTCTTAGTGATCCATCATAGTGGTTTACTGTCCACGCAAATGTTTTCGGATAAATTTTAGGGCTAAGCAATTTTGTGGCATCTGTCCATAAATTTCGCACACATTTCCTTTTTAACGTATGATCAAATGATCACCAGACGTATTATCTGCTTGGTGAAATGCAAAATCTTCAGCTGCCCCATTTGGGTGTATGTTTTGTCATTCACAAGGATAAAAAGAAACTAAGAAACGTACTGGCTTGGTATGCCCAGTTAGGTTGTCAGATATTATGACGCGTCATTAACGAGGTCGGTTTTTAATTTGGTTATACATATGCCGCATTCTGTCCGAATAATGATGGAAACTCGCTTGTCGCGTAGAGCTATAGAGCACTAATGCACACTTCCAGATAAGGTGTTAACTGAACCTACGGTTAAGGGTTTTGAGGGCCATTTGGAAGCACTTGGGTTGCAACAGGAAATTTTGTTAACCATTCCATTCTACTGCTCACATCATTTCAAATGGGGGACGTGTAATAGGGGAATTCGGTGGATGTCTCATTTTAAGTTCAGCTCAGTTCAGTTGAACAACTATGATCCGAGCACCAGTTGCCATGACTCACCGTAAGGATAGCAATAAATAACACCGGAGGGACAGTGAGTTTGGGTGCGATTGGAAGGTAGTGAAAATAGAAGCAAGAAGGAAATGCATTGGACTAATCAGCATGGAATGAAAATTCACAACCAGATGAAAGAAACTGAATGCAGGAACGCTACTGACTGCGCAACTGCCGCGTGTCTGATCCGGTCTCCAACCATCGGTGCGTACTACAATCTAAGCAAGTAAAATAAAGAGTGCTAAAAATGGACTGAGAAGTCGTACTAAACGACAAGGTAGGAAAGGAATGATTTGTAACCGCAAACCAAGCGCATCCAGTCGATACTCGAGCTCTGTAACCGTGAATGCCAACACAACTTTATTGGCTAGAGAATCCCAGGCGGCAGTTACTCTACGTGACAACTGGCCGTCTGACAACCCGATCAGACCGAGGCTTGTGCTGCACGCTTACATGACCACGGGGGCTGGCAATCTCGTTGATTTGAAAAACTGGCTAAATCTGAGCCAATTTGATTCGTCAAGACGCGGTAGGCGGTGATGAGTTCCTCCCATGCTGTCGAGAGTGCGGTGGAAAAATGCTTAATTTAGGCAGTCGATTTTGATCGGCCATGCGTCTTAACCCGTACGCTGTCTAAGTGCCGACTAGCAAAATCCGCTCCAGTGCAATCTTACTCCGGATTAAGCAGGGAGGGCAAGCTTGAAGGCAGTAGTCCAGGTGAAGCCTGATGAAGACTGCGTACAGTCTAACAAACTTTTCACCACTTGGGTTCCGAATGATCGGAAAATCATCCGCAACATCCTGAATCACTTGCAGAACACCCTTGTGCAGTTTTTACTATACTTGAACCTTCATGACATTGTGACCCAAATCCTACCTGCTCAGTCAGTTGCGGTAGCTCGTTCCCGCCTAAGAAGTAACTCATACATGAACCTCCATTCACAATACCTAAAGTCGGACACTTAGCGGGACTCCTTGGCAGTTGTCAAAAAACAGACCAGTTCCAGAGCCTGTTAAGTGTATGCTATAGATTCTGAGAGTCTTCTGAGTCACCAACAGTTTGAGATCATTTAGGATGATACACCTTGGTCGTTTATATATGGGAGGCAATAATGGACCTAAGACGCACCTCTGTAGTACACCGCTGGCGGCATGTTGTCAGAAAACAGATTCAAACCCACTCTACCACACATACTCCGTCCTCTAAGAATGCCATTATCCAACCCAGAGTAGGCCTGGGGATGCCAAATGTCTGCAGTTGGGATAAAGGAACGGAGCATGGGGTCTGTGTCCAGTGCTTGTGCGAAGTCGATGAACAACACCTCAAGCGCTTGACCCTGGTCTATCATCTTGGCCCAGAATTTTCGAGCACACAACTAGTTAACCAGACAAGAGTGGACTTTGCGAAAACCAAGCATCATCAAGTGGATTTCTGCGGCATCTCTTACTAAGTTCTCCAATAATTTGACTGGAACTCTCCTTAAACTGACCGGTAGATAGTTTTGTGGTAAGTACTTATCCTCCTTCTTGAGTATGAGACAGGTGACTGAATCCTTTTAATCAGAAGGTAACAAGCAACTGCGAACCGACTTCTTGAGCAATCGCGTAATCGGTTCATATTGATCAACTGCTATTTCGAAAAGTAACTTGACGTGAAGTGAATCCACTTCCTCCGCTTTGGTTGGATTTAGGTTTATTAAAACACTTGGAATTCTGAAAATTAGATATCCATCAGCAGAAAATCACCTCGAACTCTAGTCTCTAAAACCATGTGCGGTGCCAGAGATGCTTTGAGGAATGCTCCCGCATACAAGTCTGATAGCAGACAAGCGTTTGCTCGATCTGTGTGGGCAGCGGTGCAGTCAGAACCAAAAAACTGGTAGAACTGGGCTCAAATGGCTTTACCTGTTAACACAAGCAAAAATCGCGTTGAGTGGCTTGAAGCTAAATTGGTCAATTCCTTCTCGTACATTAGTTGTACGGCACACAAGTGTTGTTTGCAGATGTTTAGTGATTGTCTCGATAGCGCCGAGAAGTACCATTTGACTGAGCTGACAAATAAGTCCGCCAGCATGTGGTCTATCTGTTAAACAATTAGCGCGCAATTGAGTCAAGTCACAGTGACTCTGCCTTTCTGATATTCCGCACAATGTTTTAGATATGAAAGCGAGATATCTCGGTAAGGTAAGACATGAAATATGACCATGCGGTCTAGACATCATCGTCCAGTGAAATTATATAAGGAGAATCCGCAGCCTTAGCTGTGATTACAGAGAAATTCGGACTTACATTCTAAGTCTCTGCATGGTTCCAAAGAGAGCACACTTGACTGTCAAATGAATGTAGTAAATAGCTTCCAGAGGAGTTCGTAAGCTAGGTCTTTAACAAAGTAAAGCGACTCAGTAAAAACTAGATCTAAGAGGGAGGTGGCCTGTCCTTTCATGAATCTAGTGGGCTGGTCCCGCGATAACTGCAAAGGAAAGCCAAGGAGATCAGTGGCCAAACCTGTAGCCGCTGATGCACACGAAAATGCATGCCAATTTAATTATGGAATGTTATAGTCGCCTACAATCAAGCATAAATTAGCTGAATGGCTGCAAACTAGTTCTACGAGACGTCTAGAAGTACTGGCAAGGTCCCTATACACTAGCACAATGTTGACCTGCTTCAAACTACAGATCTCAACTGAAATAGCTTCAGTAATATTACCCAGTGAACAGAATATGTACGTCCTCAAAATGTTTAAAGCGAGGTCAGATCTCAGCATTGCCTAGCCTCGCAAATTTATTGCGCTATCCATTATGTTTACTAGCAAACATGATTCGGTGAAAGCGAGGACGTCCCGCTGAAAGTGATGCACAATGGTACCTCCTCACACATTTTGCTTCGTAAGCTCCGTATGTTACTGAAAAGCATCTAAATCTAGTTGACATTGTGAGTCCGAGATGGAGTACTACCAAAACCGATTATAGTGAAGTACATGGCATTAATTTCCTTACCTCCCACTGCTTTTTTGACAGGTTCAGGAAGCTGAGCTTATCCTTCACCACCAGCGAAATCGAAACAATGTCAGAAGTGACCAAAGCAACAGACACAACAGCATTAACAGCACACAAAGTCACTTTCCAGGTCCGATGACTTGAGGAGGTCATCAATTGTTGCCTAACAGAGAAGACCTAAACTTTTAAGTCACGCTATAATGCTATCAACCTTCTAGTCAATAAAAGCGAACAGAAGCAACAAACTTTCCCCATTTTCTGGTCTAGAGACAGCAGGGTTTAAACTGCCTTTCCATGTTTCAACTGCTCAGTGCTATCCGTACAACAGTTTTTGCGGCTGTATAACAAAAAAGGTGTTACTAGCGAGTAGAGCGTATTAGTTGGGACTCAAGCAGGTACAGCATTCATGATACCGTCAAGCATAGAGAGCACATTGCATTTCACCAAATGAGTCGGTAACTAATTGGAGACAATTCATTTTGCCATATAAAACCGACGAATTAGCTAGGTGAGTTGGGGGTCCAAGGCAGCTCTTGTCAAAAATCAAGACAGGAATAAGTTAAGTTGATAGATGTTAGCAAAGAAATGAAGCAAGAGAAGTGTAAACTGGTCAGCAGTACCAAACGATGCAGCCGACAAGAGAACTAATCGGTTATGCCAGCATTGACACATGCGTACAGAAATTGATTCACAAGACCAGTAAAGACCAGGAAAAGGTGCACTTAAGACTCAGTAAGCAAAACATTCATAACAGTAAGTGACTTAGCAAAACGCAAGATTCTTTCCAAGAAATCGTTTGGATACAGGCCCTCGGATAGTTTGCTGGAACTAAGGGGATCGGAGAAAAACGCGCTAGCTGTTCTCGATAAACCGAGTTACGCGCAGATAAGAGACTCCGATTAAGTTGGGACTATAAAATGTTTTCGAACCATAAGAAAATTGAGCAACTCTAAGTTGCTGCTCAATGAAACTCAAATGCCTTTTCCAGGCAAAACTTTTGAGAGACAAATATTGTTGCCTAAAGTACGACAAGCACGCTGTGACCCAAAGGAGGCAACAAAGTGCAGCAAGAAACCTGCAGATGAGCGACTCCGAGTGGGCTAGCACTTTCAAAGTTTTTTGCACCTTAGGAAAAACGGACGAATTCAAGCTTTATACTCACTGTTTATTTAAGCAATGTTTTCATACAACCGTTATTTAAGAAAAATTCTCAAACGCCGAAATACGACGAGCATGTCATGATCGTGACACAGTCTGCTGGTTTCCAACTATCCATCTTCACAATTTGGTTTGATTTTCTGTGGTGCTCATCACTTATTGGTATGAGGTTTAATATACCGACGTTTATTCTCCATTACCGCTCATGTTATTACTATATATTGCTTAGTTTATGGGGCGGGCACAGCGGTGACTGTTAGCGCAGGAAACATGAGCAGTAATTGGTCAACCGTAGTGTAGTTGGTGTACTTTGCTTTAGTTTTATCAACACCGTGAAGCTTCTTATCATTTTCTGGCTCAAGCATCTGCTCAGAAAGGAAGATTTGCGGGATTCACCTATCGTTTTTATTCAAGTATAGTTAGGTGGGGAACAATATGAAAGTCTCTGGATTGTTTCCTCTTGAGTAGATGGTTGACCCAAAACATGATAAAATGCTCCATGGTCTGGGTGAGACTAAAACAAAATGTTTGGGTTAAGCGAAATGTTACCGAAAAGAATGCTTAGTGCTTAACTTATTTCTGGTCTTGCATCATATAAAATAAAACACCCGAACCACACCATGGTTAGCTAAGTACTACCCACGTTTCCTGCGCGAACAATCCCTGCGGTGTTGTTTAAATGAAGCAAGAGTGATATAGGGCGAAAATAAATCTAAAGGTGCAGGAAATTCGTTTAAATGAAGGATAATACTAAAAAAATGAAGGGAAGCACAAAATCTGAGCACAACGTATAAAGTTGGATGTGATCATAAAATGGGACAGCTATCATGTAGCTACCAAATGAGCGTTTAACTGACGCTCGAAATCCTCTATCGTAGGCTCCACGATCACATTTATGGAAACGAGTTCCAACGCTCGGCAATTCTAAGTTTTAACCAAGTTTCCGCCCTGCACCGGTCAGAACGCGGTTTGTGTAATATCATGGGGTGACCAAGAAGAGAATACAACCAAGCCGGGCTAAACAGCAAAGACTAGTACGGTCCAACACCATTTAAGACACGGTAAGGGAGAAGCAGCTCACCTCAAAGCCTTTGGCAGTGCAATGAATACATAAGCAAACTAAGTAGACCATCTGGGTACGTTTTAGCCCGTAAGCTGTTGACCAACCTGGTGCCTACTTGCATAATCCTCACGAGCTTCATTTTGTCCCGAATGAGGTAGGGTAGTCAAGAATGGAGGCAGTATTTTAGGTGGGGAAAACGAAAGCTGAAAACAGCTTTACAAAGATGTTGGCAGTAAAGAATCTGAAAGAGTGGCGTAGTAACTGCAATTACAAGAACGACCCCAGTACTTGCCTATTTTCCAAGAGGTAAAAGCCTCAAACGATATACTTGCTTCTGTCACCACGCCATTAGTGTTATCCAGCATCACATGCACAACAGAAAGGGTGCGGAAAATGCTACTATCCTCACGTACACGTAGCTTTCCTGGAGTGAATAACATGCACCCTAAAGCATTGCAAGTAGCAGTCGTAAACCTAGCCTAACTACATGCTGGATTCTTTAAGCATTGTCTAGACGAAAACTTAGTTCCATCAACACAGAAACACGGTAGTATGACCCCATTCACAAGGGGAGAAGTCGGTATGATCTTGTCAATTACCGTTCGGTAACAGTTCTCCGTGTGCTCGCCAAAGTCATGAACGCTATCATCGCGGACCTGCTGATGGACTACCTGGAAAGCTCCGGCATCATAGAGCTGGGACAGAGCGTCCTTCATCAATATCGACCACGTACCACTAACTGGAGGTTAGAGTCCGAACATATCTGTCCGACCAGATTCCAGTGGAGTGTGGCGTACCGCAGAGTTCAGTACTTGGACCTCGCTTGCTCTTAGTTTTTCTAAACGATGTAAAGAGGGCTTTCGCCTCAATATGTTTACTTTTCGCGGACGACACTGGAATTTTGCGGGCGATCAAGGGAATGGAAGGTCACGGGATCCTCCAGCGCGACCTTGATTGGGCCTGGCATTGATCGTTGAGGGATGCGCTGCCCTTCTATGTGGACAAGTGCCACGTTGTTCACATCCGCCATAGACACACCTACATCTTAGGGCGTACGATCTACATAAGCCCTCAGGAATGTGACCGCGGTGTGCTGGTACAGGATGACCTAGGCTGTTCAAGACAGTCAGAATTCGTTTCAAAAATGTAATCAGATGATGGTATCTTGCGGAGGGCATTCGGGAGTTCGGATTCATTTATCTTTTCACTGATGCTCAATGCCTAGCTGTGTCCCCACCTCGAATATACAATCCAGGTCTGGCGTCCTTGGCTATAGCGTGACCTTGCAGCGCTCAAAACTCCCCAATGTCGTACAAGGAAAGTTGTCAAGGGATTGTGCAACCATCCGTACCAACAACGACGGAAGACACTCGGAATGTTTAGCGGGCGCTATTGACGGTTGCGTCGAGACCATATATTTATCTACCAGGTAGTAAGCGGCCACATTCACATATGCCACCACCTACTGAAATTCAGTCCGAATACCATCCTCAGAGGCAGTAGCATGAAAGGGAATCAACAACACAGTCTTCTCGATTGTCGACGAAATTACTTCTACCTCCGCGCCCGCCAACACTGGAAAGTCCTTCAAACCTCAGTTGTTTGTGCCTCCACACTAGTTGTCTTCAAAAAACGATTAGATATCGAATTAAACACTCTACACCTCAGCCAAGTGGTCTGCGCATCTGCTTCGCAATCATAATGTCGCCCGACCGAATCCGCGTAGGTGTGGGCATCCTCGCGGTATACCCAGCCCACCCGCGGCTAGTGATAACCGCGTAGCAGCGAAGTGCCGTTACCGCGCACAGCTGGCGATTAATTTGACTAATTACTTACGCTTTGTTATTTGAATGGATATTCTGGAGTTACTTTGACTAACTAGCCGCTTTGAAACTACGACCCACAGTGACGCACGTAACTTTGTGCAGTGGGGTGAGAAAGCTAATTTTACTTGCTATGAGTAGCAAGAAATTCAACTTTTTATTTCGTTTTGCATGTGCTATCTCACTCCCATAACTGTCCGCTTTAATATAATTACTTGCTCGCTTTGTCCATGCGTATTTTATTTAACCTACTTATGTAATATTTAAATCTTCATTTCTTCTAGACCAAGCCATGAGACATATAAATCCAGGGTAATTTTACCCGTCATAAACCACTGTTCCATGGATTTATTGTTTTACTTGCGGCCTTCTTCCGCTTGTCGCCCAAAATCAAAGTTGAGGAGTGGACGAGGGGTAGATAAAATTCGCTGAAGACAAAAGGATTTCTACCTCGCCAAATAGTTATCTCGCATTTGAGAAGGTTGCTCATATACCTGGAACCGAACACTGCCTTATACTGGGCCGCAGTCACAAAGTAGACAAGTTCTGGAGCCTAACCAAAGTACACTGACTAGCCTCAAAACTCCCAGGGACATCTACAATGGCTTCACAGCTTAAGATCATCAGCAAACAATAGCGATGATACTCCAAGTTCACCAGAGAAATCGTTTACATGGATGAAGAAGGGTATCGGTCCAAGGACCGTGCTCTGTCTGGAACACCGCTAAGTACCACTTGCCTGAATAACAGACTGCGCCTTAGGTGTCCACACTGCTCTCTTCCTTGCAAGCATGCGGACATCCAGTAAAATGTGCGTCCGGATACGCTGTAAGAGTTCAGCTTTTACGACAGCCTCAAGTAAGGTATCATGTCAAATGCTTTGGATAAGACTGTGAAACGGAGGCTTTTTAGGTGCTTATTGTCCACTGCATCAGCCTTACGTTCGCGATCTACCAACAACCTCGCTGGATACGAAACTTCATTCGGTACTTCGTGTTGTGCATCATTGAGAAGAATAAAACCATTTCGGTGATCTTCCAACCAATCACTCAGCAGCATTTCAGGAAGTTTGACTGCGACGCTAGTCAGACTGACCGGCCTACAACTGGCAGCCAGACAGCTGTCGCCTTTTTAGTACAGGACAGATAACAACTTCCTTCCATTCAGAAGGTCGAGTGACTTCTGAAACAAGATTTGGAGCGATCAGATTAGTTCGGCTACCAAGTCTTACAGAAGCTTCGGGTGAACTGACTCAAAACCATTTGCTTGAGGAGGGCTCCGTTCTCGTAATAGTCTACGTTTAGCTAAATAGAAACCCACCCGAACTATGGGAACAAGCTCAACACCAATCAACGTGGTCTCATATTAATAAGCTTTTGCACAATGCTTACTACGCACGCAAGCCTCGTCAGAATCCACGTGGACATGCATTTCATTGGCCAGTATCAAAGTTGGAATCGCCGAATTCAAACCGCAGCACCTTTGAACAAAAGCAAAGTACTACTTCGGATTTGCCTATGCCCTATCATTCAACCCATTTTCGTTCAACAGTCGAGCTTACCTCAATTATTATTTACAGCTACTTTTAGTTCCGTCGTACCTATCATAAGTGCTAGTTGATTGAACGGCTCGGTAAATCCTCCAGCAACTAAACCGCTTCGTGACCAGGTACCTGTCAGTGGTATCCATCTTTACCACCCACATGGATACCTAGCCGTCCCATTTGGGCGTTTTTGGTCAATCAAGATGGTAGAAAGTTAATACGGAAACAAATGATGTACTATGTCTAGATATGTAGCAACGTAATATTATTCATCACTAACATCGCCAGCCTTTGCTTATAAGTTTAATTATAAGTAAAATCGTAAAACCAGTCAGCAGGTGGCCGCTTTGTAGGCCCGCGGCCGTCCATGTTGGACTCATTTGATACGAAGTTTGGTCACTCAAAAATATTCCTGGTTTTTGCATTATGGCTTTTATTGTGCAACTACACCGAGGTCACGGCCACGAGGTGCTTATCGTGTTTCCTTATCTGAGCATATTTGTCTGAAATCTTTGTTTGGTAATAATATTTGCATAACAACGAACAGAAAATTTGATCTTGTCAGTTTCCTTGTGAATCAAAAGACTCGAAAATCCCAACATACTCGGAATCCGCTCCGTGTATATTCCTTGTGTAGCTCACTAGACTCAGCCGGTGCGAGCTTTTCTTGGAAGCTTTGTGCAGCAAGTGTTGAACACACTGAATAGCTCACCTGACTTCGTCATTTTTCTTGTGATTCAGAAAGGCTTGGAAGAGCCCAACATATTAGCATCCTGACGCTCGAAGCTCTACTTCCGCGAATCACAGCGTACTTGTGTTCCGTATTACTTTGTGAGTACTAGGTAAAAAATTGGACTATGTTGATGTTCTTGTTGTCCAGAGCTTTTAGTGGATACAGTGTCTGAATAACACAAAACTGAAAATTTGGCTCTGAACGACTCGCCGCCAAGCGTCCCTCAATCTTGTGCGATCGTATGAGTCCGCATCGGTACAAACATGTCACTCCTGGTCGTTACGACTAACGCTCTCGTAGACTGCATACTTGGTTACCGTCAAGCAATTTATGAGTCCTTTTATTCTCTCATTTTTGCTTGCTTCTTCCTCCTCTTTGATTTCCTTCTGTTACCATGTTCCAAAAGAGCCTTCCCGGATCTTCGGGTCTTCTTTTTTTAACTCCCTGCTTATTTGTGGTAAAGCGCGATGTCTCACAGTTCCCAAATCGTCGGGAGGCATGTAATGAGACATCTGTAAACGTTGATTCCATATGTCACGTACTGGATTGGGCAGGAAGCACTATGTTGTCCTAGCCGGCAACGAGAATTTACTCTACAACTGTAATGATCGTTCAAAAAGTAAGCCTGAGCGCAGCTCACTAACAAAGGACAGTCATGTTTCTCTGGAGGACCTTCTGTCCGTTAATTCTCTATACAGAAAAGTCGATTGGATGGTGAAGCGCATGGATAACTCAAGCTTACTCAGCAAAGATATAATGGGAGATCTGGGTACTTTAACTGTCTTGGAAACCTGGTCAGGTTATCAGCCTACAAATAGTGGGCCAGATAATATTGATCATTAGGATAGCGTCTTTGATTCAGCTGTTAATGAAGGTTAAACGAAGGCTGCGAATGTTAGTAAAAAGCAGAAGTAGGGTAAGAAGATGGCTAATTCAAAGACAAATAAAGCGCATACTTCCCTTCCTCCACGTTTATTTCCACAAACCATCCCATCTTCGCAAGTAGAGTCTGGTAAAACCATAGAGTCGGTAAAACTAGATCCAAAAGCACAGACAGCTGTATCCTCGTCTCCTGCTGTAAATACCCCGCGCCGCAGTGAATGATACACAGACTGCAGTGCTATTTTCAGGAATACCACCAAATCCTCTGCTACTCTCTCCAGAGATTGTATGCTAAATGCCCTTTAGTGGTTTAAAGTTTGCGTTACTAAACTACTGTCACCGGGGTATTCTGGGGTTATTGTGCGAAAACTTATTAGACTCAGTACTTTGCCAGTTGACGGATCAGCCCAACCTCGCTTACTGTGAATTGTTCTGTCCACACCAGAAAAACGCCTGGCTCTCCTGCGATTCGCCAGTAAATGCAAGTGCACTGGTATCGTTGTGCAACTAGACCTTCCTCTGTCGGCTATATTGAAATTGTGGGCAGCTGTTAGAGAACTTAAAGCCCGTCGAGAAGCGGGGAAAAGGGTCTTTATTAGTGGGTTTTCGGATGATAAGTTAGCGGTCTATTTCCGTCCCACCGGCGGCCTTTCTGGTAGCCTACGACCCGGGGCTCACTATACCAGCTTAAATAAGGTGTGTAGTCTGCAAAACAGGTTGTGTGAGGTCGGCGCCATTGTCGGTGACTGTCGTCCAGATATTCTCGCGTCCATGGAGATGTGGTTGTCTGACGATGTCACAGACGAGGAGGCTAGTTAGCCAGACTACGCGCTGCTGAGGTGTGACCGCGTTTCCGCTCATCGTGAAGGCGGCGTTGCTTTGTATGTTAACACTGCGTTAACTATTTTCAAAACGCATACATTCCGATCCCCAGATAGTTCCGTCGAGGTGTTTGCGGTTAAATTGCGTATAACCCATGAACAAGTTGAAGTAGTGCTGGGTTATAAAAGTTCAAATACATTTGCAAGGGGTCTATTCGAGTTTATCCGTGCCCATACAACAAATAGATGTTTAGAGACAGGGACTTCACTCAACCAAATGTTGACTGGCACAATTGCTTCTGTGATGCTGCTTTATAGAGCTTTGCCATTGAGTTTCTAGACGTAGCTCTGCATGTTCCCTTACATAAATTTATTGTTCAGCGAAGCAGGTCATTTTCTGTCATACTTGGACCCGATCTTCTTAAGTAAATGGACATTATCAGTTACATTGAAGATGGTTAACCTAAAGGTGCTAATGAATATGCATGCCTGTTCTCCAGGTGCGTTCTCAACTGTGTATCCAATGACCTCAGCATCTGAAGGCCAAACATAAGGCGTGCCAGTTTACAAGCAATGAAAGCGTGTTGCGTAATTTCAGACATCGACAGTATTCAGAAAGCCCGAGACACATTCAAAGCTTATTTAGCTGAGTTGTGCCTACCTCACATGCCGATTTCTGTGAGAAATCATACTAAAGACAGGCAACGCTTGTTTGCTTCCGCGGCGAGAAAGCTGCTTAAAAGGCGGACCAGATGTTGGCGTCCCTATGTTTGTTTCTAAAGCATGAAGCTTTCAAAAGCACTGAGACGTTCGAAACGCATGCAGGCAGTATCTGCAAAGTGCTTGGTTACATAACGAATTCGAGCTTGCTCGTACTTCCTAATCAAACCCAAACCACTTCTTTGCTTAAATAAAAAGGCAAGGCAACGTGCGCACGTCCAGCCCGATGTTGTTTTGTCCACATGGCTCTGCTGCTGTCGCTGATCATGACAAGGTATACTTGCTTGGAGAAGAGTACGCAGGTGTATTTGTCCGCGAGTCCCACTTGCCGACCATTAGTTTAAAGGTTAAGGTTCCTGTAGACGCTTGTCTGGAAGAGACTTCGATAACAGCGGTCAAGGTCCTCAAGCTTCTATGAAAGCTAAATCCTACTAAGGCGGCAGGATTCAATGCTATCCACTCCTAACTGTTGCACGAGTTGGCATATAAACTTTTATGTCCAACTAAGCACTGTTTGAGAAGTCACTGCGCAGCTGAGCTCTACCTGTCGACTGAAAATACGCTATTGTATGCCGTTGTTAAAAGATGACAATCACCTCCTTGTGAACTACAGAAACATCAGCCTAACCAGCGTGTTTGTCAAGCTACTAGAAAAACTTGTGAGGGATGCATTTGAAAGCCATGCAAGGGCATTTAGGTTGCGCAGCCCCCTAACACGGTTTTTGAAAGGGTATTCTTGTCCTACCAACTTGTTACTTGCCCGCGAACACTGGGTCGATGTGTTTGATCAATAAAAAGCCTTGGACGTGTTGTTTAGCGAGTTCTCAAATGCTTTTAACAATTTCCACACTCACACCTTTTGTTCAAGTTGCAGGCTTATGGTATCTCGAAGTCAGACTTAAAATGGATTTCAGCTTTTTTAACCGGAAGTGTGATGTGTGATCGTGTGGGCTGCAGCTTATCTTCAACTCAGTGTGTTCACAGCGGTGTCCATCAAAGATCAGTGCTTGACGCTCTGTTATTCAGCTTGTTCCTTAATGGCTTAACCGACGAACTAGGAGTGCCATCTCTAAATTTTCTGAACGACGGTATGTGCAACCACACGCAATGTATTTAAGGTATATTTTATGAGTGAGATAAACATTTGTCCAAAATGCGTCCGGCTATGACATCTAAAGGCAGAAAACGTTCACACAGGGAGCTCTTGCGGTCACTAAAGCAGACAATTTTCGGGCAGACTTGTTATGCAGGCACCGGCAGAGGCTGCGCACTATGCTGTTTTCTCTTTGCGAGTGAGATTTAGAGAGTACACAATTAAGTGTGATAAGATTAAAATGCATTCTAGGCCACCTGAAGCTTAACGAACAGCGAGACCGCAACACAAACCTGAAGCCCTATTAAAATGAACTGATTGTTTGCTTGCTCTTATACAATTTTTGTAAATTCCTGGTAAACAGGGTATGAAAAACAAAATGATACTACAGAAGGTACAGTTGCGATGCCGCAGCACATTTTATTTGTTTCAATATACTGGTACCGATTCCAGGTTCCCGTCAATAGTACGCAGATGGAGGAATGTTCTAAACGACTATTTGATTCCAACCTGTTGCGCATGCTGGGTTTTTGTGGTTTCAACTACGGATGTGAAAGCTCTATCCATATTCCATGGATTAAGGGTTCCAGATGTTGTGGTTTATCCGTCGTTCTTTTGGGACCCTAACTGCTGGTGTATTTGTAAAGCTCTTCTCAGCGTTTGTGCGACCCCACCTAGAATATTGCGTCCAGGCCTGTCCACCATGCCTTGCCGGGACAAAATGGCACTAGAAAGATTGTTGCGTGTCGGTACTAGGTGAGTCAAGGGATTACGAGGACAAACGTACTTCGAACGCCTACTTGGTCTGAGGAAACAGTCAATGCACTATCGAAGGATTAGAGGGGACCTAATCCTAGCCTACCGTATTTTGACTGGTAAAGCTGGCTTGGATTTGTTCCGGCTATTTACTCATGCTACATTATCTGGTCTCCGCGGGCATTGTATGAAGCTGGAAAAACCGCGGTCCGATAGAATTAGAGCGGAGACACAGTTATGGCATTGAGTCATCGAGCACTGGCTCCTGGTTCCAGAAAATGTTGTCAAGGAAACTACGGTTAAGGGGTTTGAGCGTCAACTAGACGCTCTTGGGTGGCAACACGAAACCTTTCTTTTTTCCTGTCTAATTCCCATCTTCATGATTTGATATTATTTTCTTTACATTTCCTCATCATTGTTGTTATTCTCTTCTTTTAACTGATTTCCCTTACCTTCGATTTATCGTTCTCTCTTACTTACTTCACGTAGCTGACATAGCTGGGACAGCTAATGTAAGGAACGTAGGCATTAAATTGGTGGACCAGGGTGTTTTTCGAGTGTTTTTCTTTTAGACCCTTCAAGAAGTCGGAGTAGCTCTATCAACTCCTGGCTCGACGACCCGCTCAAGAAGAAACACTTAAGGGATTCATTATATCGTTCTAGTCTCACTTGGACTTTAACTACCATGATCATCGCGGAGATTTAATTCTCACCTAACGCCTCCTTCTGAATCGGATTCATTAGGACCAAAAAGAAAAAATCTGTGTGTACTCCATCAAAAGTAATTCAGATGTCATTTAAGGTACACGCAGGGTCCAGCGGTTGGGTAGTTGATAGGTGGTTGGAGTGCCGCTGATATATCTTTACTATAGCACGAATCAGAAAAATAAGTTCAAGCTGTTGTTAACTGCGTCGACGGGCTCGTATTGCACAATCATCGATGGTAGACGATCCCAATAATGCACGAGTCGTTGATCAAAATTGTACAGATGCTTTCATTGTCCAATCGTGTTAATGCTAGCTTGCACTGCTGCCTCTTGTAATGCAGGTATTGTTGATTTTAAACAGAGGACGCAGGGACGGTAACTGTCTTAGCCGTACTAATCGGAAAACGCTTAAGATGTCCATTCTTAGTCACCGGTATCCTAGAGTAAGCAGACTTACACATTGAGATCCGTCAGTGTAATCCAATGTTCGAAGAGAAGAATTCATCCGCGTAGCCAGCCGTTGCATCCTCGCAAGAGTTCCAGCTTCACCTCGCGTAACCGGATGGTAAGCTGTGCTCCGTATTATTTTGAGCTTTATTGGACCCAAATCCAACTGATTTATACATAACCCTTAACCGCTTAGATTATACATAAAAATCGAACATTTGTAATGTCAAAAGTATGTACATGAAACACAAGGAAAAGGGAATTATTGTAGTAATATAAAAGGGATAACCGCATCGCTTACTTCAAGGTCATTTTTGAAAAAACGCGGTTGTCATAGGTGCAACGGCTTAAACGTTGCGTTATTTAAGGCCAAGCCACGTTATGTAATACAATTGTGTTTGCACGTTATTAAATAATGTTTTATACTTGATGGTTACTTTTATTTATTACTTTACTGCATAGCTTAGACTGTGGTTAAAATGCCCCAATCTCCGGGATTCTCGACTGTCCCATGTGTTCAATTTGCCCTTGGGTCATCAGTTTTGACTGCTGCTGAACGTTTGGCCTATCTTCCTGGTAGTGGAGCAGTTACATGGGCCTCTATTTAATGCTTCATTGAGGCCACATCTTTTTGTTAATAGTCCTGATCAAATTTCTCGGATTATTCTTTGAATTTCTTTCTCTTCCTATCGGCATCTAACAAATACGATAACATATTCATCCATATTGCTTTCCAATGAATTTTTCCAACAAATTTATTGATGTCTGGAATTCGAAGTTCGATGGAGCCCATACACCACCACGTTTAGACTGTCTTAAAGCTGACCAGTTCCGTTCTTTACTCGAGCAAAAACAAGCCTTAGAGTTTGAGGAATCTAAACGATGTGCAGTGATTGAAGAGCTGAAACAACAGCTGGACCAAGAAAGCTTTATAACGGAATTCTTACACAAATGCATTCAAAAACTTGGGGCTGTTTCTCATGTGTTTAATGAAATTGATCAAAGTGACTCGAAATCCTCCTCCTCCAGCACGACTGCCGGTCAGCATCAGAGTCAGTGTAGTTCACCCCCTCTGGCTGTC
Organism: Dicrocoelium dendriticum; assembly: GCA_944474145.2. Taxonomy (NCBI): domain Eukaryota; kingdom Metazoa; phylum Platyhelminthes; class Trematoda; order Plagiorchiida; family Dicrocoeliidae; genus Dicrocoelium; species Dicrocoelium dendriticum. The sequence continues at coordinate 177,640,589 of OX104064.1, forward strand.
AGCACTAGCTCGTCTTTGCAAAGTAACAAATTCCTCGCTTCTGCGGCCAGCTCTAGCTTTCCTCTGTTTCCCCATTGTATCGCCTCAAGCTTGATCCACTCCGCTTCCCCACTTCTGGCTGCAGCAGCAGCAGCGGCACCATCTTCTCCATTTCTCTTGCCATCCTCTCTGTCGGCATGTTCCGCATTTGAATCCATCAAGTAAGTGCTATCATTCTTTGCTATCTTCCTCGCTTCAATTCTCATAGTGGCATTTCAACTCATGATTGTTTCCAGCTTGCGCACTGAAGCTAACATTTCGCTTTCAATTAATCATTTATCCATTTGTTTAGCTTATATTCCATTGATTGGTTTAAATTTTGGGTTGTATATCTTGTCACCTAGTTCTGCCCTTGCAGTTTTCTACATATTGTGTGAGTAACATCTTGCCATCGCGAAACCTCATCCATTTAGTAGTGAACGAAGTTTAACTTTTCGAGTATCGCAGTAGCGCGTACCTACATCCACAACACTGTGTCTGAATTATTTATATAATGTTTTTCTTGTCGCTGCAACTTTTCCGAAACACATACGGTAGTAGTTTCACATGGTCACCATCATCAACAACGTCACATCAGCCAGTTGAATCAACGCTTCGCTGCCGTAAAACCACAATGACCTGTGGACCGAAAATTAATAAGAAGGGAAAACGTGGGGTCCAGCAAAAAATCTAAATGCTTTAGGCAAGCGTTGAGGATCAATGTGCCTACGTCTCATCACCAAAATACGGTCATTATCATCAACTGCACTTAATCACCCATTTGAACGGATGCTTCCCTGCCATATAACCACGGTGACACACGGAACGAAAAACAATGAGAGAGAGCAGATGGACTTGGTGTAAAACCTTAATGCCCTTAACAAACATTAAAGGTGCCCACACCTTGTCAACAACATAACCTCAAAAAAGCTAGCTATCGTGCAAAAATAAAGTGAGACAGCTGCCTTGGGGCTTTCACTGTCCCATATAATAATCACCCCTTACCCCTCAGTTAACTCAGTACAAAACACTTTTTAAGCAGGCAGTCCGATTAGGCGACGGTAGCAGACGCGCCACTGGTGTCGGCTGTGAGCTATGTCCTGTAAACTCTCGAGCCAAGCACAAGGCGAGCCACGTGGACTCCAGCCTGGAAAGCAAGACAGACCAACGACACCGCGTTTGTTCGTCAGTGATTTCACTCCGCTGCCAAGTCAACTTCTGTCCACATTGAACCTTGCGCCACCCTACACCTGCCAAACAAGACAAGTCCAAGTTCAGGTGGGACTGGAACTTTTGGGTGAATCCTGTATGTCTATAGAACAAAAGACCATCTGGTGAGCAATTGCTTTCAATGATTCATCGTCAGACCATTACAATCATATAGAGGCTAGAAAGAGAAATCGACCCACTTAGTTCAAAACGAATTGATCACGTGAAGGTCAATGTCAGAGTGGAAAAAAACGAATTAGGTCTTAGAGGGCTAGATGTTCGCTACCGCGTCTGACCGAAGGCAGTCGACCTGGGCGTCTTCCATCTTCGCTGGCCAGGGAAGCTGGAGAGCCTGGACAAGCTTCTTCTGTGAGCATAAGGACGACTGGAACAATCGAATGCATATTGCTTCAGCTGTCTCAGGCGTACGAAGGCGGTAACCTTTCGTTCGGTGCGGTGAAACCTTGTAAACTATTCGGAAAGCGCGTTTCTTATCCACTTCGTGGCCGGTGTCCACAATGTGGGCCAGAATGGCGCTACTAATGGTTCCGGTGCCCCCTTGACAAAGCCAGCGAGGGCAATGTTCGTTCACGCGTTTTGATAACTGCCGCGCCATTCGACCAATATACGTCGCGCCACAGGCGCACACGAATTGATAAATCACCATTAATGTGGTCAGCATCGGCAGCTTGTCCTTGTTTTGTGAACGAATGGGTGCTTCCGTTGAGAACACGCACTTCAACGAGGCTGCTGGAAAGGTCGACTTTACCGCGGCCGAAAGGCTTCTGGTTAGACGCTCGGTAGCCGCGTCCCCTTTGAATGGTAAGCGAATAAATAACTCTTTCTTTGGCGCTGTTAACACTGCCACTGGTTTCGGTTTTTCTTGGAGGTTCCTTAGGATAAATCTATCGGGATAACCGTTTTCACGTAGAGTGTTCTGTATGAACATTTCTCTTTCAAGCATCTATATGATTGTAATGGTCTGACGATGAATCATTGAAAGCAATTGCCCACCAGATGGTCTTTTGTTCTATAGACTTAAATGGGAATTTTCAAGTTACTTAAATCCTGTAAGTGTTTACTGTTAAGCGTGTCGTTGATCCAGGAGTTTATAGGGATGCCCTGACTTCTTGATGTATCTAAAACGTGCCCCGGTCCACCAATTTAATGCTCACTTCCCTTGCATTAACAGTCCCCGCTATGTCAGTTACGTGAAGTATATAAAGGAGGAAGATAAATAGAAGGGAAAAAGTTAGGATCCTCATTTGAAAATGAGGATAATGCCAATGGTGAAGGAAAGTACAGAATATAGGATCGAAATATGAAAATGACTGTTAGTCAGGAAAAAGGAAAGGTTTCGTGCCGCCATTCAGGAGCATCTACTTGCCACCCAAACCCCCTAACCTTAGTTTCCCTGACAACATTTTCTGACATCGAACTCCAGCGCTTGATGACTCGATGCGATAACCGTGTCTCAGCTCTAAATCGATCGGACCACGGTTTATCCATCTTCATACAGTGCCCACGGAAACCAGCTAGTCTAGCAAGACTAAATAGCCAGGACAAATCCAGGCCAACCTTACCAGTCAAAATGCAGTGGCTTAGGATTAGGTCCCCTCTAATCCATCCATAGTGCATTGAATGCATTCTCAAACCAAGTAGGCGTTCGAGGTACGTTTGTCCTCGTAACCCTTTCTAGTGCCATTTTGTCCCGGCAAGTCATGGGGAACAGGCCTGTACGCACTACTCTACGTGATGTCGCATGAACGCTGAGAATAGCTTCACAAACCTGTCAGCTGTTAGAGTCCCGAAAGAACGACGGTTAAACCACACCCGGAACCCTATACTAGCCACTTTCCAGTTGTCTCCAGAGTGTAGAGTGGAACAGTGGACGGCACCTAGATCAACCTGGTGACTCACGTGAGGAAGTTCACTCCTATCGATTGCACAACTTGTGGCGAAATCAGGCGCTCCGATACGCAGCACTAAACACTTTTATGTGCAGCAACCACAAGACCGATCATTCCCAGAGTCTATCCAGAGCCCGTTGAAGAGCCGCAAGACCACCAGGGACGTCAACTATTCCAGAGATGTAGGTTATCAGCAAATAAGAGTGATTGTCCCTCGAGCTCCACTGGCAACTCATTCACGTTGACTGCGAACAGCAGCGGACCTAGGACAGAGCCTTGCGGAACGCCACTAAGGACTGCTTGTCGAAACGAAAGACTGCTTCCCACACTAATGCACTGTTCCCTTCCATCCAGAAACACTGACACCCACTGAAGATCGCTACCAGATATTCCTTAAGACCTCAACTTCAGTGAGAGTCGCGCATGTGAGACAGAGGCCTTGGCCAAGTCGCTAAGCGGTGACCAGGCATACGTAGTACGTGTCTATGCCAACGCAACTTATTCAGCGCTATCTGTTCTAAGGAACTAGCATGGTTATCACTGCTTAGTAATCGCTTACGCACTTCATCGTTGCAGACATACGACATCAGCAGACAACGATAATCAGAGGCTTGAAGGTGCCGCAGATCCTCAGATCGGAGGGGCCAAGTTTCGCTCCCATAGGGTTGAACGGCCCTCATTGTGGCCTTGTATACACGGCCTTGGAGACTGGGGAAAATCCCTTTCTGATGCCATAGATCTTACAGATCCCAGAAGGCAGTTCTGGGTTTTACGATGCATGAACTGACTTCAAATGTTATGCGCCTATCTTTTCTGATGCAGTTGCCATAGCAGATGAAGTGATCAACTACCTGGACTTCCTCGTCATCAAGTGGCTGGTGGTCCTGCAGCAACACTGCACTTTGAAGGTGCGATACTCATTGCAAATGATTGGACCAGTCTGGAGGGGTTATCCAGGGCTGGCTGCACCGCCCAAACATCAGTAAACAGCAGGACACTATTGTCCACATAATCAAGATCAGCTAATTTTTCACCAGGCAGCACCTCAACGCCTGCAACTTTAGGCTCCGCAAGCAATTACTCCATGATGGAATCCACGTTGAAGTTGGACAAAAATGGGCTAATTAAATTACACTTGTTGTCGGAAGACATTCGATAAATCACCCTATAACGTGACGCGACCCGTCATGTTCGATTACAGGGCACGTGAAATGTTCACATATTTTATGGGAACCTTTCCACACAATGTGCGCCAACTGCAGGAGTATCCGATCGATTCCTATCGTTTGCACAGTTCTTGTGTCTATCCCTAACTCTCAGTTCACTACAGCAAGATGAACAGGCTGGGTTCTACCTTGGTCGCGGCTGCATCGACCAAATTTTCATACTTCCCCATCTCTTCGTGCTCCCCCATATGTATCAAAAGCCAACGATTTTTATGTTCCTTGCTATCCGTGCTGCCTTCGATCCTGTCGACAAGACTGCATTGTGCTACTGTCTGTTGAGGAATGGCGTCCCAGGGAAGTTCGTTTTCGTACTGCGTGCTATGTAGTCTGACCCCGGGTAGAGTTATGGCTTATGGCAAGCTTTCGCCTTTCTGTGCTGTCACCAGTGGACTTCGACAAACATGCCATATTTCCCCATCCCTTTTCATTTTTGCCCTTGTGGATGTCCTCAAAAATTCTCAGGAAGATTCGTTGAGCGCTTTCGTGGAGCTCCTCCCAGGTAGGCGAGTTATTGACTTTGACTACGCTGATGATATCTTCTTGCTGGGTGACGGTCCTCAGGCTGTCCAACTTGCACTTAACCGTTGGCGATTGAACCGTAAAAGTATGGGATGGCTTTTCCCCATCCAAGCGCGAAACGATTTTTCGTGACTTTCAAATGCCTGTACCTTCACTCACTTTTGATGGTGAGACACTGGAGGTTATGAAGTTTTGTATATATGGGAAGCTGTATCACTCTTGGTAGAGCTGTTGGAGACGAGATTTCGTTGCGTATCTCCAGAGCTCGTCTAGCTTTCTCTAGTCCGCCATGACACCCGTCTTTCCATCAAAGGGCGGGTTTATAGTGCGACCGTTCGCGCTGTACTCTTGTACGGTTGCGACGCAGCCTGTTCGTACCGTTGACCTATGCCGACTCTCTGTCTTTGAGCACCTTTGCTTGTGGTCCATTACTCGTGTGTGGTGGCTGCACCACGTAAGTTAGACAGCGTGTTTTGCTTGGAGGCAGTCACTCGCTCAAGTAGCTCGTCCCGCTGTCTCAGCCGCGGTGGCTTGGACACTTACTGCTCATGCCCGCTCATCGTCTTCCGCGTCGGGCTTTGCTCGCGGTTGTTGGACCTTTCTGGAGGAGACGGCGCCGTGGACAACCTACAACTTGGGGAAGCCAAATGAAAATCCTAACGAAATAGTTGGCTTCGGTCGGTTGTTCTCGACTCCCTGGTTGGGATTCCAGTGATACTGTGTCGCTGGTTGGAAACTCTGGATGTCATGGCTCGAGACAGACGTCAGTGGCGGATATGTACCTCTGCATGTTGCGGTGATTTCTCTTCTCTTTTTCAATTCAAAAAACAATTAAAAATTCAAAAACTGAGTGTAAAACTAGACAAGCGGGGTGCACTTTTTTCTTATCGCGCCGTACTTCTGGTGGCACAATAGATATACCACAGATTGTGCCATATATATATATATATATATCGTCGACTGACTCAAACGCACTCTTAAAGTCCAGGAACGCAGCTTTTGTCGGTTTTAAAACGGGTGCCGCTGCTCTAGCACTTGCCGCAGAGTGAATATGCAGTCTATGCAGCCCCGTCCTGGGCGGAACCCTGCATTCTCTTTCCAAATTCGGGCTTCACGCTACGCAGTGCAGCAATGGACGAGAATTGAGGCCAGCCACCATCATCATTATCCACGTCAACTAGAGGTGGGAAACACCTGAGCTACTGTGCCGCAATACATAAAGGAAAAAGGAAAATAAATACAACAGTTGCAAGCCAGCTGAGTTACCAGGATCGTTCTGGTAAGCTACCAGCCAGCTACTAGGCAAAAAGAAAAATTGTTATGTTTTACGCTACGAAATGAAAACGTAGGTGTAGGGGGGAGGCTAAAAGTGATGGGGAGGGACAAAGAAACTCACAGCAGGAACGCCCCTGAGGTCGGCTCCTTGCCATGTCAGCAAGTGTATCCAGCCAAACGTGTTCACCGTCTTTTGGACCCCAACCAGAGAGCCGTGAGGCTCCAACCGAGGCCAGCTCAGAAGTAAGGGTCTTGCTTCCTCTGGACCAAGTCATCGCTTGGCCACCTCTCCTCTTCTTCCACCCACATCCCCGATGAGCAAACAACGCACGTCGTGGAAATCAGTGGGCTAGCATGCGCAACACGTGGCCCAACCATCGGAGCCCGGTGCGTGAAATGACGGTGCTGAGCGGTTCAGTTCCTTTTCCTGTGAAAATCCTTCGTGTTCTATACCCGAACACTACAGGCCGTGTCAGGGTTTACGGTGTCCTATCGGGCAGCTTTCCGACCACAAGTGGCGTTCGTCAGGGTTGTCCGATTTCCCCATTTTTGTTCATTTTCGCCGTGGATTCTATCATGGAGTGTTCCCTTGCGGAATCTCATGATGTAGGCGTTGAAGTGCTGCCTGGTGAAAGGTTAGTTGATCTAGATTGTGCAGACGTTATCGTCTTGCTTTTCGACAATGTTGGGGCGGCCCAATCAACCCTGAATAGCCTGTCCAGAGTGGTCCCATTATTAGATATGCACTTCGCACCTTCGAAGTGCAAAGTGTTGCTGCAAGACCACCAGCCACTTGATGACCCCTTGACGCTTGCTAACGCGGAACTCGAGGTGGTTGATCAATTCACTTATCTTGGCAGCTTCGTCAGCAATGATGGGCGCATTGAAACTGAAGTCAGCTCACGCATTGCAGAAGCCAGGGCTATCTTCTTGAACCTGCGGCATCTTTGGCGACAGAAGGGAGTTTCCCTTGGTCTGACAGGCCGTGTATACAAGGCCACAGTGAGGACCGTTCTGCTGTATGGTAGTGAAACTTGGCCCATTCGGTCTGCAGATCTGAGGCGCCTTCAATTCTTTGATTATCGTTGTCTGCGAAGCATTGCTGGAGTCGGATGGCACCAGCGTGTCCGCAACGATGATGTACGTAGGCGAGTACTAGGTGGTGATAATCATGCTAGCTCCCTGGAACAACAGATAGCACTGAATAAGTCGCGTTGGTTCGGGCACGTGCTATGTATGCCTGGTCACCGCTTACCTAGGAGGGCCTTGTTTAGTCTGCGAGGTGTAGGGTGGCGCAAGGCTCGCGGTGGACAGAAGTTGACTTGGCAGCGGGAAATGAAGTCACTGACGACCAAACTGAGTGCCGTTGGTCCGTCTCGCCTTCCGGGCTGGAGTCCACGTGACTCGCCTTGTGCTTGGCTCGAGACTTTACAGGACATAGCTCGCAGTAGACACCAGTGGCGCGTCCGCTGCCGTCTCCTAATCAGATTGCCTGTTTAAAGTGTGTTTGGTGCTGAGTTATCTGCTGGGTAATGGCTGATTATGACGCGTGGCAGTGAAAGCCGCAAGCAAGCTGTCTTGCGGATGCCGCCTTATCTTTGCACGATAGCCAGCTGTTTGTGACGGTATGTTGTTGACAAGGTGTAGGCGCCTTGACCCTGAATGTTTGCTTAGGGCATTAAGGTTTTCAGGTCAGTCCCCCTTCTCTCCCTCTTCTTATTCTTTATTTCATAGGTCGTTATGGTTGTATGGCAGCGAAGTATCAGTTCAAATGGCTGATGTACTGCTGTTGATGATGATGATGATGACGTGTGCCGTAAACAAGGCGTCGAGCGCGCACGTATCTCTCGCGGTGTTCCCACCAGATGTGCGCCAAACTGCGAAGACACCGATGGCCGAACGTAACTAACCCCTTCATGTCCGCCGATCTTAGGGGCCAGGTTTCGCAACCGTACAGTAACGTTGAACGTACCGTTGCATTGTACACTCTACCCTTCAGGGCGAGAGTGATGTCGCGTCGCCGCCATAGGTTGCGAAGGTTAGCAAAAGCACTTCGCGCTTTCGCTATACGGTTCGTGATCTCGTCTTCTATCCCAAGGGCGCTAACACAACTTCCCAGTTAGTTGAATTTCCATATGACTTCTAGCTGTTCCCCACCAAGCGTCAACGCAGGAGGTGATCCCTGCCAATCTTGGAGGAACGCTTTGCACTTCGCTGGTGCAAAGCAAAGCCCGAAGCGGTTGACGGCCAGTGCTAATCTGTCCAGCGCGGCTTGGCACGTCTGGGAGCTGTCACAGATGAGGGCAATGTGGTCTGCGTATTCCAAGTCAAGAAGTCGTTCTCCTGGGAGTAGCTCTACACCTTCCAAGTCATGTCCTGTAAATGCAATCTCCATGACTTCGTCAATAACGAAGTTGAATAGGAAAGGTGACAGCGGGCATCCTTGTCTCACACCGCTGGAGATATTGAAGGGTGGCGACAGCTTGTCGTAAGCCCTCACTCTGCCCGAACTACGCGCGTGTAATGCTCGGATAATATTTACATATTTCTCGGGCACATCTTTCCTAAGTAAACAATTCCAAAGGGCACATCGATCAACCGAATCGAAGGCACCTTTGATGTCGAGGAACACGACTACAGTGGGCCGCCAATATGTGTGACGATGCTCCAACAACTCGCGCAAGGTGAAGGTATGGTCGATGCAGCCACGACCCCGACGAAACCCGGCTTGCTCCTCACGAATCTGGCTTTCACGAGTGCCAGCCAATCTGTGAAGGATTATGGAGGCGAGTAATTTGGAGGCGATGGAGATCAGACTGATTCCTCTATGGTTGCCGCATTCCGAACGCGAGCCTCCTTTGAAGATGGGAACAATATCGGAGCGGCTCCAGTCGGTTGGAACAATCTCCTGCTCCCACAGTTTCGCTAGTAAGTCATGTAAAGCATCAACACGAGCAGAGCCTCCGAATTTGAAGAGGGCTGGAGGAAGATCATCTGGTCCCGCGGCTTTGTTCAACTTCAACAGTCCGATCTGACGTTCGACTTCTGAGCGAGAGGGTGGATCCAAAGGGACAGCCCACGAAGCAGTGCGATCATTGGCGGGCGAAGAATCGAACAATTCTAGCGGAATAAATTGATTTTCAAAATGCTCAGCGTAACGCTCAAAACGTTTTGACAAATTGTGGACAAGTTGTCAACTGTCGTCACGTATAGTTTCACTAACACCAGGTCTCCTGCTGCCCGTTTCACGTATCAGACAGAATAACTTACGATGGTTGCCAATGGGCCGAGGCCACTTCCATCTCTGACTTACAATGAGACCACCAAGATTCGCGGTCTCTCTTCAGGCTAGCACGGAGTCTTGTCTGGAGCTCTTTGCGAGTTTCATTGTGTTCGCTTCCAGCCGGGATATGCTGGCGAGCGTCGATAAGTTCCAGAGACCGCGAAGAGACCCAATATCCATGTTGGCTATTAGACATTGACGCCAGTAATTTGGTCACCACCGGCATTAGGTTAATACCCTTGTGGCTAGCACAATCGATGCGGCTGCACTTCTGGTATCTGGTCCCCTTCGCAGGCTCGAACGCGCGACCTCTGGGTTGCAGAGCAGACGCCTTGTATTGTCGGCCACGGGCCGAAGCGAAAGTCCACCGTACACTCGCACACTGCCCGATGTCCGAGAATAGATGGCTTGGAAAATGTTAGCATGCTTCTCGGGCACTCTTCCTCTCAACAGACAACTCCACAGAGCATTTCGATCATCTGAGTCATACGCGGATTGTATCTCTAGGAGACAACGATCGTTTTTCAACCGAAGGTTTGATGACGTTCCAATATTTACGGAGCATAATGACATGATCGATACAATTCCGGCAAGAGTTTAACCCGGCTTACTCCTGCTTATCTTCTGTTCGCGTACCCGGCTGGACCTCATTAAAGACACTACGGTGAGCACTTTACCTGCAACGCAGATGCCATTAATCCCTCTGGGGTTCGCGTAGTCTGTCCGCGCACCCTTTTTGAAGGCGGACACGGTATCCACTAGACTCCAATCAAACAGGATTGCTTCCTTGGGCTAAATCTATGTTTGAAAAGAGCCTGTTGGCGTTCATCTGGGCCGGGGGCTTTGTTGCGCTTTAGGAAGCGAAGCTAACGAGCAACCTCATCCCTAGATGATAGTGAAGCCTGCACACCAAGCAGCACGCTGGATTCTTGTGTGAGCACTCGCCGCTGCTGCTGGTCAGTCAAACTGCCGTTCATAATGCTCGGCACATAGTAAAAGTCGACGTTCCTGACAGTGGATTGGCTCGCCATTGCTTTCGCATGAAACTTCGCTTGCAGTAGGCTCTTTGCCGCTGGTGGATCGGATCAGGAGTAAACGTTTTCGGAAATTCCCCGAGCTGGCTGCTTTTTCCATATCAATGACCCACTGTATCCATCAAGCTTCACGATTCTCCCAGAGGAGATTTTTAAGTTCAGAGTTGCCAGTCCTGTGTAGTTATTCTTACCCAACGGCGGCAGGAATTACTCGACACGTTTCGAAATGTTGAGAGAATCGCGCAGATATCTAGTGGTTGACAGGACTACCGGTGAAATCACAGACCAGGGTCGTAGAGTTCTGCATGGCGCTGCGGATGTGCCTAGTACGTTTTAACGTCTGAGCATGAGATGCTTTTGTGATTTCAGGCCTACGCATCTTGAAAGTCTCTGAGAACGCTTGGGCAGAAAGCTTAGCATCGTCAATCACTTTCCGCCGGTTCTGTTGGTAGCCACCAAAACGTAAAGCAATCTTGGCACACACGGGCGCGTTATGCGAATTGAGGTAAGTACTCCAGATTGGTTTACAATTCTGTATGAAGCCTCGCTAGCGTTAACTGATGGCGATACGGTCAATTCGTGTCCGCGACTAACCAGGTGATCGATTCCTCCAGGTGACAAGTTGGCTCATCACCATCATCAGCAGCAGCAGTACATCAGCCATTTGAACTGATGCTTCGCTACCATATAACCATGATGACCTACGAAACGACGAATAATAAAAGGGAAAGAAATGGGACTTACCTGCAAACCTTAATGCTCTAAGCAAACATTCAGGGTCAAGGTGCCTACCTTGTCAACAACATACCGTCACAAACAGCTGGCTATCGTGCAAAGATAAGACGGGATCATTTAGATAACTGCCTTACAGCTTTCACTGTCTCGCGTCATAATCAGCCATTACCCAGCAGATAACTCAGCACCAAACACATTTTTAACAGGCAGTGTGACTAGGTGACGACAACAGACGCGCCACTGGTATCGACTGTGAGCCATGTCCTTTAAAGTCTCGAGCCAATCACAAGGCAAGTCACGTGGACTCCAGCGTGGAAGGTAAGGCGGAGCAACAGTACCGAGTTTGGTCGTCACTGAATTCACTTCAGGGCAGGTGAATATTCCAGCGGACCTCACGGATGGTGAAAGCAGTCGTAACCTCATCCTATGGTTCTTTAATCGATTCCAACGCGGCAGAAGGCATCAATAGTAGTAGTCTTAGGCGTGCGAGCAAGTGCTGCTTGTGACCCGATTTACATCACCTTCCGAATTTTACAGATTGCCAGCTTGGATTGGGAACGGACGTTAGGAAATGCTCACCAATACTACTTGGCGGCACACGCGCGGACGCATGTTCCTGATGCATATGACAAGAACACTCGTCCGAGGCGGCACAGTGTTGTGAACTATTAAACTGAGGGAGATTATCAAGCATGGGTAGGTGACCAAATGTGGCATAAAGTAAATGAGCCTTGGTGTGGTAGTGTACGACATAGCATTTTCGACCGTAAGCACCTCGACCGAGCGTAGCATTTCCAGAGAGCATAGAGCTGCGGAGAGTCATGGAAACACTGCTCCGTAAGTTGTGTAGGCATATAACTTTTCGGTTACCTCGGCCGAGGAAGAGGATTGACTTAGAGTCTTGGGTCACAACGACCTGACCCGCAAGGCTGCAACGTGATTGATGTATATCGCAAACCGTTGGAAACCAGCTACAACAGTATGGACAACACGGTCTTCGAGTTAGAACAAACCTCTCAGGACGCCCATGAATCCCAATTGAAACTTCACGGAGGCCAAGAGAAATTTTCTGGTTTAGTTACCTTGGTAACTGTGTTGCCTCTGGGGTCACATCACTTAGGAGGTTACTTTGCATAATTGCAAGGCCCATGTGGCTTTTTAGTGGCTTAACCATCTATGCAGACTCCGAGATATCAGTCTGTCAGTGGAAGGTAGATTGTATAACGCTGCGATAAGGTCGGTGTTACTGTATGGATCAGACCTGACGATTTCACGCCGAAGACATTAAACGCATGGCTGTGTTTGTCTACCGGTGCTTGCGAAGTATTGCTCACGCCTAGTGGGAACACCGGGTGAGCACTGCTGATGTCCACCAGTTGGTTTTTGGCAAGAAGCCTCGGGTGCCTCACTCGAGTGTTTGTTTAGTCTAAATCAGTTTCATTGGCTAGACCATATCATCCATGGGCCCGTTGACTGACTTCATCGGCGTGCATTATACGCCATTGCTGCACCAAGTTGGGCGAAAGCGCGAGGTGGCCAGTCTATGGCGTGACATCGAGGCATGAAGAAATTGACTGAGAGACTTGGTCAGGCTGGTGCATGCCGTCTTCGTAGATGGGGACTTCGGGATAATCCACACCAATGGTTGGAGACAGTGTCAAACGTGGTGCAGTCACGAAGTCAGTGGCGTTCATGCATTCAGTTCATTTCATCTGGTTGACTCTCGTTCCATTTTGACTAGTCCAACGCACCTTCTTTTTGCTTCTATGTTTTTATCCTGTTTGCATTCAACCCAACTTTACCGTTTTCATTCATTGTTATCCTTGCGAAATGAGTCGTGGCAATTGGATCCACCACACTTCTGTGATCGAATCGTAGTTGTTCAACTGAACTGTACAGATATGTGTGGACCAAGAAAGCTTTTAGGACAAAATGATACCAATTTACTTGACCGTGGATGTTTTGCATGTGACTTATTCACTTAGACTGCAGTTTATCGCCACACAGAGGAAACATTGTATCACTGCATTTAGAGGCGTTAATAGTAAGTGATCGGGATGAAGACCACTTCACGAGATCTTCTGATCCAGACTGTAGTGATGAGGAGTCCTGAATCCTGCACAACATCCTCAGCATAGTTACATCCTTTAAACTTGGTTTGTATGGGGACGTTCGACATATAAAAAAATGGAAACGTTCACAGAAGAACACCACAGTCGGCACGGAGGACAGAATTTTCCACCGTTTAATTTGGTGCAATTAGTATGATCCGTAAAATTATCACGCAACAAATTACACACATCCGAGTGAACCCCATTCTCCTACAGGAAGTTGCGCAACATCCACCTATCCAGGCTTCCAAAAGCATTCGAATAATCAAAGATGTGCGGATTTAAATTTTTAGTCTAGCGTGGACGCTGTGGAATGAACAAGATGTGCCAATGTTGCGCGCTGGGGTTTATATGCCTACTGAGAGATACCGTCTACAAGAGTAGCTGTAAAAATCCGTGGAATTAGCCGTTTTTCGAAAACATTCAGTAGCACAATTGGGCGTTACTTTTGAGACTCATTTTTGGTTACTGGGGTTATTGGCCGATCTCCAAATGTCTGGGATCCCACCTACATTGCGGCATTTGTTGAAGCGATTTGTTAAAGGTTCTCTGGTGGAATCAGCACACTCCTTCGGAGATAATAGTGAAATCATCCGGATTACTAGCTATGTTTGGCCTTGATTTCTATGGGGACATCGCTTTGGTCGAAAGACGCAGCTGGAATTTAGCTAAGGATGAAGAGCAAGGTAGATGCATTTGGTGAGGCAAATTTCAACACATAATTCAGTTTGTCCACATCTATTTCACCTCTTTGGCTGCAGGCACTCTTATCATGGTGCTGCTTCAAAAACCTCCATAGGCCACGACAGTTTTTGTTGCCTAGAATCACTTGTATAGCCTCTCTATCTCGGCTTTTATTGCTGAGGTTAGGCTCTTGATACTAGTAGGCATCTTTCATTATTCGGAGACTTGTTGGCACTCTTGATGAAAATGTAGCCGTTCTTAGCTCGTATGCTCTGGGCATTAAGACGCAGTTTCTCCACATAGTCCGAAGAAACCGTCCCTCGTCTATTCGCCTCACTCATTAGACCAATCCTTGAATACGGTACCCCAGCTTATCATCCAATAACCCAGTGGGAAACTGAAAAGCTGGAGAAAATACAGCATATTGCAACTAGAATGATACCGAGTCTGCGAAATCTTCCGTACGAAAAGCGTTGTGAAAGGCTCGGAGTCTACACACTATCCTACTGCCGAGTAAGTATTAACTTTATTATGACCCATCGAGTTCTGCACTTGTATCAATTCTCCATACTGCGGCCAATATTTCCTTTGCGGGAACCCTGTAACATCTGAGGACACCGTTACCAACTCAGGACCCCCAGCACGAACAAAGTATCACATCAGCTTTGTATCGAACGAAGAATCGTAAACTTATGGAATACACTACCAGAAGCATTAATAGAGGCCGATTCTGTGAAGTATTTTAAAACCCGTATCGACGATTATTTCGGAAACCTGTACTTTTGTGAAACGATGCACAGAATGCCAAAAGAAGACATTGTATGCCCGAAAATAATGACACCAATACAAATTCTTAACCGAACAAGGATAAACGATTAACGGACCAGACACACCGATACTGATGATTCACAACTAACTGTTTTGATTTTTCGTAATTCAATAGAGTTGAACAGAAACCTTCCTAGCTGCTCTTAAATACATTCTCAGTCTCAGAACAACAACTCAAAGCAACAGTTGATGTAGTTCGTAAGCGTTACATTGAATCGATAAATATTCGTTGTCGAAGATTTAAAAACCTGTTAAGGAAAACCTCGACTGAATCCTTGTGATATTCTCAAAGGAACAATTTTGCCGTCCAGCGTTCACATTCTAGGGCAAATGGGTCAACAGACTGCGCTCGCACGCACGTTGTACACGCTGGATCTTGACGTGCGTTGTGTGTCTGAAACTAGGATCAATGACCCTCACAGTGTTGTTGAGCTGAATGTGCCCTGCTGGTCCTTTCGCTATTGGTTGCTTGTCCTTTCGCTATTGGTTGCTTGCATCCGAAGACTGATGCGGCAACTACTGGTCAAGCTCGAGTTGGGTATCGTTCTCAGCTTCAAGACTAAGTCATTGTTGGTTGATTGGATTCCTGTGAACAGCCATTTGTGTGCAGCTCTGTTGACATCAACTAAGGTTGATTCACTAAGTAGTACCAGACACTTTGTTTATGGTTTCTGCTTATGCAGTTCTGATGCTGCCAACGACACATTCTATCACGAACTAGACACGTTGCTTAACAATGTTATCAGTACAAATATCGTTGTTGTTGTGGGAGATATGAATGCATAAGTAGGTCTTTTGAGCTCTCCAGAAGCTCAACTAGGTGGTATATATGGACTTAACCCCGACCTTACGGACAACGGCGGGCGTCTCTTACTGCTGTGTGCGGAGCATCAGCTGTATTTTTGGTACCACCGCTTTTAGTCACAGTGGGCTGGTGGCCGAGTGGTCTGCACGTTTGCTTTGCAACCATAAGGTTGCAAAATATTCTAATCCGCGTAGGGGTGGGCGTCCTCGCGGTATACTCAGTCCGCGTGCGACTGGTGGTGGTCGCGCGGTAGCGAAACGCTGTTACGGCGTACAGCTGACACATTATTATTTTAGTCACAGTGGGCGCCAAAGTGCTACTTGGCTACCACGTATAGCTGGTCAGCGATGGATCCAAATTCACCATGTTGCCATAAGTTACAGGTGGCGTGATTCCGTCCTGGATTGTCGCTCGTTTTTGGAACACCTGCGTCTACTCTGATCATGCTTTGGTACGCTGTCGTTTTTCCATGACATTTACCGGGGGCGTACCAAGCCTTTCCATCGATTGACAACTGAGAACTTATCTTAGACCGGTCAAGCAAATCTACCAGGATGCCTGTGTGCCGAACTTTCGCTTCTTTGTTTCAATGACACTGAACTTCAGTGAAATAAGATCTAGACTGCCATGCACGACGCGCGTGCCTCTGCTTATGGCACTATCAATGGTCACCGCGGTAGTCGCTGGATATCCGAGAGGTCGGTGGACCTGTTGGAATTCAGAAGAAAACTCCCAGCTGTCTCTGAGCACAATGTAACTAGGTGGATTATTAGGCGCGAACTAAAGCGGATGTCTGGTTGACTAGTAGGCCTCAGGAAATGGCGATGGCGGGAGCAGTAGGCATTTATTGCAATCTTTTCCATATGATCCGCATTATTGATCCCAGAATACCAGGCGTTAGTGAAACAATCAGAGACAGTACAGGTAAGCTGATTCACATTAGGGGGAGTGCCACATGGCTCTTTGAGCGGAGAACTTCAGAGAGAAGTTCAGTTGGCCACTTGATCCTGTACCCCTTATTACATAGGTGTTGCAGGCTGAACCATGGCCAGTTTGTTTAGAGAATCCGTCGGAGGCTGAAGTCCGAAACTCGATCGCAGCCCTCAATTCTTTCATGCTACTGGCCCGGAATTCCTTGCACCCGCGCAATGTAAGGATGGTGGTGAGATCCTTAGCAAAGAGATAATGTCCTGTTTGAACAGGTTTGAAAGGAAGTTACTGTCACTCCTAATTGGCGTGGATCAATTATTCCGGCAATATACACGAAGGGCAGTGGTCACCGACTGTGCCAATCACAGGGGTATTAACCTAACGCCGGTGGTGACAAAATTACTGGCCTCAGTTCTCGTTCTTCGACTCTCTGTGGAATGGGTACCACGGATTTGGGAAGAGCAGCCAGATTTCCGCACAGCACGGGGCTGTATGGACCTTATATTCACTCTGTGGCCGGTGCTAGGGCAGCGCCACGTACCACAGGCTCAAAATCGTTGTGTTCCTAGTCTGCAAGGGTGCGTTCAATTCAGTATATCTATGCATTCTGTTCGAGATGCTTTTGCGGAAAGGTGTTCCCATGTAATTAGGGAACATTTTTCATACTCATATAATCAAATACCACATGCCGCGTTTTCCTTTGCGGTGACTTATCAGTTGCCTTCCCGACAACAACTAGCGTTCGTCAGGGTAGTCCAGTTTCCCCATTTTTGTTCAACTTCGTCGCGGACTCCATCACTTGTGGCACCTCACGATGCTGGCATTGAAATGATACCTGATGAAAAACTCGTTAATATTTATTATGTGGACGACATTATCTTGTTTTTTTAACTATATATATATATATATATGCATAAGCAGCTGTCTAGAATATAGACATAGAGCCAGCGAAATCCATGACGTGGAAGTAATAATTGCAGTGACCACGAAGGTGAAAAAAGGATAAAAGTTAAAAAACGCTTTTTTGCTTTTGGTTCTAGTTTGTCTTGTTTTCTTTCACGCGCCGTTTTCGTTTTTTGTCTGCTTGATGTTTGCGGTGTAGATCAAGAAAATCCAGACAAATATTCAAACGTATATTCCATTTGGCCTGGTTCTGCGCCATGTCCGAAAGACTTTCCAGCCAGCGGTGTGTTTCATCTTTGGTCCCCCATCCCGAAAGACGCACGCGACCCACGGCAGCTAAACTGGAACTCAACGCTTTAATCGTCTGTCGCCACGTGATAATAGGCTGGTCACCGCGCGATTTCTTGTTACTTGGTTCTTTGCGAGCGAACAGATCGCATCGGGGCAGCAGTTCACACGGCATGCGTGAAACATGGCCCAATCATCTCAGTTGGCGCAGCGGTGCCAGTCTGTCAAGTGAAGTCCTGTGTTAACCAAGACGCGACGTCTAACACCATCGTTGCAAACGTGGTTCATCCATCACACTCGAGCTATTCTCCTCAGCCATCCATTGTCAAAGGCCGAAATGCGACGCAATCCTTCACGCGGATCGGCCAGGACTCACTCCCGTACAGCAGCACCACGCGAACACAGGTATTGTATACCCTCCCCTTCGCCAATAGTGAAACGTCACAACATCGCCATAAGTGCCTCAGATTTGCGAATGCCGAACGGGCTTTGGCAATACGCAGGGAAATCTTTCTTCCAAGGCTACCATCAACAGAGATCGCTTCCCAGGTAAACAAACTGGTCCACTTCAAGCTGAATTTAGGGAGCAGGCTGTGTGGTTGAGTTGCGACTCGCAACCGCTATTGAGATCTCGGCTCACTTTGAGGTAAACGTCGGTCATTCCGATCTCAAGGACCGTATCCTGAATGGATATATTTGGGTGTTGCTCTTCCCAACACTGGCACATCACTAAGCTCCAAGGCTGTGACATCGTTGGATGATTGGATTCCGGTGAACAGCAGTTTATGTGCAGCCCGTTTGATGACATCAGCTGAGGTTGATTCACGAAGAAGTACAAAACGCTGTTAGTAATTTCCGCTTATGTCCCCACAGACTGCAGTTCTAATGCTGTCAAGGACACATTCTATCACGAACTGAACGCGCTACTACGCAATGCTACTAGTTCAGATAGTATAGTACTTGCAGGGGATATGAACGCCCAAGTACGGCGTCTGAGCTCTTCAGAAGCTCAGCTGGATGGTAATTGTGAGCTTTACTCCAAACGGACTGACAACGGTGAGCGTCTGCTGCAATTGTATGCGGAGCACCAGTTGTTTCTTAGTAGCACTGCTTTTAGACACAGTGGGCGTCGAAGTGCCACTTGGCGTCCTCCTGTAGCTGATCAGCGATGGACTCAAATTGACCACATAGCCATAAGTTACAGATGGCGTGGTTCCATCCTGGATTGCCGCTCGTACTGGAGTACCTGTGTCGACTGTGATCATGCCTTGGTACACTGTTGTTTCTCCATGAACTTTACCGGGAGGCGCACCAACCGTCCCCTACGATTGGCAACGGAGAAATTGTCTCAGTCTTCCGTCAGGCAAGCCTATCAAGAAGCACTGCATACCGAACTTCCGCTGTCTTGTCCTAACAACATTGAGCTTCAGTGGAATAGAATCTCGGCCGCCATGCACGACGCAGGAGCCTCTGCTTGTGGCACTATCAGTCGTCACCGCACCAGTCACTGGATATCCGAGAGCTCAGTGAACCTGTTGGAATCTAGAAGACACCTCCCGGCCGGCTCGGAACACAATGTGACTAGACGGGCTATTAGGCGTGCATTAAAGCAGAACCTCTGTGCTGACAAGGAAGCCTGGTGGACCAGTCGGGTTCAAGAAATGGAGGAGGCAGGAGCAGTAGGCAATTACTGCAAGCTCTTCCAGCTAATCCGCACCACTGGTCCCAGGAAACTAGGCGTCGGTGAGACAATCAGAGACAGCGCGGGTGCGCTGATACACAATAAGGAATGCCGTATGCCTCGTTGAGCGGAACACTTTCAAGATCAGTTCAGCTGGCCCCCTGCTCCCGGACCTCTTCCTACTCAGGTGATGCAGGACGAACCATGGACGGTTAGTTTAGAGCCTCCGTGGGAGGCCGACGTCCGAAACGCGATCACAGCCGTTAATCGTTTTCGTGTCGCTGGCCCGGATTCCCTCTTACCTTCAATATCTAAGGATGTGGAGGTGAGGTCCTCTGCAAAGCACTGACCTCCATATTCGAACGTATCTGGAACGAAGAGAGTGTGCCGGCTAATTGGAGCGAATCCATTATAGTGGCAATATACAAGAAGGGCAATCGCACAGACTGTTCTAACCACAGGAGTATTAGCCTAACGCCATTTGTGACAATATTACTGGCCTCGATTATCGTTCGTCGCCTCACTGCAGAACGGGAATCTCGGATTAGGGAGGAGCAGGCAAGTTTCCGCCCAGGACGTGGCTGTATAGACCACTTTGCGGCAGGTGCTGGAGCAGCGCCACGCATACCGCAGACGGACAATAGCTGCGTTCCTCGATTTCAAGAGGGCTTTCGATTCAGCCGACCGATCGATTCTGTTCGAAATACTTGCGCGGAAAGGCGTTCCCACGAAATATGTGAACACCCTTCGTGCTCTATACTCGAACACTACAGACGGCGTCAGCGTCTACGGTGCCCTATCGGGTAGCTTTCCGACCACAAGTAGCGTTCGTCAGGGTTGTCCGATTTCCCCATTTTTGTTCATTTTCACCGTGGATTCTATCATGGAGTGTTCCCTTGCGGAATCTCATGATGTAGGCGTTGAAGTGCTGCCTGGTGAAAGGTTAGTTGATCTAGATTGTGCAGACGTTATCGTCTTGCTTTTCGACAATGTTGGGGCGGCCCAATCAACCCTGAATAGCCTGTCCAGAGTGGTCCCATTATTAGATATGCACTTCGCACCTTCGAAGTGCAAAGTGTTGCTGCAAGACCACCAGCCACTTGATGACCCCTTGACGCTTGCTAACGCGGAACTCGAGGTGGTTGATCAATTCACTTATCTTGGCAGCTTCGTCAGCAATGATGGGCGCATTGAAACTGAAGTCAGCTCACGCATTGCAGAAGCCAGAGCTATCTTCTTGAACCTGCGGCATCTTTGGCGACAGAAGGGAGTTTCCCTTGGTCTGAAAGGCCGTGTATACAAGGCCACAGTGAGGACCGTTCTGCTGTATGGTAGTGAAACTTGGCCCATTCGGTCTGCAGATCTGAGGCGCCTTCAATTCTTTGATTATCGTTGTCTGCGAAGCATTGCTGGAGTCGGATGGCACCAGCGTGTCCGCAACGATGATGTACGTAGGCGAGTACTAGGTGGTGATAATCATGCTAGCTCCCTGGAACAACAGATAGCACTGAATAAGTCGCGTTGGTTCGGGCACGTGCTATGTATGCCTGGTCACCGCTTACCTAGGAGGGCCTTGTTTAGTCTGCGAGGTGTAGGGTGGCGCAAGGCTCGCGGTGGACAGAAGTTGACTTGGCAGCGGGAAATGAAGTCACTGACGACCAAACTGGGTGCCGTTTATCCGTCTCGCCTTCCGGGCTGGAGTCCACGTGACTCGCCTTGTGCTTGGCTCGAGACTTTACAGGACATAGCTCGCAGTAGACACCAGTGGCGCGTCCGCTGCCGTCTCCTAATCAGATTGCCTGTTTAAAGTGTGTTTGGTGCTGAGTTATCTGCTGGGTAATGGCTGATTATGACGCGTGGCAGTGAAAGCCGCAAGCAAGCTGTCTTGCGGATGCCGCCTTATCTTTGCACGATAGCCAGCTGTTTGTGACGGTATGTTGTTGACAAGGTGTAGGCGCCTTGACCCTGAATGTTTGCTTAGGGCATTAAGGTTTTCAGGTCAGTCCCCCTTCTCTCCCTCTTCTTATTCTTTATTTCATAGGTCGTTATGGTTGTATGGCAGCGAAGTATCAGTTCAAATGGCTGATGTACTGCTGTTGATGATGATGATGATGATTATTATTGTTTTGGTGATGATAATGACGATGGAACAATTGTTTATTAGGGTTAAAAAAGCATTGCGTAATGAGTCCCGTATGATGGAAATTATTTCGAAAATCAGTTGAATGATAAATTGAAGTGTTGTGGTGAACTCACTATAGACTTATGTGGAATAGCGGAGAAGTTGTCGTATTATACGTGTAAACCCATAAATCCACTGATTAGACGTTTGGTAAGACTCCGTTTGATGGCGTATTGTAGCGCCTGGCTAACAAGTCATAATATGAAACATAAGTGAGACAATGCATGATGATGACGATGATGATGGTCTATACACCCTCGACCGGGGCGACTTTAGCTCAGTTATCCAATCGGGGTTAGTCTGTTGAGTGGAATCTATGTTAGCAGCTTCGAAACAATGGACATTAGACTGCTTTCTCGGCGGTTACGCATGGGGTATGGGCACCCCTCTTGAAGTTCGGGACGATAATTGTCTTACACCAAGCTGATAGAGTTGTTTCTTCACACCAAATCTTAGAGAACAGGCTGTTAGCCGTTTGACAATTGCTTCGCCATCGAACTTGAACAGCTCCGGAGGAAGTCGTCTTGGCTAGCATACTTGAATCGCTTCAAGTGGCGGAGCTCCAGCCAAACCTCAGCTTCCGTGGGTGGTTCCAATGAGACGTTCCAAGGCGCGCAACTAGGTATACTTATTGGGCTCGCCGGCGATGGAGACCAGCTGAATGGACTGCAAAAGTGTTCAGCCCAGTGGTCCATCCGCCTGTGTAAGTTGGTGATCGGCGTTTCCTCATCCTCGCAAATGACCTGACACCAGATCTTTTGTGACCAGTGGTCCGTATGACCTGGAAGAGCTTGCAAAATTTTCCAGAGTGGGCTACTGTTTCCATCTCTGTGGCCCGTTGGGACCACCAAATTTCGCGATCAACTCGCAACCTATGCTTAATTTGTTGAATGAGGATGCGACGTATTGCACTGCTGTTTGAATCGGATGTGGTAGCTCTGCGACGATTAAACAATTATAGTGTGTGCAGAGCTCCAGTCCTTCAGTGGGCACTTTGTGATTCCGCAGATTGAATGACTGAAAGTTAGCAACGCTTCATGCAGGAACTCCAATGATTTTCGATTCCTTGAGATGTAGTACTAATGAATGCATGCGACAAGGAAGCTTGATACGCTAATCGAATAGTGGGGTCAACCAACCTGTCGGTGTCGATCTTATTGTGCTTTCGTTTTGAGCAACCGCCGAAGAGCATGCAGAGGTCCGTGCAGAACAAAACATGATCTGAATCGAGGTACATAGACCAAATCAATCTACAGTCTCGGACGCTGTCTCGCGATCTAATGCTGATTGCAATGTGACCTATTTGTGTCCACGCATGCGTTGGTGAAGGGGGACGCCAGGTGGCTGCACGTTTTCTGATATACCTAATGTTCGTACTTGAGAGAAAAAGACGGTGGTCTTCGCTTAACGTGAGAAGTCCATCACCGTTGTCAGAACGACTCTCATCAAGCTCGTGACTTCCACCAAGATGACGTTCGCATGGAAGCAGACGACGTACTCATGCATTCAAATCTCCGGCAAACACAATAACATCTGACTTTTCGGCCTTGTTCAAAAGGTTGTGGAGTCCACGATAAAAGTCCTCCTTAACCGATGCACAGCTGCAGTCGGTTGGAGCATAGGCAGAAATGACAAATAGATTGCGTCTCTCTTCACTCGTCAAGGACCTGCCTGGAAGCGACCGCGTGGTGGTTGGGGGTATTCAGCGGACGTTACCGCCTCGTACGTGGTGACTTAATAATAGTGTACTTAATTCTGCACGATTCACATCATGTGTCCTGCTCTTTACTGCAACCCAGAAGTAAAACCAACTTGAGAGGTCACTCACTAAATCTGGCAGAACATACAGACGCTTGGATTGCCGCACGAACTTCTCTCCGTCCCCTTGTGCCACCCGGGAATTGCTCTTCCATAATCGGTCATTTCTGCATCATCCATATTTAAAGGACATGGATGACTCATTCACCTGCACTTTGTTACCTGGTACTACATCTCCATCCCACTCCTGGAATATACTTTGGATTTATTTCATGTTACATGTTTGTGCTATGAAACTACACGAATCGCAGGACTACAGCGAAACAAAGGATAAGTCCCTGTTTGAAATGTAAATAACCCACAGCTTTTTTTCATTTTTCGATAGCTCTGCGAGACCATCAATCGGGACTCAGGTCCGGGTAGATTTGGAACTTTCCTGAGATTTTTACGTTTCCAGTTTCGCTGCATTCAGTCCCACGTCTAGATGCTCGTTACTTTGCTAGTGGGAAAGTAACCTTATAATTAAACGGGGCGTAGCATTTAGTATCTTACATACAGCTTCAACGTTGTTTTGTTGAAGTTGTTTCCTCTCATTCAGCGCTTTTTTGAACTTTTTGTTTTTCTTGCACATACAGGCCCGATCCCGACCCGGAACCTTTAAATAGTCGACCGTCAAGTTTCCTGTTACCCCCTGCCGATCGCTCTTCCTACGACGCACTGACCCGGTTGGCCGTTCCAACGTCACTGTACAACAATCCTTTCAGTAACCGACTGACTTTCTCCCCCAATCTCACATCTCACACGCCAACGCTACGTTCTCAACCTTCTTCCCTCGACGCGTGTGCCAAGGCAAACTGCACCTTAGATCGACGATGCGACCCTCCCAATATCCAAGCTACTGCGTCTGAGGCACAAGCGCAGGCTGCGGCCGCTGTTGCTGCCGCTTTTGGTTTCGGATTTCCCCCAGTCATATCCGGTTCGAACCCAACAAATCAGCTTTCCAACTTTAACAAACCAGACACACAGGCCGGTGGAAACAACCTTGTCTCGGGTATTCACTCCGTATATCTACCCACAAACGGTACAGACGGCAAAGAACTCTCAATGGAAGCAAGCACGGAGCGTCCGTATCAATGTGTCACATGTTCACGTAGCTTTGCTGTGAAAGCTGGTCTTGTGCAGCATATGCGAACCCATACGGATGAGCGGCCGTATCCTTGTGTTCACTGTGGTCGAGCGTTTAAACAAAAAATACAACTCACAACTCATATGCGCGTACACAGTGGCGAGCGGCCATACGGCTGTCGCTTATGCGGTAAACTGTTTCGGCAGCAAAGCCATGTGGTGCAGCATTTACGCACTCACACTGGGGAGAAGCCGCATAAGTGTTACCAATGTGGTAAAGCTTTTCGGCAGAAATACAGCCTCATTTCTCATCAGCGGCGGATGTGTAGAAATAGAGCGGCATCCAACCCCATTGCTGCCGGCATGACAATGTGGATCAGCCCTGGTGCAGGTGGTGATACCTGCAACTTAGTGAAAGAATTTTCTCCGGCTAAGTCTGTTTCGCTTACCAAGTCTGTAACCAGCCCAAATACCTCTGTGCCCACACCTATCTCAGTCACCACACCAGTTTCCTCACCTTACTCCCCTTATCTAGGCTCTCCATCTGTTCCGGTCAATTCCACTTCAATGGGGCTCGCTGCTTTCCCCAGTATCTCTACCACAAGCTCAGCCACCACCAACTTTCATCTTCCTAATGAGCATCATCATGACGCGCGTCACTTGTCTTTCTCCTCCAACGGCGCTACAACTGCGCTCTCTCGTTCAACGAGCTACCGGTACGGGCCATCCACCCTGCGGGAATCCAGCAACTCCACACAAAGCCACACTGCGACGCAGTTGGACTCTGAAGAAGAGGAGGACGAGGAGGAGGAGGAGGATGAGGAAGAAGGGGACGGTGAGGAGGAAGAAGAAGAGGAGGGAGGCTGTTCTCATAGGCCTCAGCTAGGCACAACTCATCAGTCCACTGCACTGGGTTTAAGTTAGCTCAGTTTTATCGTCAGCGTGTTGGGTATCTAGGTGGTCTATTTTTCAAATGGGCACACAATGTTTACCTTGACCTCATCAAAACGCCCCACACTGATTGTCTCTCATTCATCCATAAAATGAGTGTGATAGATAGCCAATGTGTGCGCGCACGTGTGCTCGTAAGCTTGTGTGATACAGCACTTGGTGTGCTATGCAGTCAAATTCGCATATGTTGCATCTACCCGGTTCACACTAGAAATGATATGAATGCATACTACTTTTTTACTCCCCTGTACCCTTCCATACGTGCGCATACCTACTACATTTTACTTACCAGCCTGAAACTAAGACTAACCATAAATGACGTCCAATTCATCGTGCCACATCCAGAACATACTTTTAGAGGCTATCTCTTTTCCTCATTGTATGCATCTTGTTATTTGATGCTGAAGTTGTGATCCCACCCTCTTGGGCTCCTTACTTCCCTCTCAATCCAAACCCTTCCTTCAGTTCTTTTTTCTGACTCATCTAGACTGTATCAAATCCCTTTGCTTTTGGGCAAGACGGTTTTAGTTTACACCAAACAGACGCATTTTGTCCATTGCACATTTGTTCACCATTGTCTGAACTTCATTTAGATTCATTCTTTCGACCAATCACTTGGCCCGTCTTTTTACCTTTGCATGAACTCAACTGAGCTCCCTGGTGGGTTGTTCACTTGCTTGGCCACGTATCGTCATCTACTTACAGAGCTTTTGTCACTGCTCTTGCGCCGTTTCACGTTCCTACTGTTGTGGGAGATCTCGCTTTTACTCCTTGTAAATTGTTTTCAGCCCACATTGTCTCTTATCTGTCTGTCCTCGTCGTTACTCGACGTAATATTTTTTTCTTAGCTCGTCATGTCTCCGTTTTTGATTTCGAGCCGGAAGGGGCAGGTTCGGATGTGCGCCAAATGCTTAATACACCAACGATAGGTCCCACTGACAAACCTTTTCGGCAGGATCACATATTCACTGTGCGTTTATTTGTTTTATAGATACAAGTCTCGTCCCTGTGGCCCTCTTAGGAGATGGCCTGCTGACCTTTCGAGTCTATCTTCTTTGGCGCAGTATCTGTTGGTGGTGACCATCTTTCTTTGCTCTTCAGCGCATTTAATGCTTCCTGTATTTTACAATTCCTTTAGTCTTGTGATCCTCCGGCAGATGATCGTCGATGTATGAATCAAATACAGAACAAAGGACTGATGGGATAAGCCTAATCTACTTACCTACAACGTGCTCAGTTCTCCATCGGTTTCGCCTATCCGTAGCTACCGCATTGATTGCACATTCCAATATCATATCTTGCTTGCGTGCATTCGTTGACCGTTTAAGCAATGAAACCTGCGTTTTTTTAACCTTCACTCGCTCTCTTACACCGACATGTGTCGCGGGACTATGCTCCTTCCTGCACCTCAAGTTTCTCTGCGACAGTCATGATCACCATTCTACTCATTAGCTAGTGGTAAGGAACACCCCAGGTATTGTGTCGCATTACAATTCAATCAGGTGACAACAAAAAAGAAAAAAAATGCGACAAATATGTCATTGTACTATGTCTTATGGTGCATTGAAACGAGTTCATGGCATGGAAGAGGAAACTAAGCGCGATGGGCTGAGATAAAGAAATTACGAATACGGACGCCATTGTAATCGGTTTTCGCCAAGTTGACGACTGTTTCCAACCAAACGTGCACATCGTCTTTCACAACTTAATACGGGATTCATTACGCTCCAACCTCGAAGAGAGAGCCTTCATTCCTCTTGACCAAATCATCGGTTGGCTTCCCCTCCACACCGACCCCGGTCCCGCCAACAACACACGCCGCGGGAGTCGGTATGGTGTGTGACACAAGGCCTAGACATCGGAGCCTGCTGCGAGATAATGGTGCTGAGTGGTTCACTTCTTTCTGTGCTATAAATAAGGCGTCGAGCACGCTCATTTCTCATACGCTGCCCCAATCAGATATAAGCTAGGCTGCGTAGGCACCAGCGGTCAAACGTAACAGGCTTCTCCACACCTGTTAATCTGATTAGTTAGGTTTCATATCCGTGTACATTAGCCTTGAACGGACGGCTACATTGTAGAATCTGCCCCTCAGGATGAGAGTGATATGGAGCCTGGAGATAAGCGAAAGCGCCTCCAGCTTTTGCTGCACGGTTCGATCCCACAGGCGATGATACAGCTGCCCCGGCAATTGAATTTCCGAACGATTACCAGGTGATCCCCACCAAAGATCAATGCGGGGGTGTCTCTGCCAATTTTGGAGGAAGGTGCCAAGCAAACCCCGAATCTACTGATAGCTAGTGCCAATTTGGCCGGTGCTGCTTGGCACGTTTGTGAGTTGTCATAGGTTTGGGCAATATTGTCAGCATACTCCAAGTCAAGAAGTCGATCACTTGGAAGCACCTCCACATATAAGTCGTGTCCCAATGGACGTAGTTTCTATGAGCTCATCGATAGCGAAATTAAAAACGAAAGACGACTGCAAGCGTCTCTGTCACACACTGCTGAATAGTTCGAAGAGCGGCGACATTATTCCATCGGCCCTCACTCTGCTTGAATTGGGCGCATAAATGCTCTGACATTTACGTATTTCTCGGGCACGCCTTTCCTGGGCAGACAGTCGATGGATTTCAATCGCGTCTTCGTATAAATTGTCGTAATGCACCTAACACCTGTCCTCTATGAAGAAGCGACTCAATCTTTAAGTGGTGCGATTGTTTGCGTGCCTCACATCCATTGTGTTGGGTGTTAGTTTTTGTATCTTCAGTTATTCGTACCAAGTCAAGTCAAGCATGTGCTTTATGCACCCATTAAGAGTTAGTATTCAGCTCTGACACACACACGTCAGTGACAGGGATAAATAGCGAAATGACTGGTACATATGGATAGACAGGAAACCACAATCGTTAAAAGGTTGCTAGAGCAATTATCACCGAAGAAATTAACGGACCACTACTTGAATGACTGAATTTTATCCGTCAAAGAACGTGACACGCAGGGAACTATTGATGTACGATAGACTCTTGTGCGGGCGTATAAAGTCTTGTAGCTTTGTCTTTTCGCGGATGTTAATCCGCCTTCGGACAACGCTTTGTGGAGGGGTGGCTAATTTCAGTAAGTATTTTAGATGCAAACTTTTTACGGCAGTTGGTATGGCTTGCTTCAATGATACTAATGAGCTTCAGCTTTGAAATGCCACTGTACTAAGCTAGATGCTTCACTGATCTGGCAATTACTTTGAAATCTTGACTCAGGAAAGATCACACGAAAGCAATATGTCCAGTACGGTAACACACATGCAGCGATAAAACGCTGGATCAAAAATCGGGGTACGCAAGAGGACCTGAGACGTTTAAGATGGAATGAGTCTCCAGACTTTAGTTAATGTTTCGTTCACATGAAGGGACCAGGTAAGCCCACTGCTCAGTGTCACTCCTAGGAATTTTACTGAATTAGTAGAGGTCAAACAATCACCGTGAATGCAAAGTTGCGGTCAGTGCGTTAGAGTTTGCTGGTACGAGTTCCTTTGGACAGCGAAAAATGACCTAGTATTTTGCGGTGTTCAACTGTAAGCATCGGGATTCGAACCAATCTGTGAAGTTCTCTTGGATCACACGACTCTACAAGATGGTCTGGGTAATACGTACCTATAGCCCATCAAGAATGTGCTACAGTTCAACGGCACCTAGTGCAAAATTCTGAGCATACGTCATCAGAGTACTCACAACCACCGGCTAGGATCACAAATTTTGCAGCATGATTGCGATCTCGGCGTGCTTGTGCAAGATGGTTTTGGTCGTTAGGGGCAGACTGAAAAGGCACCAAAGAACACAGATCAGCACTTTGACCTGCTGCGCTGGACGTGCGGGAGGCTTGATGCATCAATCTTTCCCATAATACATGTCGCGTACGTGAGGCCGCACGCAAAATACGCTACCCAAGTGTGGCAACTCTATTAGAAGCACCACCACATCACGCTCGATACTGCCCAATGCAACGCGACGAAGAACATAGTTTCTTCCACCTTCCATACCCACTCAGGCTGAAAACTCTAAAAGTGTACAGCGGACCTTATCGGCTTCTAACTTGACTACACTTTCCACCATCTTTTTAGACTCAATGAAAACACATTTCTAAGGGTTCATCAGTTTAAGTTGGCCACGCGGTGATGCTGACGAAACGTTTTTTCCCTTCGCGTATCACATCCCGGTAAATCCCTCCCGGTGCGTGTAATAAATACCCACACCTTATCACTATTCACAAATCGCGTTAACGATACCCTTACACATTTACACTACATGATATAACCCATGATCATCAGTTGATGGCATTAGCGTATGGCAAACAGTGGACAATGTCACTATTCTCCTGACTTCCGGGCACAAATACTCACTTGTGCTAATGCAAACCCCTTGGTGAGTCATGCAGCTAGCGCGTTCTTTTACCGACACTGTTTTTTATCCTGTAATTTCGACCCTAGCCCTCACACGGGACTTGCTATGCATTTGCTTTTTATACCCATCATAAAGCATTGCTCCATCATTCCATGTTTTGGTCGACGACTCTATGTTTGGATGATGGACACCAACGATTACGTCATCCACATACCTCAGCAAAATGGCTTCTGCAGCGAAATTAGGAATGGGCAAAATGGCTCCCTGAAGAACACCAGCATTCGGAGTGAGTGAAGAAGAGGTTTTCCTGGAAAACCTGATAAACTGGGCACGCTTTGTAAAATACTTTTTCAACAGTAAAACAACTTATGTTTAAACTCCAGAATCTGACAGATCACGTAACATCAGTTAACGGTTCACGCAACGGAAAGCGTTTCTAAACTATAGGAGGCAGATGCGGATGGATTTGCTTTTATTATCCAGTGAAGAGCGCACAGTATGTATCAGACATGCTACTGCATTTAAGGTGAGTCTTGAATTGCGATATGCAAACTGACAATGGTCATCCAAATTGGTCTGGTCTGAAATTCTTTTCAGTGAAAATCTCTGAATGGTCTTCAAAGCAAGCCACCAGTCGATATTTGCAGGTTCCTTTCTTTAACACTTGGGTGATGCCTTCACTTCGCCAACTGTTAGCTATCTTGTGTTGCTTGAAGCACGATGTGTACAAGTTGACGAGGGCTGTGCCAGCTAATTTGCACACTACTTGAGAATGACAGGAAACCAATTATCTGTACCAGGTGTTTTGTCCAATCGCAACCCGACTAATTCTTTGTGTACCGCTAGGTTGTTCCCAGAAGGCAGATTATCTGAGAGTAGTTTTTAGTCAGCTGAGGATATATCAAAGAATGAAGTACTTTCCTAGTCACAAAAATTGAGGTTTATTCCTTTCACATCAGGAGTTGAATGCGACTTCGCGGGTAACTTCGCTTAACTGCTTTAACATCTTTCATATTTCTCGCTGATTATTGTTTCCAAGTATGTTTTGAACGCAGATATGGTTGAGGAGACACAATTTGACTTTTATATCAATCGATAGAAATTTTACTGATGTTACGTCTTTGCGTTTTAAAGCTTTTTCTTTATATATGCGCAATGGTTTGAGACAAGTGTCTACTGGTACGGGTGAAAATTGTTTCAATTGTACAGCAGGTGTCGAAGCAGAACTTTAAGTAACCGGTTCTCTGGTCACAATCCTTCTATACGTCCGCATCGTAAAATAAACTACACTCGGTGGAGGCAATGGTTTCACGCAACCGCTGAATGTTCTGGGGAAGGCATTGTCTCCACTTCGATCTTTTTGTTTTATCTCGGTATATATAACGGGAGATAACTTTACCATGGCATAATTAGAGATCCCAAGCGGCGCCACATTACAGATAGAAAACACTTTCAGGTTGTTAACATATACCATGGCAAGGATTGCATCTTACCTGGTTGGAGACTGCAGTATGTTCCTTAGCCGAAGATTCGCAGATATGTTAAAATCGTCGGCAACTATGCACAAGGAGAGTTCTAGGTAGCCGAGGACAGCAGTTGTAAATCCATCGTAATATTCTTTGACTTCAGAGTTGGGACAGCTGGAGGAAGTATGGATGTTTGCCAATAAAATCAAACGATGGTTGTTAAGGTGTTTTGGTTCACATTTAACGATTAAACAACTCATGCGTTGCCAGCTGTATTGTAAAATGCTTTTAATCGACGTGCACCATGAAGAGTTAATGTAAATGATAATGTCACCACTGCAGTTCCTATTTGTACATTGGCGGTCAACATGATAAGAGCAAAATCAGTCAAGTTCAATGACTGCATCTCCAACATCGACGTGAAACGAGGTATCCTGCAGCATAATGATGCCCACTCGAGAATATTCACGTTCTATCACACTTATTGGCTCTTCGAATTTCCCAACTAACGATCAGCTGTCGGCACTGAGTAACATAAGTAGACACATTTCCGAGACTTTTTCCTCCGAAGTGCAACCCGTCATCTTGCACGGTGATTTTATGTGGAATTCCTTTGCTTCTTTCTGTTTAGAATAGCTTGACCAGTGAAAAGTGCCAAATTCATGTTTGAGAACACGTGCAAATTTCAAAGTATCGCGAGTGTCAAGTTATTATGTCACTAGATGTAGCATAATTTTATATGGTTTCAACAAAAGGGTTCTTTGTAGTACCTACAAGCGTATGGATTAGTAAATCTTTTATATAGGAATTATACAGCACGGCCAAATTTAGGACCCCACCTTGTAGCTGTGTCATTATTTGACCACTTGCCCATAGTAGTTCGTTTCGAGTTTCCACTTGACCCTCAGATTGATTACATCGTATCAGCAGTGCTCCACTATTCCGTATTGATACTTCATTGGCACGCGGCTGCAGGCGATTCTACGCAGGCCGGGTTATTGCTGGGACCACGAGTCCCATGTAGGAACTGAGAGCCATACCTTTGTTTAACAGCGTTTCCGCAAAATCAAGACGACCGTTTGTGGAAATGGGCTTAACTGCCAGTATGTTCAAATTTATGTCAGAAGTCAAGTCAAGAAATTGCTTTATGCACCCTTGGCATGTGAATATTCATCTACAACACAGTCTGAACTACGTACTAAACTATAAGTTGGTCGCAATCCCGTCATAAAGACGTTTTGATAAAGCATAGACAGGAACGTCATCATACCGTGAATCGTCTGATTAAGTCTAGAACGAGATTTGGAGTCTCGCAGAAAACCCGAAAGATAAGGGATTGCCATCGAGCGGTAGGCTTGTGTGCGGGCTTCTATAAACTTGTACTTCTGCCTAGTAGACATAGTTGACGGACAGTCAGCTAAAGTGCTATGAAGCGGATGACTTGTTCTGTCAGTATCTTAGATGCCAACTTTCTACAAGCGTTGGTATGTGTAGACAGAAGTGTATTAACAAAACTAGGCGTTGGAACGCTACTACATCGAGATAACTGCGTCTATGACCTGACAATTAACTTACAATATTTACCCAGAAGACTGGGCAAAATCACAAGAGAGCAGTGCTTCCAGTTGGGAAGAACAAAGGCACTGACAAAGCGAAGGATCAACTCACAGGGGACAGAGGAGGCTCTTAGACGACAGGCGTAGAATGACGACCTTCATAATTTTGTGAAAACTTCATTTACATGAAGAGTCCAAGATAAATCATTGTTCAGTGCTACATCTAGGTACTTCGCTGATGTAGCAGAATGTAAGCCATCGCCCCAATAAGCAGCTTGGAGCACCATTTAAGGAGCTGCTCGTGCCTCGCTGCTTTATATAGCGAAAAAATAATATAATGACACTGATGCAGTAAGACAGATGACGAGTTTTAGACCAAATATTGCAATTAGAAACGTTATAGTGTTGCTCATCCCAACACTGGCACCCGAAGACCGCGGTTTCGTCCTGGTTGGGACTCGTCAGTTCGAGATAGCCTGAGTTGGGCTGGAACTCAGAGCCTAGTGGCTCATGATTGACACCATAAGCACTATGCCACTGAGATCCACGAACAACGCTTGGTCCAGCGGAAACGAATGCAAAGTTGGGCTTGGAGAATCCGCTGGTGGTTGGGTTGCTACAAGCAACCTCTATTGAGGCCTCGGTTCACTTGAGGTGGACCTCGGTCATTCCGATCAAAAAGACCGTAAGTAAAATAGAAACGTTATAGTGTTGCTCATCCCAACACTGGCACCCGAAGACCGCGGTTTCGTCCTGGTTGGGACTCGTCAGTTCGAGATAGCCTGAGTTGGGCTGGAACTCAGAGCCTAGTGGCTCATGGTTGGCACCATAAGCACTATGCCACTGAGATCCACGAGCAATTGTTCAAGCGATCTTGCAGCGTGAGTATCGGCGGTTCGATGATTGATACCCAGGACAATGTAAGCATGTTTTAGTAGGGTCGCTTCTGCTGGGGGCTGTTATTGAACTGATGGAGTTGGTGTTTAGTGGGGAGGAGCATCTGCCACTGAGTCAGGGAATCTGAGTGCGCGCTTGAATGAGTAGATCTTTTAGCAGCAAGTCCCGGTTTACACAGCCGAATGCATCGCCATAATCAAGAAAGCACAAACGAGTCGATTTATTTCTGTTGTCCGTGATGCCAGGACAGAATGTACGAGGCAGGCCACTGCATCTAGAGTAGACCCCGAATTAACATAAGTGAATTGTATAGAATCATTCGAAGGAGCTTGGGACCGCATCGTTTCAAGAATGCTTTTTTCCAAAACCTTCAAGGCAACAGAACTGCAAGTGATCGGTCCATATTTGTTGGATTCATTTTTGGCACAGGCGTGATACTGACGCTTGTCTAGCAGTCAGCAATTTTGTGTTACTGCATAAACATTGTGTACACAGACGTAAGAAGCGTTGGCACATTGAATACAATGTGGGATAGTTTGTCCGGATCACTAGCTTTACCGGAACTTAGGCGCTTGATTAGATTATCCCCAGTTACGATGTCGACAGGATGCAATGAATTCACTGGCCCCAGAGAACTTGAGGACAGGACGGCTCTGGGCCTATAGTAGTATCACAGTTACAACATTCCTGATTCAATTACTCTATGTTAGTATCGAAACGTGGCGTATCTCAAGTAACTCCGCTAAGCTATTTCAGCATCCTCCAGAGTTCGCAACAGCTGTCTTTCCCAAGGATAGACGGGATATACACTTGGTAAAGACAGCACAGCTCCTCTTTGAGAGGCCTTACTGAGGTACCGCCTTTTTCCTTAAATGTCTTCACCTTAAGTCGACTCAGCCGCTTCAGGTGGGAGGAGAAGAACCTGTGCGCGCGGACATAGGGAGTTTCGCAAGGACGGTAGATGTCAAAACTGAATATTTTAACTAGTCAAATTGCCAACACTGAGACACGTCAGGATCAAGGGATAAACCAAATTTTGTGGATGCAATCAATTCATGCAGCCGATCGATATTTTGTGAAGATCACCGCCTCTATGTTAAAATTCCATCATTGCAGTGAGTGATGCCTTCGTGGTTTGTTTTGCTATAGATGATAGGATAAATCTTGATTGTTGTGTCATCGGAACCTCCAATTGGGACCCGACTGCACACTGAGAACCTGAGTACATTATTGACGAACACTAGATCCAGGGTCACGTCTTATCTAGTGGACAAATTTAAGGTGTTCCGTAACCCGAGAGAGGTCAGAGAACTGGTATCACATGTGTTGACATCTCCGGAAAAGATACATGTATAACGGTCCATGTGTTCTATGAAGGTTGCTGCAAATTCGTCATAAAAATCTTCTGCTTTAAATTTGGGACAGGTGGGAGATATATGTTAGCCTACAACATTATGCGGTAGCCATTCAAACAACTCGGCTTGCATTGTAGGAATAAGCAGTCAATAGGTTGCGAAGTGCAACAAAAGATGCGTCCTATTACAATACACTAAGATGGATTAGTGTACTTAAGGACTCCATCACCTCTGTTTCGTTAAGTGCATGGGCTGTTAACCCGATGGCAAATAAATTATCCAATGGATACGACAACATCATCCATTTCTTCGTGGGGCCAGATTGCTTACAACATAATAATGCCTAGCTGGGGAAATTCTTTGGAAATGACAGTGCACGAAAGTTCATCTAAATTCCCTAACTGCGAACAGATGTTTGCGCTAAATAATAAAGGCACGCTGAGATCTCCCAGTTTTTTTTCCAAACGCGATGTCTTTGTACAGTATTATTACACTTCTTATGAATTATTTTTAGTTTGTTCCTGATAACATGTCCGTGTGAAAATACAGAATTCACAGGCGTAGAATCACGTAGGATTTCGAAATATCGCGCCGGTAGGTTAGCATCGCAGACCGAAGAATGAATAAAAACAAGCATGATTCAGTTAAAAGTAACAAGTGTGAAGTTGTGTGTTGGAAAATTCCGCAAACAAGAATCGTAGAACACCGCCAAATTTGAAGGCCCCGTCAGGTGGTGACACCTTTGCCTCGAAGAAGGGGATGACCATGAGACCTCTGCACTAACAAAAACCACACGTCCAAACGAACCATATTAGAATCCGTCGCGTGTTTCAACCCACCGGAATGCAATAGTGAGCCTTTATGCGGGGTCACGGGATTGCTGATCCCATTGAATTATCTCATGTCGTTTCTAGTTACTATGAAGTATGCTGCTTCCGATGTCTACTTTCATTTTGTTATCTATTCCTTCACGCTACTGCGTTGCACATAAACCGTATCGACTTGCTTGTACTTTTGGCCGCGACTAGACATCAACTATGTTTATCTCTCAAACTTGAGATGGAGGCTGATTGACGCACCTAGCATTGTGTGGGATAGATTTTGAAGATTCTTGATGCTCATTACTCGGGAGCACGATAACATCGAGACGAACCCTCAGGTAAAATCTGTAAAGCGCGACCTTATATATAGCCTGTCATCCAACCCAAATTACACCTTTTGCTACGTAAATGGAAATTTACATCGGGCCGCGCACAAGGCATGTGCTTCTGCTGGTGTCGCACAGCTGCCTGTTCTCGTGTCGATCACGCTTGACTACTCGTTCTTGTCCGCTCTCTTCTTGCCGATAACACTAGTCACATTTTCACTCATTACAAACCGCTTTTGATTAAGAACACGCACAACAATCTCTGGTTTTGTACTGCGTCTTCGATAACCCCACTAGTCAAATGCATCCTTTTCCTAAGCCAAAAGTGCGGCCTGTTGGCAGTTCACAAATTCCTCATCCGCGTTGCGTCGTGGGAACGAAACACGATCCAAATCTGTACATGTTTGTGAGTTATCAGTGGCATGTTCTTCAGACCATACACGCTCTCCCCCCCCTCCTCGTTTTCGCTCCACTAGATACCGAGAAACTACCCTGCGTTTATACCAATGCTCAAGGCCTTTTCAGTAAGCTGACCGAACTGAAAGGTCATCAAATTTAGAAGCCATGTGATATCATCGGTGTCACGGAGACATGGTTGCACACTGGAATGACAGGCTCTGAAGTCTCGCTGTCGGGTATATCACTCATACGAAACGACAGGCTCACGAAAGGAGGAGGGGTAATTCTATATTACCAAAGCGACCTACAGTGCGAGGCTGTTGAAAATTCAGATTTACAGTTCGCCGATTCTCTTTGGTGCGACCTGCAATTACATGGCAGAGACACCTGTCTTTGGTGTACCATTCCCAAACTCTACACCCGAAATGGACTGCCACATTGTGACACCTTTAAGATGCAGTATAAAACAAAAGCACACTCACACACTTATCATGGGTGATTGCAAGCTACACTGTTTAGAAACCCCTGCTACAATAAGCGAATCATTCAAAGCAGGTCAACAAGAGCTCAAAACCAGTGTTCCAGTTTACAATCACGTCATTATGTCCGCTCGTTTCAGAACAGGTACTAAACCTTCTCTGCTGGATCTTGTGTTCACCAACGAGGAACATATGATTGACGCATTGATCGTAGAATGCCATTCGGGTCGCAGTGATCATGCACTCCTCAGTTTCCGCTTCAGCTGCTATGTGGAAGATCGTCACCAAAACACTGAGATAGTGTGCACTATTACGCGCTACGACCGCTTAACCCAGCTCGTCAATGCCACAACCTGGTCGTTCCTCGCTAAACACCCCCCGGAAATCGCTTGCCTTGAATTCGTCAGCAAATTCAATCAACTGGTTACGGATGCTTCGGAGACAAGGGTTTTCAATTTGCCTAAAACCGTTTTTTGTGAAATGCAGCACTAGCAAATGGTTGATTATACTCAACGCAGGTTGGCGCGATTATAGACCATCACCAATGCTAGATAATTGCGACGACTACGTGGTTCGTCGTAACCACCTCACTTAACTGCTCAGCGATGACAAAGTCAACAGAATATGGTAAAAACTTTCAGCGCTAACCACAAACTGCTGTACAAGTTTGTCATTCGCTGTCGTAAGGTGAGGCAGGGAATTCCCCCACTCCGGACGACTGATGATCCAACTAGAACAGCCATAGAAGCAGCAAACGCATTGAGGACGCAATATGCTCCCACATTTCAGAGGGTCTTACGATCAGGCCTTCTTCCAACGTCTGTTATCCCGCCTCCAGGATTCACCCACATCTCTTTTACTGCCAAGTTTTATTGCAGAAGCTGACTTCTCTACGCAACCACAGCTCCCTGGGAGTCGACACCATTCGCCCAGTGGCATTGGAAGCAACAGCAAGGCAATTGGCAAAAGCTTTGGCCCAGTTCTTTCAGCGCTGCTTAGACCAGAACCAGATTCCTGCGATGTGGAAGCATGGAATAATAACTCCGATTCACAAAGGCGGAAGTAGGACTGAGCCCTCAAACTACCGTCCAGTGTCCCTTCTTTCTGTAGTATCCAAGGTCATGGAATCCATCGTTACCGATGCCTTGGTACGTTATCTAAAAAACCCTAACCTTGTTCCCTAGCAACCACGAAGTTATTAATCGCACGGAGTAGTTGGACCGAGTCAGCTGACGCTGGAGAGGCCGTTGATGAGATCCATTTATATTTATCGAAGTCATTCGATCTTTTAGATCATCGGATTCTCCTTTCCAGGCTCCAATATTACGGGATCAGTGACCCTCTCTTGAGCTGGATCGCCAACTTTCTTCTGCAACGACAATCATCAGAGTCCGGAGTTCGTTATTCTAAGCCATCCAGTCGAGTCTGGTGTGCCTCAAGGCTCAGTTCTAGGTCCACGATTGTTTTTGGCATTCATCAATGATCTTGCATGGAAAATCACTTCAGATTTCCTGCTGTTTTCTAACCATATCAAGATATTGCGCCGGATTCAGGCGAATGTCGATCAGAATTTACTTCAGTGTGACCTGGATATGGTACATGAGTTGTCAACCCGCAAACTTTTACAATTCAACGTGGGCAAATGCAAGATACGCCACCAAAGTACCTATACCTAAAAGCTAGGAACGCAAGTACTCCAACGATCGTCCGTCGAACGCGACCCTGGCATGCTTGTTCATGATAACTTGTGTTGTTACAAGCAATCCATAGAAGCATCGAAAACTGGTAACCAGCACGTTGGCTTGTTACGGCGGGCCTTCGGACAACTAGATATCACTATTTTCAGACAGATTCTGAATGCGTATCTTTGCGCCCATGTCGGCTACGCAATCCAAGCCTGGCAGCCATGGCTGAAGCACTGCACTGGACCAATCGCAACTTCTGGCTTCTAAATACGTCATTGGAATGCGCCACCTCCCATACAAGCAGAGGCTGTGTCGTTTGGGAGTATTCAGCGGGCGGTATCACCGACTACGTGGCTACTTGATTATGGTTTATTTGATTTAACACAATCCAAATCATGTGTGCCGCCTTTCACTGCAACTCAGCAGCAACACCAAACTTAGAAACCACGCCTTGAAATTAGCAGAATAGCACAGCCGCCTGGCGTGCCGTAAAAATTTCTTGTCACTTCGTGTGTGTCAACCATGGAATGCTCTCAACGAATCGGTTGTTTCATCACCCTAGCTAGCCATATTTTAACGTCGGTTGGATGACGCACTCCGCCACTTACATTTTGTTACTTGACGCTATTCTCCATCCTATTCGCTGCAAATACCTTGGATTTGCTTTTTTCCGCCTATTGAAGCCATGGAAACACTTGGAGTGCAGGATTACTACATTACATACGACAAGTCCATCCTTTTGACAGTAGAATTACTAACTGCATTTTTTCATTGACATTTTCCGATAACCTACCAGAATACCCAACAGGGCTTGTAAAACAGTGT
This sequence comes from Dicrocoelium dendriticum, assembly GCA_944474145.2. Taxonomy (NCBI): domain Eukaryota; kingdom Metazoa; phylum Platyhelminthes; class Trematoda; order Plagiorchiida; family Dicrocoeliidae; genus Dicrocoelium; species Dicrocoelium dendriticum. The sequence goes on from OX104064.1 coordinate 177,680,247, forward strand.
GTCTTAACCCGTATAAAATCATTGTTCATTTGCGTTTGTGTCATACGCTTTACCTTCAGATTAGTGGACTGAATTGAATAACTGGGTTGTTCAGATTGATGGGAACAGAATTAAATTCTGTGGCGACCTTCCGTTCACTGTTTAGCGCTCTGAGGCATTTATGACATGTTATACTAGATGAATTCTCCCCATCTGTCTTTTTAAACATTCCCTTTGCGGACATTCACCTTTTCTTACTGTTAACTGGGATGCTCTGTAACAGAGCACCTGATTGTTGATGTGCACGGGGTTCGTACACGAAACAAATTGTTCATTAATATCCTATTTGTAAATACAATTACCGCACTATCGTTTTTTAGTTACTTGCCGAGTGAAGGAATGGCTTTCAATGACGGTTTCAATGAGCCGCGTGACCTACAGTGCTTCTCCTTTTTCAAGCACCTACCACAGAGAGAGAATATGATTTCTGTACTCCCATTCCGGTTCGAAACCTGCAAGCTCTTCTCTCATCTAGGATTCTCCTTTTTCATCAAAGCAACTGACAGGAATTGAGGCCATTAACTTTCTTCGCACCAGCATGAAACTGATATCCCTGCGAATGGCACAATTGTCGCGATGGTTCCTTCTGAACATTTCCACCGTACCCGATTCGACCCCGTTTCTCTTAACAGCTCCGTCTTTCCATACAGGTGGATCGATTAGAGGAGACTTCACCGCCATGTTTAAGTAACAAAAATGCATGATTGGCAGAGCCGAAAAACCTGCGTGATGTTGCACCAAATTTCGAACTTAATGTTCATTTAGTTTTCTTCTGATTTAAACCCGTGCGTGAAACCGCCCTAATGCAGGGTGTCAGCTGAATGGCTTCGGAAAATGTTGGGCCCTTTATATCAGCAGTTTTCGTTTGGGGAATGTAAGTACCGATGTTACCTCGCGCCATGCATGGCATCGAAAATCCGCCTGCACTGATGCTGAATTTTGTCGGAGCGTTAAAGTGGGGCTTATTATGCATGATGTCCCGTAAAGCTTCCTTTTTCGAGGAATGATTCATCTTCAGATTGTTTTCGGGAATCCTTTGTTTCACTTCCCTAGGACGTACAAGGACAATCGGAGATGGGTTTAAAGCATAACTAGATTCGAAGTACCAACAGCACTCGGGGATGGGACCACACCAGGTGAATATTCCAGCGATGCGGCCTATGTAAGCCGAACACCGATCACTTGCCGATGAGCACCAAGTGGAGCATCGGTGCCCGAAATCATTGCTGCTAACTGACGGCCGGTGATCGGCATAAACTTGCATTAAAGTCTCACCTTTGTTCATGCCATCGGACCTTAACCTGGGCATCTTGCCTAGCAGGGTTTCCGAGCTCCTATGACAACGTACTTGATCAGTCATTCCCCGTACAACCAGGACGATATCTGGGTTACTTACTCTTCAGGTTGACTTTGGGTAGATTATCTTTGATAGCAGTGGGATTGCAGTCATTGGAGCGCAGGCGGTAGTCACTAACCTACAGTCTCCAGTCTTGCCTAATATGGTAACCCTGGGCGACATTCCAGGCTAGTTGTATACCGATGGCCGCTGCCGCGGACCCAACCAACCAGCGGTAATTCAGGTTAACTTGATTTCCGATGATTTGTTAGCACATTCGCCCAATACACCGGCGCAGAACCCACGTAAAACGGAAAGAATTTAGTGTTCTCTAGTTATTCACTATCTAAATTCAAGACCAGCTTAAGGAGAAATTTCTAGCTTCTTAGATTTGGCTCCATATGGAATAAGCTGCCAAAAGAGATTAGATATATTGAACATTTTTTGCATGTTCAAGAAAATGATTAAGGCTTATCTGTCAACGGACAGAGTGAAATTGATCTTAAAAATTCAACTTGATAATGAAAAGCTGTATGAAGAAGGACCGGATCATGTATGATACCGGAGAACATCGACTCGAATGCACCAGAGAAAACATGATCATCTAGGATGAGCTGTTATAAACCGCTTCTTACGCTATTCTTTAATTCTATCTCCTATGCGGTTTTACTCCTTTTAAACCTAATCCTTACCAACTGTCTTCTGTTTAAAACCGAGAGCAAAATTATTTACTGGTGTGGCGTCAAGAACTATTTTCGTAATTTTCCCCACAAATTGATTAATTCCTAATATTGTTCTGCGATCCCCTTTGCTACATTTGTTCTGCAGTGCTAATCATTTCCCTTCTTTTCTGAAGTTAACAGTCCAGAAACATATACTTGAATTCAGTGATGGCAATAACTTATTCCCTATGCTAATTTTGCCTATGTACGACTAGTACATTTATCCGTCTCCGGCTGTCACACAACACAATTTTATCGTATGATCAGCTCGATCCGTTTCTATGCCAATGTAAAAACATACCTGCCTGTTTTTCATATTAACGATATATTACCTCTTTCACAAATTTTTTCTACTTGCTTCCTTATTTCATTGTTGGCCACCACTGGGCTGCTCTCCTGTGGTGACGGATTATAGCTTCCAGATTATAAACGACTTTACCTATGCAAGGCACATTGCCACAAATTGACTGGCATATAAAAGAGTGCCATAATTGAATGATACGCATGACGGACTGGGCTGAGGCTTCATCGCTCATCATACATGTATAAAAGCAGCCCTAAAAAGTACAGAACCTATGATAAACAGGTGATGGCTCATATGCTATTATACCACACTGGCACGCGGCAAGGTATTGCATGGAAGTTTGGGCGAAATCTTTCGAGCGAATACCTTGCATGGAAGCAGGTCCGCTGGGGATGGTTCCACGAGTGGCCGTATTACTTTCAGTGGACATCTATTTAAATCTGCATATGTTATTGTTCCTAGTTTTTTAATTTCTTTAATACCTTAATCCTGCCAATTACTTTAGTACCTGTTTTGGATCCATCGTAAAAAGCGTGAACAGATTGATTATTTTTTGCGATCCTGTTGTACACACTGATCAGACCATATAGTTGGCTTGCACCTCGTAACACCGAGGAATATACCATTTATTTATTTATTTATTTAAGAACACAACGGCGTCGGGACTAGTCCGGACGAATAAAATATTGAACATGCCCTTACATGTGGCATCGAATCGAATCTCTCATTCTTGCTGCGTAAACGTAATTTGACGCCAGCGCTCCTGAGTGATGTTCGATAGAATTCACATATGGTGATCACTGTCGTACGACCGCACTTTTTCTCGGCTCTCGCTTTACTCGTTATGGTCCCTCCAGTTCAGCACACATATTCTGGCGAGTGTGCTCGTTTGAACCACCGACGAGCGCTACTCAGTGCTTACCATCTCTTGGATCTAACTTGTGTGAATCCTACTGTTAATCCCGTTCTCAGTTTCGACACATTCTTCTTTTTTTATTTTTCGCGCCTATTATATGAATAATAACCACTCCCCTGTTTTTCTTTTGTGCGTACATTCTCATTTCAAACTCCCTTTATACGACAGTGCAGTTAAATCTGTAAGCGCCCGAACTGAAGACTCCATTATCCCTTCGCTATCTTTTTATGTCACGCTAAACACCCTACGGGACATGTCAAGCACCTGCTTTTTTCTGTTATACATCATTGTTCCTTCATTGTTAGTCAAGTTCTGCTTGTGAGATCACATCACTCCCGAGCTTTTCGGGGATAATTTTGGTCTAATTCGGTAGAAGAAACTGAGGACTCAAACGACACTCTAACCATCCCTACAGACGGAAACATAACAAAGGTACGAAAAATTTTGCGTCATTCGCCTACTAAACATTGCGTCCGAGGCACTTAGCGTACTTTGCCAAAGTCTCGCGTGCGTCGTCGTGTAACACGACCCCATCAATACACGCTGCGCATTCTTGTGCTGAATCCCACTATCTGCGCGCTTTCGCAAGAGTGACACATTGAGACAGCCACTGTCTCGGCGGGCTGACCTAGACGCCTTATCAATCAATCCAGGGTCCTGGATCGGACTAACCATCACACGTTCACATGCCCTGATGAGTGCAAATAAGCGAGCCGCGGTGCCTACAGACGCCTGTGGAACGTGCAGTAATATGGTGAATAGGGGTTTGCTGTGGAAACTGTCAAAACTATTTCCATGCGAAATGTGGGAAAATCACACCAAGTGAGTGCAGGCTGATCAGCAGCTGGCCTGCCTCATTTTGGTTCTCTGCGAAGTTTAATATTGTCCCACTAGTTAAACTCGTAATTACGCTATCCCAGAAATATGAAAGACTTACAGACGTAGTTGAGAAGATGCTGGGCACCAAAGTAGCTGCGTTGGGACAAGCATAGCAGAATGTCTGACACTGGCCCCTCCGCCTAAATCCACTGCAAACCAACTCAACCACACCGAATGCTACACTAATAAAGTTGCACATGCAAACACGGTCAACATTTCAATTCGCCCAAGCGTTCCCGAACACCTAACCCCCATCCCATATACAACAATGCCCCCCCAAACCCACTCACTCCCACCAGACATCGCCGAAAGTCAGGAAAGATGCAAATTCCAGTGGCAGCTAGGCCGTTGTTGCATCAAACTGCACTCAAAAATCAGAAGCTGCTGTTTCTATAACCACACTATAATTAATGTGAAAGGCAACGGTACACGGATACAAATCGTTGGGTCTCCCAACTACGTTCTATGCTCCAAAGCATGACACTCAGAATCAACTGGATGCCCTATCTATAATATGTACCAACGTTCCTGATACAACTTCGAATTCTTTGCAAGGGAAACGGAGATGACCAGAACCAAGTGAATACCATAAGTAACGTCCTCGGTTTCCTGACTAACCCCTCCAACTCGACGAGGATCACCCGCCACCCGAATTCCAAGCATTATGGCGATGCCAGACTTCTTCGGGTTATGCTAAATTCTGTCGATGAGGTAGAAGCAGCGTTGATTTCGACCGCTGGTTTCCAGATCGAAATCGGTCTGGTCCGCGTGTTTCCAGACGTTCCATGACGCGAGTGAGGCAGAGTTTAGAAGAGTTCCGGCTAAACGCGGCAGCTAGAACCGCTTTTGTCCACGGCGTTCCTCAGTCTCACGAGCACGATGAATTCGAATAAAAGGCACGCGACCAGGAGCAGTGACGCTATATTCGTGAGACACTGTTGTTGAATGATGTTGTTGCTACTTATCTCTCAAGACTGCCAAAATCAGAAAGCTACGAAGTGTGTGGCCGAAGAATACTTAAGATTGTATTACAAACCTGATTTCCTGATTTCTAGATTTTTACTAACATTTTACTTTATTCGTACGCTCCGGTGGTTGTTCCTAAATCCTTAAATTTCTGTGTCAAATTCTTGCTCGTGCACAGTTACCATGGTTGGGCGCCTTCATAGTCTACTTCCGATCATTCGATGATTAACGAATTCCATCACTCGCAAAACCCTGATCGAGGGATTGCCGCAAGGTCACACCACTAGATTGCACTTCTCAGCACTTTACCACTTCGAAATTTTTCTCGCAATGTTTATCCCATTCTCCCGTGTCTACACTCATTCGAATTAACACGAGGAGCGCTATCCAATGTACTCCGCATCTTGGATCTGCTCTGCGGAAATCACCCTTTACGATAAGTGTCACCTGAGTCATACTCACACTCTCGAAGCTTTTGTTTATTTTAACATGGTGCCCGGCAAGCAAGCGACATCCAAGACTCACTGAAAGTCCACATGCACCTGTCCACATGTACGACCGGACTATGCGACCCATATTGTAGTAACCCCGGCGTTTGAGCTATGTAGTGTAGCGGAAAACACGCTCTCTCAGTATTTTGCAACATTGGATTTTACGGTTGTTTTAACCTTAAAAACGTCCATTTGTTTTACTGACTGCACATCCGTTGGCATAAAGCGTTTTAGTGAGTACCTTGCTGCACCGTTTCTCGCTTTGGTTGATTCGCTTCCTATTTTTGTGGCCTGCACAATATACGTTGGGTTCAGTCGCCTCCGAGTTCTATACTGTCTCGTATTTGACACGTCTTACGTGTCATTGCTTACCGACTAGTATCCCAGGCCCCACCCAACAATTGGTGACCCCTGTCAGGAACTCGCCGTCCGCCATTTTGCATTTTCATTCTGGTGAGCTCGTTCCAGTGATTTTGTGCGTCATTACTTGTAAACCTATTGTTTTCTCACCTACCACATTTTTATCTGCTTTTTGCAATGGATTATCTAGAGCATAAGCCGTCTCCATGCGCGGTTAACGCCGTTGAGCCTGTCATGGCCAATTCTGTTGCGTTAGCACCTCCCCCTTTTTTTGGAGAATGATCCTTCGTTATGCTTTTTGCACCTAGAATCCGTATTATATATTCGTAGGATTTCTTCTGATTTCGCATAGTATAATCAGCTGCTATCTCGCCTTCCTCTGAGCATATCCTCTGAGGTTAGAGACCTCATACTTTGTCCCCCTCTAGTAATGAAATTCGAGACTCTTAAACAGGCTATTATTCAGCGAATCACGCCTTCTGATAAGATCCGTCTGCAGCAACTATTTAGTGATCTGCAACTAGAAGATAGGATGCCCTCAGCCTTGCTGTGCGAAATGCAACAGCTCATCGGCACGTCCAACATGGGCGTAGGGATTCTCCGCGAGGTGTGGATGCAACGCCTTCCTGAAAGTACTCAGGCTATCCTTGCGGTAGCAAGTGATTTGCTGATTACAGCAATTGCAGATCTGGCAGACCGCGTCATTGAACGGCACCAGCCAGGGACTGAAACCAAAGCACCTAAGCAGCTTTGTGCTGGCGCAACCACACCGACAAGCGCGACCAGCCAGCCATCGGCAATTGAGGCATTATCATTGCAGATAGCGTCATTTCAGCTCCAGATCGAGGAACTCACTTTAAACGGTAAGCACCGCAGATACTCTGTATCATCGCCCCGTCGCACTAAACCTGATGCCACAGGATACTGCTTTTACCACTCGCGTATTGGTAATAAAGCCCGTAAGTGCGTAAGGCCGTGTAACTACTCCGTCATAGATGATCCGCCACACCGGTCTGTAATGGCCACGAACCTCGGCAAAGCCCAAAGTCGTCTCATCTACATTCTTGATTATGGTTCCGAGACCCAGTTCTTAGTTGATACCGGGGCGGAAGTCAGCGTCATTCCCCCTATACCACGTGAACCTCTCGCTTCTTTGTCGACAAGCCTCAGTGCCGCCAATGGCACGCCAATAGCCACCTACGGTCACCGGTTGTTTACCCTGGACTTAGGTCCTCGACGCACGTTCCGCTGGGTATTCACCCTCGCTGCAGTCCGTTTTACCATCATAGGTATTGACTTTTTCAGGCATTTCGACCTCTTGGTCGATGCGAAACGCCAGATAATAATCGACACTGCAACGAAACTCAGTGTCCGTGGCATCACCGCCGATATCGCATCTACAACACCACTCTACGTTTTTCCTTAGACCTCTCCAGATTACGCCAACCTCTTTCCTCAGTATTGCAAGCTCGTTCAGCCAATGAACGCAGCTTTGCCCGTGGCAGCCCAAGTCACGCACCACATACGGACGAATGGCCCACTTGTGTCATGCCGTCCACGCCGACTATCGCCTGAGAAACTAAAGATAGCTAGGGCGGAGTTTGAGCACATGCTTGAATTTGGAATAATCCGCCCTTCCGACAGCCCTTGATCCTCGCCCCCTGCAGATGATCCCCAAGAAAGCTGGTGGCTGGCGCCCTTGCGGTGATTACCGCGCACTCAGTCGGCTAACTGTCTCAGATAGGTCTCCCATCCCACACATGCAGGACCTTACCGCATGCCTCACAAATAAGACAATCTTCAGCAAGCCCGATCTGGTTCGCGCCTATCACCAGATACCTGTAGAAGAAAGTGAACTTCCTAAAACAGCCGTTATCACTCCTTTCGGCTTGTTTGAATTTTTAAGAATGCAATTTGGACTGCAACGCCACTCAAACCTTCCAACGCTTCATCCACGATGTCACTCGTGGCCTAGACTTTGCTTATTTCTACCTCGATGATATTTTAGTCGCCAGTTCATCGGAACAAGAGCACCTCGAGTATCTTCGAACTCTCTTCCAGCGCTTGGCCCAACACGGTGTCACAGTCAACCCAACTAAGTGCGAACTCGGTAAATCAACAGTAGAATTCCTATGCTACCTCGTTTCATCGTCTGGTATCGAAGTCCTTCCCGATAAGATCCAGGCAATCAAGGACTTCCCAGCTTCGACTTCGTTCAAGCACCTCCGTCGATTTTGTGGTTTGGTCAACTACTATCGACGCTTCATACCGCGCTGCGCTTAGCTCATGCAGCCTCTGACCGACCTAGTCAGAAGGTATAGACGTAAATTCGATTTCCCTGACACAGCACAGGCAGCCTTCGCCGAGCTCAAGGATGCTATTTCCAACATAGCCCTCTTCGCTCATTCCGAATCGACTGCACCCCTTTCTATTATAACTGATGCCTCAGACGTCGCGGTAGGATCAGTCGTTCAACAACATGTTTGTGGGCAATGGCAACCCCTTGCATTCTTCTCCAAGCGCCTGCAGCTAACGGAATCCCGCTACAGCACGCTTGGCAGAGAACTGCTCGCCATTTACCTAGCGATTCGTCACTTCCGGCACATACTCGAAGGCCGCGCCTTCACGGTCTACACTGATTGCCAGCCCCTCATCTTCGCTTTCAAGTCTGTTTGCGATAAATATTCGCCACGGGAAACAAGACACCCAGACTTTGTCACGCAGCTCACTGATGACATAAGTCATGTCTCAGGTGTCGACAATCCCGTCGCCGACGCTCTCTCACGCGTCAACCTCACTCTCCAGTCTTTGCCTACCGTCGATCTTACCGCCATGGCATCGGCTCAGGCTCAATACGAAAACATACAGCGCACTCTGCAGTCCACTTCGCTGCATGTGCAACCTGTTCCTCTCCAAACCACGGAAGGAACCATTCTCTGTGACACTTCCACAGGTTGTCCTAGACCCCTCGTGCCCGTCTCCTTCAGACGCACAGTCTTTGACGCACTGCACTCACTATCACATTCCGGTATCCGTGCATCTTTGAAACTGGTCACCGAACGTTTCGTTTGGCCACGCGTAAACAAAGATGTTCGTACCTGGGCTCGCGCCTGCCTTCAATGCCAGCGCTCCAAAATACATCGTCACACCCGCAGTTCTCTTGGTTCATTTTCTGCCCCGGACTCTCGGTTCTCGCATGTACACTTAGACCTAGTAGGTCCCTTGCCTCCGTCACGCGGATTCGTATACATACTTACATGTGTCGACCGCTTCACCAGATGGCCAGAAGCTATTCCCGTAACAGACTGCACAGATGAGACGGTTATCCGAGCCTTCTTGGACCGTTGAGTTTCACACTACCGATGCCCATCCACCATCACAACTGAACGAGGAACGCCTTTTAAATCTTCATAATTCGATACGTTCTGCAACTTTTTAGCTTGTCGCCGCATTCATACCACAGAGTATCACCCAGCAGTCAACGGGTTAGTTGAGCGCTTCCATAGACAGCTTAAAGCCTCGCTCTGCGCCTCCTCTGACCCTAGCTGGAGCGAAAACGTTTCGCTCGTACTCTTGGTTATTCGCAGCAGCATCAAAGCTGACTTGCAATGTGCACCAGCAGAGCTGATTTACGACACGACGCCCAAATTACCAGGAGAATTCGTTTCACCTCCCGCATCGTCGGGTATGCCTTCGCCTAACTTTACGTCCTCTCTAGCTCAACGCATGCGTTCACTACGCCCAACCCCGCCCCGTGAACAGAGTAGAGATGTGCACATGCATAGCGGATTCTCTACCTGCACTCACGTCTTTCTCCGCACCGACGCAGTGCGGCGCCCTCTCCTGCCTCCCTGCACTGGCCCTTTCAGATTCGTGCAACAGACTCACTTTAGACTAGAAGGTTTATCGAACAACGGTGTCCATCGACCGTCTCAAAGTGGCTCTGTTTGACGAGCCACTTGTAACTCATCCTGACACTATCACACATGCACCCGCACCTGTGGTGACTTCCCGAGCACTGGATAGCCCGAAACCCACCGTTCCCCTTGACTTTCAACCTATTCCGCCTCATCCCCAGGCAACCGACCGACGCGGTAAACAGCTCAAACGTCCGCTCCGTTTTTCAGATTTTGTAAACATTTGCTATTTCCACTAGCACGCCTTTTTCGTCTTTAGTGGTTATCGTGCGTCTTGTTCACAAACGTTTTGCAAAAGCGACAAAAAACCAAAAAAAAAATTTAAAACCTAAAAAGCGTATTTGCTTTTATCATGCACGTCATGTACCCTCTCCGGCGTCAAGCCACTTCCCCGACCCTTGCCCACCCCCTCTGAGTTCTACCTTCCAGAAACTCAACCGCCGGAACTGTCCAGGCAACCCTCGAGTGACGCGCCAGCCGACCCAAGGCCCCCTTTCCTCACCCAAAGAACAGACAGTCGCCCTTGGCTGCAGACAGCCACGAAGGGTTTGTTCCCAAACGCAGCCAAGGCGTTGCCGACAAGGATGCCGGATTTCTTCGTCGGACGAGGACACCCGGATTTCTTCGTGGGACGAGGATTGTTTACTGGAGTACGGTGGGGGGAGTGATACCACCCAAGCGCACCGTCAGGTCTGCAGCAAAAAACTGGTCCTATCGGCCTTGTTTTGCACTTTTCAGTTTTTTGCAGTCCGACCCGTCCGCCCTGACGGCCCACCGATGATGCACTCTGGTCCACACCATTATCATAAATAATAACTAACAAAAGCCTGGACCCAGCGAACACTGCTACACACCCCACTTTGAAAGCCCCTACGCAAGCCCATGCAACTATTCGCACCCATCCTCACCTTCCGCTTCCCCCACTAACAGCTCCATCGAAGGCTTCCATCCTTCAGCTTTCTAGGAGCAGGCGCTTGTAGTGTACCGGAAAACACGCTCTTTCAGTATTTTGCAACATTGGGTTTTACGGTTGTTTTAACACTCAAAACGTCCATCTGTTTTACTGACTGCACATCCGTTGACATAAAGTGTTTTAGTGAGTACCTTGCTGCACGTTTCTCACTCTGGCTGACTTGCTTGCTATTTTTGTAGCCAGCACAATATACGTTGGGTTCAGTCGCCTCCGAGTTCTATACTGTCTCGTATTTGACACGTCTTCCGTGTCATTGCTTACCGACTAGTATCCCAGGCCCCACCCAACACCTTCACCTACCCCAGACGCGGTAACCGGTCAACGAACAACACGACGTGATTCACGCTACGGAAAATAGCCGTGTGCTACTGAGCCTGACTTCAAACGAGGTTTCAATAAAGCAACTACGTGGAGAGGACAAACGTAACCGTTTTGTGAAAGCAGGGCTATCTTGCGCGTTCTGTTCTAGACGCTACGATCCCAAGTGTGGTAATCTCAACGACAGGTGATGGAACCGATCAACTCGCCGGATGACATTTGGTCTCGTCCTACATGTTTAACGATGCCACTCGTCAAGTTTGTGTCCATACCCATAAGTACGACCGGCTACTAGCTCAAGCCGAACAGTTTGATTCTCTGTAGGAGAGAATTCACCGGAACGGTGTGGCAGGCTCGAACCCGAAGTTGAGTACACCATTTGTTTCCCCGGAATAACTAGCGTCAATTTTTCCATTACCTTCGTCTGGCCGTAAGTTGTATGCAGACGTTGGCTTTTGTAGTCAGGCAGTCACTATGACAAGCACAATCAGCCGCCACTTGAAACACGCGACAGCTCGGCGTGCATCAGCTTCTATCCGTATCAAGGATGGGGGCAGTCAAACAACAATCCCTTGCAGCCGCATCCGCCTAAGGTGGCCAAGTAAGTCGTAACCTGTAACTGTAACCAGAGACCGGCCAACAGCGACGACGACTCCCACTACAGCTAGAGTACTGGTGCCTGAGAGCATATCTTTGACCTATTCTACACCGGCACCAATCCTTGACCGCCGAAGGCTTGACGTTGTACGTCACCGTTGCAGCTGCTCACGCACCTCAGTCTATGCCAAACACTAAAACACAAGCTGCCAAAATTACCACATGTGCGCAACTCACATCATCAAAAACGCAGGCTACAGCCTCTCTCAAATCGGTCAACTTTAGGCAAACCCACGAGTCACTAGCAATTGTGTGTTCCGACGTCCTTGAATCTAGTACAAAATCCAGAAAAGGTTAGCTGCTGGGAGCCAGAAAGCAGTAGGAATTCTTTTGCCGCCTAATATGCGTCCACACCGGACCGTACGATACCCTAACTCACCCCACTACGACAAATCATGGCTCTTATGTATGACACTAAAATCAACGGACGAGGTTGAGGCGATTCTCCTATTAGCCACTCGTTTTCGGACTACATCACGCGGTGTTCGTATTTTTCCGGTCGTTCCTTGAAGTGAACACCAGCGAAGTAAACAGAATCTGGATGACCACTACAAACTGAAGAAGGAAACACCGGTATTCCTTCATGGTGTCCGGCAGCTTTACGCCTCAGATGCACCCAAATCCGATGACTGGGAGGATTGGCGTTACCTACGTGAAGTGCTCTCACGCCACAATGTGATATCCAGATCGATACCAAGACTGCCATCATCCTCAAACTACCGAGGATGTGGCTCCTAATTACTGAAAGTTGTGCTTCAGTCCAAACGAATGGCGGAAGAAACACTCGAGATGTGGCGCAGTTGTCGTAACAAACTCCCATTGGAGATTCGCTTGAAGGGATTTAACATTAGACTCTAACCGACCGAGGCATTGCGAAATCACCGAGGCTTATCAACCACCGCTGCAAACCCTACTTTTGTGTCGTACAGCTGCAGTCCACGATCGGCTCTCACAGGAACAACGGCTTGCCCAATGACCCCTTTAACCGAACTTAGTACGTATGCTTTCTATCAGCCACCATGAAGAGACTCAAAGTCCAATATCAGTAGTTCACACGAAAAGCGATCTGTTGCCTGCCTCAAATAGGTCGGCTTAACATCTCACCTGACACCCACGCATCCAAACAGGCTTCCGACGTTCGAAACACTACCATAATTTTAAACTAACACACAGTCCACCTCAGCACTTTTTCTGAGCTTTAATATCGCCAATCATCAAAGGGTTAACACAAGCGGCACCAGAGGCGGCCAACGAATTTGGACAAAAATTTGGCAGTGCCTTCAAAAGTATGCAGTTATCCTAAACCATGCCTACGCAGATCAGGCCACCATCAGGTTTTAACCACATATCATTTACAACCGCAGCTGTTCGGCGGCTGATTTCCTTGCCCGAATACAACTCCCTGGGTTCAGACGGCATTCGCTAGAAGGCGATGAAAATTTCTGCTATAAGTGTGATTTGATCGTTAGCGAAACTTTCAGCGATGTTTTAACGAGATACATGTCCCAACGAGGTGGAAGCACAAGGTTGCCCCACCAATCTATAAAAGTGGTAGCCGTGCAGAAACAGCAAATTGTCTCCCGTTAACACTTCTTCCGCTACCATCCAAAATTATGGAGTCCATCCTAGCTGAAGCGCTCATCGAGTACCTAGAGAATAACAAAATTCTCGTTCCGAAGCTGTACGGATTTCGCCAAAAGCAGTCCACTAATCTGTTGATAGTTCGTGCAAGCTGAACGGAATCTCTGGACCCTGGTGTAGATTAGATGTAGCCTACATGGATCCCTCAAAGCTATTCGACCGCCTGGACCATCGCGTTCTACCGCACAACCTTCAGAATTATTGTATCGGCGATACCGTTCTGGGATAAAAAGGCGGTTTTCTCGTTCATCTGAATGTAGGGGTTCATATTACTCTGTCAGTACCAATCCAGCGTGGCGTACCTCAGGGTTCGGTACTCGGGCCCCGCCTGTTGCTGGTCTTCATAAATGACTTCGCAAGCCTGCTGTCTTCAAACTGTCTACTATTTAAACCAGTTAATTCCCTTCAGAAATTGGTAAAGCACGGTAAAAAGACGAAAGCTGGTGGGTGCATGCATTTCATATTGAATACATCTACCAGCTTTTGTCTACTATTTGCCGATGACCTAAACATATGGTGTGCTATCGCTTCAGTGGAGGATCGTATACCTCGGCCCGCAGCCTAAATCTAACGACCTTGTCTGTAATTTGGTGGCGCGCGTTCTAGCCTGCTTAGGGCAGGGCGACCCTCGCAGTATCCTTAGGCCACGTGCAACTGATGGTGGTTGTGCGGCTAGGAAGCTTAGGTACTGAGTACCGGCGTACTGCTGATGCCTTTCTGTCCTTTTTTGTTGACACAAGATGTTCTGGACAAAGCGTACACATGGTGCATCGAGAACATGCAGCAGTTCAACGCCACCAAGTGCAAAATTCTCAACATGCACCATTAGAGTACTCACAACTACCGCCTAGGACCACAAATACTACAGCGGGATTCTCATGAGTGTGACCTGGGCGTGCTCATCCAAGAGGACCTCGGGGGTATGAGGCAGACTGGAAAGGCAACAAAGAAAACAAACTATCACATTGGCCTTCTTCGTATTAGGTTCGGGAGGTTTGACGCCTCCATCTTCTGAAAATGCTTCGCGCGTACGTGTGGCCGTTCGCGGAATACGCTATCCAAGGGGGATAACCATGGCAGAAACACCACCTCACTGTGCTTGATACTGCACAACGCAGGGCTACAAAGAACGTCAGCGTTTGTCCTCTCTTCCCTACTCACGGACTGAAAACACGTAAAATCTACAGTGGACGTTATCGGCGTCTACGTGGAGATCTCATAATGGCGTAGCAGAGCCTGAGAAACCCCAACCACACTTGCCACTCCTTTTTGAAATTCAGTCAAAACCCATCTCTAAGGGGTCATCAGTTTAAGCTAGCCACACAGTATAGTCGACTGGAATGTGGAGGCAACTTTTCCTCCCTCCTAGTGTCATATCCATGGAGAAACCTCCCGGCACATGTAATAAATGCCCCCACCTTATCTCTTTTCAAAAACACATTGACCATGCTCTTACACATCTACACTACGTGATATAGCCTATGACCATCAGATGATGATATTAGTGCCCAACAAATAGTGGACAGTGTCATAAACCACCTAAATTCCAGGCAGGAATACGCACGCACGTACTAATGCAGACGCCTTGGTGAGTCATGTATCTCACACGATCTTTTACTGACACTGCTTTTTGTAAGTTTTCAATTTTCACCCTAAACCCATATGTCATACCTTCGCTTCTATACCCTTCCTTAACCATTGCTCCATTCCCCTGCACTATGATCATGGTAACCGAAACCTGACTCAACGAGGGAATCGCTGATGTTGAGATCGCTTTACCAGGCGCGTCCTTCCTACGAAACGATCGACCAACTAGGGGAGGCGGCGTACTTTTGTACCATCGCAGTGACCTGCATTTTGAACACGTTAAGAACCCAGAGACACAAGTTGTTGACTCGCTTTGGTGCCGCTTGCAACTCAAACGGAGCGACACAAGTTTGGTGGCTATAATATACCGCCCCCGATGTCAACTGTAGAAATGGACAGCCGTGTACCTGATGCTCTGAAGACCGTTCTAGTACTACCCTACAGTCACGTTCCCCTTCTCGGCGTCTTCAACTTGTACCTGTTGACGTTCCAGCCACCCTCAGTAAGCAAGTTATAGCCGAACTGTAAAACTAATCGCTGGCTTGCCATTTCATAATCCCATTACCTTCTCTACAAGATTTAGAACAGGAAACAAACCGGTCTTCCTTGACCTTGTGTTTACCAGTTAGGAACTTCTGGTCAACACAGTAACAGTTAGCAGCCTTTTAGGACAAAGCGATCATGTTACACTGCTTTTAAATACATCTGTTATGCGAAGCACTCCAACAGGGACAACGAAGATATTCGTATCTTAACGCACTATGCTATGATATCCTTCTTCAGCAAGGCCACTGATTGGTCGTTCATAGCTGGCTGAGCCCCTAGCGTCACGTGGGAGAAATTCCTCAACCTGTTCAGTACGCTTGTAACAAACGCATCAGGGACTAAGAACTGCAGATCAAAAAGGTAAGGTCCTTTCTGAAGAGTCAAACGCGGCCACCTACATCTTTGTGCACATTAATTGAAACAAACTACGATCGTGTCTCTTTTTCTATGAATATCATGTTTTTTATACATGAAAGCTGCCCTTTTGGCATTTATTTTTTATTTTATTTTGGGAATAGCCATTTCATCACTGTTTGTGAATCAGACGATGTAATAACTGCGCATGTCTAGTCGTTACATCACCCAAGGTTGCGTCATACTTTTTATGGTTAGTAAGGTTTTTGTTTCAACTTCTTGTTTTTTGTGATTCAGTCATTGTTTGTGATGGACGTGACTCCCAGAAAGCGCATGAAGATCGTGACCTTGCACGAACACACAGACAAGACCTACAGGGGCATAGCAAGAATAGTAGGCGTCAGTCCGGCAACCGTCAGCCGTGTGGTCAAAAAGAAAAAGGAAACGGGATGCATTTCGCCAAAACGCAAAGGGAAATGTGGTCCTAAGGGGAAAACCACTGCCAGGGATGACGCTTACCTAATACGGGAAAGTGTTAAAGATCCTCGAAAGACTAGTGACGCATTAAAACGTGATTTGGGGGAGAAAGGAATAGAAGTCAGTTCTTCAACGGTTCGCAGGCGACTCCTGGAAGTTGGTCGGAAAGCCAGACGGCCTGTGAAAAACAACTTCTGACAAAAGTAATGAAAGTTAAGCGTTACAAATGGAGACTAAAATACAAAAACTGGACAAAAGAAGATTGGAGAAATGTTCTATTCAGCGATGGAAGCCGTTTCTATGTTCATGGCCAGAGAAGTCAGTATGTTCGGAGGTCAGAGGGAGAACAGGTTCGTGATTCCCACTTTGACCACTTTGTGAAACACCCACAAAAGCAGATGTTTTGGGGTGCTTTAGTTATTACGGCGTCGGCGCCTTGCATCCAGTCCAGGGCATGATGCGCTGTCCACAATATATAGAAGTTCTCCAAAGAAGAGCTGTTCCAGAACTAAAAAAGACATTTCCTGACGGATCTGGCGTATTTCAACATCTTGGGTCTCTGTACCAAACTTGAATTAAAGCTTGAATAAGTTTCTCCTTTGTCGTACAGTCCATGCCACGAAGGCGTTGCTTGCAAATAGACCGCATATTTTCAATGGGGTTTAAATATGGTGAATTCCCAGGCCAGTCCAAGATGGTTATTTGATTAGTATTGAAAAAAATCTTGACCATTTTTAATGTGTGGCACGGGGCCAGATCCCGGGGCAGCTTTCATGTATAAAAACATGATATTCATAGAAAAAGAGACACAATCGTAGTTTGTTTCAATTAATGTGCACGGGGATGTATGTCTGGGAGACTCACGTTGGTAAGCATACAAGGCCAATCCGAATGCCGAGAACTGGAAGATCTATATAACCGAGCGGAATCATCGTCTCAGCCTGCTCTGAGAGGATAAATTGCAACAGCAGTAGTAGTTAGTGAGGAGATTCTGCTCTAACCCCCAGCTACTTTACAGGCATGTCAACAAACTCCGTAAAGCACATCGTTCTATCCTCTCTCTGAACATCGCATGCGGGAAGACGCAAACTGCACAAGAAGCGACCAATACCCTTTGACAACAACTCACTTGTAATTTCCAAAACTCACTGATATCCCCTATAGTTCTTACACCGATCACCCCACTACCAGAACTTAGCCACAACTCATTTACTGCCGTGGACGTACTGAAGTGATTGATATCACTGCGAGTGCACAGTTCTCCTGGTGCGGACAACTTACGCCCAAGGCTTTTGAAAGTGGCGGCCATCACACTAACTCAACTGTTGTCCCTGTTTTTCCGCCATTGTCTAGACAACGTGCAGGTCCCGGGCATGTGGAAACATGGAGTAGTTATTCTTATTTACGAGGGCAGAAACCGCGCTGAACTGACAAACTACCGTCCGATAACTTCTCCCAGTACTTTCTAATGTCAACTAATCCGATATTGCAGTGGCGCACATGGATACTTAGAAAGATGCAATGTCATCGTAACGGAGAAACACTGTTTCCGCCGAGACCGCTCATGTACTACGAACCACTTTTTAGCCTGTGTCAGCTGGACGAAATCTTTCGATGCTGAGGAGGTTGTCGCTGTATACCACGATTTCTCAGAAGCGGTTGACCGTCTTGATCACAATATCTTCCTCAAGCTTCAGAGCTGTGGAATGGGCGACCCTGTTCTGGGTTGCATACGTGCATTGCCACTTCAACATCGTCTAAATGTGAGATTTCAGAGCATCTTATCTGACCCAATAAATGTGCAATGTGGCGTCCCACAAGGTCAGCAGTTTTAGCTGGTCACGCAGTACAGCAGCCTGGAATGTCGGCGAAACTATTTCTCCCTTCGAATCGCACAGCCTTGGAACGCCCTCCCGAAACATCTAATAATTGCACCCACCCTATCCCTTCTCAAAAAACGCCTTGGTGATACTGTCACATTTACACTAAGTACTATAGGCCATGACCACCAGATACTGGCATTAATCCACAACAGAGTGGACAGTGCCATAACCCTACTTGAGAATGAGTCACTCCAAACCCCTTGCACAAAGTTTGATAAACGCTACTACTATGGAAACTGGATTTCTGTATCCCGTCGACCCAAGATAGTTGCACACGAGTAAGCGTTGTCCTTGCTACATTTTTATTTTTTCTCGCCTATTACATGATTACTAAGCACTCCCCTTATTGCTTTGTGTGCGTACATGCTCATTTCAAACTCCCTTTATACGACAGTGCAGTTACATCTGTAATCGCTCAAACTGACGACTCCATTATCCCTTAATCTATCTTTTCTCACTCTAAACGCCCTACGGGACATGTCAAGCACCTGCTTTTGTATCAGTTATAAATCATTGTTCATTGTTCAAGGCTCGGTTCTAGGACCAAGGCTTTTCGTCGTCTTCAGTATCGACCTTGTGGGGGTGATGGATTCAAACGTTTTACTCATCGCGGACGACCTCAAAAGCTGGCGGACTATCAGGATGGTAAACGACCACGTGACACTACAACGTGATCTCGACAGGACTCATGATTGGTCCGTTCAGAACATGCCGGAGTTCAGCACGGCCACACGTCGAGTACTGAGTATACGCCACCTGCTAGGAGAACGCCTTTTAGAACTCGTCTCCCATGCAAATGGTTTTGGAGTACTCGTGCATGCCGATCTCGGTAGCTCAAAACAGGCCGAAAAAGCAGCAAAAGGCACTAAGTATGTGAGTCTCTTTTGGAGGGAGTGCCCGGTTTGATACCACCATCTTTTCACAAATGCACAACGCTTACTTGAGACAACCTGTTGAATACGCCATCCAGGTCTGGCATCCCTGGCAAAGCCATAATCTTGCTGCCCTTGAGACTTCACAAAGAAGAGCAACAAAACTTTTAAGGGCCTGACATCTCCCATACCAGGATAGTCTGCAGACACTGGAAGCTTTGCTGGCTAATACCGTCGCTTGCGCGCTGATCTATTTTGCGCGTTTCAGGTCTTAAAGGGTCCGAACCAGGTATGTTGACACTTATTAAAGTTAGGCTACAACACCTCACTCCGAGACTATCAATTGAAGTTAGCCAAAAAGTACAGACGGCTGAAATATCACCGGCATTTTTTCTCAGTTCGTGTGTCCCCGTGGTGGAACGCTCTCCCAATTCCCGTCATCTCCGCTTCTGCATTGACTACATTCAAAACACTACACCACGCATTACAAGACAGCCAATTGTACTGAGACACATGACAAAAAGACAAACTACGTGCACAAACGGAACTTCAGTGAGTCCACCGATATTGCTCTAACCCACCTACACTACAAGGTATAGCTTGTGTGTCTCGATGGACGACATTGTGCGACGAACATTGCATAACCAGGATTAACCTAAAAAGACTGTGATTGGCTTTCTGCGTGCCTCTGTGTTAACACTGATGAGTCCACCAAAACTATTTTCATTGTATCTCTTTGTTTTCTATTTACCATGTTGCGGTTCTCCTTTTGGACATCCTACCGGACTTACTAAGTATCCGCTCTTTTGCAAATAATATACCATTGTTCCAGTGTTCCATTGTTTTGTTTTCGTTGATACATTCACATTCTGTTTTCATTAGTTACTTGAGGAAACTGTCCAGCTTTGTTTTTTACTCGTGATAAATCCATTCCTCAGTTGTCTTCCCACCCATATTAATTTTCAACGAGTTTATGCAGGGGAACTTTTTGTTACTTTCAATTGCAGCCGCGTTAGATAAGGTGGAAAAGTTTGTATTATCAGTTTCTTTAGGTTCGAATTGTTCCGGTATATTTCCTGTTTTCATTTATGATGTATTATCCTACCGAACTAACTTTACTCGTCATGAAAGCTTGCCTTCGATGGAGTATGTCTTTGTTCTCCGCTCTGATGGCTCCGCTGTTTTGAGAAGACTTAGTGCATGATTTTCGTATCTTGGTGCGATCTCATGCTTGATGTTACACCTGATGTAACCAGCTTTTCTAACCAGTGGGTCTAGTTCCATCTCACATCAAAAAGTAGACCGTCAGCCGTGCGCCATAACGGCTATTTGCTGCCGCGCTACCACCAGCGCTGGCGTGTGGGCTGAGTAAACCAAGAGGACGCCCGCCCCTACGCGGATTTGAACCGTGACCTTATGATTACAAGTTAGGCGTGCAGACCACTCTGTCACCGGCCGTTTCAGATTTTGATACTGCCTACCACTTACTAGTAGGTACGGCTTTCTTGTGCCCTGTCTTGTCCCTCTGCCAGGAAAAGATGCCGCTTTCTGATTATGTGGAATTGAACCTCACGTTTTATGTCTGATTGTGCAGAATCATGTTGACGACAAGCGGTCCAAACCCATTAAATTGTATTGACTTACTGTGGAACAATAATGTCTCACTAACGTACCCACACATGATGGTTGGTCGCAAATGATGCGTTGGGATCTGGGAGTAATGGTTCTGATATGGTTAGTCCTTGTTCCACATCGATCGCAAAGTCCAATCCACCGTGGAACTCCTCACCAGTGATAGTATCGCAAAAATGTAAACGCGTCAGACCGGTTCGCTAACTTGCAATACGAAGTTGACGTTTTCGAGCTACGTGCGCCTCATCAGCAGGACAAGCAGATTTCTTACGGATGAATTCACACTCCCAATAACGTAACTGGCCGATTATAGCCGCTCCGTTAACGCTGCTTTAACTAAATCTGTGTACATCGCCGTTGATCAATCGGTATACATCGGATGATACTGGCATTCTTACAGAGGGGTTAACTAACGATACTTTAGTGTTTTTTAAATATTAAACACCTGCTCTGTTTCATAAGGAGTCGGAAACAAAGAGATCACACGGCGTGCCTGTTTATGCAACTTTTCGCCCAAGTATCTGCGATGCTAGTAGCCTTGGGCTCACCAGTTTAAATCGGTTCCTCATTTAAATCCAGTAATGCTTCCCATGGGTGTGTAAGGCTTTTCCTGACTTGTTTCATTGTTATTGTTATTGTTATTCAAGTGGAATACCTTTATCTACAAACTTCTTGGATCCAATCTGTTAAACATTTTCCAGAATTCGTAGGGTGCGTATCGCATTTCTGACTCTAGCTCCTCTTCAGG
Organism: Dicrocoelium dendriticum; assembly: GCA_944474145.2. Lineage (NCBI taxonomy): Eukaryota > Metazoa > Platyhelminthes > Trematoda > Plagiorchiida > Dicrocoeliidae > Dicrocoelium > Dicrocoelium dendriticum. The sequence continues at coordinate 177,701,865 of OX104064.1, forward strand.
TGCAACCGAAAAAGAGACCCGAGACTTGATGTGAAGTTTTATGACACACGACTGTATCACATATATATCGGATCGAGGCCATCCTAAAAGAATTACGCAGGTTTGTCTGCTCTACCAGATTTATTGCGGTGGTTAAGCAACTCGTTGCCCACTACTTACCAGTTGCGCTTTAAATCTGGTTAACCTCTGTACGGGATAAACTTTATGGAATTTATGCCCTTTTCTCCTTAAAGCAAGCACCACAAATGCCCGGTCACTGCAATTCTGTCGAGCAAACTAACTTAAACCTGGGAATGAGGTTAAGTGATGTTCAATCGACAATCATTTCTAAGCCTTATAAGAATGCGATCCGACCGGATCATTTGTTAGAAAAATATGACCCTTGAAAAATAAAAAAACGTATAGAAATGCCTACACCTCCAATTAACTTGAGCGAAATTTCAGCAATCACTTTAAAAGAAGCCTGGCAGCACACCCAGCAGAAAGCTGAGGCATCCCGAGCTGCTCCTTGAGGATCGGCCGTGTAAACATGTCTCCTTCTGCACTACTATGACGCGTTTCGATGGTAATACATCCCATCAGATAGAGTTAGTAGGAATCGAACACGGGAAAAGCAGAATGTTACTAGTGCCCAATAAACCTAAGCCACGGGGTCAGGGGCAACGCTTGGCACAATGGTAACATAAACGAGGTTGAAGGTAATTTAGAAGTAAAAGTTGTGTGGATGGATTGCCACTCGCACACACAATATTGACCGCGATACCCATTAAAGTGAAGCTTGGAATTTCGAACACGAGGACCGTAGCTGATGCAAATAGAAATTGGGAAATACAGGCTCTCGGGCAGGTAACACCCAATTTCTATTTGCATCAGCTACGGTCCTCGAGATCCAAAGACCAAGGTTCACTTCAATGGGAATCGCGATCAACATTGAGATTGCGCGCCGCAATGCATCCACACAACGTGCACTTCAAAATGACCCTCAACATCGTTCATTATACAGTTATGCCAAGCGTTGCCTGTGACCCGGTGGCTTGGGGGTAGCAGTCACAAATAAATTCCCGTTAGTCCCTGGTTCGATGAATACCAAATCTTTCTGATGAGATTTAATAACATGGAAGCGCCTTATATTGATGCAGTTTGTTCGGGCTTGCGGAACCGAATTTCGATTTGCATCAGCTACGGTCCTTGTGATCGAAAGACCAAGGTTCACTTCAATTAGAATTGCGGTCAACATTGAGATTGCGCGCCGCAATGCATCCACACAAAGTGTACTTCAAAAGGACCTTCAACATCGTTAATTATACCGTTGGGTCAAACGTTGCCCGTGAGCCGGTGGCTTAGGAGTAGCGGTCACAACTAAAATCCCGATGGTCCCCGGCTCTATGCCTGTTAACTCTATCTGATGAGAGGTAATAACATCTAAACGCGTCATAGTATTGCAGTTTGTTTGGGCTTACAAAACCCAAGTCCTATTTGCATCAGCTACGGTCCTCATGATCGAAAAACCATGGTTCACTTCAATGGGAATCGCGGTCAACATTGAGATGGCGCGTCGCAATCCATCCACACAAGGTGCGGAATGCACATCGATCCCACTAATAAAAGGCGTGCTCCTATTATCTCAGAAGTACGACCAGCTACCAGCAAAGTTTGAGGAAATGGTGACCACCAAAATCACTATGGTTTGGGTAAGCATAGCGGACTGTACAATCCAATCCTCTCCCTTCGTTGCTGCTCATAACTCGCGAAGAACTGTCAATTATACCGTAAGCAACCCGACATCTAGAGTCCAGAACATCAGTAGCTGTCCCAATACCACACGTAGCTCACATTTGACTAAAGCGGTTCCCAGTTCGGTCAGAGTAACTACACGCAAGGCTACTTCCAAACTCCCGACGGAGTGCGTAGAAAAAGAGCAAGCTTTCACCAGCGCAAGTTGGGTTAAGATTGCCTCCAAAAAAGAGCCGTTATTTAAAATTAATATCACCCCCAACTGGTTCGGAAACTGAGGAGCGTAGCGGAGTTTTGCTAGTGCAAGCACCATCGGTTTCCTGCGGTACATCTCCGAGTACTTCAATCACTAACCGCGACATGTCGAAAGGTGTAAAGAAACAACTACCTGTACTGAGCGTGCCGTGCTCCAATATCCCAGAATCAAAGTCGACATCAATAAGAGGCAGGCAGTTGGATGACCTTAAACAGTGGGACATTATTAGTAACCTAATCGGAGTTGTACTGAAACCTGTACACGCAACGCGTATTACACGACACCCCAACTCCAAGCATTTCGGAGATCCAAGAGTTCTGCGCATTGTGCTGAGCTCCATCACTGAAGTAGAATCAGTACTACTGTCGACAGGTAGTCTCAGAAATGAACTATGCTCCCTCCGCATCTTTCCAGGCATCCCATGGGGCGTGCGTTATTGAGTTAACCGCACCTTAGAGGACTACAGAAAGGAAACTTCAATCAGAACTATACTTCTTCAACGGGTTCCTGAAACTGAAGCATGTGATGAGCATGAAGTAACAACCCATGATAAAGAACAGTGGTGTTATTTTCGTGAAACAATCCGCCTGGCTGATTTGTTAGCGAAATCCGTATCACGACTGCGTACCTCACCGAACTACAAAGGAAGTGGCCCGAGAGTGTTGAAGGTGATCCTTCATTCAAAACATATGGTAGCACGGATGTTAAAAAGCTGGTACATGTTTCGTTGCGGGCTACCATCTGATGTTCGGCTGAAGACAATCAGCGATATGCTTCCTAGAGATGATATGTCACCCAAAGAACCAAACGCGATGGGATCTATGTAAGAACAATGCACCAGTAGTGTGCCGAATGAGCCCATACAACCTGTAGAAGATATTGACCAGATATCTTACACTGTACGTAGAAGATTAGATTCTGATCTAACTACACGGACGATAAATGTGACGTTAAACCTTTCACCAAGTACACATCGAAAAAACGATTAGTCGCCGGCCACTCACTGGTCGGCGAAACTTCACGTATGCGTTGTACAACTTCTGAAACATTTCTTAAACCTGAGAAACTTTCATGTATGTACACGAACGCCCAAGGGCTCCTCACTAAAATTACCGAACTCCGACTACGTCAGGTTGCGAATGCTTGGGACCTTATTTCTATTACCGAAACTTAGTTACTCCAAGAGGTGACTGATGCTGAGGTTTAGATAGCCGGAATGTCAGTCATCCGGAACGACCGCCCCAGCAGAGGAGGTGGGGTCCTACTCTACTACCGCAGCGATCTACAATGTACAATAGTTGATGACCTGGAAACGCACGTTACCGACTCACTCTGGTGCCGTCTCCGACTAAGACACAACGACACATGTCTCATAGCTATCGTTTACCGCCCCCTAACGCCCACTCCGGAAAAGGATTCCCGCCTGATCCGTGGCCTGAACAGAGTAACACGCACTAGGTACAGCCACATTCTCATCTCGAGGGACTTTGATCTACACAATCTGGAGGTTTCGGCATCGCCCAGTGAGCAGTTCAAAGCAGACGTGCATGGACTGATCGCTAATATTCCTTTGTACAATCATGTCACCACGCCCACTAGATTCAGGACAGCAAACAAACCGTCCATATTGGACCTTGTGCTCACGAATGAAGAGCTCATGGTTGACAAGTTATTGATGGATAGTCCATTAGGTCACAGTGACCATGTAGTAATAACATTCCACTGTGTGTTATGCAGAGTATCCATCTGAACACTCGGAACTAACTCATACAATCACACGCTACCATGTATTGAAAGAACTAGCCGACGCAGCTGCTTGGGAATTCTCAAACAAAAGTCCAGTTGACAACGTTTGGGCTGAGTTCGTTAATAGACTCAGCGACATCGTCAACAAAGCATCAGAGACCAAACCGCTTCGTTCCGCGAAAATGCCTTCAATTCTAAGGAGTAGGACTCGAAAATGCCTGGCGATAAGGGATGCAGCATGACGTGTCTACAAGATTAACCCCGACTCAGAGACTTGGGGAAATTTCCTGACCCATCGCAACCATTGCACTGCACTTGTCCGTGAGGACAAAGTAACTTATCAACAGTGCCTAGCCAAAAAGTTCATGACAAACAACAAACCGCTAACTAGGCATGTGAATAAGCTTCGTAAAGTGAAGCATGGAATCCCTGCACTGTTCACGACAGGCGGTAGAGTACAAAGTGCCGAAGAAGCAGCTAATGCCCTACGGCTACAATATGCCCCAATTTTTGAACTCGCAAACTCTACCTGTCCCATAATATCAAGCACATTACCGACACCATTGTTTACAAATGTAATTTTCAACCCATCAATTGTGCTAAGGAAGTTACTCTCACTGCGTGAGCATAGTTCTCCGGGAGCAGACAACATCCGCCCGAAGGCACTGAAGGCTACGGCCACCAAGCTAGCTGAACCACTGTCACAGTTCTTTCAAAGGTGCTTTGATGAGCAACAAGTCACCAGTATGTGGAAGTGTGGCATTATCACCCCTATTTTAAAAAGCGGTAGCCGCGCGGTAGCCGTGTGCGCGTTCTCACCTGTTCCTGCGTCACCCCTAGCGCAAAGTACACTTACCAAGGTGAGCGCTTAGATCGGCTTTGCTGTAAACAACAGGAGGACTAGTAGCATTTCAATGGTTCAACGTCGCCAATGTTGTGCAGACAACTGCAGTAAACTGCAGTTCAAACTGCATTAGATCGTACTGTCCGCAATGTGTAGGTAAATCTGTCCAAGAAGTGAGACAGACAAACCAAGTTGCTGACACAATTTGGTTTTGCCCAACATGTCAAGTCATTCCAGTGGTCAACTGCTTATCTTTGCTCATGAAAAAATGCGATAGGATGACCGAAATAATCGCGCAATTTGTAAATACTAAGATCCCTCCCCCGGAGGTAAATACGTCCACGATAATATCTCACCCGGCCAAAGTAAGCTCTGAGCCTAAACCGAAGAAAAGAGCTAGACGCTCCAACCGCACTGCAGCGTCTGTGACTCTAAATCCACTGGGTCACCTCACTCCCATAAGTGGGCAAGCCTCAAACATACCTGCTTCCACTTCTCCAACCATAGAGGCTTCACTTGGAGATGCACCCATGACGCCGACAGCTCAGAGCCGTAGGAAATCCGGTGCAGATAACAAGCAGGTAACGTACGCATCGATTGCGTCGACAAACACACCGGGAGGGACACACCTAGGTCCATTTTCAGTACCGAGCACGCGTGGCGCAAAGCAGCTTTCACCGCCAACTCCAATGGTGTCCTCTAAACAAAGCGAATTGCCAACAAAAAGTATAAAGCCAACACTCACTAGACAAAACCACGCTGCGTTAACCCTCGTGTGCACCAATGTTCCCGAATCCAAATCTGGAACAATAAAAGGTAAATTGCAAGACGATCGCAACCAGTGGAGTTCCATCGGCGAGGCAATTAACATTCGGGTTGAGCCTGCAATGCTGCAACGCGTAGCCCGTCACCCGACCTCAGTGCACTCGGGTGAACCTCGAATTCTTCGAGTAACACTAAACTCAGCAGATGAGACAGAGGCTGTCCTGCTCTCAGCAGTTCGTCTTCGCAACTCACCGAGCGGAGTACGCATATTGCCTGATCTACCTTGGAAAGATCGCGCAAAAGAAGCAGTGGAGCAACACGGTATTGCTAATAGAGATAGCAAGAGAACCATATTTGTTCATGGAGTTCCCGAGCTTCTACATTCTTCTGATCACGATGCACAAACTCATGACCGAGAGCAGTGGTGCTACATCCGCGAAGCACTCTCTGTAGACAATGTTATTGCCAAATCCCTGACAAGAGTGCCGTCATCACCTAACTACAAGGGCTGCGGTCCAAGGCTAATTAAAGTAACACTACACTCCGAGGGAATGACGCAAGTTCTGTTAGACAGCTGGTTAAAGTTTCGATCTAGGCTACCAACAGAGATCCGGCTAAAAGCAGCAGGTGAACGATCAAAAGTCGGAAGCAAATCAACGGAACTTGCAAACGCAGCAAATTCCTTATCTGCACAGTCCTGCGGAGAGACCAACACAACTGCGCCCACGGCACACAGGAGGACCGAGCACAGCGCCAGTGAAACTTCTGTTCAGGAACGCTTAATAATGCCATACAACACGACTGAAATACATAAACCAAAAAACGATTAATTGCCGGCCACCTAACGGCCGGCTTAAAAGCGAACACAAACTTGACATCAATCAATGAACTCCTAACAACAAAAGCCCTATCTTGCATGTATACAAACGCCCAAGGCCTTCTAAGCAAGCTGGCAGAACTTAGAGAACTCCATGCCGCACAACCGCGGGACCTCGTCATGATTACAGAGACATGGTTAAACCCTGAGATAACCGACTCTGAGATCAATTTATCCGGTATGTCACTGCTTCGGACCGATAGAACCGGAAGGGGAGGCGGTGTGATTCTTTATTACAATACCAACCTCCAATGTGAAGTCATCGACCACCCAGAACTCAGAGCACCCGATTCGCTTTGGTGCCGCCTATGGTTGCGAAACAAGGGCACATGTCTACTAGCCGTGATTTACCGCCCGCCAAACTCAACTTCGGAAATGGACTCCAAACTGAACCACGTTTTCCAGTTTGCTTTAAACAAGTCCTACACCCACATTCTTATCGCTGGAGACTTTAACGTGCATGACATAGAAACGCCGGCAACCGATGGTATGCAGTTTAAAGCCTGCTTGCAAGAGCTTATTGCTAGCCACCCTCTTTACAACCACGTAACCTCTCCCACCAGATTTCGAACTGCTAACAAGCCGTCGATACTGGATCTTGTGCTCACTAACGAAGAACTCATGATTGACGGGATAGTTACAAGCACACCACTGGGTCGTAGTGATCATGTTACTCTACTCTTTGACTATATTTGCTATGCGGAGTACCCTGAAAAGGAGGTTGATAGAGTGCATACTGTCACACACTACAATGTGTTGTCTAAGCTTGTTAAGGATACATCCTGGACTTTCTTAACCGAATACCCCCCAGATGTTGCCTGGGAAACATTTACAAGGACGTTTAGTACACTGGTAGCGCACGCATCAGAGGAGAAGTCCTTCCAACCTAAAAACAAGCGTAATTCATTTCTGAGGAGCAGGACACGTAAATATATGTCCCGGAGGGATTTGGCATGGCAAGATCACCAGGGTTGCCCGAATGCCGAAACCTGGACTGCATACGTGACACATCGTAAATTCTGTGTGAAACTGATCCGCGAAGACAAGGTCACGCATCAGCAGAAGTGAATGAAGCGATTCTGCACTAACCACAAACTCCTGTACAGGCACATTAACGGCCTTCGAAAGGTAAAGCGAGGGGTTTCAGCACTAGTCACGGCTGATGGATGCACGCGATCAGCAATGGAAGCAGCTGATCTCCTACGGCTTCATTACTCCCAAACGTTCCAACAAGTGTCGAGCCCAAACATTCACCTCATTTCTAACACTCCATCATCCGGTTTAGAAAACATCACCTTCACTACGGAGGCTGTGTTGAAGAAGTTGTTATCCTTGCGTATCCACAGTTCTCCCGGAGCTGACAATATCCGACCAAAGGCTCTACAGGCAGTAGCTAGTGATCTAGCAGCACCACTGGCTATTTTCTATCAGCGATGTCTAGAGAAGAACCGTATTCCACCAGTATGGAAGGAAGGGGTCATCACTCCTATTCATAAAGGAGGTAGCCGCACTGATCCTGCCAACTACCGTCCAATAACACTACTTCCAGTACTATCCAAAGTGATGGAATCAATCATCGCAGACGCGCTGATGGAATACATGGAAAGCCACAATTTAATAGCCCCAGAGCAACATGGCTTTCGTCAAAAGCATTCGTGTAATACTAACCTATTAATTGCACGTAATAGCTGGACTGAAGCTGTTGATGATGGAGTAGGGGTCGATGTCATCTACTTGGACTTTTCAAAAGCATTTGATCGCCTCAACCATCGCATTCTCCTTTACAAGCTTCGTAATTATGGCATTGGCGACCCAATCCTGAGTTGGATTGACAATTTTCTAGAAGAACGACGGCTAGTGGTGAGAGTCCGAGAATCATTATCTGATGCAATCGATGTGGCGTGCGGAGTACCACAAGGCTCGGTTCTTGGACCTCGTCTATTCTTGGTGTTCATTAACGATTTGGCGAGATCAATTACTTCCGATTTCTTATTTTTCGCTGATGATATCAAGATATGGCGAAGAATCAGAGGGCCGGAAGACCATGAACGGCTCCAGTGCGATCTTAACAAGGTGTCGAACTGGTCACTTCAAAACGCCCTACCGTTCAATGTAGACAAATGTCGCGTCGTACAATTACGCCATCGTCATAACTACACCTATTCACTTGGGACCAACGGACTGCAGAATAGCTCCCAGGAACGTGACCTAGGTGTGATCGTACAGAGCGACCTCAACTGTTCAAAACAGGCTGAGGTAGCTGCGAAAAGAGGCAACCAGCATGTCGGCATGCTGCGAAGAGCATTCGGGAGATTTGACCCATCAATCTTCCCAATGATGCACAATTCCTACGTGCGCCCGCATGTTGAATACGCTATCCAAGCTTGGCAACCTTGGTTGAAACGCGACCTAGAAGCGATAGAGGCACCACAACGGAGAGCAACAAAGAATGTGCAGGGTCTGCGCTGCCACTCTTATCACCGAAGGCTGAAGTTGTTGGGAATTTTCAGCGGGCGCTATCGAAGACTGCGCGGTGATCTCATATTAGCCTATCAAATATTGAGTGACCCCAATCACGTATGCAGCCATTTGCTGAAACGTAGCCACAACACGCAGCTCAGGGGTAACTGCCTAAAGTTGCAGGAACAATACAGCCGTCTAGAGTGTCGACGGAATTACTTTTCCCTTCGGGTTTGGAAACCTTGGAACGCACTTCCTGACTTAGTTGTATCCTCTCCTACCCTGGATGTTTTCAAAAAACGATTAGATGTCGCTCTTAGCTCCCAACATTTTGTTACCTAAATTCCCCTACTGTGGATTACACCAAGGATGAATTTCTACAGGCTTTATGTATCAAATGGACCTAAGTGAGCGACCATATTTTACTTTTCTCACTCTTTACCTCAATGATCACTGCACCCCAGTGTCTTTCTGCATGTTTCCGCCCGATAATTTATTTTAATTTTACACTGATGTTGCTTATCAAACTATTCATATCGGCAGACGTTCGATAGATGACCCAGGCATATTTTGATTTTATCATATTCACCTCAACCATCCTACGGGACGTGTCAAGCAATTGCTTTTATCCCGTGATAAATCATTGTTCATTGTTCATTGTTCTTGCAAACTATCGTCCAGTGACTCTCCTCCCTGTGCTCACGAAGGTGATGGAAACAGTCGTCGCTGAGGCTTTAATGGACTACCTGGAAAAATGCAACATCTTGGTACCGGAACAGCATGGCTTCCGTCAACACCGGTCATGCACAACCAACCTACTGATTGCACGAGGTAGTTAGACGGAAGTAGCCGATGATAGGGTCGGAGTTGACGTCATCTAGTTGGACTTCTCCAAAGCTTTCGACCGCCTTGACCACCTCATCCTACTTCAACGGCTTCAGAGTTACGGAATCGGAGATTCTGTACTTGGTCGGATTGGCACCTTTCTTCAACAACGGAAGCTTCAAGTACGTGTTAGAGGATCACTCTCTAACCCAATTGAGGTGGAATGTGGTGTTCCACGTGGCTCAGTACTGGGACCGCGCTTATTCCTGGTGTTTATCAACGACCTGACAAGAGTCATCTCCTCAAATTTTCTGCTTTTGCCGATGACATCAAGATAGGCGGCCGATAAGTAACAAGCCAAATCATGATCTGCTCCAACATGACCTAGATTGAATTTAGGAATGGCCAATGAGGAACATGCTTCATTTGAACATAGCTAAGTGCAAAGTGATACATCTGCGTCACCAGCTGGTGAGCGCTTACTAGATTGGAGACTACACCTTGGCGAAGGTTTCTCAGGAGCGTGACCTGGGTGTATTGGTACAGGAAGATCACGGGTGTTCAAAACAAGCAGAGAAGGCGAAGAGAATCGAATATCAACATTTCGGCCTTCTTCGCAGAGACTTCGGTCGATTTGAAGCCTCAATATTTCCCCAAATGCTTAACACCTACGTGCGAACGCAAGTGGAATATGCTATTCAGGCGTGGCAGCCATGGCAGAAACAGGATCTTGTTGTTCTCGAGACTCCTCAACGAAGGGCAACCAAGAACGTCAGGGGCCTCTTTCATCTGTCCAATCAGCTTAGACTGAAATCTCTAAGAATGTACAGCAGTCGATTTCGGCTTTGGCGGGGAGATCTCATAATGGTCTACCAGATTCTCCAGAACCCAAACCATATTTGCCGTCCGCTGATGGAATTGAACCACAAGACAAAAGTAAGAGGTCACCCTCTGAAACTGACAATTCAGTATAGCCGGCTTGAATGTCGTAGAAATTTCTTTTCGCTCCGCGTGTGCCAGCTTTGGAACGCCCTCCCTCATTATGTCGTCTCTGCTTCCAATTTGGAGATATTTAAAAAACTTGTTGACCATGCATTGTCTCACTTACATTTCATTGTATGACTTGTTAGCCAGGGGCTACAAAACGCAATCAAACAGTGTCTTGCCAAACGCCTAACCAATGGATTTACCGACTTGTAAGTTTAATACGCGAACATCTCCGTTCTTCCACATAAGTCGATGGTGAGTCCACCACAACTCTTTTCACTTTATCATACAATTGATTTTCACAATAATTTCCATCCTATGGGACTTGTTAAGCAATTCTTTTTTTACCCGTAATGAACCATTGTTCCATTTTTCCATGTTACCGGACTCAGTGAATGTGGGCTTTAGTAACCTTTGTAATAAACAACTAAAACACCTTGACCCGCGTGTGTTATATTCTCCTTGGTTAATGAGTTGCAACGATAACAAACTTCACATTTTGTGGGTCCATGTGAACGATTGGACAGACGGAAGCAGGTGCGCAGTGGACATATGCTACGTGCCTCATGCTGCCCACTTTGCACCACCCCGCTACTTGTTACCTTCTTATGTTCCTCATTCAACTAGGGCCATTCGAACTCAAAATTGATCACTGCACTTGAAGATTGCTGGCTGCTTGTCCCTACACTGTCAAGGTCGGTGGACAACGACTTTCACATTTGTTTGTTTTTCATTTGTTGCTTCATGACCCCTTTGCTACAGCCAGGTGTGTTTCACTTGAAAGCGAATCCCAGTCCCAACTGAGGTTACGTGTCGCGAAGCATTCGCACAACGGGTACTCCAATGGAACCCAGAACGATTCATTGTCTGTTATGGCAAATGTTTCCCGCGGCTCATTGGCGTATGAGTAAACGTTTCCGTTGGTAGTCTCAGACTCGACTCATATTTGCGAGTTTGCTGTGTAATCTCTATTAAGTTTAGCAGTACAACCGTTTCCTCTGAAATTTTGCCTAAAAATATAGCCGAGCGAGAGTGGTGATAGATCTACTGCTTATGCACGCAAATGAAAAACACGCATACAATTACAAGCTAAGGGTACCCACCACGATGAGAGCTACAAGGCATTGGATCTCTACCACCCACAGTAGTTTTTATGCCACAACGCATCAATCGAGCCCTAACATACCTAGTATCACTGGTGATGGAAATTTAACCTATCAGAGTCGATTCACCTTGTGTACGTTTTTCTCCACTAGTGCTCATGGGTCCAGCAGTTGCATCAGCACAACTGAGGGAGCACTGAATTCCCGAATAAAAGACCATGTGCTAGAAGGGATGCAACTATGCGCAGCAAGTATATCTATGGTTACTTCAGACTACTAGACTAAGGTACTTCAGTGCTCGAAAGAGCGGTCACACCACACCAGTGCTTGTCGCCGCCGTTTCAAAGAGACTATCACCTAAACCGGTACTTTGTGTTCCAGAGTAAAAATTGCTGAACTTTAAGCTATCCCGGGGCAATGGGACAAAAGTTCAGTTTCTATTTCATTAGTTTGTATGTTTGGGCACGTCCACCTCCATGCGCATTAGTATCGATATCACCGATCGTCTAACATGGCATGAATACATCCATTAGTTTTCACCTTTCCTTTGTGTGTATGAAAGCGAAGGCATCGGAAACGTTCGTTACTACACGTTAGGTCACGTTGGATGCTTTATTAAATTGCCCCATTCTTCAACCTAGTTTTTGAAGGCGTCCTTCTACCATCAGTTCACGTTCAGAATTCCCGTAGTAGGAAGATATATCACTTTTGCCGTCTCCGAAATGGGGTTTCCAGTAGTTTAGGGGCCATTTTTCGTTGGCTTCGAATACTGTCGGTCGAAATTCAGAGGACAAAATTCGTATGCTGCACCACATCTCTATCCAAATTTACCCCAAATATTAATTGCTCTCGTGCACTTCTCTCGTCCTGTTTCCGACCGAGTCGAATTCCGAACCAGACTGTGCGTTTGCTGTGAACTTTTTCTTCGCCACCTGTATCATGCCCCTATTGCAGACATTCACGTGCGTCGGTACAGAACCTTTTTCACTAACACTCGTCGTCCATTGTGGTTGTCGGTGCTCCCCCGAACAACCCGTTGGTCGATATGCCAGCGTGTGTGCACATATATGCGTTTGTATGTGAAAGCATCACGGATGCGTACCTAAGCGACGCCCCTTTGTTGGCATCGCTTGCGAGCGCAACAGCGGTGATCGATCCCCGGCGAAAAGTGAACCGCGACGACATAGACCAATGCTTCGAGCTGTCCAGGTGGATAGAGTTTGTCTGGTCTGGATGAAACACAGACACACCATTGCAGTGACATCCATCGGCATCCGCACTCGTAGAGAAGTGTTGAATAGACTATGATTTCTTAAGTGCGCGCATAGCCTGTCGTGCTTGTTACCGTCGCTTGACAGCGATCGTCCGTCATACAGCTGTGGTTTTTTTCTTTCTCGTTCATTCATTTGCTCCTACGTGCTCTGTCACTCTCCCCACAGACGAAAGATTTTTGGCCCGCCAACTATTTCACACACAGTCTGCAGTGTTGCCTTGTCCTTCTCATCTATCTACCGGTTGTACCAATGGAAATTTAGGCGGGATATATGAACCATACCAATTACCATGCACATCATTTACTTAACCAAAGCTGATACCCATACACTCGTGCCTACCAGTACGGCCAGTCACACGTAACAAAAGTAGGGAGAGCAGTAACGACGAATTGAATCGACGAACTATGGGCCACCGACGGATACATACAAACATTCGGGGAAGCTGTATGTTAACTTCCGGCTGGATGCCTGAAGAATTATGTCGCTAGTTGATTGTCTTTATTGCTGATTATCACTATTAGGCACAGCTCGAATCTAACTTGAGACACCAAACATCAGAGTCGATTCTGATGGTCAAAGATAGGTTTGTCACTGTCTACCTCGTGGGTCACTGGATTCTGTGTTAGCCCACTTTCGACCGCCAGTTATTCACTGCATTTTTTCTGGTGCCTGTCGATCGGTGGTCGAAAAACGTACGCGTTTCCTCGTAATCCGGAGGTTACCGGTTCGTATCCTCGTGGTATAGCAAGCCCTCGCTCGACTGGCGGCGGTCGCTTGGCAGCAAACATCGGCACGGTGTGCTTGGGTATTACCGATGCCTTTGTTTCTTTTTTCTTTCTAGTGGCGGTTGATGCTCATCCCCAGTTATTGTGCGGCACTTCGCTTTGCTTCACTTCACTAAGTGACCAACTATTAGGAAGGGATAATAACAAAAACAAATAATCAAGAACATGGGAGCGAAGGTAAACGATTGTTTTCGATGAATTCCTCGTCAAACCTTTACAATCATATGGATACAAGAGCAATCGGCGTAACAGTAGTTTCGATCAGTTCAAATGAAATTAGATCACCTGCCAACCGGGGACCTAAACCAGCAATAAGCATAAACCATAAACGCAAACTAGGACAAAGATGTAGTCAAATGATTGCTCCTGGCCCCCGAATCGTCATCTTATCTAGCCAGGGTAGCTTAAGAGCTTTTATCAGTTTCTTTTGTGAACACAATAGTAGGGAGAATGGAAAATTTTGACAAAAACTAGGACAAAACAATCTTAGTTTGTTTGTCACCCGCCGATTTTTCTCTTTTTTGTCATTTCCAATGTTTGTAGTATTAAACTTGTGAATCAATACAATACTGTGCACAATTCTTCCACTGATTCCGTTTGTGGGCCATGTCTTCAAGAGTGCTAAGCCTTTGGCTCTCCTCATCGTCTGGTCCCTATCTTGGAAGACGTACGGATCTAACAGCGGCCAGACACGACGTCAGCGATTTCATGTGCTGCCGCCAAGTGGAAGGCTGACCAGCACGCGGTCGCCTCCAGTCAGGTCCTTGAAGAGCGAATAGAGCGCGACGCGGTAGACGCTCAGGTGTCATGCGTAGGACGTGACCGAGCCATCTTAACTGGTGCAACAAAACTAGTTTGTTTACGGGAATACTCGCATTCCCCAAGACGCGACGTCGATCGTCATTATTATTAACTCGATGTTGCCACCGAACACGAGCGATCCTCCTTAAGAAACCGTTATTGAAGGCAGAAAGAGGACGCATGTCTTCCACGCGAATCGGCCTGGACTCGTACCCATACAACAATACTGAGTGAACTGATGCGCTGTAAACGCAGCCCTTTAATGAGCATGAGACGTCGCGACGACGCCACAAGCACCTCAGATTGGTAAATGCTGATCGAGCTTTAGCGATACGAAGAGAAACTTCTTTGTTGATAGTGTCGTCAGCAGAAACATAACTCCCAAGGTAGACGAAACTATCTACCTGTTCAAGTTGTGCACCTTCGAGAGTGAGCACGGGTGCAGGTGAAAGCCAATCCTTGAGCAGTACTTTGCACTTCGATGGGGGGAAGCTCATGCCATACTTAGATGCTTCAACCACCAAACGATGCAGAATGAGTTGCGTATCCTGAAGATCGTCCCCAAGTAAGGCGATATCATCAGCATAATCTAAGTCGGTCGCGCGCTCACCCGCTAGAAGCTCCAGGCCAAAATGTTGGAAACCTAGAGCATTCGACAGAACGTCTTCGATTTCGAAGTTGAAGAGGAATGGGGACATAGGGCAGCCCTGTCGCACACCACTATTGGCAGCGATTTGCGAGGAAAGCTAGCCATAGCCCCTCACTCTGTCGGATGTATGAAGGTAAAGTGCTCGTAAGGTAGCGGTATATTGTTCTGGTACGCCATAAAGCAGATCAATCAACAGAGTCAAAAGCGTCACGTACATATAGAAATACAACGATAGTGAGCCTGTGGTAAATGTGACGATGTTCGAGGAGCTGGCGGAGCGTGAAGATTTGATCCACGCATCCGCGGCCAGGAAGGAAACCAGCTAGTTCTTCACGGTAGTATTGTAGATGCGCGGAGGACTTCGACAACACGGAACAGCAGAAAACGACAAGAGCAAGAAAGCGTATCCGACAGAGGCACCGGAATCAGTCAGCGTAACGCAGGCCCTACCGGACGAGGGGAAAAGGGACCGCGGGCGACGACGGGAAGAAAGTCTGTTCCCTGAAGATCTCAAACGATATTGGAGGAGAGGCCCAGAATTCAGACAAAGACGCCGATTGTTATGCCCCAAGGAATGACTCCAAGCCGAGTGACGCCTGGGAGAGCAAGCAAGTCGATAGCCTTCGAACAAATCCAGGCTGGTCGGAAAGCGACGTACAGGAGCGGAGATACGAAGGAAAACAGGCGAAGCTGAGTTACTGAATTGTCACCAATTGGTGGGCGAAGGTGCCCGTCGAGCGCATCGCATTTCTGGTGCGTTGTGGTGTGGAAATGTGGCTATATGTGTGTGGGCGTGAGCGCGTGTGAAACGGATCTTGACGTGCAATACGGATCGTGCTTTATTGCCCCGTCGTTCTTGCTACATTATGATTCGCGTACTGGGGTTAGTCTGCGAAGCAGATTGGATGCCAATAGCTTAGAAATAACCGAAATAAGACTAATCACGCGGGGATTTGTGCATGAAGTGCAAGCGCCTTTCTTGAAAATCGGGACAATAACTGATTCACCCCAAGTGGAAGGCCCTTTCTATTCGTGTCAGATGTTTGCGAACAGCGCGGTCTTCTGGTTAATGGTGACCGCACCACCGTACTTGAATAGCTCCAGAGTAAGTCCGTCTAAGTTGGCAGTCTTGAAGCGCTTCAAGCGTCGAAACTCGAGGCAGACATCCGCTTCGCTGGTTTAATTCAGTGGGACCAGCCAGGGTGGACAACAAGGTGTACTATAGGTACCGATGGATGGTGTAGGCCATTTGAACTGCGAGTGAAAGTGCCCGGCCCAGCGGTCCATACGCCTTTGTTGGTTGGTGATCGGAGACTTATCCACCTCACAAATGACCTCACTGACACCAGGCTTCCTGAGGCCAGTGGACCGAATGAGTTGGAAAAGCCTGCGAGTGTTGCCAGAGAAGGCAGCGGTCTCCATCTCTAAAGCACGCTCAGACCACCATGTCTCGCGATCCTTGCGTAGGCCTTGCTTGAACAGCCGGTTGGCAGAACGGCGCCGCTCGTAGCAAGCTGATTCCGCCGGGATATATTTGCGGCTTTCGAACAGCTCCAGAGAACGAGCAGAGATCCAAGCCTTCAAGGGGCGGCGAGCTAGGCTGAAGTTTGACTGTCCGAAAATGGTCATCGCTTTCCGTATACAAGTCCAGTGTTGTTCCACTTCTTGTGGTGGATTGCAAGTGAGCGCGCATGCCAGTGAAGACTGATAGCTGGCCTGGACAGTGGAATCAGTTAATCTGTTTAGATCAACCTTGCGGTGCTTCGTGTTTCGGGACCCTCCAAAACACATACAGATTTTCGCGCAGACCAGTGCACGATTTGAGTCAATGAAGCTGGACCAACAGAACCTGCAGTCCAGTGCGCTGCCGCGCCATCTGAAGCTAATTGCAATGTGATCAATTTGAGACCACGGTTGTGTTGAAGAAAAGGGACGCCATGTTGCGGAACTTTTCTTCGTATGCCTGAAGTTAGCGCTCTAAAGAAACGCGGTTTTCTTCGCATAATGTGAGAAGCCTCTCTCCGTTATCAGAGCGGTCCTCATCGAGCGCGTGGTGACCACCATGGTGACGTTCGTATGGTCACAGGCGGTCAAGTCATGCATTAAAATCCCCAGCAAGGATAACGACATCCGACTTTTTAGCATTAGTCAAGAGCTGATGCACATCTCGGTAGAATTCGTCCTTGACCGAGTCGCTACTGCAGTCAGTTGGAGCGTACACGGAGAGCACAAACAAGTTGCGTCTCGCTTCGCGGTGCCTGTTGATTCTACATGAAGCTCGAAGCCGAACTGCACATAGTCGGCTGTTAATCGGGAACCAGTCCAGTATTGCCGCCTCGGTCTTGCCACTTAGTGCTATACCTACACCATCCAAACCACCTGAGGCTGCTTCTGGATCTTCAGAAAGAGGCAGGTGATATCTGGCTTCGTGGTCAGTGGGGCGATGTCAATGTAAGCACAGTGC
The DNA here is from genome assembly GCA_944474145.2 of Dicrocoelium dendriticum. Classification (NCBI taxonomy): domain Eukaryota; kingdom Metazoa; phylum Platyhelminthes; class Trematoda; order Plagiorchiida; family Dicrocoeliidae; genus Dicrocoelium; species Dicrocoelium dendriticum. The sequence continues at coordinate 177,719,435 of OX104064.1, forward strand.
TGGGATCTTGCAATCGGGTTTCTGAAAGGCAGCAGACATAAATGTCTAGGGTATTTCGAGTGCTCGCTAGACTGGCTTGCTGTCCATTCTGCATGAGTGTCCGAAAGCTGAAGCACGCCAGACGGAACGAGGATTGGGGACGAAGGAGAGCCATAGGTTGAACTCCATGGTCTGCGGCGCAACCGGAATCGCAGCCAGATTGTTGAACACATGAATCGGGTAACGGAAAGTGAGGATTGTTAACAAACAAACAATTGGCGTGTGATGAAGTCGCGTGAAAGTGAGTAGCAGAAACAGCAGCTGATGAGCAAGTTGTAATACAGTCCATGGTTTTGCGAGAGGGCGTGATACTACCCGGTTGCCCAAGCCGAAGTAGGGAGTTGACTTAGGGGACTCCACCCCGAGCCTTTGGCTAAACAACGTGCCCGCAATGCAGCGGGGCGAATTTAGGGAATCGCGCCCATTGGGAGGCGTTGACTGTATGTTCAGTTCATGCGTCTTTGTTTGGCAGATTACCAAACAGGGGCCCAATACTCCCCATGAAGTCAGCACAATTGCTGGAAGACAATGTCCCACCGAGGTGAAACATTGGGTTGAACACTGCTGGAACGGGGTACACCCGCACCACCCAGCTGGCACCACGAGGAGGTAGTTTTGCAAGCCAGCCGCCTCAACTGGAGCGACGGTGCAGAGGAGCAGGCCTTTCGATTGGAGTGGCGGAATCTTGTATAGTATTCGAAAGGCGCGGATTGGGTCGACTTCATGCCCACTATCAACCAGATGAGCCATAACAGCGCTAGTTATAGTCCCAGTACCGCCTCAACGCAACCAGCGTGGAAGGTGCTCATTAATGCGCTTCGACAAGTGCCGCAAGATAAATTGGACGATTCGGAGTCCAGGAGCAACCATTTGACTACATCTTTGTCCTAGTTTGCGTTTATGGTTTATGTTTATTGCTGGTTTAGGTCCCCGGTTGGCAGGTGATCTAATTTCGTTTGAACTGATCGAAACTACTGTTACGCCAGTTGCTCTTGTACCCATATGATTGTAAAGGTTTGACGATGAATGCATCGAAAACAATCGTTTAGCTTTGGTCACTTGTGTTTGATGATTAAATGAGCATTTTTCAGTTACCAGAAACAACTAACTAAATAAATAAACTTGTATATCTGCCGCCAAGCGGCACACGGCCCCGTAAGCGGGAGCGATCCGTTATGTTAAGGAGCTCAGTTTTCAAGTTGCTTCCCGGTTTTAATGCCCCAGGATCACCGTTATATAACATACCGGGATTATCTTGGCCAGTCAGCATGACCTTCCGACATATTATTTTCGTGGTTATCTTCCGTTTAATGGCTTTTAACAAATGTCCAGCATGTTCACTACTTTACTGTCAGTGGGATTCAAAAGTGAAATTTTGGTGTACCAGTCCAAAGTGGCCTAATTATGTCAAATCACCTCTGATTTCCGAAGTTGGAAAGTTGTGAGTGGCATTCCTCATATACCTGTTTACTCATCTCCACATACTGTTGTGCATGACGATAATCCAGCCGGTCTGCTTGATATATATGTGTAGGACGTATTATTCTGCTCACCAGACACCAAGCAATTATTTGCTTGAAGAATAGCTGCTCACTTCCAGTGATTCTCCGAAGGTGTACCACCAAACCATTGATGACTGTTATGGGACACTCTTAATCCGAACATACCGGTTAGGGCGAAGCTTGATGAAGCTGGAGCAAGATGGCTGTTATAACGCGTCCTATTTGTTTCGACTCTTAGTCGAAACGAACGAACGATCTCCACACGTATATTCCACGTTTGCAGAGTAGCCATTCGAATTCGGAATCTTGAGGGCTAACGAGACTTGACTGCCAGACGTACACGCGAGCTAAGACTGGGGACGAATCACGCGTAATTCAGCACGACTGCACTGAGACCCGAAACAGTACAAAGTCTGCTTGTCAAAAAAGAGTTATTTTACTGACTCAACCAAAACGAAGCATGCCATCTACACCCTCCTTTTTACAGCTCAGTAGAAGTCAAGTCAAGTCAAAGTAGGCTTTGTGACCACAAATCGGTTCATTTTTAGCATTTACATCACCAATGCGGACACGTAAATAATAATATCAAAATACATGCTTGGGTAGAAAAGTGGGAAACTAGCAGAACTGCTACTCCAACAGCATGTTAGTGACTTTTGCGCAGCATGTTAATGACTTTTGCTGTGTCAAGAAGCAAAGATGAGAGATAATTGCAAAACAATATTATGATAGTATGACGTGCGGGAAAATAAAACTCTGAAGTTAGCATGAGTGGAAGAGAATGGGAGCCGGTTTGGAAAGATCACTGTGAAGGGACTGAAATCGATCAGTTAGTATCTTAGAAGAAAAATCATTGCAGGCATCAAGGTGTCTAGAAATAATCAAATCAATTAAAGAATCTCTAGATAAGCCGCTGCATCTGGAAATGTGCTTTATAGATCACGCCAATACGATGTAGTCTTTCTGAAGCAGTCTAGGGAAAATGACAGAAGAGCAGATGACATTGAGATCATTGATTTTACCACGGAGCGAGCGAACATTACTGAAAAGAATCAGTGGGACTTGCGCTTTGTCTACAGAACGACGACTGTGGCCAGATTGCCAGCCAGCACGATGCTTGCGCTTTTTTTCAGGACATTTATTCGTAATACGTTTGCAAATGTTCCTGACTTTATGGTCGTATTCCATGAGGCACGGAGTTAATGCAGTAACGCGGAACGTTTTCAAACGGTTGTCGGAGTAGGACAACGTTGACCTTGCGACCTGATCAGAAAAATGCAAATTGCTTCAAAGTTAAAAATGTAATATATAATCCGCAGTCGGTAGTGTAAACTAATCCAACGAGATTCGCAACGGCCGAATTTGAAGGCCCTGCCCCGATATAAACTAAAGAGAAAGGTGGATGTCGGCAAAGCACATGAGTTTTCGCCTAGTGATAGTGTCCTGGGGGGATAGTTCGTGTTAGTATGAGTTTGTTCGGTAACTGCCGCAGCAACTGCGGAGCTCAACTGGTTCATTGCGGCATAACACGATAGCACAGTAGTGTCACGAAGAGAGTTCAGTGAGTTCACTGCAGATGCATGTGTGCTGAGTACAGCTCGGTTGGTTCCTTGCTGCTTGACATCGATGTCCTGGGTATGGTTCGATTGTTACTTGCACGGTGTGAATCGCCGCTTGATGGTTGGATGTCTCAGGTGAGACTGGCGAAATATGTGCAAGCTTCGCAGAGCTATGCTGGCTCCGTAACAATGGCCTGCCTCATAATGGGCGGGGGCAGATGGAAGGTTGATGTGTACATTATCAAGCCCCCCTGTCTGTGATGTTCTGATCACGATAGAGTCGCAAGAAGTGGCCAAAGCGCTAGATGTCGTTGTAAACCCAGCTACAGTAACGATGATGAGCTCCAACAACACAATCGCCGGTGTGTAAGGGTATTTAAAAGCGTGCAAATGCGCGAATTTTTAGAAGTACTTTCACTGAATGCTGAGAAGTATATTGAATATTAAAAGGCAGTGTATCACGGAATTCAGTCATGATGTCCCTGTTGCGCCTTTTTTAAGGCCAGTAAATTTCTTGCCTGCTTAGAGAGTAATTGAATTTAGAACGCCCCTACGCTTTGCAATTCGCCGCTGATAAGTCTAGTTCGGTTTCTAACAAATAGTTCCGAGTCTCCCAGGTACGCCAAGCAGTTGATGCATTCGCTGGGCAACCAACATATTTACATCAGCGGGGATTGCAGACCACGTCCCGCGAAATATGGTCGCAAATGGCCCAAAGCTACTCACTAGCTCTATTGCATACCACATACTTGGTTGCGCTCTATGCCAAAACCCACGCGGTAGCTTGAAGGTAATCAACTGACATAATAATCCCAGCCTACTTAGTTCGCTGAGGCCTCGGCGATTCGACAGTTGAGGCCAAAATTTTGCAAACAAACAAAATTGCGTGAGCAGCCTCGCCTTACCCTGGTGAGGCTAGTGGTTGTCTTTCCTCTGACCGAGTCACGTGAACTCAACGGCTTTTGACCGCTTTAACTTTCGCCGAGAACATCACATTGAGTTTCGTTGCTATGCAACCTGTTCTTCCCACGATTTGTATGTAAACAGCTGATGAGAATACGCAAAAGTACTGCATTCAATATATTCTGTTAAAATGTGGTTTCTTCTCGCTATACTGCAATTCGTGAAGGGAACTTCTTGTATGGAGTTAGGTTACATGACCAAATTGCACAAGTAAACGAGCCAATAAATGGCGGACCGAGTGAAGGAATCCGTGACTACCCGTTTAAATGATATGGAGAACACAGTGTTTTGTTCACCGAGAATTTCAGCGCCTTCTGCCAAACGTGGTGATTTGGACCACTCTATGGTCAAACCGGCCGACCGCTTTGCTCATCAAAGCTGGCTACTGACCATTTTGACGGATTTTTGAGGTTTATTCGGCCCATTCCTTATAGCCCACAATCTTTTGTTGCGTTTTGGGTAACTGCCATGTGTCTCGGATACGACACATCATATCAATCGTGGCATCGGTTGACTTTGAAGTCAGAGTCTGCCATCCTAATCAATGGGACCGTATCCGAAGTCGTCTTCATCATCAGTAAACACGTTAGCTGCATCTGGAAAACACAGGTATTGTGCCAAAATGCAAAGAAAAGAAAAAACATGCAACAAAGCCACACCGGCTGAGTAACCAGTAACCGATAGACATCGTTCCGGAGAGCTAACAGCTGGCTTATCGTGCCGCGAAAAGAGCCATGCTATGCCTGATAAATGTGATCGTGTTTGAAGGGGTCAGCTAAGCGGTAGGTGGTTCGATTTTGCTCACTGCAATCACTGCGCCCTATGACGCGTTTCATACTTGTCTGGACTCCTAAGATAGATAGACTGACTTGGGATTTGAACTCAGCACACAGTGCCTGGCGGCTGTCGCCATGACCAATAGGCCATTGCGCCTCGCGAGCAGCGCTTGACACAACGAGTTTAAGTTAAATGTTCGGATGGGAGACAGCAACACTGAAATCTTCCACTTCTGATCTTGCCCCAATGCTCAGAATCGCAGAGCCTGACTTCGAAGTCAACAGAGGCCACAGTTGACATTGCGTGTCGCAATCCATGATACAAGGCTGGTACTCCCAAAACCCACATTCAATTTCTAACTGCCATGTCAAGTGCTGCTCGCGGAGCGCAATGGCAATACCATCCAACCACTAGGTGTCGAGCTCCATTCTCAGAACAAGCTGTCTCCACCTGATGGGCTCAAACATGGACGAAACACGTCGTTGAGTGCAAGGATCGGAGCAAGCAACACTGAAGCTCACGACCTTGTTTTCAAGTCTTCATGATAGTGATTTCAAACGGTTACCCTCCCCATCCTATCATCACTTCCTACTATTGTTCGAAATACTTTAACAACAACTTGGGATGTTGATAGCGAGCTAAACCGATGCGAGGCTGGTGGTTTAGAAGTTCTAACAGTGCCGCCAGCGCAAGATGACCACGGTTATACGGGCCGAATGAATACTGAGGAATTGGTTTGCATTGGTGTGAGTCAGGCATGTTTGCGGTCCTGGATAACGGCAAACGAGCTGCTGGCATTAGACATTGACCTAAGCGGACGGCAGGCTGTGCGGTGGTGGCTGCTCGACTGCGTGAGAGGAACAGACGGAGCCAGTGTATGGAAAGTTTATCAGCGTGGCGGACGAAAACTGAACGCATTTGCGCACACCGTATGAACAGCCCATAATTGGCTTGTAGTGTTGTGAACAAGACGCACCCAAGATAGGAGTGGTTCAAACACCAGCGGACGGGCGCGAGCCAATGACTTTAAGCAGATGGCTATCAAGAATCAGCTACTGAAGGCGCACTACAGTAAAACACAGGTTCAATTTGATGCACAGTATAAAATCAAACTTTGTTCCTTAGTAGCAAATTTTGGTATCGCTGCTCTGTCTTCGTTTTGATTCTCATAGGGCAACCGTAGCAAACCCGCCTGAATGGAGTCTAGCGGGTATGCTGCCCGTCTTCAGAAAGTGTACCCGGACAGACTGTGCTAATTACAGAGGGATTAGTCTCATCTGTGTTGTTTCTAAGGTGCGCGCCGCCCTGCTCTTGAGAAGGCTCGGCCTAGTACGCGAACAAAACATAGGCACAGAGCAAGCTGGGTTCCGCTCTGGCCGGAGTTGTTTCGAGCGCATATTTACACTCCCCCAAATATTCGAGCGTTGGCAAACGTATGACCGGCCAACGATCGTTGTCTTAGACATACGAGCTGCGTTTGACTCAGTTGACCGGGCTGCTCTCTGGAGTTGTCTATTGAGAAGGGGAGTGCTCGAAATGTACGTCACCTTAGTCCAAACCATCTACTCGCGAATCTCGGGCCGAGTGCGGGTGACGGCGGACTTTCGCCACGCTTCAGTATCACCAGTGGCGTGAGACACGGCCGCCTGGCATCACGCTTCCTGCTCAATTTCTTTATTGATGACATTCTGGAGAGTGTTTTGGAGCATTGTGGACCCAGCCGCGTTTAACTGCTTTCGGGGGAGCGACCGGCATTTAGAGTATGCAGACCACATCGCTGTACTTTGCAATTCCTCATAGGCGGCCCAAAATGCTCTGTGCAGCTTGGCCGTATCTGCCTCTCACCTTCGCCCCTTCCCAGTTCAAAGTCATCGTACAGGGCTGGCTAGGCGTTGCTCCCACCCTTACCCTTTTAAGTCAAGCTCTGGAATTGGTAGACAAATGCGTTTACCTTGAAAGTTGCATCAGCGCCAACGGTTTGACGGATGAGGTCTCTTTGCGTTTGCTAATCTCTGCCTTCTCTGGCGTCGCCAGGACCTGAGTCTATCCTTGGACGGCCGAGCCTACAATGCCACAGCGAGAGCGGTACTGCTCTACAGTTATGGGACTTGGGCTGTCCTCGCAAAGGACGTTCAGAGGCTGTCTGCCTTTGATCACCACTGTCTTCGTAGCATTGTTTGTGCAGGTAACAACATCACATTAGTAATGAGGGTGTTCTCCGAAGCATAATCAAATCGGACAAACCTTGCCGGGCGCCCAATCGCGTAATTTCACTGCACAGGCACGTGCTTCGCCTGCCTATTGAGCGTTTGCATCACCGTGCAATTTGCGCGCACAAAGTTCGGCTGCAAGAGAAGCCAAAGTACCCAGCGAATGACTTGAGCAGAAGTATGAAGGCATTGATCTCATATGTAGCCGCGGTCGGATGCTCTCGACTTCCCGGTTGGGGGTGCGAGGAATATGAACACATTTGGCTGGGAACCCCTTCGGATATGTCAAGAAACCGCGAGCAATGGCAAAGTTGTTATGAAACAATGCCCTCACGGCTCCAGTATTACCATATTTTGCCATCTCTATTTCCTTATTATTGTTGTGTTGTAGTTTTCCATATGTTGCGGCACTGCCAGTAATATATATATATATATATATATATATATATATATATATATATATAATATAAATATATCTATATATATATATATATATATATATATATATATATATACATATATATATATATATATATATATATATATATATATATATATATAAGTATATATATATATATATATATATATATATATATATATATTCCTCACTACCTTGCGGGTCAGGCCATTGAGCCAAGGGCTCCGGGCGGAGTCCCTCAAGCAAACCTCCGAAGCACAACGACCACCTCGCGTGCGATTGCCCACCAATGCAATCGTATGCCTGCGCGCAAAGCACTCAGCATCGGGTGCTGGAACGTGCGCACACTACTGGACCGGAACTCGAGCGAGCGCCCGGAGCGACGCACTGCACTGGTCGCAATGGAGCTGGCGCGCTACCACATCGATATTGCGGCGCTCAGTGAAACTCGGCTCGCTGAGTAAGGTAAGTTACATGAAGCAGGTGCTGGCTACACATTCTACTGGGTGGGCAACACCGCCTCAGCACCACGTGAACATGGGGTCGGATTTGCAATATCCGATCGCCTGAATGGCCAGCTGGTGGGTGAACCAACGGGCATCAGCGCGCGACTGATGACTGTTCGCCTACGACTCGGAAGAGGTAAGTTTGCTACTTTTATAAGCACGTACGGTCCGACCATGTGTTATCCTGATGACACGCGTGATCAATTTTACACTGAGCTATCCTCCGTGATACGGTCTGTGCCGAGGAGCGACCGACTATTTCTGCTGGGTGATTTCAACTCGCGCGTTGGGCGTGATGCATCGGTGTGGACAGATGCTATCGGTCCGCATGGCATTGGTTCAGCGAATGCGCACGGTGACAGGCTGCTCTCACTGTGTGCCACTCACGGCCTGACGATCACGAACACTCGGGTTGCACTGAGTGCGAGTGATATAGCAACTTGGACGCACCCACGGAGTGGTCACGCTCACCTGTTCGACTATGTCATCGTACGTCAGCGTGATATGCGTGAAGTGCGCATGACACGTGTACTGCGTGGAGCTGAGTGTGGCACTGATCACAAGTTGGTGCGGACCAAACTGTACATATATTTTCATAAAGCCATGTATTGGGCTCCTGCCGTGAATCGGCGTAAATATAACATTCTCTTCCTCGGTACTGTGGCGAAGCTTACTGAACTGGAGAAGGTGGTGGCTGCACGCCTGTGTGGTGCTGTGGACTGCATAGCCACAGTGGGCGACCTGTGGCACCACATTCGTGACCAGGTGACAGCTGCTGGCGAGCAGACCATCGGGCGCGCAAACCGTAAGCGGCCTGATTGGTTTGATGAGAACAATGCGACGATCGGCGCATTGGTGTCGGAGAAGAATGCAGCATTTGCTGCACATTTTGCCGACCCCAGAGACGTAGGAAAGAGTAGTCAGTTTCGCGAACTTCGACGGCGACTGACCCGAGAGCTCCGTCGCATTAAAAATGCATGGTGGACGGAGAAGGCGAAGCAAATGGAATGCTACGCCAAACGCCGCAAACACAAGGAATTCTTCGACTTTTTGAAGGCGGTGTATGGACCGAGATTGGAGCCGCTGAGGACACTGCTAGATGATAGTTCAGCCGCCAAGTGCACACAGACTGCAGACATAATTCAGATCTGGCGGAAACACTTCGTCTGTTTCTTGAACAACCGTTCAGAGATCGACTGGCCTACAGTGAACGGCCTGAAGCAGCGCGATATGAAGGCGAATCTGGCGGACACACCGACACTGGATGAGACGCAGGGAGCACTTGCTCAACAGTGGAACGGCAAGTGTGCTGGGGCCGACGGGATCCCGCCTGAAGTATTGAAACACGGTAAACCCGCGTTGTTGTCTGCGCTGCACCACTTGGTGCAACGCGTGTGGATTGAGGAGGAGGTGCCTCCTGTGCTGAAGGACGCCCTTGTGCTACCATTGTATAAGGGCAAAGGTAGCAAGCAATGTTGCACGAATTATCGTGGCATCAACTTGCTGAGTTGTGTGGGCAAGGTGATAGCCCGAATCCTGCTCAACCGCCTCGTCACTCAGGTTGCAGAACCTAACGTAGCGGAAGAGCAATGTGGATTCCGTTCGGGTCGCAGCACTATAGATTTGGTGTTTGCGGCTCGTCAGTTGCAGTAGAAGTGCAGAGAACGACTCCAGCCATTGTACTCGGTTTTTGTTGATTTCACCAAGGCATTTGATACGGTGAACCGCGAGGCATTGTGACTGGTGTTGGGTAATAAATGAGAATATGCGTAGCTCGGGGTGTGGATGCGGATTTTGAGCAGTTCTCCGAGCTGAGTGATTATTGTGCAGACGTTTCGTTGCCTGACTAGGCAACATCATCAGTGCGGTTTCAGGGGCCTGGTTCACAGTGCCTCGTAAGTGACTTCAATGTCCAAGTGCTTATTGATCGAGTTCTGCTTTGAATGCCAGGCTTCAATGAATTCACGTGCTTGCCGGTTTTTAGCTCTTCCGAGGATACTGATATGCTCTATGTCGAATTGATGGTTCTCAGCATCCATGTGCACTGACATCAGGGAGTTCTGATCGTGGCGACGTATGGCTAGGCTGTGTTCTTGTAGCCTTGTGCCAAGCGTTCTCCCAGTCTGTCCCACGTAGTACTTGTCGCAGTTCCGACAGCAGATCTTATAAATCACACCAGTTTCTTCTTCTTTGCTAAGCTTATTTTTCACCTTGAAAAGTTTACTGCGAATGGTTTCTGTTGGCTGGTGTGCAACTTTGACTCCAAAAGGCAATAAAAGCCTCGCTGTCATTTCAGAGATACCGTTGATATAGGGAAGTGTTGTTCTCTTTTCAGCTGGTACATTTGTAGAGGTGTGTTGAGTAAACTTTTGTGATGCGAGGCAGCGTAGAATGAAGCCTTTTGGGCACGCGTAGTTTGTAAATTTTGGTCCGTTATCTGTCACAATTTCTTCGGGGAGCCCAAATATAGCAAACCGGTATTTCAGCCACTATAATTGTTGTAGTGCTCACATCGCAACAGAGGTGAATTTCAGACCATTTGCTGTAAAAGCAAGTGGTCACCAAACAGTTCCTCTGGTGCCGTGGCACAGAATGGAACGGTCCCATGATATTGATCACCACTTTCGACTACCGTTTCACTAGATAAACGATAGGCTGTAAAGGTGCATCGCGGTTTTATCGGCTTTCTGACACCTTACAGGGCCGAACACACGCGTCTACTATTTTAGACATCTTCGGTCACCAAAAGTGCTCCTGCGGCCGGCCCTTCGTTCCCACGATACCTGGATGTCCCACGTGTGTACATTAGCTGAATTTTGCTGTTAACTCCTTTGCGGCCACTAATCGCGGTCCTCGTATAAGTCAACCATCAATGACCGCGAGTTCATGCCGTAAAACATAAAGCGTACGTGGTTCGCCACTAAGCGTCGTGCAGCGAGGTCAAGCTTCGGACATGTACCGGGAAACGGTCTGTACATTTTGGTCATTTTGGTTGACTTCTTGCAGCTGTGCCTTAGTTGTGGCGGAATGCTCAGTTTACTGCAAAGCGGAAATCATTACTTTTGCTCCATCATTCTCTTGCTTGTCTAGATCGTCCAATGAAAGAGGAGATAAGTTATCTGCCATGTGGTTCTCGGAACTTAGGAGGAATGTGGATTGAAAGATCTTAATTCAGTAAACGGGCTTAGTAGAAATTGATCCGAGGTGGCCTGTGACCATTGGTTCCCCCACCAAGGAGAGTGGTTAGAACAGAGTGATCTGTAAGCAGTGTAAAGCGCCTGCCAAACGAGAATAAGTGCAACTTTGCACAGGCTCAGACACGGATGAGTGCTCTTCTTTCACCAGCGGTGTATGAAGGTTCTGTAGGGGAGAACTTACTGAAAGCATTTATGATAATTTTTTCATTTTGTTCTGTATCTGAGACAGGACAGCTGCCAAGCCAATGTTCGACACATCCGTCGAGACAAATATAGAGCGTTTCCTCAAAAGTAGCCAGCACTGGATTAGGGATAAGGAGACCTATAGTTTCTTCAAAGGCAGATTGTTATTCAAAACCCCAGCCATAAGTGGCCTTCTCCTTGGTAAGCATCCCCAAGGGTTTCACTGGGGTACCATAATGTGGTAGATAATGTAAGTTGTATGAGCGCAGTGAAACAAAGTATTTAACTTCAGATGCATTCTTTGGAATGGGTGCTTCCGTGATAACCCGAGTGTTTGCGATGTATGGTCGGATTCCCCCAGACGACAAGATGTGCCCAAGGAATTCGACCTCGGTAGCATCAAATTTGCACTTTTCCAGATTGAGCCGAAGATCTAGGCTTTCCAACCGGTGTAATAAAACGCGTAATATAAATACGTGTTTTTCTCTAGAGGAATCACACACAGGGGTCCGTTTCGGAAGTAAGGCCAGCTATGGTCAATATTACCCACCGGTGACTGCGTTGTCTCGGTCTAGTGAGGCCTTGAGTTGAACCGCTCTATGTGTATAGCTGAGGGGAGTTCTTACTCCTCTTGTTCCACGTCACAGATACTTTCTCCGCCATGCGTTAGGATTGGAGCACAACTTAATTACTGCGAGGTCACATTCTTTTCACCTTGTTGATGGGGATGACCTTGAGATTGATTTCGAGATCAACTTATCGAGTCATAGCGCTTGACTGAGGTAGCGCCATTCCTCCCAAACATGGGCTTGAGCTTCACGTTCACCGGAGGCTTGAAGTCCCGGGTTAACACGAATGAAGACTGATTCTTGTTGCTGAGCTGGTGGTAGTGAATCTGGATCTGCTTTCTATTCGGACGCTTACTCCAAGGGTCGTTGGAGAAGATGCGAACTCTAAGTATATCAGTCTGAAGATGACTGGCTGACAGAAGAATCACCTCGAGATCATCTGCTGATTTTAACGTTGACCGCAGAATTCATGTGTCACCGCTGCGGACCAATGTTGAGTCCATACGATGCGCACCATGCTAGCCGTCTTGGCATGGACGCCTATTAGTAGGCATATTACATAACTTTTCGGTCGTCTAGCAACTTATCTTTGTTGGCACTTCAGTAACGATGGAATATACGATGGTGAGCGGTTCATGCTGCAGTCTAGTGGTGACCAGTATGAGAGCGAATACGTTCTGGGTTTTGGCGGAGTGATGCGTGTACGTGCGGCACTTCTGTCGCTCTATGTGATCGCCTCAGGTTTAGTTAGCTAATTCCACAAGTATCAATTTGCGTGCAGCCCGTTTGATGACATCAACCAAGGTTAGTGCATGGAGCGGCACTAGACGCTATTTGTGTGGCTTGCGTCTACTCTGCACACCATCTGAAATCTAAGTGGCACCATGAATACAGCCCCATGCTCGTGACGTTACCAGTTTGGATATCGTTTTATTTTCAAGCAATTGGCATGCTCTTCTGAAGCTCAGCTAAGTGATAAGCGTGCGCTTGACCCCAGACGGACGGACTATAGTGAGCGTTTGTCACAATTGTGTGCTGAGCAGCGGCCCAATGAGGGCCGAAGTCTCGGCGTCCTCCTATAGCAATGGACTCAACTTGATGGCATGTCATAGGTTTCAGTTGACATAGTACTGATGAGAAGGTTCCGAACTCATGGGGAGAATCGGTCACTGTTCCGATTCACAAGAAGGGGCTCCTGCGACGATTGCTGAAACTGCCGCGGAATCGCGTTAATCTCTGTCGCATCCAAAATCGTACCCGTCTTGCTTCTCGGGCTTTCAATGACTAGAGAGGAGTTTCCCCGAGAAGAACAAGCCGGATTTCGTCCAGGCCGCGGCTGCATCGACCAAATCTTCACGCTTCGCCAACTTCTCGAAGTTCGTCACATCCACCGATGGCCAACAATTGTTGTGTCTTTGGACATCAGGACGGCATTTGATTCAATAGATGGATTTGCGTTGTGGAACTATTTACTGAAGAAAGGTGTGCCCGACAAGTTTGTAACCATGCTGAAAGAACTTTACAGTCACACGTTGGGCAAAGTCAGGGTTTACGGCACGCTCTGCTCTTCATTTGCTGTGACCAGCGAGGTTCGCCAAAGTTACCTTATTTCACCTTTTCTCTTCAAGTTCGCTATCGAAGATGTTGTCCAGAACTGGGGTGTTGAACTCCTCCCTGGAGACAGAGTAACGGACTTGGACTAAGCCGATGATATCGCCTCGCTGGGGTATGACCCACGAACCGTCCAGAGCGCTTTGGACCGCTTAGCGATGGAAACTTCTAAGTACAGCTTACGCTTCACTCCGAGAAAATGTAATTCACTGCTCCAGGACTGGCAAGTGCCTGAACCTGCACTCACCATTGCTGGACATGTTTTGGAGCAAGTCCCTCGCTTTACTTATCTAGGGAGTTGCATCACTGCTGATGGCTGTGTTGGAGATGAAGTCTCACAATGGATTGCGAACACCCGCCTTGCATTCAGCAAACTGAGACACCTATGGCGTCTTCGTGATGTCAGTCTCAAGCTCAAGGGCAGGGTGTACAATGCTTCTGTCCGTGCAGTACTCTTGTGCGGCTGTGACTTGGCCTATTCGCTCGGAAGACATGAAACGGCTGTCAGTCTTCGACCAGCGCTGTCTACGAAGGATTGCTCGAATGTGGTGGCAACACCATGTAAGCAACGCAGAGGTGCGAGACCGAGTGCTTGGAGCGAGTAGTGCCAGTCTTCAGGACGTTATTCTCCGACATCGCATGCGTTGGCTCGGACACGTTTTGTGCATGCCAGCCCATCGCCTTCCACGTCGAGCGCTGTTTACACTCACAGGGAGCGAGTGGAAAAACTGCCGCGCTGGGCAGCCAATGATGTGGAGAAGCAGCATGAAGAAGGCAACCTCAAGTTTGGCGGCAGTCGGACCAGGGCGTCTTACAGGTTGGGGACCACGAGATGCTGAATCTCAGCGGTTGGAAACATTGGACGTCATGGCCCACGACAGAGATCAGTGGCGTTAATGATGTTCTGCCATTATATCCCCACTTTAATACACACAAAACTCACGCAAACAACAAAATAGTTCAAAATGGTGTGTGTAAAACCAAACAACTATCACCGTTCGTATTTTTATCTTACACTTTTTTTTATGCCATGGTTCTGATGGCACAATATCTGTTAACAGGCTGTCGCTGCCCCATGAAGATCTCAGTGACAAGCAAATGGATACGGATGCTGCCATATATATATATATATATATATATATATATATATTTATATATGGGTCGTAGTAGTATAGATATGGTGTTTGCGGCTCGTCAGTTGCAGGAGAAGTTCAGAGAACGACACCAGCCTATTGTACTCACTTTTTGTTGATTTCACCAAGGCATTTGATACGGTGAACCGCGAGGCATTGTGGCTGGTGTTGGGTAAGTTTGGTTGCCCGCGTAAGTTTGTAAGTTTAATTGAATGTCTGCACAGTGGTATGCGAGCGAGGGTGCAGCTGAGTGGAGAGACCTCTGATGACTTTACAGTTGTCTCTGGTGTGAAGCAAGGCTGTGTGTTAGCTCCTGCCCTGTTTAATATCTATCTTCATGCAATGATGTCTTGTGCTTTTGTTGCGGTTTGTGCTCTCAGTGTTGGTGTGGAGCACTGTATTGATGGTGGGTTGCTGAACATCCGTCGTTTCGGTGCGAGAACTCTAGTCTGTGAGACAACAATCCGTATGTTGCTGTTTGCTGACGACTGTGCGTTGTTTTCCCACAGCGCAGATGAGTTGTAGCACATGACTAGTGCTCTGGCTTCGACAGCGGCCATTTTCGGGCTTGCCATCAATCCATCATCTGTCTCTTTCAAGCGTCACCGGAAGTACATACTTCAATATTGCCGCGAATCAGCATTGGTGCTGAAGTATTGGAAACCACCTCCCGCTTCTGCTACCTTGGGAGTGTGATGTCGACTGATCATCAGCTACACAGTGAGCTGCGTATCCACGTGTCGAAGGCAGCGGCGGTATTCTGGAAGCTTGAGTACCGAGTGTGGAACAACCATCAGCTTAGCATTGGCACGAAACTGATGGTGTACAAATCTATGGTGCTGTCCGTTCTTCTATACGGCAGTGAAACGTGGACGATGTACCGTCGGGATGTGCGATATCTCGAGCGGTTCCATCTGCAGTGTTTGCGCTGAATTTTGCGCATCGGCTGGGGCGACAGAGTTGCTGACACGGAAGAGTTGCGACAAAGTTGGGTTTATGCAGTGGACTGCATACTGTTACCGAGACACCTGAGGTGGATCGGTCATGTGAGCCGTATGGATTCGACGAGGATACCGAAGCAGCTATTATACGGTCAGCTGAGTATTGGGAATCGGCATGTGAGGAAACCAAAGTTACGTTACCAGGACATGATTAAAGTGAGTCTCACACGTTCTGATCTTGATTGCAGATCATGGGAATCGAAGGCGGTTGATCGGCTTGCATGTCGCGATCTGACCACGAAGGCAGTTGCGGAGGTGCAGGAGAAAGCCCTCATGCACGCAGAGAAGGATCGGCAAGTGCGGAAGCGGCAAGCACCGATGAGTTGTTCTCCATCGACATCGAGCGCATGGTGCTGTAGAACATGCGGTCGCGAGTGCCTGAGTCAGGCACGCTTAATGAGCTATGAGCGAGGCCACTCGGGACCACTACAGCAGCGACGACGGGTCCTGCAGTGAACGTAGGCAGAACCGGCGCAGTTTGTAGGTACGCTGCATTCGATTTACTAACCGCGTGCTTGCATGCGAAGTCTATTTATTTCAGGTGGTGGGTTTTCAATTTTGTCCTAATGCTTTTCTCTCCCATATAAATGCCTACCAATACTCTCTTCAATAAACTTGCACACGTCGTTAAACCACTTGTAGTCATTTCGAAAACAATTTCGTGTTTGTAGCATTTCCGTAAAATAAACTTCCTGACCTCGTGAACTTACCTCGTGTTCGTTGGTAAACACCTTATTTCATATGCTCACTAATTTAAGATTTATGTCACCGTTTCTTAATGCGTTACTCGATTTATTTTCTTTGTTATCTTTCTCTCAACCGATTGCCTGTTGTTTGATTTCCCCGGTGTGGTTGCGCTTGATGTGCATGTTGACAATGTGCCTACCTGTCTATTACCTACTACCTCGTCCATCTGGCTCCAGGAGACAGTTGGTCGTTGCTGGAGTGCACGGGGTGCACGGTGCTTGTGGCCTTGTTAGGCTCGAAGAGTGGTTCCATGCACTCAGTGTGGAGCGGACTACGGTCCAACCGCCGCCTTGTGTGCGCTTGATTCCCCAAATACAGCGTGCTTGTGTTTGCCTGTGAAGGAGTGTGGGCCGGCTCCGTTGATGGAACGTGGCTCCCATCCGCATGCCCCCCGGTCTTATTCCTTCGGATTTACACTGGATATTGGGTGTGTGGTTGGAGCTGTGGGTGGTGCAGCGCAAGCCACCCATGGTCCCTCTGTAGGCGCAGTCGTCCTGTGGCTGGCCACAATGACAGGCAAATCAGAAACCGGATGCCGCCAACCAAATATATATATATATATATATATATATATATATATATATATATATATATATATATATATATATATATAGTGCTATCGAAATAGCCGTTCGTTCTGGAACACTTGCGCCAAGTCTTACCATATACTTCACCCAGAGTTGCACCTGAAGATTATCAGAATTCGTCAATTTCAGAAAGATAAAAGAAACACGAAGCTTTAAGCGAACAATTGTTTTCGATTAATTCTTTTTCTGTTTCATACATTAATATACATTAGGTAACGTCTATTGCAATCGTCAGACGTTACCAAATGTATATTACTGTATGAGCCTGAAGAATAATTAATCGAAAACAGTTGTTCTCTTGAAGCTTCGTGTTTTGTTTTTCTTTCTGAACTTGACTTAACAAATTGGCATTCTTCTTTAAGGGGTTATCAGAACCGTCGGTCATGCAAGCCTGCGTATTGAACTTCCGCTCTCCTACCCTAAATACATTGTGATATAATATAGTAATCTCACTTGCCTCAATAATTCACCTGCTTTAACAAATATGGAAGGAGGAGACGGTTCTTGCCAACTGCTGTGAACCGATTATATAGTGTATCACTCAAGAGATGTAAGGCACCGTTTGTGCTAATCACAGGAGTTTCGTCTGAGGCCAGTAGGGACGAAGTTACTCGCCACTATCCTTTTCCTCCACCTGCCGTGAGAATGGATTAATGAACACTGATTTCTGGAGGGCAAAATAGCTCTTACTTGGAAAGTCCCGTAGGATACGATAGTGATGATAAGACACAAGGTTAAAATATACAATTAAAATGATAGAAATTCGGGTTTTAATTGATTCACAGAGCTATTCACATTAGCTCTGATTTAGGTTTCCTCAAGGCCATAATACGGGAAGAGCTGGTGAGCACATAATTTGATTTGAGTGATGCCGTCCTCTTAATGAAAGGGACTATAACTTGTAATGGAATTGGGACAGTGTGTTCTCAAAACGCTTTCGGAATGCGTTATTTTGGGGCAAAAGTGACATGATTTGAAGGATTGTCCCGAGTTTGGGATACCCATAGTGAGAAAACCTATTGTCAACAATCAAGTCGACTATACTGCGTGCCAAGTCTGGACTGATTGTCTCTCAGGTTAGTATTTTGGCTGAGTTGCAACAGGTTGCGACAAGCGTGATTTGCATTCGTCACTGTAGGGTAAACTATAATAAGGTCTATTCGCTGACGCGGAGATTCACTGCGATACAATCCCAGCGCACACAGTTTGTGTTGGTAGGGAAGGTGAAGCAAACCCCTGAGGAATTGGGTCACTCTACTTTGGGAAGTATAACACGCATCAATCTCGTGTTTGAGCCGGGCAGACCAAGCTTGGGATCACGTGTACCACACGGAGCTTCATGTATGCCTTCAGCAGTCGCGGGAAATTAGGTGGCTCGAGGAGCCCCCAAGTCGGTATTCATGGGTACACTGATGGCGTATTCTCATAAACCTGCATTTTGCCACTTTGAACTGCAGCCGGTTTTCAGATAGTGGTATCTCGATGCGCACTCTAGGCCTCTTCGCAAGCAGGCTGTTGAATGCGGCCGAAACTACTAGCGAAAGCAGAACAAGGGGCGGAAACGGTCTGAACACTCTATGCACAATTTTGTGTTCGATAAGGTACAGGCTTACTGATCTTGACACTGATCCATCGATGACCCTCATCTAATCATGTGAAGGTTGCGGTGCTTGGTGTGACAGACATGAATGGAAGTTGCGGTAGGCGCAGAAACACAGCTGACCGCGTATGCGCCTTGTGGGGACTTCTTTGCAGTGCTGCGTGCTCGTCCACTGTCTTGATGTCATGCCAGATCGTGACCTTGTTTGCGAATAGCAAGCAAAACATCTTACTCCACGGCGCGATTAGACCTGCTTTGATCTCCACAGGCAGAGATAACAGGCATCAGTCTCGAGGCGATTGGGATTTTAGTTGGGACCTTTATATCTTTAGTCACCGTATTCGGGAAGAGCAGGCATGTTTTGCTCTGGACAGGCTTGTACATGCCGTACAGTCGCCATGTAGCTTTTAGCCCCAGTGTCACACGCACCACTGAGAGACAAAGCCGTGTTAACCATCTACAAGCTTGCATGCGAATTAATTGATCTATTCCTTCCGCTCGATCAACTTACAAGGTGAGATGCTGCCATGAAATATGTGAACAACTTACGTGCTTTGCATTTGAACAACACGGGTCGCGTCACACTGCACAATCACGAGCGGACTTCGCCAGGATTACACAATTTTCCCCAGCTTTGACAAACTCAGTCGTTGACTCCATCATGCGGAATCTCATGATGCAGATGTTGAGATGCTGCCTGGTGGAAAGCTTATTAAGCTTGCTTATACGGACGATATTATCTTGCCGTTTATTGTTGTTGGAGTGACCCAATCAACCCTGAATAAACTCTCTCTCTATAGAGTGGTCCTATCCTTTGGGATACACTGCGCACCGTTAAAGTGCAAAGTGACGGCACAGGCGCGCCAATCATTTGATGACCTCCGTACCCTTGATAGCTAAAAGAACGAAGTGCTTGATCAATTCACTTACCTTAGCAACTGCATCAGCAATAATGGACGCATAAACGCTGAAGGCATTTCTCGTACTGCGTAGTTAGAACTACCTTTTTGAATCTGCGCTCGAGATGGACTCCTTTCTGGCATCCGAACTAAGGCATCCGAAATAAGCAAGAATTACGGTCAACTTCTTATTACTGGCGATTTCGACATCAACCTTCTGGAATCCCAATCCTACCAAGCGCCTGCAATATACTCCAAAATTTCCGTGCAATCATTGACCACCTAACCCTATGGTAAGGCTAGTTTCACTCCCAAAACTCACTCACCTATGCTTCGCGGCAGAAGCTGTATTACCAAAGCTGTTGAGTATATGCAATCACAGCACTCCCGGGGTTGATAATATACACCCGAAGTCTCTTGCGGCGGTAGGAGAGAACTTAGCTGTACCTTTATCTCAATACTTCCAACACAGTTTTGGCGAAATGTAGGTGCCCGAAATGTGGAACCATAGGCTGTTTGCTCATATTCACAAGGAAGTTAGCCGTTCCCATCCAACTAATCGCCGTCCCCTAATCTTACTACCTCTGCTTTCAGCCATGGAAGCTATTATCTCTTATGCACCAACGGCCTACTTGGAGGAAATTAACTACGTTGCACCGGAACAGCATGGCTTCCGAAGAAATCGATCATGCACTACAAATCTACTACTAGTACGAGCCAGCTGAACCGAGGCAGTAGACCCTTGCACAGATGTTGGTGCAGTTTTTCTCGACTTCTCAAAGACGTTTGACCGGTTTGACCATGACCTCCTGCACTGCAAACTCCAAAACGTTATTATTGGTGATCGCTTCCTAGGGTGGTCCAGATGCTTTTTTCTACACCTGATGGATGGATTACAATACTGCTTTCCCTCTTACTATGTCTACTGGCTTTGCTGCCTCTGCTGCTCAACACCTGCTCACAGATATTCCCATGTCCTGTTTCTCAACTGCACTTATGTCTTCTGCGATCACTGTCAACAACAGCTCACTGGTCGCATCTGCAGAGTTCTGAGCCAAACGTTTGTTGTTTATTGCCCAGTAGTCACAACATCCTCACAATCAACTGAGGCCAAAGCTTTCCTTCTTCTTGGTTCTCCATTCGACCGTGCCGCGTTCAATGTGCGCACTCTGATGCAGGTTGGACGACAAACATGTCAGGCCAGCACCCTGAAGACATTCTCGGTGGACCTCTGTTGCCTTTCCGAAACCAGGTTGTAAGACGCCATACCATCATCAGAATGACATCTCCGACAAACCCTGAGGTCAAATACCACTTGCTCCTTTCCGGAGCTCCAGTGGCCGCCGCTTCTGGCCAAACTGATGTCGGTGTTGCGCTGAGTGACAGGGCTGAGGTCGCTTTGCTTGACTGGATCCTAGTCAGCAGTCGGCTAAGTGCAGTCAGACAAGGCGGTTCATGTAAGTTAACTAAGCGTCAAGATGTTACGCGTGCCTTATTTGCCACCTCTACCTACGCTCCTACAAACTGCAGCCCGGATGCAATTAAGGAATGCTTTTACCAACAGCTACATATGCTTCTGCCTTCCGCTAAAAATTCTGACATTTCCGGCGATTTTGAATCACAAGTGGGCCACCAGCCACCAAGCGAGCACCATCTTGGTGGTAGTTTTGGCCTCGGTAGCAGCCGATCAGATAATGGAGACGGACTACTGACTCTTTGTTCTGATCATCGCTTGTTTCTTTCAAATGTACAAGTTTTCGTCATTGGAAAAGGCAGACTGCTGCTTGGCGTGCGCCTTCTCAAACACAAGAATGGTCTCAGCTTGATCACATAGCAAGAAGCTACAGATGGCGCGGAAGCGTAACAGACTGCCGATGGTACTGGTCAACTTGTCTGGACACTGATCACGCATATGTTCGCGTCAAAATATGAATGCGTTTCGGAGGATCATCCAGACGTACTCACTACCGACCGAATGTCAACAATCTGCAAAATCCTACCATGTTAGCCAAGTACCAGGCTTCTCTGTCAACACTACTTGCTTTATCCTCTGACGATGGTCTCAGTTCGCAATGGATGTGCATCAAAGATGCTTTAATTTCTGTTAGCACGATCAGTTGTCGATTTGTTTGTCACCTACCGAAAAGCTGGATCACCACCGCCTCCTTGTCACTGATCCACAGACGCCGCTTGATCCCAGCCGATACCAGCTGTCGTGAGGAACCCCGATCCCTGGATCGAGCGTTGCGCGGGAGCTTACAGAAGGATCTTGAGACCTGGTGGTGTGAAAATACAATGGAGCTTGAGCCTGCTAATCTCTCTGGTAATACCAGCAAACTGTTCCACCTCATCGGAGTCATCAAAGGCTTCCGATCAGAAATAAGCGAAACAATCTGCGAAGATAATGGCTCCCTAATCACTAATCTCCAACTACGGTTAGAGCGATGGGCCGAACATTTCCGCTCGTAGTTTTCTTGGTCGCCAACCCGAGCTGTTGCCCCTGGGACGCGCACTAGTGAGGAGTGGACTATCCCAACTAATCCTCCCTCTCACCAAAATATCTAGCGGGAGTTCTGCTGCCTAAAGCGTTATACGGCACAGGGCCCAGATGGTCTACCTGCCGCCCAATTTAAAGGTGGGGGCTCTTCGCTGCTTCGAAAAGTCATTGTTTTGTTCTCAGAAGTCTGGGCAAAATAGGAGGTTCCATCATTCTGGAGTGAGTCGATATTCGTTCCCATCTTCGAAAAGGGCCTGCGCACACAGTGCTCCAATTACAGGGGCATACGTTTTGTTCCCGTGGTTTTCAAGATTCTGGTATCAGTCATTCTTCGCTGGCTATCCCCAACACATGAAGCACTACCGCGCGAAGAACAAACTGGGTTCCGCCCTGGTCGCGGCTGCATCGATCAGATTTTCACACTCAGCCAGATTCTCGAGCTCCGCTGTGTATCAAAAGCCAACGATTGTACTGTTCCTGGACATTCGTGCTACCTTCGATTCTGTCGATATGGCTGTATTGTGGCACTGTCTGTTGAGGAATGATATTCACGAGCAGTTTGTTTCCTTTCTGCGTGCTCTATATAGTCTGACCTCAGGCAGAGTCATGACTTATGGCAAGGTTTCGCCTTCCTTTGTTATCACCAGTGGGGTTTGACAAGGATACCCATCTCTCCAATGCTTTTCAACATTGCCGTTGAGGATGTCCTCAAAAATGCTCTAGAAGACTTGTTGAGCGCTGGAGTGGAGCGCCTCCCTGGTGGTCGGGTGATTGATTTGGACTACGCTGGTGATATCGTTTTGTAGGGTAACGGTTCGTAGGTCGTCCAACTTGCACTTAACCGCCTGGCGAGTGAAGCGTCGAAGTATGAATACTGAATACTGCATTATAGAGCAAGTAGAAATAAATTGCATGCACTTTTCACCATCCGAGTGCACAGCGGAGTTTCAAGACTGATTTGCACCCGTAGTTGCACTCATCATCGATAGGGCAACGTTAGAAGTGGTACAGAGTTTTGTCTACCTGGGTAGCTGCATAACTGCTGGTCGGACTGCTGGAAAAGTGAATTAAACGCGTAGCTCAAGAGCACGCCTCTCCTTCTCCGGACAGAGACATTTCTGGCGCCGCCATGACATCCCGTCTCTCCAGCAAAGGACTGGTTTATAGGGCTATTGTCCGCGCAGTACTGTTGTACGATTGCGAGATTTGGCCTGCTCGTACCGATGATCTATGTCGACTGTTTGTCTTCGATAACTGTTGCTTGCGGTCCATCGCCCGTGCGTGGTGGCTGAACTACGTAACTAATGCTGAAGTCAGACAGAGTGTCTTGGTTGGAGACAGCCACTCCTTCGACGCGTTTGTTTCGCTGCGCCAACTACGCCTCGGACACATACTGCGTATACCGGTTCAGCATCTTCCGCGTCATACCATGTTTGTGGTCACTGGACAAGGCTGGAGGAGGCGGTGTGGTGGACAGCCTACAACGGAGAAGCAGGATGAAAAAGCTGACAAGCTGGTTGGTTCCTCCCGACTCCTTGGATGGGGTCCAACTGATGCTGAGTGCAGTTGCTTGGAAATCTTGAAAGTCATAGTTCGAAACCGCTTGTTGCGGTGATTCCCATTCCCTCCTCCAAGAAAAAATACCAAAAGCAAACGCAAATACCGTGAGTGGAAAATGGAGAAAACGGTTTGTTTTTTTCTTTTACTCTAACCCTGTTTTCTTATTCCGCCATGGTTCCGCTGGCACAATATCAGCACACAGATTGTGATATATATATATATATATATATATATATATATATATATATATATGAAAAATGAACAATGCACTATCACGGGTAAATAGCCTGTGCTTGACAAGTTGGAGTAGAAATGAAGATTTGAAGGACCATAGAATAAGGAACTCGTTATTTTAAGCGTCCACCGATTTAAATGCACCACTGCATAACGAAGTTTGAAGTGGGAATGGGATGTACACATATAAAATAGTATAGAGAACTGTTATAGTTCAGTAAGTGTGTGAGAAATAAAAAAGGAAATGACAACGCCCAGTCGTGTGTTTCTTCATCTGACAGATGTGGTATATTAATCCAATTTAGATACATTCAATCTACTCACATGGACACTTCTGAATGTATCCTCACCGGCACGTTGCGCAGAGGGCCGTTAAGCACATGGTTAGGTTTGCGTTATTTCGCCCTCCAAGTGGAACGGACTATATCAAGCAATGCAAGTTGGAAAGCGTTTCAACAAGGCAATTTTTGTATAGCGTCAGTGTAGGAGCAAGGACGACGTGAGTCGGAAGGGCATTCCAGGCACGGGACACACGGAGGGAGAAAAGGTTTCGTCAACAGTCAAGTCGACTGAATTGCGTAGCCAGTTTGAGCTGATGGCCTCTCAGGTTGGCATTTTGGCTCCGCTGCAACAGGTTGCGACATGGGTGCGTTGGTTTCGTCAGTAGTAAGTAAAGCACGGTTAGTTCTCCTCGCTGACGTCTATATTCAACACTGTACAATCTCAGGAACTGCAGCCTGCGCTTGTAGGAGAGATTAAACAATCCTCTAACGAGTTTGGTCGCTCTACGTCGTGGAACTTTAAGTGCATCGACGTCATGCTTGCGCCATGGACGCCAGGCCTGGATCGCATATTCCACGTGATGCTTCACCTAGTCGTTCAGCATTTGCGGAAAGACTGATGGCTCAAAATTCCCGAAAGCCCTCCGTAAGAGTCCAAGATTTTGACGGGCTGTTTTTGATGCCTTTTCAGCCGGTCTCGAGCAATCAAGAGCGTACTGCACGATTACCCTGAGGTCGTTTTCCTGAGAAGCAGGTTGCGACTTCTGGTCCCCAAGTCGATATACATAAGCTGAGTGTGTATGCTCAGGATTTTGCACTTCATCACGCTGAAGTGGAGCAGGTTACGGATGACCGCGTATATGACACTTCGAGGTCACTCTGCAGTACCATGTGATCATCTGATGTACTGATATCATGCCAAATTTTTGAACTCATGTGCATTAGTAAGAAATTAAACTGCAATACACTGGCAAGATCGTTAGTGAATGTTAGGAATAAACGTGGCCACAGTACCGAACCTTGGGACACCTACACTGGACGCCAGTTGGGTCGGAAATGGAGTTGCGCACTCTCACATGCAGCGGACGTCGTGCGAAGAAGTTGCCGATCCAACTGAGTATAGAGTCACCGACACCATAGCTTCTAATTTTGTGAAGGAGAATGCGGTGGTTCAAACGCTCGAACGCTTTCCAGGATTCCAGGTAGACAACGTCGACTCCCATTCTGGCATCGGCTGACTCTGTCCATCTTGCTCAGGTTAGCAGCAAGTTTGTAATGCAGGATGGATTTCGGTAGAATCAGTGTTGCTGTGACACTAGGATGTTGTTGCTCTCAAGATGTCCCATGAGCGCCTCTGCAATTATACCTTCAATTACTTTGGATAAAACTGGGAGGAGAGTGATTAGACGATAGTTCGAGGGCTCCGAACGATTACCACTTTTATAAATAGAAGTGACTAGTCCATGTTTCCACATTGTGGGCACCAACCTTTCGTCGAGACAACCTTGTAAGCACCGTGCTAATGGTTTGGCAAGGTTCATTGCCGCTGTCTTCAATGCCTTCGGTTTGCTGTCGTCAACGCTAGGTGAGCTGTGCACGCGCAATGACATTAGCTTTCTCATCACATTGGATGCCGTGAACGATACGTGGTTTAACCCTGATAGCGATGGAAGCTGAGTCAAAAGCTGATGAAATGATGATTCACTCCGGAAAGTATGGATTAAGTGTTGGCGAATCACGTTGACTGCATCTTGTGTGGTTTGCGCAAGATCATATGTTGCACGTAAAACCGGGATTCCGCAATACACCGCGGAGATTTTCAACTTGGTTATACCGCAATTTGGGATTTGTACTGAATTTCCGCGATAAGTCCTATTGGTGCTTAAGTTGTCTTCGCGGACCAACTTGATGCAGTGTTTTCGTTGATTTGTGTAAGCACCCTATGACACGTTACTTGGACAGACATTGAAGCGTGCCAGGCTGAATCCCTTAAACCCATGTATTTCCTAGTACGGCTCCTCAGGAACGAATTCACCCGCTTCGGGTGAAAGACCTTGCTTTCTGATGCATTTGCTACTAGCTTAGTGACTTGGGTGACGAACAACTTCCAGGCGACATCGGGCGGCTTCTCGGCCATGGAGCAGCAGTCGGTTTCTTGGACGAGGTTGGACAGGATATCGCAATGTGTAACGACATAAGTTCCCACATTGTTCTCACTGATGTAGTCCGAATAACAGATGTAACGAAAGAGCAACCTCGCGTGATCGCTACGGCCAAGTGGTGCAGCTATGGTCACGGTGTCAAGCATTAGTTCCTCGTTGGTGAGCACAAGGTCAAAACAGTGTGTGCCACCCTATCGGAATCGCGTGGGAGAGGTGACATGGTTATACAACGGTACATCAGCGATCCCCTCTTGCAAATTAGCCTTGAATTGTTCGCGGTGCGGTGCTGGAACCGGTTGCATGCAGGTGGAAGTCCCCCACCGGAAGGACGTGACTGTGTAGTCGTGCCAGGACTCGTTTCATCCCAGAAGCTACGCATTGACCTATTTCCAAGCTGGACATTGTACGGCGGTAAACTATTGCTAGAAAACACACATCACCACGTCTTAGGTCCTAACGGCACCAAAGAGAATCGACGACGTTTGCTGTTGGGTCCTCAATGATATCAATATGCAAGTCGGATTGACAATACTGGAGCGCTCCCCTCCACTGCTAGGTCAATCTTTTCGTATAGAAGTCCTGCTGGGTAGCGTAATCTCAGCATCAGTGATCTCCGTGTTCAGCCATGTCTCGGTGACCATAACCAGGTCCAAAGGCGTGGAGACCTGACGAATACAAAGTTTGGTTAGCTTGTTGAGATGACCTTGTGGATTGGTATACAAGCAGCTGAGGGCATCGACGGTCAGTAGCGTGTTTGCGAATGTTGGTTTCTGGTGAAGGTCTATGCCGACCCTTGCGTGGTCGGCTGCCGGTCGATTTGTTGTAGGACCGACGACGCAGGTCTTAAGGCCAGTTCAGGTTGCTGAATGGGGCTCTCAGCGCCAACAACAGAGTGACCATTCTGTCCTCCTTCAGCTGTAAGTGTGTTTTGGCATGGTCTCCGTTCTGAGCTACACGGTGACAGAATTGTATTGGTAAGTTCGTGCTCAGGGCTACATTGTCTATCTGTGGCCGGGCGCCTACTTCCTTTATACGTATTTCGGATGGCAGCATTTTAGGCTTTCTGTGCCACAATTTGATCACATATTCTGCCATCCGTTCGGAGTGCAATGATACTTTCCTCACTCAGGGACCACACTCTTTGTAGTTAGGTAATAGCGGTAATCTTGCTGTCGAATTAGCCATAACATTTTCGAGTGAGAGCACTTCACGAATAAAACACCATTCATCCTAGTCATCCGCTTTGGCCTCTAGCTTGCTTAGTGGCTGGAGCTCGGGGACACAGTGAACATGCATAGCTTGTAAACCTTGTTGTTTAAGGACGTCATCTGGATTTTGTTTGCGCTTCTGGCATTCGCTCCAAAGAACATATGGAAATATTCGAACTGTGCATGTGGTATTATGGAGGCGAGTGGCTGACAAGAAAACTGCCTCTGCATCATTACCTGACTGACGTGTTACCTGGATTAACCGCGATTCACAGTAGTGTAGGGAGTTTGGGTGACGCATGAGACGCATCATATTAATTGGTTTAGATTGAACCCTATTAGTTGACACAGGGAGTCCCACTGTGTTTGTCATCCAGTATCTTTTATTGAGTTTGCTCCGGATTCAGTCCCAGTAGAGCATATAACATTCAGAGAATTAGGGTAGAGTTTCATTTTCTCCTTTTTGGAGGGACCAGTGGCTGCTTTCTTCGCTTGGACAAATGATGGGGTCTTGGTTCCCGTGGTGGTACTGGTAGTAGTACCTCTTCTGACAGCGGGCGGAGTTGCGATGGGAGGTGTCTCCGTCATATGGACAGCAACAACGGATGCGTATGTTGTTTGCCCTTTAACAGTGTTCAGTGTGGCGATTGGTTCTGGTGAAGAATGTGTGGCGAACGCATCTTTATGAGCAGCCGCTAGTGTCGGGGTGGCTAACTCCGGACCGTTACTCTTACGCGACTTTGAATTTGAGGTTGATGTTGAGCATCGAGTTCGAGGCACTGCTTGGTTTGCTTCATGTGGGACATCTTTCACTTATGCTGCCTGCGGTACAAGCTTTGTCAGCCAACCACACCTTTGTGCCAACACAGTTATACATCTGATAAGTGGAAGGACCTACACTCAGTGGAATACCAGACAGAATAGATGGTACTAGTAAGTTTTTTTATCTGAATGACCCTAAGGCGAGCACATCGGGAATGGAAGTATTTTCGGCAGTTAGTGCATTCTATACCAAATCGCACAAGTTGTACACAGCTGTCTACGCCACAATTAACGTACAATGCGGAAGCTTTGGGCTTAGCTCTCCGTGGACAAGCAGTACGTGCCATTGTAACCGTCAGATCCTCGGCAGTCGTTCGTTGCAACGTCTACACTGGTATGCTGAATCCAAACGCCGTCGGTCAAGCTAGTGGCCTGGCGGGCACCGTTTAGATTGCTGCAGAACAAATCCAAAATGACGGACACAGACGGTAGTTGGACCAACCGGTGAGCTCTCCGACAGGAGCCGGAGAATATCCAACGAAGTCGCACAGAGGAAAAAAGACACCAAAAGCAACGCAATGGTGCACAGTTCATACAGATAAAACATGTATAACACAGTAATACCAGAGCAAAAGTAGTACCAGCAAGGTAAAGCAAAAAGCCGCGATTTCCGTGCGTATAGTCGTATATATATATATATATATATATATATATATACGACTATACGCACGGAAATATATATATATATATATATATATATATATATATATATATACCGGTTCTTGGAAATATGTGTGTGTGAATCTTTGTCGTCACCCATCCCAATGAAATGCGGAGTAACAGTGATTAGTACTAGAACCGCGGTTATTCCTGTCTTATATCAAGAATACCACACGTCTCATAAGCCCAAACGGCCTTCTTCATGTCTATGACAGCAAGGTATGGACAGCGATCAATACACCGGATGACATCACAGTACTGTAAGCCAATCAGGATAAGGTATAAGCGTGGTCAATCCAGAATCTTTTAGATTCATTGCGGACAATTGTAGCGAGCAGCACATACGGAACCACCAGATGTGCCTCTATAAAAGCGGCAACTAGGAGCTTCAGACATTTGCACGTGAGAAGGATCTGGGAGTTTTGGTCCAGACCGACCTTGTATGTTTGAAGCAGTCTGTATCGGCGTCCAGGAGCGATTGGGCGATTGGACCCATCAATATTTCTTCAGCTGGTCTCATACATACGTCCACATGTGGAGTACGCAATACAAGTCTGGCAGCCATGGCTGAGGAGAGATCTCACCGCCTTGGAGACACCCCAACGCCGCGAAACCAAAAATGTCAAAGGTTTGTGTAATTTGCCGTATACTCGAAGGCTTCGAGTGCTCGGTATCTTCCTCGGACAGTATCAGCGATTGTATGGGGACCTAATTTTGACTTACCACATTTCGAGAAATCCCAACCACACTTATCGCCATTTGATAGAGCTCAGTCACAACAGTAATTTGAGAAGCCACCATCACAAGCTGGCAAAGCAGCACAGTCGTTTGAAATGCTGTCGGAATTACTTTCCCGTACGCGTTTGTGACGCGTGGAATGTTCTACCGGAACCTGTCATATGTGCTCCCACGCCGGCAGAGTTCAAAGCCTGAGTTGACCGTGAACTGATTTCGCTGCATCATCTCACTTGATTCGTTATCCACTGTTAAACACAATGGTCCGGTCAACTGCCAGAATACCATCCATATTTTTCAACTACCTTATGTGTTCACCAGAATGCAATACGATTTGTTACCAACATCTTTGTTGGTATTCCTTTTAGATTACACTGGCATTACAGTTTATACTACGTATACTGCAGTCAGTCCACCTGTGGAAACCTAGTTTTGCTGACAATTCTTCTATAGTTTCAATCTTCACCAAAACCATCCTACGGGACCCGTTATCTTTTTTACCCGTATAAAACCACTGTTCCATTGTTACATTAAGGGGGTATTTTCCTCGGTCTGCAAGGCCGTGTGTACAAAGCCACATCGGGCGTCGTCCTACTCCGCGTTAGTGCGACTTGGCCCCTTCGAACTGAGGTCAGGCTCTTTTACTTCTTTGATCATCGCTGCCAGGACCGGATGAGCCGGACCTTGATTACCCATCTACCCATTGTCCTAGGATTCTTATGCAGGTTACTAGGCTTCTAATTTCTTGCCAACCTTATGGTGTTGTTTAGTTGTTCCCACTCTAGCTTTAGTTGGCACGCACTTACCCGGTGCCTGAATGAGGAATTCCTGCACAACTAGAATATCAACGACCGGTAGGTGTTACGTCGGTTTCCTTATGTATAATACACATTGTGATTGCTGTAAGCTGCCTAGCCATCGACTCCTTCACCCCCTTACTTTGGCTTCATGGAGAGAGATGGATGTCTGTGGAACAATGGGACAATGGTATATTATAGATAAAAAGCGGATACTTAACAAGTTCCGCAGGATGGTCAGAATGTGAACCACAACATTGTGAAATAAAATAAACTGCTTAAGATTATTTTTGTGGGCTCCTCACAGTGTTCACACACAGGCAGGCAGAAAAGAGCCAACTTCGATTGTGTAGGTTAGTGCGGGTTGCGCGAAGTTCGTCACGTTACATCGTTTGTCGATGGACACAGGCTATAACTCGTAATGTAGGTGGATCAGTGCAAAGCCAGGTCGCCTTTGACACGCTGGCAAACTAGGGGGCGGAAACAAGGTAATAATTTGGGAGGGCGTTCGCTGGCTGGCTGGCGAACACGAACACGAAGGAAAAGTCCCGTCGACATGTTCAGTCCAGCAGACTCTGAGCATTTCTCTCCGAAAAGATGCGTGTGTTTGGCTTTTTGGATGTTGCAAATACACTTGTATCGGTCTCGCTATGGGGGGGGTCTCTAGCGCTAGTACATTATCTCATTCGACTGTACAAGTACTCTAATTTGCTTTTATAAAGAATACTGCATCAGTGTTGCAGTTGTATTGGATAACTTGACCCACTGTCGTGTGTCCTGTTTTAAGGCAACTCAAGTCAAAATGAGCATCATATACATACACGAATATCATCATCATCATCGTCATCATTACGCATTAGCAGAAGGTGAGGAACACACCTCAGCTGTCGTGCCACAGTACTAAAAGATAAGATATGAAAAAGCGATATGCTAAAAGTTATAGAATACAAAAACAGCAGGTAACACTGCTTAGTTGCATGCTATGCTTCAAGAGAGAAATAGTGGGTGGAAATGGTATATTAGCGAGATGGAGAAGGACAAGGAAACTCAAAACACAAACGCCACTGAGATCGTCTCCTTGCCTTGTGAACAAGTGAATCCAACCAAACGTGTTCATCTTTCTTCGGACCCCAGTTGAGAGACACCAACTGACGCTGTCTGAACTGATGGCCTTCATTCCTATTAACCAATCCATCGTTTGACCTACCCTACTCTTCTCGCATCTACACACTGCAGACGCAAACAACGCACGTCGCGGTAGTCAGTGTGCTAACATGCTCAACATGTGATCTAGCCACTGGAGCCCGGTGCATGAAAGCACGGTGCCGAACGGTTCAATTGCCCCTTATGCACCAAATACAAGACGCGGAACACGTTCATTGCTCATGCGGTATTCCCATAAGACTGAGCGATGACAGCAACGGTCGAGCGTAAAAAGCCGGTTTATGTCTGTCGACTTACTGGGCCCAATTTTGCGGCAATACAGTAGAGCTGAACGGACAAATGCATAGTCGACTCTGCCCTTCAGGGCAAGATTGATGTCGCACCGGGACTACAGGTGGCCGAGATTGGTAAAAGCGCCTGGAAGTTTGCTTTATGGTTCGTGAACTCATCTTCCATTGCACTGGTGCCGATATAGCTGCCTAGGTGCTTAAACTTCCGAACGTCTTCTAGCTGATCACCGCCAAGGATCAATGCAGGAGTGGGCTGCTGCCCATCATGGAGGAGGACTTTGCATTTCGCGGCTGCAAACCATAGGCCAAAACTGCTGTCGGCGAATACTAATCTGTTTCCAAGAACTACAGCGGCGTTCCAACAATTGATCTAAAGTGAGGATGTGATCGATATAGCCACGATTTCGACGAAATTCGGCATGTTGCTCGCTAATCTGACTTTCACGGGTGTCAGCAGGCCTATGATGAACGACAGAGGCGAGTATCTTCGAGACACATAGTTGGCCACCTTTTCATCATGGCGATGGACATGATCCTCGGCTGCAGCCGACTGAGGTGAGAACTTGGTTTATCCTGGCAACTTGGACCGGTATGCGAAGGATGAATTGGGTAAGCGTTATAACCTGGAATGTTCGCAATTACAATTATAACTGGCTGGAATGAAGCTGAATACAAGCAAGTGCCAAGCAAGGGCTTTGTAATCAAGTTGTTCTTCTCCTCATGGCCTGTAAGCTATTTGACGGTATCACTGATTCCCCGACCTTGACGTACGAAGTTAAATATTTCATTATAATGACCAATTTGAATCTCGGCTGGATGTGAAGTTCACCACAAGGGTTGGCTACCGGTTGGCCAAAATAACGGATGCCCTACTGAAACCACTCCAACGGACTTACCTACTGATTCACCGCACAACACAACAACCGGCTTTCTAGATGACCATTGGGAGTAGCATAATAACCTAAACAGCTTTGACTAAAGCCTTTGTCATGTGACACGACGATGACCCTGCCTCCCCCAACGGTACAGCCAAATCCTATTCCCATGCTGAGTTTTCCATCTTTTAATACTGAGATTGCATTGCTTAAATGAAACAATTGCATTCGCTAGCGATTCCCCCAGAAGAGTGGTTCAGACAGTCAGTTCACACAGAGTTACATATGTTGGACTTGCGTAATGCTGACTTACTCGTGAGGATAAGCAAGGCAGTGATCCATTCAAATGCTGAGATCCAGGATACCTGGCTTCATACCTTGGCGGGGTCGTTTGGTTTTTGACTGTTCCATGCTAAAGCTCACGGCAACACCAAGAGTGAATGAGTTAAACACTCTTAACATGTATGTTTGAGGTTGTTTACTGGGGCTATACAGTAGAAGAGTGGTATTCGCTCTGACCGCTGCTCTGTAAGGAGTTCAGCCTATTCGATCCAAGCTCGCAGTTGACAAACAAAACATGGAAACAACTGCAGGAAAAGAAGCAAATCACGATGGAGAAGAGCGAAGGAATGAGAGCCCGCTACTCGAGCATCGCGCAACTCTATGGACTTCCAAAGGTACACAAAGATGATTCACCATTACGACCGGTCGTGTCATCACCAGGAACACCCACCTACAACTTGGCGAAAGAAATGTGGAGACGCCTCAAACATCTGGCCTGTGGATTGCAATATTCCATTAATAATGCCCAGCAATTTCTACAAAACTCAAAGACCTGTGAATAGATAATCTTGAAACAATGATACGTTTTGACGTGACTCTTCTCTTTACATCTATCAACTTACAAATGGCAACAACCATAATCACAGAAAGCCTGAACAGTAGTTAACAACCGATCTGGAATATGACGACCGAAAATGTATGCAAGCTACTCCATCTGTGTCTGTCAACCTACTTCTCTTTCAACGAGAAGATCTACGAACAATTGAAAAGCGCGTCAATCGGATCACCTATATCAGAACTCGTCGCGAAGATGGTAATGCATCAATTGGAGGGTGATGTACTCCTACTCATTAATCCGAAATTGTGGCTCCGAAATACTGACGACACATTTGTGATCTACAAACGCAGTCAAATTAGTCGAACAGCAGCTATTGAACAACGCCGTTGAAAACATCCGATTTACGATGGAAACGGAGAATGAAAACCAACTGTCGTTCCTAGATGCATTAATAACCAGCACCATGGAAGGTAGACTGTAAACATCAGTTTGAAGAAAAGGCACACATACGGACCAAATTCTGCACTTTCACAGTAACCACCCGAAACGCCACAAAGTAAGCTGTGCATGGACACTATTTGGTAGAGTGCAAACACACTGCAGTATCGCAGAGGCAAAACAACAAGAAGCATCTGCTTAAATGTTCCCAGCTCAACAGATACCCGCGAAGCTTCATCCGAAGGTGTCTGCACCACAACAAACCAAACAGACAGTCTACACCAACGATGGAGAGAGGCATTCTTTTGCCTTATATGAAGAACATATCCGAAATGGCGACAAGACTAATCAACCATCACCTCATCGTAGCACACAAACTAACTGGCATATTGAGGAAAACTCTGTCGAAACCGAAAGCCAAACTGGAAGCTAACAGGCAACGTAATGTTGTAGATAGATTGCGTTGCATAAATTGCGAAATGGACTATATTGGCCAAACAGGTGGAAAATTTGCAACACGAATACAATAGCACCAAAGCGCATGCAACAGGCACTATGTATCATCGCTAGTCTCAGTACACGTGGGCGAAAAAGAACACAGCTTCGAATGGGCAAAAACAGTTTTGTCACTAGACGAAACCGGAAGAGAAAGGGAGTTCTTGGAAGCGTGGTTCTCAACAAAAGACTCAATCAACATACATATCCACATTGACCCAGTTTACCAGCCCCTCGACAGAATGAACTTAAAGAAATT
The DNA here is from genome assembly GCA_944474145.2 of Dicrocoelium dendriticum. NCBI lineage: Eukaryota > Metazoa > Platyhelminthes > Trematoda > Plagiorchiida > Dicrocoeliidae > Dicrocoelium > Dicrocoelium dendriticum. Next base: position 177,754,254 of record OX104064.1, read on the forward strand.
ACGAGACGCCGTTTGAATAGGAACAACCCGAGCGACGAATGCTGTCATCGCGGAACGGGTAGAGATCATGAGGGTGTAGATCGAAGCCGTCACTTTCGAAAAGTCACCTGCACGCCGTTCCCGGATCGACAATTCAAACAGCGAGATTTCACTCCACATGTCAACGCAATGAAGATGCCACCTCGCATGGTGGTAAAACGTTTGCAAACAAATTTTTTTGCTCGGGGAACGCATGGGTAACTGAATTATTAACCACAGCTACCAGTTTTCCGAAACATTTTAATTTAATAAACCCTCACTATTTTAAACACTCTTTTCATTGCTATACCCTGCATAGTCCTTGATGTGCGATTCGCCTACATATGCTATTTTCTTCTACTTCGCTGCTTCAGGGATCGTAATTCACTGCAATGTTTTGATAAAATGATTCTTGTCAACTTACCATTCATTTCTGGAGGAGATATCTGGTTGACTGCTTGGGGCAAACTCGGTCGAACTTTCTAGCTAATTGGAGAACAAGCTGCTGTCACTAACTGTTCTGAATGGAACATTTACACAGTGACAGAACCAGATTCACTGGACCGCTTTTCACACCGTCCATCAATATGGTATTTATATGTTTAAAACCCATAAAAATAAAGCAATTGCACCCGCAGACCAGGTTGCGAGATGAAAGACAGTTGTTTATTACACAAGTCTTTCACCGTTTCCTCCTTGAACTATACCCAGTTTTATAGTATTCTTCTTGGGAAATATTATAAAACGAGGACAGTTTAGTGTATGATAAAGCACTTGATTGGTGCCTGCTGTAACAAAACCAAAGGACCCACTATCAAGTTTCGCTCTACAGTTGAATGCTGTGTGTGCCCGATGTGGTTCCCACTTGTTGTTCGATACGTGAGCCTGTAGACCTTTTCGTCTGAAATCTAAATTCAAATGGCAAAATGTGTTGAGCTCCTACACAAGGTAAAGAAACCATCAGTAGTTGCAAGCTACTTTAATAGACCCACAGTTTAGTCAACTTTTCTTGAGCAGGTACCTTAATGGAATTTTCATGGGAGGACTTCACTTTCTGGAACATGGATCATCTATTTTTGGCCACCGTAATAGCGCGTGTTTTTTGCCCATTTTCTCTTGCCACCCGGTAGTCGCTCGGTTGCCCTACTGTTTTCCTTCTTCCCCACACATTCCCTCCACTCCTACCTGTCTGCGCTGCAACATCCACCTATACACGCACTCTGTGACTATCCACTGTGGTCTAATTCTTTGTTTAGTTGATCGATTTCTCTCGACAAACAGTGTCGCCTTTCTCCTCATTCATGGGAGTGTATTCCTATCGTGCGTCCGGCCAATTGACAGCATTCCAGTGACAGAGTGGGCGAGCCTGTTGTAGCCTAGAAGCGGCGGGATGCGTTTATTTTTATTTTGAACCTAGCCTGCGGAATGCAGTCTTAAATAACAGCACCATTTTAGTGAATTAATAGTTCCATTCCGCAGTGTTTCGAATGTACTTGCGTTTGCCCTCACCTGTTATAGTTTAGTTAATTTTTGTATTTCATTTATCGTGCCTACGTGCGCTTTTGCTGACTGTTACCATGGTATTAGGCAATAACCTTCCGTCACTCCATCGCGATGCAGTTCTACCCATAAAATTTTACTTTCGCCCAGACACGGACACAATTCCTCAACCCTTTGTCCTAACTGGGTTAGCTCACTTTTGGGTGAAGGAAGTAGTCTGATGCATCGTTTTGCTGTGTTTTTAATCTACGTACTTTAAATCCCACGTCCATTTTACCCACATGTTTGCTCATTCGTCAGCTTAGATGCTCCACATTTTGTCTTTCTGCTTTCTCCCGACTTCCCGTCCAGTAGTCGATCGGCGTTTACCACGGATATGACCGACGCGCGGTGAATTATGAACTACTGCTGGGACGATTCAACTTGTGTGAGTCAGTCTAGACCATCGTTGGTGATGCGTGTTTTGATCCACACTAATGGTGGATCGAAAAGATTCAGAGTGCGAAGCTAATGAGGGATGATCACTACTAAATTCACTGCTCACTTATAGCTTTCACGCATTCCGCTTAAAAATAACTTCAGTTGGAATAATGCACTGAAGGTTTGGCCTCCATCTGATGACTAGCCTGATTAACTGTTTATTGGTACCGCAAGTGTACTGCGTTACTGAACGGATCGTACAGACGGAATGTGCGCTGTCAAAATAACTGCAGGGTCCAGATAGTCGTTAGAGTCAACATCTTGTACGCAGCTTAACTTTCCAACCGGAAGATCGCTACACCAGGTGACGAAGTCTCATGGACGTCGAACCGATCGCGGTGCTGTCGTTCAGTAAAACACAGCATTTGCTTGGCAGTTTACTTATGGGATGGTTCAGGTCAAATGAATCCAGCTCAACAAAATACTTTATGCAGGTAGAAGGGGTGAATATACAGTTAGGAAACATACGCATTCAGCGATGCAACATGTTAGAAAAGAAAATAGAATAATATGCACCGATACATGGAAAACTAAGCACTGCCATAATAGAATAATCTCGTTGGTTAGTTCTTAGAGCATGTTGTTTTGATCTAGCAAAAACGCGAAACGTAAGGGATAACTGGCGAACGATCAACTCGTGTTCGGACAAATATGGATTTATTTTTCTGTCCGGTTGAAGAGTTCGACACATTCTGGCAATACACAAAGTAGGGATGACTTTTGCCGACAAGTACTGTTGACGCTTGTCTCTTACAAGAACTAACATGTGTGGACACATGTATAACAATAAATGTCAGCTATGAAACAATGCTAAGTCGCGACAACTGTTTTAAAGACCTAGAGATTCAGCTGGTCCTTACCAAATAGACCAAAATGGATCACTGGTAAGCAGTATGTCCAATGTAGAAAAAACAGGCGGTGACAAAACGAAGTGTTAAATCATGTGGGTTCAAGGAAACGCAGACGTGAGGAGTAGACCGATAGTTTGACTTTGATGAACCTTCCGCTCATATGGTGTTACCAAGATACATAGTAGGTAAGCATGACACTCAGGTACTTTACTGCTGTGGAGTAGCGGTGTAACAGTTCCGAGAGTTACCTTGTAGGGTTCCATAAGGTAAGGAGATGGTTGAACCTCGACTGGACCGCTACTTATCTTTACCTTCCTGTTTCTCTTGCATCTCACATTTGTGCATTCTTTCACCATCCACTCAGCTCAGCTTCGATCCACTCGGCGGCGCGACATCAGAGTCCAAGTTGTCTAGGGGTGTAATTCAGTCGCGCGTTACATTCAGCCTGGTCTCTTAGTAGGTGGTGGTGATGACTTCATTCAACCGCCTACCAGGTATTTGTCTTAATTACAGCCCTCATGTCTCCTGCAAACTACACGGAAACCCACGGAATCCTGGACCAGATGCCTATCAGAAGTGCAATATCTCGCTACTGATCTGCTGTTCCGCGCATTTTTAGAGAGCCTGTTGATATGGATCACCGTGTAGTGAAAAATACGACTTCAATGCATTTGACACGTTAACTGACGCCTCGGCGGCTTGCAAAAACGTGGTATGATAAGAGGTCTTGTAATCTGACCGAAGTGGCAGTTGCCGACTGCTAGACGCCTAGGATAATGTCATCTGCGTACTTCAGCAGGATCGGCGCCTCAGGGACTGGTATTGAGCTGACAAAAGTGCAAAATAGAAATGGTCTTTGTGCTTAGGGGCGAGGTGCTTCTGCCTCCATATCGGCTAACCTGAGTACTACCGGTAAAATAATCCTAGCAAAGGGACGATAGAAGGATATATTCCAACACCCAGTAGATTTTTCAACAGCGATTAGCGGTTTACGAAGCATAATGCGTTGTTGTAGTCCAGAAAACGGATCCGGGTAAACTTGATTCTATTGTCCACGGATGGCAGAACCGAATGCACGAAGCAAGCTACTGCGTCTTGGGTAAATGGAAGAGAACCACTTGATCAATTTTGTGTTAGCAACTTCACAAGAATGATCTTTTCAAACACGTTTAAAGCTATCGAAGTACAAGCAATTGGTCTACATTTACCTGGGCACATTTTTGATATTGATTTTATAGTGCCGCCTCCCTAGCAGTCAGCAAATTTATTTAGTTGGTTAGATTTTTAACTAAGCGGTCAACACATCTTTTGGGAACAACAAGAGACAGTCTCTTCGGGCCGCTTGTTTTCCTTGAGTGTAGCTGTTCCAACAACTCGTGCACAGTGTCGCTGTCGACAGGGGGCAGTGAGTATGCAGACAATTTAGGTAGGGCAAGTGATGAGTCAGAGATTGAATTGTTGAAGCAGTTGCAGAAGTCATGGTTCAGTTTCTCCACACCTACGTCGTAGGTTGATGTATGTCGAGTAGGCCAGCTTAGTTGTTCAACATCCTCAGAGTTCACGACACCTACTATTCCCGTGTATAGCGTGAACATACACATTGTTGAGACGGCGCAAATTCTCTTTATAGTGAATTTACTGCGTTGTCTTTCCATCAAAATAAATAGTTAATCAAAATATAATTTGAAAACTTTTTCCGTTTGCCTACGCAAGCACTTCAACTGGCTGGAAAAGAACCTGTCCTCACCGATGAACAGAGTTCCACGTAGACGAGTGTCAGAACAGAAATTCAGGTAAGCTGTGAACTGATAGCAGTGCGCAAATTAACCACTGTTAAAATATAAACTGAAGTCGTTGGATAACGCCATTTCTCGCAATCGGTTACTATTCGGTGCGGAACACTGCCTTCACCTGAACTTGCGATGGTTGCAACGAGTAGCCACCTTATGGTTGTTCTTGGAGTTGACCACAGGACACAGCTTAACTGCTGACTGCTCAGAGCTACCAGACGGCACCCTATTACATACGGAGGATAGCTTCACGTTGTTAACAAATACCAGATCCAGTGTTCTATTTGATCTGGTAGGGCATTTTAAAATGTTGGTAACCCGATGCTGATGAGGAAAGATGAGCCAAATCAGTTCAAATCACCAGCAAAATTACATCGGAAACAAACGAGGTGCTTTATGACAGCCACAGTAAGCTCCTCATAAAATGCCTCTTCTTCAGGTTTCGGACATGCGGGGTGGAAAAAATAGATAGTAGCCGGTTTGAGAGCGGTACACACGGATTCATCTTGACTTACAACTCTAAATCAAACAGCGAATACTTTACGAACAGAAGCAAAGTAATATTTTCGTCGATGTGACCAGCAAATGTTAGTGTAAATGATAACTGCACTACCAAACTTACTACCCGACGACAACGGAACCATCTACCGATAAAAGCGCATCATGCACACCCTCGTGAATCAAAGTTTATTGTAGGAGAATGAGGCCTGGCTGAGAATATTCTCGGGAGTCGATGGTGCTCGTTAGTTGCTCCATTTTTTTTATAAATGTGAACAGATATTTGTGGTAACGTTGATAGGTATTCTCATGATCTCCATTTTTTCTTCTGATGAGCAACCTTCCACCAAGCGTGGTGTTTTCTTGCACACTTACTGCGCTCCTCGCAAATTCTTTTCAGTTTATTCCGTCTAACCTGGGCGTTGGAGAAAGCGGAATCATGAAGCGATTTCGAAATATTACGCATTCAAGTCAACATAGTAACAATTGTGACGGAATGAAAAGTGAAGTGCGATAGTTTGTATGAAGCCACGAGCGTGTGTTATAAAATTTTCACAAGAAGAAATCGCAGAGCAGGGCCAAATTTGCAGGCCCTGTCAATCCCGTGAGTGTTCTTGTTGTATTGATCAGAATGTCTTAGTCACACGTGCATCTTCATTCACACGAACTGTTGAAGTCGTTTTCTGAAGAATAGTCTCTGCCCTCATAACTAACACCGTTTGCTCCTGAACTCCTCTGTTTCGTGCAAGAGACCTCACATGCAAATTTCGCCTAACGTATGCGATTACTAGGAGCATGGTTGATACATTTAACCAGAAAAATACTAAGCAGGAAGCCAATTCTCTGGTTACTGTGGTGAGATTAAACATCGCGTTCCCATGTGTAATATTTTAATGCCTCGGTTTTGGTAAAGAATTCTATCCGGCGTGCAATTAGATGTGTTGTTAGTGCACACCGACCGAGGTCAGTGAATACTATTTGACGAGTGGCATACTAGTCACATTGGTCCGACGAAACCCAACAGGGTTCCTCTTTAGCGGAGATTCATCTGTATGCAGTTCTGCAGTGTGAGGGCTCGTTTAAACATTCTCCGATTTCACGGAAACTATACCCACCGTGCATGTGCGTATTATTCGTTGTATGAAATGCCTGGTGATTTGTAACTTTTCTTCTGGTATTATGTTACAAACCTTGTGACGAAATTTCCTGAGATGCGGTGTAGTCCCAAACACTGCCAACAGCGACGTGCTCAGCACTTCACGATTCGCCCTAGTGCTCGCACCGCTGGTGACAGCATGTGGTGAATGAAGCACCCAAACAACGTGGCTTCGCGTGATCTCTAACGAGTCGGTGAACAGTAAAAGGCCTAGTGTTTTCGCAGCTGTCAGCTGATGTCACATTGCTATGTAGTTCAAATGTCGCTGTGCTCATTCCTCCTGATGTGTTGTTTGTTTGCCTTTTGCGTCACAAGTCTCCTCTCCGATGTCATCTTGTTCAAATAGAGTGAAGATTTGAACAACATCTTGCATTCATACCACTCAAAGCAGGTGGCAGTTGAGTATGGCGCGACAACTATGAAGAAGTGCACAAATGTTCACGTGTCTTGATAGGTAACCATAGAACCAGCAGTGGTTAATCACTGGAACCTGAAAAATTGTTATCAGCAGAGCCTCAAGGTCATACCGGAAGAATAGTTGTTGTGCATGGCTTATTATGAGCTAAGCATGATGATTATCTAGATTTATTAGTGACTCCGGCATGCTCATCGTTTGTCGGTAACTCAGAATTTACGTCGCCTCGCAGCAGCGCCAAATCATTCTTTGGCTAGACTGACCGCTTCACACTGACCTAATGAAGCACCACTAAAACTGGAGTAACTGTAACCACACCCTCCATATATATATATATATATATATATATATATATATATATATATATATATATATATATATATCTTCATGTAAAGGCGGATGATGTACACAACATTATACCACCTCACTGGTTAGGCCACACCGATTGACACTTGATATTGATCTTTTTAATCTTGATTAATAGTATCACACTTTATTTGATTTACTCAGTTCTGTTATTCTGTAGCATATTTCGTATCAGTTTTGTGTGTTGATATTCCTTTACATTTTATGTTGGTTGTTTGAAATCCCCGGTGTGGCTGCGCTTGATGTGAATGCTGACAAGGTGCCTTCCTGGCCAACACCATCCACCTCGGTTATACACGGTCCAGGAGATTGCTACTCTTTGCTGGGGGTGGCGTGCACGGTTCTCGTGGCCATGTGAGGCAAGCTTGGTTCTATCCGGTGTGGAGCGGACCACTTTCCATCCACTTCCAACCACTTCCTTCTGTACGTTTTGTACGCATGAGTCGCCCATTTAGACGAACAGGAATGCTGCTGTTGTGCATATTGAAGGAGTTTGGACCGGCGCCGTTGATGAAACTTGGCTACCTTCCACACGCCTCCTGGTCTAGTTCCTTCGGGTTCACACTGGTTATGAAGTGTGTGGATTGAGCTGGGGATGGTGCAGAGTTCGTGAGGCATGATGCCTCCATAAGCGCAGAAGCTCTGTGGCTGTCCTGTGGAGCCCGCAGTAACAGGCAAATACAAAACCGGATGCCGCCAACCATATGTGTAGCACTGGATATTCGCTGAACTTCCCACAGAACTTAGCCGTCACTTATTATATGGCTAGAAGACAAACATAACCCTTTCTGATAGACCGTGTTTAAGGAAGTTACTTGATCTATTTTGCGCTTTAGGGATCTGGTCGGTTCGTTAATTTTGCAATGATCAAGTTAACTATTTACCATCATTGTCTTTCCGATTGTAGAAGTGTGCATTGTCTTCTACTACGATTTGCATTACAAGATGTGCGCATTCAGTTGATGCGTCCTCATGGATGTTGGATGATGGTTGCCCGGCCCCAGTGAACTTAGAAACCAATATCCAGTGTTGTATATGCAGATCAGAAATGATGCAATGGGTGGTAACGTACGCTTGCATCTAAGCAAGCGTTCAATGTGCTAAAAGTAAGAGAGTTGCAGAACCCTTAGCAAGTGGTATAGTGGGTTTTACCCAAGCCGTAGAACGAAAAGTAGCCATAAAGTTACCTGGACGAAGCGGATAAAGCTGAGCCTAAATGGACGTCACGATAGGCTCGGAACTTCACCAGAGGAGAATAAATTTCTTTAGCCTCAACCAAGTGAGGGTCGAAAATGAATCTCGTGATCAACGAAGTACACTAGAAATTCACATTTAAGTTTCGAGAACAACAAAACCATTTGGTGAACATTTGCCTACGGTGATTCATTTACATGCCATTACAATCATATATAGGGGTAAAAAAGTAACATCGATATAGTCTGTTAAAGTTACAAAGACGATAAAAGTGAACTGCGTGTTAATAGCTTTATTGCGTGTTACGAAGTTTGACCTGTGGCCGGTGACCTATGCTTCTTCGGCGTTCGTTGGCCAGGTAAGCTGAAGTGCATTGGCTAACTTCCTTTGAGAGCGTAAGCAGAGATTAAACAATCGAATGCAAATTGTCTCGGTCGTGGCAAGTGTACGGAGCCGTGGACATTTCCATCGGTGTGGGGGCGTGCTTTAGATCCACCTGATGTCCAGTATCGACGATATGTGCTAGAACGGAGCCGCTAATGACCCAAGCGCCTTCGTGGTCCAGCCAACGTGGACCGTGCCCATTCATGCGCTTGTGTACTTGCCGCGCCTTTTGACTGATGTATGTTGCGACAAAGGCGTACTCGAACTTCTAAATAACCATAGAGACGGACTTCGCGAACGAATCAGGGTTTCGGTTAAAAAGGTGCATTTTAACGCAGCCACTGCGAAGCTGGAATTAATGGCGACTGAAAGACTTATGATTAAAACTCAGCAAATTCATCCTCTGAATTAATGAATTGATCTTTCTTTGCCACTGTTAACACAGGCACTGGCTTGCGTTTATATTGAAAGTTCCTTGAGACAAATTTGTTAGAATATCCATTTTCGTGCAACCTAGTCTGTATGAACAGTAATTCAACTCCCAGCATGTTTTCCGAGTAGATTCGGCATGCTCTCGAGGTAAGATCGAATTAACTTGCGCTTGTATCTCAAAGGAACGAAACTGTGGAAGTTCGTACATTGGACCATCCACTTTGTTTTTCTCTAAAGCTGAAGCTAGCTGGAGCCATCTAGCCTCCGAATTGACAAGAGATCAATATAAAGCAGTTGCTTGTCGATTTTTTTCTCGTAAGTAAACTACAATACTGCGTGGACGCGGTTAAAGCTTTTAAGAATTTCGTCCATGTTAGTGTGTTTCTCGGCCACAACAAATAGATCCTCCACGTAGCAAGGACAGCGGTCAAAAGTATTTATCTCCGTTTGTATTTTGGTTCGCCCTGACTTTGCCATGAACATATTAGTCAGCAGCGGGATGAGGGATAACTCAAGGTCATGCTTTTCTTCTGCCGATGTGATTTTCCAGTGAGTAAGAAATTCAAATTCCATGGGCAATGCAACGATAAGCTTTTCAGCTCGTGCGTTGGTATATACACTTTTGTTTCTGACTTAGTTATGTAGTCTTAGATGTATAGTATAGTATGCATGTAGTCGCAGATCTATTATCTCAATCACCTCTCGTTAAGTAACATAGTCATGGTGTGTAATCACGTAAGTAGTAGACGAGATTTAGTTCCAGAAAGTTGGCTGTTCGCAATGTGTATAAGATGGAGAGGAAACAGGCCTGGAGTTCCTTCTTGTCTACTTACCTTGAGATCGCTCATCTCATGGAACGCCGCTTGCTCACTTCATGAGCGTAAGTGTTCCATGTCTAACCACGTCTTGCTGGTAACAACCTATGCAAACAGGCTTAGGCTAGTCTAAACTACTGTGATTATGTAACCAGCGTAACCAACTTTTCTGATTGTGAACAGGAATTTCCACCTACTCAGAACAGTAGATACATTATGCGGAATGCGTCTTAGTTGGCCATAACTGTTCGGTGAAGAAATATACCATACTATTCAACTGTTGCCAACTCAATTCCATCCCTTTTGGATTACAGCCTATTTCCATTTACGTTAAGCTACGAACCACTTGCTCTCTACGGTTTATAAGTAAAACGATTTGTTCCTCTTCGTTTGATTTCTGTTATAACTGACTAGTCGACAGTTGCGACCATCAAGGAAAACAACAACTCGGCGACAAGTAGGGGAGTGATTACTTTACCCATGAGACACATAACGTGTGTAGCCAGAGACGAGTGGTGAACGCCTGAAGCATGAACACCTGGAACACTTTATTTACAAGTACCTTCATTCAGTGTCGTGTGTCATGGTTTGTTTAGATTCGTTACTGTGAAATTGACATAGTTTAAACGGTCACTGTTTCGCGATAAGAGTAATAACACGATTCGGACACACCCAATTGGAGCACAATGTGGCAGACAGTTCTGTCGCCACTTTCACGACGTACACGCACTCTCGCTGCACGTCCCCTACATTGAATATTCTATCGATTCGGTATGCGCGCATTAATTTACTGTGCTGTCTCATCAAACTTGCAAAAAAGGCTACTCACGCATTCGGTTGTTGTGATTATTTGAGCTGTTCACGTGGCTGTCGCAATCACGAAACTTACGTTTGTTTAATAGACTTATAAGCAGAACGTCACTGCTACAGCAAATAAGAATACAAATTAGAATCCAACTACTTCTGTCCCACAATTAGTACTGATGTGAGAAAGTTAGGAACAAACCGTGCAGGTTGCAGCATCTCTATTCGTTCATCCAGATTCGCTGGGGCAACTGTCACCCTGGGTACAGGGACTTCACCAGTTTGAGGCGCATTACAAATGCGACTTTACGAACTCAGTGCAGTACCCGAAAGAAGCCAACCCGCTAGTCTAACGTACCACGGTATAATTATGGATTTAAAAAGGTATTCCTAATGTACACTTGCAGATGTCAGTTTGTCAATATTTTCCACAGCCCCCAAGTGTACTTCTAAAGCAGTATTAGGAGGTTTCTGCAATATCGGGCGCACACTCACTCAGTCTACTCGGCTTGGAGGTGCAGTAGAGCAATATCACTATTAAGAAGCACATGCGTCACTAACCTACCTGTGACGAGGCATGAATGGTTGTAGGCAATAAACAAGGAAAAGTCTGTTGGCTTTCTCTACATCAATTTCGACAGTGTTCAACAGAGTAAACCATGAAGTTTTCCCCACAGGCTGATAGTGAGCGCTGTCAGTAACTCACTGTACCAGTTGACCAGCCAATTTCCCGTTTATGGTCATGTGACCGCCTGGTATCCTTCTACTAGTGGTATACCCCAAGACCATGTGCTGGGACTCATTTTGTTCCTGATCTACATCAGGGATTTCTCTCAGGTTCCCCGGTTTCCATGTGTTTGTATGAGGATGATTTGAAATGAACCGACCACTAGTTCGTTTAGCGGAGTTGTTAACTACCTGGTGCGTCTTCAGGTTGCGGATCGGAAAACACCTACATTGAGAAGGAAATTCTGATTAAGTCTCGTATTTTAACAGTTGACATTAATAAGCAGCTGCGGACAATCAGCGTCAACGTCTCAGAGAGTAGCGGGTTCTGAGCTGGTTACCTGTTCTCTCATTATACACCACAAGAGCTCGTACGGGGCTGTGTCAGGACCCATGAGATCAGCTATAGTGCAACTGAGAACTCACTTGTTAACCAGAAATGAGTAGGAAACTGGGGGCAGATGAGCAATTTCGATGGACACCGGCTTCCACGTGCACTGAACACTTTGAAGGCGTATGAGCCAACTGGACGTCAACGGCTTTTATGCCTGGTAGCAAGTTCGGTTGTTCAGGAAACATTCGTGGCATCCGTGCTTCTACGTTTGGGCTACTTGGGCGACCCGAGTATATTATTATAATATTATATTATATATATATATTATATTATTATTCTCTAACTCAGTGTTATCCTTACGTTAGCGTTCGGATCCCAACGTTTCGCAAGACACCTTATTCACCTTGCTGCCTTATGGGCCAGGTCTTTATCGTTCATAGCTCCGAATGAGGTCCGCTAAGCCAAAGTTGCTGGTCGGTCTGGGTAACGGGGAAGCATCATGTGCACACGAAGTACTTTTGCTCGTCCTTTTAGCTCTGTGGAATTTTTTGACCTCGACCGAGGTGCTAACAGCCGCATCTGCTAAACTGCGATATACATTTCTACCTTCTAGTTACTTTCTTTCACTTTTGTTCAGTCCCTTTAGTCTCTTTCTCCCTGTTAAACCTCCTCCGTTTCCGCGTCCACCACATTTAGCCTGCTTTGAGGAGTGTTGCCGTCGCACCCACCTGTAGTTTAGGTCCGAGGTTCCGCCGCCAATCGCATTAGCAAAACTTTTCTAGCCCCCATTCTCGATTCAAACTGACTACTTTGTGGGCTCGAATGTTGATGCAGCTCGGATCACATGTAGTTCTTGTTCGCATGTTATGAACTACTACCATTGACAGTTCGTGCCGCAATAAGACCCGTTTGTACTGATCTAGCACTGCGCTACGGCTGGTTTCACCATATGCCAGTTATGCTAGCATTTTCATATTGCACCTACCTGGAGACCCAACTACCCAAGTCCTTCGTAATGCCGGTGTTACAATTACGCTGAGCAGACGTATTGAGGCTGCTAACTGGTGGCTCTGTGGATTCTACTGGAAATCTCGGTACGATCGTCCAGCTACAACGTCAGCACATCTAGTTTGTTCATTGTGTCAGCGTATCCTCCCACAGAGTGCATGGCTGACGCAGTCAAAGAGGAGCTTTAGCATCAACTCTCCAACTTTCTCCGAAGAAAGCGCAGCATGCATATCACGATGTTTTCTGCAGAACTAAACGCGGGTCGGTAACCCTGAAGTTGACGAACGTGAACTCGGTAGCCAACAAGGCCTTGGTCTTCGCAGGACGGATGGCGTTCTTGGCGTACTCCAGCCCTACACTGATCATAGCCTATTAACTTTAAGTACCAACCTTCGGCGATCCTGTCACCAAAGCGCCACCTGGAGTCCTCCATCCCTTAGCCAATGGCGGATACAGATGGAGAACATCCTCAGAAGTTATCAATGGCGCTGCTGCACAAAGGATTGCAAATCAATTTAGAGCACACACGTAGTACGCACTTCGATGACATCGATTTGTTCTGCTCGGTCACATCGCTTTCTTATTGGTTATCCCCGCAATGACCATTCAATACCTCCACATGCTCTATCATGGAACAATGGTTTTATAAGGGTAAAAAAGTCAATGCTTGATAGGTCCCGTAGGTTGGTTATGGTGAAACTACAAAATAAACAAAGTTTTTTTTATTATAGCAAACTTGGGTTTACCCCAGTGAACTCACTGAACTGTCATGTGGTTCAGCTACCAATGGCGCCTCCTCGCATTTTTCTTCCCCTGCACATACTCCCTCCTTCTCCACTTTACCTAACCCACTACTTCCTCCAGCCCATGTCCCCAACCTTAATCGCATGTCTCCGCGCAAAGCATTCAACATGCGGTGCTGGAACGTGCTCGCACTAATCGACCGAAAGAGGGGTGAGTGCCTTGAGCGACGCATGGCACTGGTCGCTATGAAACTCGTGCTCTACGGGGTCGACATTGTTGCACTCAGCGAAACTGGGCTCACTGATCAAGGAAAGCTGCATGAGGCTGATGCTGGTTGCACGTTCTACTAGGTGTGGACATCCCTTCGCTCAAATAGCCAGCTAGCGGCGCAGCCGACCGGCATCAGCGCATGACTGGTGTCTCTTCGCCTGCGAGTTTGATGAGCTAAGTTTACCACATTCCTTAGCACCTATGGTCCCACTAGGGGTTTCCCTGCTGACACGAGGGATTAGTTCTACGCTCAGTTGTCCTCCGTGAAACGGTTCGTGCCGAGAAGCGATCGACTATTCATATGGCTGCTTTCAACGTCCGCGATTGGCGTGATGGAGCAGTGTAGACAACGTAAACGGTTCCTACGGGCTTGGCACAGCCAATGGGAGAACGGAGACTGCCTGCTCCCACTGTGCGCCACTCACGACCTGACGGTCACGAACACAGTTCGAAAGTGGACGCACCCACTGGCGGTCATCATCACCTGCCCGACTATGTCATTGTACTCCAGCGTGGCATGTGTGCAAGGCGCATGGCACGTGTAATGCATAGAGCTGAGTAGGTCACTGATTACAAACTGATGCGCACCAAAGTGTACATATATTTTCGTAACTTTAGGTATTGCTCCCCTGCCTTGAACCGGCGTAAATCTGTTATTTCTCTAAAAACTGTAAATAAGTCCGTGGAACTGGAGCAGCCAGTGGCTGCACGCATTTCTGATGTCGAATCCACCGTCTCAGTGGGCGACCTGTGGCACCACGCTCGTGAGCAGGTGACTGCTGCTGCAAACCATCGAGGGTACAAACTGTAAGCGTTCCGATTGGATTGATGACAATAGTACAAACCATTAACTCATCGGTATCGGCGAAGAATGCAACTTTCGTTGCACGTGTGGCCGACCCCTCTGACTGCGAGGATCATATTCGCAACTTCCGACGGCGACTGACTCCAGAGCTCCATCGCATCAAGGATGTATAGTGAATGGAGAAAGCGAAGCAGCCAGAATGTTACTCCGATGGCTGCCAGAATAAGGAATTCTTTGATTCCATGAAGGCGGTGTATGGACCAACGTTGCAGGCACTGAAAACGCTTCCTGTACACAGAGCAGACATAGTACAGATCTGGCGAACACATTTTAGCTTCCGTTTGAATAACCGTTCAGAAATTGACCGGGCTAGGTCACATGGATTACAACAACAAGAGATGAAGGTATATCTTGCCAATACACCGACAATGTTTGAGAGGCAGAGTTTTTGAACAGCTACGAAGCGGAAAGTGCGCGTTTACATATGGGATATCGCGGAAGTGTTCAAACACGGCGGACCTGATGTACTGGTAGCCCGGGTTAATCGTTCTTGGGTTCAATTGTTCACCGAGCTTCGTAATTGGTATGCAGACGTTTCATCACCTTGCAGACATGCCTCCACACGGCAGCAACTGCACAAATCGACGACCAAACCAGCGGATTACGTTTGACCCTACAGCGCACTGAGGAAGTCACCTCCCATGGTGATGAAACGTCTGCATACCAATTACGAAGCTCGGCGAACAATTGAACCCATGAACGGCGGACCTGCTTTGCTGCACCCGCTGCATCACTTTGTGCCTTGCGTATAAGTTGAGGAGGAAGTGCCGGCCGAGCTGAGGGATGCTCACTGTACAGGGGCAAAGGGAGCGAGCACTGTTGCACAAATTATCATGGCATCAACTTCCTGAGTTATGTGGGGAAAGTAATTGCACAAGTGCCGCTCAACCGCCTCGTCACTCAGGTCGTTGAATCGCCCCTGGTGGGAGAGTAACGCGGATTCCGTTCGAGCAGCAGCACAGTAGATATAATGTTCGCGGCTCATAAATTGTAGGAGAAATATTGACAGCGATACTAACCATTGTACTCGCTACGTGTTGACTTCACCATGGCCTTTGCTACCGTGAATCGCGAAGCGTTGTGGCTGGTGTTGGGTAAGTCTGGTTGTCCGAGTAAGTTTGTAAGTCTAATTGAATGTCTGCACATTGGTATGCGAGCGATGGCGCAGCTCTGTGGACAAACCACGGACTAATTTAATCTTGTCCCTGGTGTGAGGTATGGCTGTCTCAACCCCTGCTCTGTTTATTATTTACCTTAGGCTTTCTTAGGATTTTATTGCTGCTTATAATAACGTTGTCCGTTAGGAGCACCTCATCGATGATGGGTTGCTGAACCTCCGCGTTATTGGAACAAGGGCTATGATGTGTGAGGCAACCATCTGTTTTTCTGGTTGCTGACGACTGTGCACTGTTGGCGCACAGCGTGCATGAGTTGCAGCACATGACTACGGCTCTGGCTTCGACAGTGACCAAATGCAAACTCACCATCAACACAAAAGACCAGTTGTCTTTTCCAGCCTTTATGAGGAATGGAATCCTTGAGCCTGCCTCTAATCCCGTTTCCGATGACGTGTTGGAAACAGCAAGGAAATTTTTCTACCTTGGGAGCGGATTGCCTACCGACCTGCAGATGACAAGCGAGCTGCGCGTCCGCGTATCGAAGGCTGCTGCTGCGTTTGGCAAACTGGAATGACTAATGTGGAAAGACCACCGGCTTGGCGTTGGAACGAAGCTGATGATACACAAGTCCGTGGTGCTGTCCGTTCTTCTATACAGCAATGAAACGTGGACAATGTGCCGGGAGGACGTGGGATATCTGGAGCGATTTCACCAGCGGTCTCCATGGATTCTGCGCAGCAGTTGGTACGACAGTGTTACAGACGCGGAAATATTGCGTCGCAGTGGCATGTATGCATACTTCTGCGGCGGCATCTGAGGTGGCTGGGGCATATCAGCCGAATGAACTGGACGAGGATACCGAAACGGCTGCTTTATGACCAGCTGTGTGCAGGATGTTGGCACTTGGGATAACCGAAAGTAATTTGTTAAGACACGATCAAAATGAGTTTACCACGAACTTATATTGATTGCAGATGTTTGGAAGCGATGGCATTTGATCGGCGCAGACGGCGTGAGCTGCCCAAGAGGGTGGATGCCCAAGCCCCGGAGTTTGCATTATTGCACGCGGAGGAGAAACACCTGGTACGGAAGCCGCAGACGCCGTTGCGTTCTAGACCATCGACATCAGGCGCATGTGATCGCGATGCTTGAGGCAAGGGGCTTGGTAAGCCACTAGCTTGGCCACGTGTGGCTAGCACCCGAAAGATGACGAGCAAACTGTAGCTAAATCTAATCAGCGCAGTGAATGCTAAGTGCGATGCATCCGCATCCATTCGATTTACTGCCCAAGCTGGCTGTTATGGTACTGTGTTGCGTCATCGTTGCTGTTGATCTGTAAGTGTCTGGGTGTTGGGTTACTTGCATTTCAGGTGTTGGTTATTGATTGATATCCCCGGTGTGGCTGCTCTTGATATGCTTGTTGACAAGCTGCCTACCTGTCTATTACCCACTACCTCATCCATACTGGCTCCAGGAGGCAGTCAGGCGTTGCTGGATTGGACAGATGTGCACCGTCCTCGTGACGGCGTTAACCTTAAATGGTAGTTTCATGCATCCAGTGTGGAATGGGCGGCGGCCCAGCCACCACCTTGTGTACGTCTGGTACGCATGATTTCCCCATTATGCATGAAGGATCTTGCTCTGCCTGTTGACAGAATGTGGGCTGGCTCTGTTGATAAAACTTTACTTTCCTTCCACAAGCTTTCCGATCTTATCCGTTCAGGTTTATACTGGACATGGCATGTGGATGACTTTGTGTATGGAGCAGTGCAATCCATGGTCCCTTTGTAGGCGTAGGCGTCTCGTGACTGTCTTATTGAGGCCAAAGTGACAGGTAAATCCGGAATAGGATGTCGCCAACCATGTGATTCGTGTGCTAAAAATATTGTCCGATATTAGGTTGGTAACAAAGGCTGACGTTGCATTCATGATGCTTCTTCACCACAGTCGGGCTAAATCAACGTACACGTGGTCTTTTTAAGCTGGATAAATTTCATTCCACTTTATTTGTTTTGTTATGGATACCTGAATAATCTTCTAGTAACTTACACTCGTCGCTTACGCTTAATGTGGTTATGTTCACTAACTTTGTCGCGTATGCGGCATTTTTTCTATAACCTGTGCATCTTTTGTACTTTATGCGGATTCGTTGCTAACCAAGTTAATTCCCATGCTAATTTAGGGAAGAGTTACGTTTGTGTAGCCATATTCTTTCACATATATAATTTACTTGATAATCTGATTTCAAGTGATTGGCTGTTGTTTGACATTGTAGCGTCAAAAAGATAAATCTTATCTTTCATGTACAATTTAACTGTTGACCGATTGTACATTATTCCTTCTTGTTTACATCGTCCTTACAACCGGCTCGATACTCGACAGCCTTGTAAGTTCCCGCTCTCACGTGTTCGCTCTCTTCTCGCTTCATCCGTCCGCTTCTTACTGTAGCCCATCGAATACAGTCCGCTGTGTCCGACTCCGATTGCCATCTGATATCTGCGCTTAATTTCGCGCACCGTCTCGAACTAGCATTAACTTATCCTACAAATTGGTGACGCCGATTCGCACGCGCGAATTCAACTTTTTTCTCGTTTGTAGTTTTTGGTGAGTTCGTTTCTTTTTCTCGATTATTTGCCTGTATTAATTTGTTTCTTGCGTAATTTTGGCACTTTTACCGTGTTTTTGTCCATCCTTTATCTTTTCGACTGACATTTCGAGAGTGGCATATGAGTCTTTTCACAGCGTAACCACACTTACTTTAACTGTTCCAAGTTTCATGGAACACAGCCCAGAGGTTTGGTTTAAAATATTCGGGACCGAACTGGAAAATAAGGGCATTCCGGCGGACCGTCCGAGGTACAATCAGCTCATCCCACGCCTTCCTTCTATTTCTTGACTGTTGTTTAAACGCTCTACTGGGTTAGCCCGATTGGTACATCCACGTCATTGTTAATGGACGCTCATCGTCATGTCCTTCTCAGCAGCGCCATTTGCAAGAACATATTCTATTGGTTTTTTCTTCTCATCACTGTTCTACTTGGTTATGTTAAAGGAATATTTAGTTGTCACACAATTATTGTACTAGTTTTCAACTTTTGGGTCTGCATTCCTTATTCTCGTTTGTTTCGTGACTTTGTTTAAACGTTTCATTTCGTCATTCTGATTGGCCAGTGCCCGTCACTGTAAATGGACGTTCGCTTTACGCTTGGAGTCCAATGATGCTATTTTTAAGGACATATGCGATTCGCTCTTGAGTACACGGTTGCTTATTCGCCGTTGCATTTGACGTTTTTCCTTCTGTTGGTTGGCTCAAGTGTACTTTAGTAGCTTCCCTTCATTTTGCCCTCAAAACTATATAAACAACTGTGATTTCATGTATACAAGTCTCCTTCTGGCTCGTCTTTGGACTTCTTCTTGCGGTCGTGGGGTGAAGGCGTCAGCGGCGACACAACAGATTTTCTGGCGACGGAGGTTCCGGTAATCATGTCGATTTCGTTCGAGCAAATGCAGACGCTTCTTCAACAGCAACAACTCCAGTTTGAAAAATCTCAACGACAGTTGATCGAGTTGTTATCTCAGAAGCTGAACATCCAAAGCGAATCCCCGACGACAACCGCACGGCCATCTGTGGACGCCCTTGCGGCTTCAATCACAGAATTTGTTTTCGATGGATTGAACGGATTGACATTTGAATCCTGGTTCCTAAAGTATGAAGATATTTTTCGAGTGGAACTTGCAGACCAAGACGATGCCTGGAAAGTTCGTTTGTTGTTGAGGAAACTTGGCGCAGTCGAGCATGAACGTTACACAAATTTCGTGTTGCCGAAGAATGCAAGAGACTTCAGCTTCGATGAGACGGTGAAAACGCTGACGCAGATATTCGGTGAGCAGGCCTCTCTGTTCAGTGTTCGCTACAATTGCTTGAAGTTAGTCAAACGCGATGCCATTGATTTTGTCACACATGCCGGGATCGTAAATCGCGAATGTGAACGATTCAAACTGGGTATGATGACACCTGATCAATTCAAGAGTCTTATTTTCGTGTGCAGTCTCCAGTCTCACGCTGATGCCGATATTCGAACACGAATTCTCCACAAGCTCGAACAAGAACCACAGTTGACGCTGCAAGAGATTACAGCCGAATGCCAGCGACTGATTAATTTGAAGCACGACACAAAAATGATTGAAACTGCTGATCACAGGACAGAACCCCAGATTTGTCGCACAGCTATCCGTGGTAAAGTGATGAACCGGAATCGGTCAACTCAGAAGCCCCCGACCGCATGCTGGAATTGTGGCGCTTGGCATTTTGTGAGAGACTGTATCTACAAAGGGCATCAATGTCACAAGTGCAAGCGGTTTGGTCATAAGGAAACCCACTGTCGAGTTGTGCACAACTTCAGACGTTCATTTCCCTCGAGATTGCGCACAAACATCAACTTCAAAAGGGCTAAATTTCATGGACCGGCCACAAAGGTAGTTCTCGCTGCTTTTCGCACGGAATTCGCAGGCAAGAGAAAGTATTTAACAGTAAAAGTCAATGATATTCCAGTCACCTTGCAACTAGATACGGCGTCCGACATCACAATCATTTCGCGATCCACTTGGAGGAAGCTTGGGAGACCATCATTCAAGCGCACAACTCTGACGGCTCAGAATGCATCCGGGGAACCGCTGAGATTGGATGGAGAGATTGAATGTGAGGTCAGCTTCAAGGAACTACAACTACGCGGCACGATCTACCTAGTCTCATGCACCGACGTCAATCTTCTCGGAATCGATTGGATTGAAAAGCTGAACTTGTTCAATGTACCACTGAATCGTGTCTGTGCTGAAAGGAATGTCACGGTGCACCATACAGCCATACCGACTCCTCCGGGTCAAAGCATCTCTGAACAGCTTCAAACGAAGTATGCGTGTGTCTTCCAGTCGGAACTTGGACACTGTAAGAAAATGCAGGCAAAACTTACTCTGCTTCCGGATGCCAGACCAGTGTTTCGACCCAGGCGTCCTGTCCCTTATGCTTCCCAAGCACTTGTTGAACAGGAGCTTGATCGATTGCAGCAGGCCGGAGTGATCGAGCGAGTCAATTTTTCACCGTGGGCTGCGCCTATTGTTGTGATCAGGAAACCGAACGGTTCTATTCGTTTGTGTGCAGATTTTTCAACGGGCCTGAATGCTGCACTGGAACCCCATCAGTATCCGCTTCCACTCCCTGAGGACGTGTTTGCAAAACTGAACGGAGGCAAGTATTTTGCTACTCTTGATCTTGCAGACGCCTATTTGCAGTTAGAAGTTGAACCCGAAAGCAGAAAGCTGCTAACAATTAACACGCATCGCGGTCTCTACCAGTACAACCGTTTGCCATTTGGAGTCAAAACGGCACCGGCAATCTTTCAGCAAGTTATGGATGCCATGCTGACGGGTGTAACTGGAGCGGCAGCCTACCTGGATGACATCATCATAATGGGCTCGACGCAAGATGAATTATTTCAACGATTGAATGACGTGCTGCAAAGAATCAAAGATTACGGTTTCCGATTACGAGCGGACAAGTGCAAATTTTTCCTGAAGTCAATTAAGTTCCTGGGTTTCGTGATTAACGAGAACGGCCGACGACCCGATCCCGAAAATATCGAGGTGATAGACCGGTTACCGGCGCCATCGGATGTCACAACTTTACGGTCATTCTTGGGGTAGGAGCCGTCCTCCAACAACACGTTGGTGGGGCAATGTCCACCCCTTTGGTTCTTCTCCAAACGCCTGCAGCCAGCGGAATCCCGCTACAGCACATTTGGCAGAGAACTGCTGGCCATTTACCTGGCGATACGTCACTTCCGGCACACACTTGAAGGCCGCGCTTTCGCGATCTACACTGACCACAAGCCCCTCATCTTCGCCTACAACTCGGCTTGCGACAAATACTCACCACGGGAAACAAGACATCTAGACTTTGTCACGCAATTCACTGCTGACATACGTCATGTCTCAGGTGTCGACAATCCCGTCGCCGACGCTCTCTCATACGTCAACCTCACTCTCCAGTCTTTGCCTACCGTCGACCGCCATGGCAACGGCTCAGGCTCAAGACGAAGATATACAGCGCACTCTGCAGTCCACTTCGTTGCATGTACAATCTATTCCTCTCCAAACCACGGAAGGAACCATCCTGTGTGACACGTCCACAGGTTGTCCTAGACCCCTCGTGCCCGTCTCCCTCAGACGCACAGACTTCGATGCAATGCACTCACTGTCACATCCCGGTATCCGTGCATCTTTGCGACTGGTCACCAAACGTTTCGTTTGGCCACGCGTAAACAAAGATGTTCGTACCTGGGCTCGCGCCTGCCTTCAATGCCAGCGCTCCAAAGTACATCGTCACACCCGCAGTCCTCTTGGTTCATTTCCTGCCCCGGACTCTCGGTTCTCGCATATACACTTAGACCTAGTAGGCCCATTGCCTCCTTCACGCGGATTTGTATACATTCTTACATGTGTCGACCGCTTCACCAGATGGCCAGAAGCGATTCAGGTAACAGACTGCACAGCTGAGACTGTTATCAGGGCTTTCTTGGACCGATAGGTCTCGCACTACGGATGCCCATCCACGATCACAACTGACCGAGGACCGCCTTTCGAATCTTCACAATTCGATACGTCCTGCAACTTTTTAGGTTGTCGCCGCATTCATACCACAGCGTATCACCCAGCAGCCAGCGGGTTAGTTGAACGTTTCCATAGACAGCTTAAAGCCACGCTCTGTGCCTCCACCGACCCTAGCTGGAGCGAAAACATTTCGCTCGTTCTCTTAGGCATTTGCAGCAGCATCAAAGCTGACTTGCAATGTGCACCAGCAGAGCTGGTTTACGGCACGACGCTCAAGTTACCAGGAGAATTTGTTTCACCTCCCGCATCGTCGGGTATGCCTCCACCTAACTTTGCGTCCTCCCTAGCTCAAGGCATGCTTTCACTACGCCCGACCCCGCCCCGTGAACAGACTAGAGATGTGCAAATGCACATCAGACTCTCTCAAGTCTTCCTCCGCACCGACGCAGTGCGGCGCCCTCTCCAGCCTTCCTACACTGGCCCTTTCAGAGTTCTGCAACGGACTCCGAAACATTTTACTTTAGACCAGAATGGTCACCGAACAACGGTGTCCATCGACCGCCTCAAAGTGGCTTTCTTTGACGAGCCACTTACAACCCATCCTGATGCTCTCGCACAAGCACGCGCACCTGTGGTGACTTCCCGAGCACCGGATAACCCGGAATCCTCCGTACCCCTTGACCCACAACCTATCCCGCCGCAACCACAGGCAACCGACCGACGTGTTAGACAGGTTAAACGTCCGGTCCGTTTTTCAGATTTTGTAAACATTTGCTATTTCCATTAACACGCCTTTTCGTCTTTAATGGTTATCCTGCGTCTCATCTCCAAACGTTTTGCAAAATCGACAAAAAAACCCCAAAACCTTTTGAAACCTAAAAAGCGTATTTGCTTTTATCATGCTTGTCATGTTCCCTCTCCTGCGTCAAGCCACTTCCCCGACCCTTGCCCACCCCCTCTGAGTTTTGCCTTCCAGAAACTCAACCGCCGGAACTGCCCAGGCAACCCTCGAGTGACTCGCCAACCGGCTCAAGGCAGCTCTGGAGTGACTCGCCAGCCGTCCCAAAAGCCCCCTTCCTCACCCAAGGAGCAGACAGTCGCCCTCGATCGCAGACACCCAAGAACGGATTGGTCCCCAAACGCCGCCTAGGCATTGCCGACGAGGACACCTGGATTTCTTCGTGGGACGAGGACCGTGGACTAAAGTGCGGTGGGGGAGTGACATCTCCCAAGCGCACCGTCGGGTCTGCAGCAAAGGGAAGGTCCTGTCGGACGTTTTTCTGGACTAGCCAGTTATTTGCAGTCCGACCAGCCCACCCCGACGGCCCACCGATGATGCACTCTGGTCCACACGATCGTCATAAATAATAACTAACAAAAGCCTGGACCCAGCGTAATCTGCTACATAACTCACTTCGGAAACTCTTACTCAAACCTCTGCAAATATTCACAGCCCTCACCTTCCATTTCCCCCACTAACAGCTCTATCGAAGGCTTCCATCCTTCAGCCTTCTAGGGGGAGGCCCTTGTATAGCAACAGAAAACATGCTCTTTCAGTATTTTGTAACATTGGATTTTATGGTTGTTTTAACCTTCGAAACGTCCATTTGTTTTACTGACTGCACGTCCGTTGTCACAAACCGTTTTGGTGAATACCTCGCTGCACGTTTCTCGCTCTGTCTGATTCGTTTCCTATTCTTGTAGCCTGCACAATACACGTTGGGTTCAGTCTCCTCCGACTTCTATACTGTCGTATTTGGCATGTCTTACGTGTCCTTGCTTACTGACTAGTATCCCAGGCTGCGCCTAACAAGCCTTTGCGACAATCGACGACGAAGGTCTCAATAGTTGGACCCCGATCAATCTCTACAACGCTTCCCAAAACAAGCTCACAACTAATAAATGTTATGGGGACTGTTTGGTTGTCTGCGAGAGGTCTGATCCACCACAGCTTTCTGAATGCAAGCAACTCCATTAAAGTAAAGAAATATTGTCAAAATCTTGTCGAAACACGCCAGAAACTTCAGCACAGGTGCCGGGCACTGGCGACAGCTAGGCGCCAATTTTTCTTTAGGATAACGCTCGGTTACACGTCACACAAACGACCCTACGGAAGATACATGAGCTAGGTTACGAAACTTTGCTTCACCTACCATACTCCCCTGCGGTCCAGCTTACCGAGTAATAACTTTTCTAGCACCTGGATTATTTTCTACCAGAGAAATGTTTTAAGACCCAAGAAGATGCTGCAACCGACTTCTACGATTTCATCTCCAATAGGCCAAGCGGGTTTTATTCATCCGAAATGAATAAAATTGTATCCCGTTAGCATAAGTGTGTCAACTCAAATGGCTTTTGTTTGGAGTATAAATGTTACTTCTAATTCGAGATATGTGCATTTAAGGTTTACGATTAAAACGCGCAATAACTTTATTACCAGCATAGTAAACTCTACGTCGTACTGTTGTTTTGCTTATAAATAAATAAATAAATTTGTATATTTACCGACGGACGGTACACGGCCCCATAAGTGGGAGCCATCATAGGTGATATTGTCGGTGGATGAAAATGAACACTATCATTAGTGGGACCGTCGAGTCCGCCAATCGTGGAATTTTGAATACGGACTGTTGCTCATCAGGACAATTGGTTTCTGAGTTCTCTAAATGTATGGGTTTTAATCGGGTAATTTGTTGCGGAAAGTGTTTGTAATGAGATCAGGAACTCCAAAAGCTGAAAACTGGTCTGTTCCATGCTTAACTGCTCCAGATTCCCACAGCAGCGCTGGTTATGTAAGCGTAACAAGGTGCATTCCTTGATGACATGCGTACGCTATTACTGCTTCTGATGAACTACGGTGGAATGAAGCAACTCAGTTTCTAAAGCAGTTGGGATCAGATTGCTGAAGCCTCTAACAAATTGACTACTGGTGCTGTCAGGTGAGCCATTATTCATGAATTCCTAGTCAGTCGTCCCAGTTAGATGGTTCGTGATGTTGTAGCGTGTGCCGCTACGTGTTAGTTCTGCGTGTTCCACAGGATATTCAGCGTAACACACATAGTATAGTATAGTATGGTATAGTATGGTAACATGATGACTTAACCAGGGGGTGTCCATAGATAATCTATCGACCATGAGTTCCTCATTTGTAAGTACGAGGTCTACTATAGATGGTTTGTTATCCCTTCTCTACCTGGTAGGTAAAGTGATCTGATTACACAGTGGTATGCTTGTGTTAAGGTCCCATAGTTTGGCTTTGAATAGTTGGTTGGATTACCGAGGCGTCCAGGTCGTTCATTATGAAATCGCCTGATATTAGAACGTGGCTGTAAGCTTGGAGTAAGCTTTTTGTCAATACAGATGTTAGGCCAGAACGCATGTCGTATGAACGATGGGGCGATAAACGACTGTCGCGAAGCAGTTATCGTTGTAGCTAAGACGCAAACAACACCATGGCGAAATGGTGACCAGCGTCTCCGGGTCATCCAATGGTTTGCATTTTTAGTCCTAACGATGGTAGAGGATTATACAACCTCTTCTACTGAGAGGACCGTTTCAGAAGAGAGCAACAAAGTCTCGGTTAGGGAGTTGGGGTCCCAAGCGCTTGTTTCCTGACACAACTGAAGACCGGCATTTTTGTTAAGGATGTCTTGGGCATCGGTGTACATGCATGAAAATGTTTCGGTTCACAGCAACAATCCGTAAAACGCCTAAATCGGATGAGATGTTGTGCTGATCGTTGTGTGGTCGGCCGCCAATCGGTTTCTGGCCGTATCATCTATGAGTTGCTTAGTGTTAGGTTCGGTGTCATTGTAGTTAGCCCAACTAGTAACTCGTTTTGCCCAGTGCATGGAGAGTGGTTACCTAATTGCATCGGAATATCCTCACTTCTTTCAGATCTACTTCCAGTGGAAATTCGAATGTGTCCTCACTTCGTTTGGCTGATCATTGAACAATGGAACAATGGTTTATTACGGGTAAAAAAGCGTCGCTTAACAAGCCCCGTAGGATGGAAATTATTGTGAAAATCAGTTGCATGATAAAGTGAAAAGCGTTGTGGTGGACTCACCATAGACTTATGTGGAATAGTGGAGATTTTCGCGTATTAAACATATAAATCCATAAATCCATTGGTTAGGCGTTTGGCAAGACACCGTTTGATTGCGTTTTGTAGCCCCTGGCTAATAAGTCATAAAATGAAATGTAAGTGAGACAATGCATCGTCAACACGTTTTTTAAATATCGCCAGATTGGGAGCAGAGACGACATAATTACGGAGGGCGTTCCAAGGCTGTCACAAGCGGAGAGAAAAGAAATTTCTACGGCATTCAAGCCGGCTATACTGAATTGTCAGTTTCAGGGGGTGACCTCTTAGTTTAGGTTTGTGGTTCAATTCCAGTACACTTAAGATTGGACGGCAGTTTCGTTCGCCGCTCTGGACCGGATCTCGTTTGGCAGTTTGGTCCAAAGTGACTTCCAGCGCTCCACTGACTTAGTTTGTATCACAACCTTCATAACCATTGGGTTTCAGTCTTCGTAGCTTGCCTGAAGCCAAAAGTGGGTACAAGGTCAACCCAAAGCAGTCTCGGGAATATAGTGCCACTACTTCTGGTCGTGAGCCCCTGCTTCGTATTCATGGTGCTCATGGGGCTGGGAAAGCCATTGACAAAACGGTTCTGGCTACGGTGTATAGACGGAACTATTCTAAACTTTGCTGCGCTCTCTTGCGCTCGCCCCATGCAACATCTGGGTAAACACGGACGAAATAGGATTCGTTCTAGAGACGAGCTGTCGAAAGTAACACTGCTTCCACATCATCGACAGGGTTTAGCACAACATGAAGAAGTCTGATCACACCATTGTTTTTGGGATTTATGTAGCCGGTGACCATCGTCTACTTAGAGGGCTTGTTGTGAATACCCAGCACAGCTTGCTTTTAGTGTTCCATTAGCCGAGGTCGGCTAGCTACCTCCCTTTCAAGGAATTGGATACGGACTGGTACTGTGGTACATACTCTTGTTCCTGAGTGTCTTCCAGTGCAGTATGAGAGTTGTTGGGTGAGTTGAGGTGTTGCTACTCTTCAGTGCAATGTCACCTCGCACATTAGCCTTGAGTGTTGTAGTAGAAACAACAGCTGTATAGGTCGGGGTCTTTGGACTCAACTACGGCACGTCTGGCAATGATATTGGCAATTTTTCTGAGTTTCCACGAAGTCTGGCGAGAGGAAGTGGGTTTGGGGAAATCATTACAAATGAGCTGGAGGTGAGGTGTTCCGGAAGGATTAGGCAATTTGGAGTAATGACAGTGTTTGTTTGAGTCACTGTTACTGTACCATCTGTCGTTGCAGAATTGGCTTGCAGTGAAGTTCGGTGGAGAGCCTGTGTCGTACAATCTGCCTCCATACACTCTGCCTTCAGTATGCTGAAATCACCTTCGCATAGCAATCCAATATAAACCTACTTTTCTGCCATGTGTCTCAAGTCCTTTGGGCCCCGCGTTTGAGTGTTTTTCTATGACTCATCGTGGGTGGCCGTTACCCATAAGCGTAACTAAATTAAACCTATCGGTCAAATACTCGGTTAGACAGTTCCCCTGGCACGACTAAATAAGGTCCCTTCGAGTGTGCGCTTCTGACGCACTGGGGTGAATCTAGTCCAGTGCAAGTACTGGCCGCACCAGGTTAGCTTTGGGTAAACAGATCACTAAATAGATCCATTTTCTCCACGACTGATGAAGATGCCCAGACATGACAGGCAAATTTCCTGTTCTACCTCTCATCTAACTATATTTTGGCACCTGCTTCATTAATGTGCTCTGCCAACTGCCCGAGCTGCAGCTCCGATTATCAAAATGACATGGTTCACGTAGCGTTTATAATAGACCATTTGGGATAATTCTCTCAAAATACTCCGTTCTATCATTTGCGTCATGCACTTTGTTTCTTGGTGCAAACGGTCATTGTACCTACGCCGAACCGGTTTAGTATGTCATCAATATGGCCACGTGGAACCAAAATTAAGGAGACAACGGTAGATTTAAATGGGTAAGAGCCAGCTCTTGGTAAGTATGCTACTTCCGACACCATATACACTAGCTCATACAAATAATTCGGCCGATGTGACATGTTGGCTACATCATTACTGCTATCTATCTATACGTGTGCCTCCACGTTTATTTTCTCGCATTCTGGGCATTTGTTGTTTGTTATCCTCTGGGTGGCTGCGCTTAATGTCAATGTTGTAAAGGTGTGTACTTGTGGAAAAACCGCTACACCGATCACACTGCCTTCAATGGACGGTTTGTCGTTGCTGGCGGAGAAGCGGGTACACCGTCAGCTTGATGGTGCTAGGCTCAGAGAGTGGCTCCATTCAGTGTGGAATAGGCTACGACCCAGCCCTGCCCTGTGTAAGGCTGATGGGCATGTTTACACTTTTCCGTTGAATGATGTGCATTATGAATAATTATGGACTGCTACCGAATCATGCGTGGCCCTCATCCACATGCCTCTGGTCTTTCTCCCTCAGGTTTATACTGGACCGGGGCTGCAGCTAGAGCTGTGGGTGATGCAGCGCCAACCACCCGCGGTACCTATGTAGGCGCAGGCCTTCCATGGCTGTTCGCAGTCCTTTTTACGGATTCATCGGGAAACGGTTGTCGTCCACCCTATATATATATATATATATATATATATATATATATATATATATATATATATATATATATATATATCATTCCCGACAAAAAGAGGCACGCCTTTTGGGCATGATCAGCATATTGTAATATTGTACATGTTAGCATGATTAGCAGCAAGACGTACGGGAGTAGTACAGTTGGAGTCAGTAGTGTGGGCCCATATGGCCCAAAGGTTGTACGAAGTCTATGTCCACCGAACGCGAGATGAAGAGATAAGAATCAGATCCCTAATGTGGCGTATGTTGCTGAGGAACTGGTCCGATGAAGTTGTGCACATCGTGCGGGCCAGGTGAGTGAAGCATGAGCAAAAAGCTACAAAAATATTTAGGAATAGCGCCATGTAGCTGATCAAATATGTAGGTGTGTTCGTGCGAGAGCGGATATATGCACAGAATTTACAAATGTGGTATCGGTCAACTTGCCAATGTGTGTTTGGGGCGGTGACTTTATTGCGTGGCGAGTCACATCCGCCACATCACAGTGTTGTTAAACAGAGATTTGTAGCCATTTGTAGGGAAAACGCTTGTCAGACGAAGACCCACCACATCCTGGAACGCTGCCGACTGGTGAGGTGGTATTGAAAAGATTGCATCTGACCGTTTACCCTCGCGGATATTCGCAGTCACGTTTCGCCAATTTATTTCCATGGTTGTGTAGTCTCCTTCGGAGTCGACCGCAAGTGGATGGAGCTGTTGAATTCGGTTGACGTAGGTGACTTGTATTGATTTTATTCGTTTTCTGGATCCTTTTAGTGTGTTAGGATTACGAAATGCGAGTGAGTTCTTTGTTCTGTGTTGACGCCGTTTCCAGTTGAGCATCGCAGATGTTTCATCAAAAGTGTTCCTTGCAGGTAATGTTATCCACGCACTACTTTACATGAGGAGTAGGGAGGGCAGTCCAGGCATGCTTCCGAGCAAGTTGACACATTGAGATGAACGGTAGGCAGACAGTGATGCGGGTGTTGATGCTAAAGATCACCAACAGCGAGCCTGATTGAAGCTGGCCAACCTAGGATGAGGTGTTTGAGAGTGCTCCCGCTGCGCCCGTTTAACAAGTCTTTTGGCGGATAGATTTAATATTGGTTCGCATTCTGGCACGGCCGGTAGGCAGTGTAGCTGTGACAAATTTTCAGCTTTTGTCCGAGCAGACCGCAACTTATCGGGAACACAGTATGTGACTCGTCCAAGGGGCACAGTACCAGTGGCAAATTTAGGCTCCAGCTTAGGTTTGCCTCTGATCGAAAACCTATACCGCAAGAAAAGAATAATAATAATAATAGTGGTCAACCTTCATATCAAGTGAAAGCTGTGACAATATTTGGCAATGAACCTATACGCACAGGTGGTATCACACGCTTGCAAGAGCAATATCAGGTTATCTTCCTATATTGGTCTATATATATTGCAAGTTATTTCCCCTATATGTTTGTCTTATTCGACGGTAGGAGATAAAGTTGCGGTTTGAGTAGGTTACAGCCGTTGAGGGCTAAGTACCTTGTATAAAGGGGTGATTTTACACCCATTAGACATTATCTTGATTTTCATTGAGTAGATGTTCAAGTGATCTTTCCCACAAAAAAACGACACGATGGTGTCCAGGCCGAGGTTGCTACCAAACTGACTGCGGAAGGTTTGCATAGTCTCACACAATCTGATGGTGAATGCGGCCGATTCCGCAGAGACGCGTACCTAGTGGGACGCAAGTTACACCGTAGATTTACCCTGCATCTTGGTATAATAAGGGTAAGGTCTTTGTTATCTTGATCCCGCTTTTAATTGTGCCGCAATTTTAAGGTGGATAGATTACAAGTAGTATTGCCATTAATCAGATTGTACAGCAGTCTCAATTTATGTTCGCAGCCGAAGACAATCGAGTTAGAGTTGCTGGCATCGCTCCCACTAGTTTGTGGTGAAATTTTTCACATTACGTACTTAGTAAATGACGCTTGTAGGCTTTTTATCGATGTTCTGTCTGCTTTTCTCATAATGACCCGGATTATGCTGCAATACTCCAGGATGGGACGATTAAGGTGTTTAAATAGTTCAACTGTAGCTGTGCTTGTATGCATATTATGAGATATGTTAGCCACGGAGTACGTGGCTTGTGGTATATGATATACAATCAGTTAGGAAATGTTGAAGGTACAAGGATAGATGATTCGGAGGTCAAGGGTAGACCGTTGTGCACAAATAGGTTCGCTGTTACTTGTGCTAGATGACTCGGGCATCAAACAACCGCAGCAGGTCGTACTTGAGATTTGTGTTAAGAACTTCACCGTTTACTGGTCACACCACGTCGCAAGCAAATGAAAGTTTGCTCGATTGAGTACTGGTACCTTCTGCTGCTCAACTCGTCGGAACTTTTAGACCATTTGCATATCTTCGACAAATAAGTTTGGCAAGCCATGTTTGCTAACCAAACTGATTTCATTAATATAAAGAAGAAAAATTACTGTACCGAGCACACCTTTTCTAAAGCCGACGGCAATTGGAAGCTGGGAAAAGCAATGGTCATCTAAGAGTACTATCTGAGCTCGGCCTTTTAAATACCATGACAGCCAAGCCAGTAATATGTTTTGGTCTTCAACTAACGTTATCTTAATCAGTAACTGTACATGAGGCACGCAATCGAAAGCCTTCTTCAGTTTCAAGAATAGCATTACTGTGATGTAATTTGAGTCAATGGAGTCTGGTCTGTAGTTCAGGTAATGCAGCTACCAGAATGTGTACGAGCTCTTGTCAGAGAAACCACATTGGGGCTTTAGCCGCTCCAGTGAGTTGCTGAAATTCATCACTCACTTTTTACCAATTTCTCGAATAATTTGGCGATTATAAGAGTGGTATGGATTGGCCAGTAATCGCCAGTTTCCTGTTTTGCACAGCTCTTGTGGCGAGGGATGATAAATGCAGCTTCCATTGATCCGGAAGGCGCTTGGACCCAGTGAACTAACAACTTTATTCAAAGGGAGCAGTGGCATATCAGGCCATCCCAATTTCACGACGGATGGGTGGATGCCATCAGCTTCCAGAATGGAAGACCGTTGTATAGAATTTATTGCTTGCTGGATCTTGCGGAGAGCAATAACATTTTTAGATGGAGCCTTGGTGTACTTATAGGGTTAGTCTCATGGTTCATGGTGGTGGAGAAGGACGAGCTAAATGACTCACAGATAGCGCCTGGATGTTGTCCACCAGGTCAGTGAGTTAATCAAAAGCGTAGTTGGACCGTCGAAGGAGAATTCTGACCAGCTATTTGGCGTTACTTGTCCTTCGTGGAATTTCCTGCTCTTCAGGTGTTCTCCCCATCAACTGGAAGTACTTGATTTCAGAGATGAATCGTGCATCAGTCGAGTCATTGTAAATATCCTGTCCTTTTTCAGTGAGGGACCGGCTCTCTAGGTTTCTGCCTGATCGAACGTACAGATGCACCTATATAAATGTGATTGTTTCTTTTTTATTGTGCAGTAATGAGGGTTATGGCTTGTTGCACTTGATGACAATGTGATTCACGACTACGTAGGCATTGTTGAAGCAGGCATCCTGACCAGAGAACCGGAATGTTGGGCGGAAGGGTTCCCAGTTAATACCGCGGCTGGTGTAGTAGGAAGGAGATATTTGTCTGGTGGCCATTTTAACGGTGAATGTTGAGAGTACGGTGTTGCCGTCGCTACCAGGGATGTTCTCTGAAACGTCTCTCTGTACGTAGGCCATACCCAAAGTAAATCCAAGTCTAATCTGCTCGTCAACGTAGTCAACGTGGTACCACACGGTGTCCAACCTCCAACTCTGACGGAAGAAATAAAGGCCGTATGTATAGACGAGGAGGCCTGGGAAGACCAGTGTATCTTCGGTAGGTTGGAATTACCTACAATGAGCCTTTGTTTGCGTGGCAATTCGGATGCAAATTCAAAAGCTGAAGTGATTTGGACAACGTGCATGTTCGATGAATTTGACGGGTTGCGGATACACACAAGTAAAATGTAAACCGAGGCTTCTGAGACGGAGAAGTAGAGGGCATCAGGGACATTTGCTGATTGTGGACGTTCAAACCATTCAGTTGTAAACATATGACCGGGGTACATGAAGCATCCCCGCCTTTTCTTTTGCAGCGATCTTTATGAGATCATAGGAGTAGAGTCTAATGTATCGGAGGAACACCACGTTTCGGTAACGGGGATTTCTTGCAGCTCTTTGAAATGTGCATGCGTACTTAAAGATACGGTTTGTTGATACTCGATCTCGCGTTACTGTAAAGTACTCAAAAGGTATCCTGAATGGTGGAATCAGTCTCCACATCATTGTTTTGCGAGTCATGATAATCGCGGATTATTTTAACAATAAATTTGTGTGGGAGAATTAGGAACGAGCCCAATACTAATAATCTTGGGCGTAGGCATAGTGCGCTATCTGCGAACGCCGGTATGGCTGGGGAAAGGAGGGAGTTGATGTAACAAGCATACATTGCATTAGATTTGGCGATGAGTCTATCGGGCCATGTAAAGCAAAAATAGAAGGAACGGCAACATATATTTGGCAGCTGCCGTTTATGCTGGGTGTTTGAATGGTCACGATTTAATTCCTATATATATATATGCATATGGATATATTTATATGTATATACATATAGCTTCTAAAACTTCTGCAGTAGTATCTCCTGGCACAGATACATGATGTCAGACATACGAGCGCGTTCCAGCACTTTGTCTCGTAATGTCACTATGGCCGTAAAGGTTGAATCAAGTGTGAAAACAAAATTTTGGAAAAATTGTGCTCCGATAAGCCTGCTGTTCCTAAATCTCAAGTGGCTGTTCCTTTTCGTTGCATTCTGGATGAGCTGAAACAAAGAAGAATAAACTTGGCATCTTACGCTCACATGCCTAGAAGTACAGTTGACACGCGCTCTTTCGGTTCAAGGACGCGTTGACTGCGACAGAATCTGTTAAAAGTCGTGACCGTATTACAAAAGATACCCCGGTCCAAGCACTGCATCTGATGCTAAACCACACGTCCGATCTAGGGGAAGTCTGGCAGAGCCGAGTCCAATTGTCCCCCAAGGGAACAAAAATAGCAACGGATGAATCGGCCAATTGTACCCCATGCCGCTGGTCCACACCGTCCTGGAAGTAACAAGCGCCTCTCAAAATGGGACCGTACAAATGATTACAAACGCAGATAGAACCTCACCATTACTTGCAATGACTCAACTGCTAGCCTCAAAGCATCAGCAGTCGCAACAGCTAAAAACGAAACACATCAGGTTGCAACAAAACCTGTCGTATTTCTAAATGCCACAACGTCGCCGAAGCCAGAACCCCAGGGCCGATAATTAGTGGCGACGCACGAAGATCATTCAGGTAATTAAGGTAAATACGGAAACCCGCCAAACGCTATTTTCTAATTTATCGACGTTCCTGCAGCTGGTTGTGAACAATTTGCAGCGGAAGCCGCGCACGCTAAAATATATAAAGAAAACTAATAAAAGTAGCCAAACAAACAGACCAGAATGAACGCAGTGGTATGTATTTCTTCCGACATGCCAGTCATGCCCAGACCAACATCGGACTCCTTCCACTTGAACCAAGCGGTGCCCGCAACTCTCAGTGGCATAATGTATATGGCGTCAGCCGTGAACAAATAGGCTCTAGGTTTCACCACACTCGGAATATATCCGCCTGATGAGTCCAAAACAGGACGAAACGGCGGTCTTGGGTTGCCAAGGTAAGAAAAAGCAACCCCATGTACTTCTATTCTAGATACAGTCCTTGCGATTGAAATGACCGAGCTGCACCTGAAATAAACCGAGGTCTCAATGGATGTTATGTTTCGAAGCTCCGACACAAAGTGGGTACTCTAAGTCCAAGGCTGAATACGAGCAAGGCTGTACCAAGCGTTGCTCGCGGATCCCAGCGGGATAGGGAATTTGGCGTCAGCCGTGAACCAAGGTGAGATGCGTTGCTACCCAGCTCAGGCAATCGCCAGCAGTTCAGTCCAGACCAGGACTAAACTGCGGTCGTGGGGGCCAGAGTTGGGAAGAGCAACACCTAAGTAACCACGTTTTAGATACAGTCCTCGTGACAGGAATCAGTGAGGTAAGCCACAAATAAACGAAAGTCGCAAAAGATGTTGCGTGTCGCAGCCCCAACCCACAGCGGGTTCTCCAAGTCCAGCATTGAATTCGAACAACGCTGTACCCAGTGTTGCTCGCGGAGCTCAGTGACCTGCTGTTTTTGGCGTCAGTCGTGAACCACTAAGCTCTGCGTTCCACCTCAGCTGAGGCTATCTCCAACTGATGAGTCTAAACCAGGACGAAACAGCTGTCGTAGCGTGCCAGTGTTGGGAGGGGCAACACGCAAATACTTGCATCAGAGATACGGTCCACGCGATCGGAACGACCGTGGTTCACAACAAAAGTACAGCTTTCACCTTGGAGTTTGTGTGTTTTAACCACACAACACAGGGGTTTTACAAGTCCTACTTTATATCGTGCAACGCTATCCCGAGCGTTACTCCCAGATTTCAGTTTCATTTTGTTTATCGCGTCAGCTTTAAACCCCTAGTCGCTGAGTTCCACCCATGCGCAGGCTATCTCCGCATGATAAGTCCACACCACGATGAAACGGCGGTCATGGTAAGTCAGTCTTGGGAGGAATACCACCCAACTAATTCAATTTCAGCTAATGGCCTTCAGATCGGATCGTCCGAAGTCTACCTCGAATGAACCGAAGGCTCAATGGAGATGGGAGTCGCAGCTCCAACACACAGCGTGTTCTTTAGTTTTAAGTTTAGATTCGAATGCCGCTGCACCTACCACTGCTCGAGGATCATAGTGGCAGAGAAATTATTGCGTCAACAGTGCACCGCGGGCATTAGTTGCAGTTCAGTTGAAGCAATCTCCACCTGCTGAGTGCAAATCAGAACGAAACTACGATCGTGAGGCGCCAGTGTTGGGAGGATTAACTCTAAGTAATTCCATTTCAGATATGACCCTTACGATCGGAACAATCGTGATCGATAACAACTGAACCGAGGTCTCATTAGAGGTTGCGTGACGCAACCCTATCACCCAGCGGTATATTCAAGTTCAATCTTGCATTCGAGCCACGCTGTGGTCCACAACAAATGTACCGATTTCTCATAGGCGTTTGTGTGTTGCAATCACTATACACACGGTTTTCCAATTCCAATTTTAATTTGGGTAACGCGCTGCTCGCGGATCTCAGTGGCACAGTGTTTATGCCGTCAGCCGTGAAGCACCAGGATCTGAGTTCCCCCACACCTCAGGCTACCTCCACATGATGAGTCCAATTTAGGAGGAAACCGCACTCAGGGTTTGCAACTGATGAGAGGAGCAACATCTAGCTAATTACATAACAGATACGGTCCATGCGATCTGAATTGCCGAGGTCTACCTACATGGATGCTATTTCGTAGAAGAGGTTGCGTGTCCAAGCCCAACCACACATCTGGTTCTCCGAGTCCAACTTTAAATTGCAGCAGTGCTGTACCAAGCGTTGCTCGCAGATCTCAGTGGCATAATGGTTATGGTGTCGGCTGTGAACCACTAGGCTCTGGGTTCCACCTCAGCCGAGGCTGCCTCCAACTGATGCGTCTAAACCAGGACGAATTCGCGGTCATTAGTTGCCAGTGTTGAAATGAGCAGCGCCAAAATAATTCCGTTTTGGATCCGGTTCAT
Organism: Dicrocoelium dendriticum; assembly: GCA_944474145.2. NCBI lineage: Eukaryota > Metazoa > Platyhelminthes > Trematoda > Plagiorchiida > Dicrocoeliidae > Dicrocoelium > Dicrocoelium dendriticum. Next base: position 177,791,013 of record OX104064.1, read on the forward strand.
GCTGTCGATAGGACTGAGGTCCACCACAGATGAACCGAAGTCTCAACCGAGGTTAAGCGTCGCAGCCCTATTAAGTGGCGGTACTGCTAAGTTCAATTTTGAATTGGAGCAACGCTGCCCCAAGCATCGCTCGCGGATCCCAGTAGCTTAGTGTTTGTGGCATCAGCCATGAACCGCTAGGATTTGAATTCCCAGCCAACTCAGGTATCTCCAAGTGATAAATGCAAACCAGGATGAAACCGCGGTCGTGGTGTTTCAGTGTTGGTATTAAATAGATAAACAACTACACCGAGGTAATTCCAAGTTAGATACGGTCCTTGCGATCAACATAAACTTTTTTAACGCCATCGGAGCTGTGTGCGTATTAGAGGTTACTTGTTGCAGCCCCACCCCACAGCGCTACCTCCAAGTTCAAGTTTGAAGTTGAGCAAGGCTGTAATAAGCGTAGCTCGCGGGGCGCAGTGGCACATTTTTCATGGCGTCAGCCGTGTACCACTAAGCATGGTCCGGCATCCCAACTCAGGCTACCTGCATCTGATAAAAGCTTTGCCTGACGAACCTGCGGTCATGGCTAGCAAGTTTTAGTGGTATCAGCACCCAAATAGTTTCATTTCAGATACTGTCCTTGCGATCGGAATGACAGACGTCGACCTCAAATAAACCGTGGTCTCAATAGTGGTTGTGTGTCGCAGCCCTACCACACTGCGTGTTCTCCCATTCAATCTTTCATTTCGAGCAACGTTGTACCAAGCGTTGCTCGCGGATCGCAGTGGCATCTAGTGTACCGTGTCATCTGTGAATCTCTATGCTCTGAATTCCACCCCATCCCACACTATCTGCTTCAGTTGAATTTAAATGAAGAAGCGCACGGTAAATTCGAATTGGTTAAATATGTTTGGCTGGCTATGAAGTTTTTATATAGCCCCCTATTAAGGTTACCATACCGTTTTTGATATTTAATTATATCAAAATATCATCTTATAACCGCCCAGCTGTTTTCTTTGGACATTCTCTCCAAGTCATCCTTTTCAGTTGTGATGTCCTGCTCCATTTTGCTTTATACTGGTGGCTAAATCTTTAGCAGGTACGTGGCGTAATAAACGAAGAGTGAAATGGACGACATTCTCCACGGTTAAATTCAACTCGGCTTTATCTGACATGCGTGATGTCCAACTCATGGACTAACTTGACCCTATAGTGGTGGGCAATAATTGCAGCTCAGAGCTTTGCGATAAGGAAGTTGGAAGTCCTACAGCAACACTTCGCATACTTGCTCCCATTCGTTCTCAAGAATGCAGTGTCATGCTTATTGACCCCCTCACCAAGTGAACAACGTACAATGAATTTATACGGGTTAAGAAGTGTTGCTTTACAAGTCCCATTGGATAGTTGGTGGGGATATCAACATAACAATAATGATAATAAGGATAGTAAAATAGTTAATACTTTAAATATGAAAATGAGGATTTATCGTTTGCTTCGTTGTAGTCCTGCGATCCTCTTAGATTTACAGCACCACGGTTAACAACAAATAATTCCATGGCAAACTCCAGGTGTAGGAGGCGTAGTGTTAAGTACCAAAGTGTAAGTAGATGAGTGCATTTTCCAACCGTCTTTTAAAGACTGTCAGTGTCGGTGCAGAGACGACCGATTCTGGGAGAGCATTCCACGGGTGACAGACACGAATGGAAAAGAAATTTCTGCGGCACTTCAGACGACTGTATTGTTCTGCGAGTTTTAATGAGTGGCCCCTCAGGTTTGTATTGCTGATGAGTTGCAGTAAACGGCGGCACACAAGATGTGGGTCTCGCAGAATCAAGTATGTCATAATCAGGCCGCCTCGTAGTCTGCGACAGCTTCCACTGAACAATCCCAGTCGTTGCTGCCTCTCCTGGTAGGAAAGATTGCGCATTCTAATTACGCTCTTAGATGCCCGGCGTTGTGGCTGCTCCAGTGCATTAAGGTCATGTTTCAGCCATGGCTGCCAGGCTTGAATTGCGTATTCGACATGGGGGCGAACATACGCACTGAGCATTTGTCGAAATATGGAGCTGTTTATTTGTCCAAAGGCCGCCTCAACAGCCCAACGTGTTGACTCCCGGTCTTCGAGGCCCTTTCGGATTGCCTGGAGCAACCCAAGTCATCTTGAACCAGGACACCCAAGTCCCGTTCGAGAGTTGATTGTTGCAGTATATTCGTTCCGAGTCGGTATGAGTAGCTGCTCTGATGTCGGATGGAAAGCACCTTGCATTTACTGACGTTGAAATGCAATAGGTTTTGGGTCGACCATTGATACACCGTATCTAAATCACTCTGAAGCACATGTTGGTCGGCGTTCGCCTGGATTCTGCGCCAGATCTTGATAGCATCAGCAAACATTAGGAAGTTTGAAGCGATTCCCTGTGCAAGGTCATTAATAAACACCAAAAACAAATGTGGACCTAGAACTGAGCCTTGCGGCACACCACACTTGACTTGTATGGGGTCCGATAAAGAGCTCCGAACCCTGACCACTAATTGCCGTTGAAGTAGGAAGTTGGCGATCCAGCTTAAAAGAGGGTTTCCGACCCCGTAATGATGCAGCTTGGTTAGTAGTATCCGATGGTCTAGACGATCGAAAGACTTGGAAAAATCCAGGTAAATCACATCAACACCTTCTCCAACCTCAGCTGCCTCGGTCCAACTACTGCGTGCAATTAGTAAATTAGTTGTACATGACCGCTGTCGACGGAAACCGTGCTGTTCAGGAGTGATGAGGTTGCAGTTTTCCAGATAGCACACGAGTGCATCGGCACCTATGGATTCCATGACCTTGGAGAGTATAGGAAGAAGGGTTACTGGGCGGTAGTTGGAGGGATCAGTTCTGCTTCCATTTTTGTGAATCGGGCTTATTATTCCAAGCTTGCACATGGCGGGAACTTGGTTCTGGTGTAAGCAGCGCTAGAAAAACTGAGCTATAGGTCCTGCCAGTTGGCTTGCTACTGCTTCCAATGCCTCTGGACGAATGGTGTCGACACCCGGCGAGCTGTGTTTGCGTAGAGAAGTCAGCTTTTGCAGTACAGCCTCTGCGGTAAAATTGATGTGGGTTAGTCCTGGTGAGCAGAATACAAAGCTTGGTAGATCGCTTGGTGGCAAGAATCTTTTAAACGTGGGGGCGTATTGCATCTGCAGCGCGTTTGCAGCTTCCATAGCCGTTCTTGTTGGGCCATCAACCTTCTTGTGTGGAGGAAATCCTTGCCTCACGTTTCGTGTGCTATTGACGTGCTTGTACAGCAGTTTGTGGTTAGCACTGAAGGTTTTTGCGATGTTCTGCTGATAGGCGGCTTTGTCTTCTCTTAACAGTTGAGTGCAGTGGTTACGTTGGGCTACGTAGTTGTCCCAAGTTTCTGGTGCTGGAGCTTCTCTGTACACTCACCATGCTGCGTTGCGTACCGTCATCCATTTTCTGGTTCTGCTCCTAACGAAAGAAACAGATTTGCACTTATTGCAAGCTTTTATCTCTGAAGCCTGTGCAATCAGCTGACTGAATGTGTTGACGAACTCGAGCCAGGCGACTTCCGGGGGTTCTTCTTCGAGGAAAGACCATGTTGTAGCGCTGACTAGCTGGGCGATTCGGTCGTACCTCGTGATGGTTCGCACAGTCTCATCGTTATCATTCAGATATTCTTCATAGCAGACAAAGTTGAAACTGATGACTGCGTGATCACTGCGACTCAACGGGCAGTCTAAAACCAACGCATCAATCATATGCTCCTCGTTGGTAAGCACAAGATCCAGCACAGATGGCCTGTTACCAGTTCTGAACCGAGTGGGCAAAGTGATGTGGTTGTAAAGAGGAACAGTAGTTACTAGATCTTGTAGATCGATTTTGAATTGTTCTCCGGTCGTGGCAGGGGCTTCTAAACAATGTACGTTGAAGTCACCCATGATAAGAATGTGGGTGTACTTTTGTTGTAAACTGCATCTTAAGGCAGCCACTAGGTGGTAGTCGGTTTCGGGTGTTGAGTTAGGGGCGCGGTACACCAAGACAATAAGGAAACCGTCCCTGCCTTTTAAATGCAACCGGCACCAAAGAGAGTCACGGAACTGCGAGGCTGAATCACCCACGGCTTCGCACTGTAAGTCGTTTCGGTAATACAGGATTATCCCTCCTCCTTTTGTGAGCCTGTCGTTCCAGATCAGCGACATGCCCTGTAGCGAGACTTCAGCGTCCTTCATTCCCGTGTGCAACCATGTCTCGGTGATACCGATGACATCATACGAGCCGGAAGCTTGGCGATCTTTCAGTTCAGCTAGTTTGTTAGAAAGACCCTGAGCATTTGTATACAAGCAGGCCAGTTTCTCGGTCTCTAGGAGCCCGCAGAGAGGTGGAGCTGTCAAGTGTGGGAGAATGCCGACCGATGGGAGGTCGGCAGTTACTCGTTTTTTTATGGGTCAATGATACCTCTTTTGCAACTTGATTCGGCCAAGGTGCGTTCCAACCTTCGTTTAGACCTACGTCAGAGTCAATTAAAGCAGCAGTCAAGTTACCTTTTTGTACATTCGTCGGTATGCTTGCTGTTTCATTTGCTTTAATATTTGTGCTGTGCAAAGTGTTTGCGACCTTTAACCGAATTTCAGAAGGAAGATGTTTCCGATTTCTCCGCCATCGATCTGAAACATCCTTTGATTGTTGCTCTGACTGAACCACAAGTTTTAGGATTCTAGGGCCGCATCCTCTATAATTCGGTGAGAGAGGTATCCTGGTGAGCGATAGTGCCACAACATTATCCAAAGAAAGTGTTTCACGAATGAACCGCCACTGTTCTAAATCATGCTTTCCGGTCTCTTGAACATCGTTAGTAGGATGTTCTGGCACGCCATGTATGAAGATAGTATTTAGGCGGTCTTGCTTGCTGTGCCCCTCTTCGGTGTTTCGTTTTGGTTGTCGCACGCTCCAAGGGACATCAGGATAGATACGTATCAAACATGATTCGTGTTTTAGCGCGTTTGCGGAGAGCAACACATTTTCTACGTCGGTAGAGGATTCTAGAGTTACTCGAATAAGTCTGGGTTCACCATCGTGTGGCGAGTTCGGATGATGAGTAATTCGTAACAAGTTCATGGGCTTGGCTTTGATACTCATCTGTATACACAATGAGTTCCATTGGTTTTGGTCGTCTGATAACTTATCCCGCAATGTGATGGCGGTAGATTCAGGGACATTTGAGCATACAACAGTCCGGGCACTGTTGTTGGATCCCTTTTTCGTCGGTCTACAAGTTATGGTACTCATTTGTCACTTGTTGACAAGTGATTGATTGCTGTTTTTCTCTCCATTTGCGTTGACATGGTTTACAATGGAAGAGGACGCAACGGCGGCCTCTCGGTGGACCCTTGCAGCAATCTCTGCGTAGGTAACCAATGTTTTGGGAGGCTTAGTCTCGACAAGAGATATTTGAGCTACAGGTACCAAGGGTTGGTGTTTGGCTGCTCTATCCTTGTTACTGCCAGATGTCAGGTCTATTGGAATTTGCTTAACCAGACGTTTTGAATGGTGCCTGATTTTCGTTGCCGTGTGTACTGTTTGATTCACGTAGGTACAGTCTGCTTTTGCCCGGCGTTCTACCAAAGTTGGAGAAGACAACGGAGATGGAGACGTGGCTGATTGAGGTTCAGGGGAAGCGGATTGTGCAGCATTCCGTTGCTTAGCAGCCGCTGCGCTTCTGTGGTCCATACTCGCTTCCATTGAAGTAATCTTATTGTTTATCCTCTGCTATGCTTCTGTGATTAACCGGTCGCATTTCTCAGCTAGGATAAGCAAGCACTTAACGAGGGGGATGGTGGAACACGCAGTACAGAACCAAAATGTATCTTGGGAGCTATTTTGCTCCCGTAACTGTTGCTGGGACACATTTGCGCATTTCGTATGGTACCGTTTCAAACAGTGCGAACAAGCCAGACCAATTTTTACTACCCGATGACATTCTCCTAACCCGCAAATGCCTTTCGATGGGAGTCTCTTCGGTTTCGCCTTTCTGCCACTCAATTTGTTGTCGTTACCTGACCCAGTGGGTTGGATAGCGTTCTGTACTTTTACAGCTTTGAGAGCGGCGCACCTCGGTCAGGTGAGCGTGGTGGTTGCAAGTTCAAATGAGCGGTCGGCGTGGTCGCGCGGTCCGTGTGATGGATTATGCAGCCGCACTGGCTGAAAAGGTCACAAGGAATGGCGAGTGACTGGAACACAGATTGACAGATCACAGATGCTTTCACAACTGTGTTGAGAAACACTGGATCGGAATAAGCTTAAGCTTTTCGGCCTGCCTCGAGAATTCTGTATCGAATTGTGTCACACAGAAAGGCAAATCGACTCAATATGATTGAATTAAGCGCTTGCGCTTAATCACAGATGCCAGTGAACAAGGTTAGTGATGGCACAGCCTCTAATCGTAGAAGATATATTTCCACTTATGATAGGTCACTGTGTAGAGTTAGTATATCCGGGTTCGTATGAGCATACAGTGACAATGCTGCGAGAAG
>OX104064.1:177798087-177823169 GCA_944474145.2 Dicrocoelium dendriticum
GACGCTCACAGGTGAAAAAGTCGAAGACGTTACAAAAATTAAGAGATATGAGAACGTCTAGAGTAGAGAGGCTAAGGAGCGGCTGAGCATCGACTTGAAGAGTTGGAAGGAGTGCTAGTGAAAGCTGAAAAGTTTATATGGAAGGACATCAAACAGTCGGAGTGCATGCATAAATTAAGACTGCTGAGGACGTCGTAGCATATGAGTCAGAGGCGCGCAGATACTGAGTCCTGTTATGGCGCTAAGATTTTAGTACTAAGGTAGACTGGGCTGGAAAATGCCAGTGAAAAGTCTGGAATCCTATATGAGCTGGCGTCACAGACGTTGCAGCAAGCAATGGATAAATGGACGTTTAGAAGGGAGAGGCAATGGAGCAACTGTGCGCAGGCCACATGAATTATGCTTGCTTCACAGAAGAGAATTAAGAAAGGTTTTATGAAGAGAGGACAGCGAACGGATGAAGCGCAAGCATACGATATGGTTGTTAAGTAGTTCGGAGCATAAAAGGCGAAGACGCGGCTACGCGCAGATGATGAAATCATGCCCTGGTGCTAATGTAATAAAAGTAGGGAAGCCTGAGCAGGGAGAAGCCGGTGAGAGGGTTGTACCACAAGTAATTAGCTGTCATAGACGAGTGACAGCTGTGCATCTAACAAGGATCAGCTGTGCACTGACCGGATGAGGTAAAGAAGGTCGCCAGACGAGAGCTAAGAAGGTCGAATAGAGAAAGGACAACAGCCAAGAAGAATGCAAGCACACAGTGAGTTGTTTGGGGGAGTCATATCATATAATGCTGAACCACGGCGGTGAATAAGTTCACAGTGCATGCTATGGTGCTGGGATATTACTACTTTGGAAAGAGCCTGGGAAAGCTAGTCCAATAGCTGGACGCTCACAGGTGAAAAAGTCGAAGACGTTACAAAAATTAAGAGATATGAGAACGTCTAGAGTAGAGAGGCTAAGGAGCGGCTGAGCATCGACTTGAAGAGTTGGAAGGAGTGCTAGAGAAAGCTGAAAAGTTTATATGGAAGGACATCAAACAGTCGGAGTGCATGCATAAATTAAGTCTGCAGAGGACATTGCAATAAAGATTGAGCATATCTTACAGGCATCTGAGGTGAGGGGAACATAGCATTGAGTCAACAGAGCCTAGCCTGTTTGTATGTTCGTAGTTTTGAAGGCAGCCAGAAGAAAATAGACTGGTCAGATGAGACTCGGTCAGGGCACGGTTCTGAGAGTTAGCAGTTCGATAGAAGGAATGAATATAACGAAGTAAGGAAAGAGGAGGGTCAGAGTGAAGAAAGCTTTACTGATTAGGAGTAGCGAAGCCAACGAGACTCGCTAAGGTACTGTGGACAGGGTAGTTGGTCTTCTTAATATTGGCCAGTATCGTCACGGAATTCAGAAAGCAGGAGCCGAAATACACGAGGCTGTATTAGTTGGCGCATTGAGATTTAATAGTGCAGTTACGTTGGGAAGACAAATGGAGAGTGTCAGCATAAATGGACATGTTAGATATGGGGGAGTTTACATTAGTTATTTAGGTATAAGCAATCGGGTTGAGGGAAATAGTGTTTTGGTTGCGCCGACCTATACCGTTTAGAGCTCAGTGCTCTGTAGGCAGTCAGAAAGTAGGAGACTGGTCAGAGGAAACCAGGTCAGCAAACTGCGCTGGGTTACTGATAGGGTGTGGAAAGGCAACTAGTGAGGGGAACAGAGTGTTCGGTATTCCGAACAATGACCGGTACTGTCAAAATATTCAGGGGGTCCGCGGAAATGGACAGGTTAGAGATGGAGGTGGCTATGTTAAAATAAGGGTGAGCAAGACAAGCAGGCGCTTGGGAAGAGGGGGTATAGCCAGAAGGATACAGAATCGTGCTGGTAGTCTGGAGTAGGTCAAAGCGTAGCAGGCCAGTCAGATGAGATTAGGGCAAGGCAGGGCACTGAAGAACGACAGTCCGCTAGAAGATGGATATAAAGCTAATAGCGTGATAAGGAGAGGAAAGGTTCGGTTTTGCTAGGAGCCTTGTTGGTGCTGGGTGCATAGGCCAACAAGGCTGTTAGCGCATCGGTATTATTCCGCCCAATTATGGCTTTGTATGGAATTCTATATGTGATCGGGTCCGTTCTCCCACAGCTCGTCCTCAGGGATGCAAGTGCCCAAGATATCTGCTACCTTGAGGACAGTTAGTAGTCTATTTATGGCTGTGGAGAATTGCAGGATACTATCAGATGCTCTGATGGTTTCTGGTAACTTATTCCACACATGCGCGTATCTATAGAGGAAGAAGTTAAAACGTATAGAACAACGGGTTTTTGGTAGTGCGAATGAGTGTGGCTTTTTGCGTAGAGGATAAAGTGTGTCAACCAGCGGTTGAAAATATCTTACAATACTTGAGTCTGACGTTTTGATTAGCTTATAAAGAAAAACTAGGTTGGTTTTCAGTCTCCGCAGCCAAAGTAGTTCCGGACCAAGCTGCTTACAGCGGCTTTGATAACTGAGCGTAGCTGATCCTAGAAGGCGCTTAGTGAACGAACGTTGGACTTTCTCAATGATCATCCTCTCGCTTTTGCGTGAATTAGTAACCACTATCGAGCAGTACTCTACTATGGGTCTGGCACACAACTTGTAGAGCATGAGTCGCGACTCTAACAGGCTCATTGACTTTAGTAAATAGCCAACGATAGACCTGGCTTTTGCAGAGCTATAGCTCGCTTGTTCCGCCAAATTCAATGAGCTTGAGTAGTGCACACCGAGGTCGCGCCCGGTAATGCTGTTATCTAGTGGTGTTCCGTTAAGAGTCAATATGTTTGGCGGTACAGAGCACCTGTATGAAAGGACGTTACATTTTGTTGGTGAGAATTCTAGTTTCCACAGGTCACACCATGTTTCAAGAGCACGGAGATCTCTTTGAATGCTGGGGAGGCCATTACGTAGGCAGCTAGGATCAAATGAGAATACGACTTTTTTATCATCAGCAAAGAGGTAGGGAGTGTCTTGTTGGAAGACCGGGAATACGTCATTGATGTACAGCAAAAGCAGCAGAGGACCTAGGACGCTGCCTTGGAACACTCCGCTGGTTACGGGTGCCATTTTAGACGTGGCATCACCCAGTAGCACTGAGTGCGTCCGATTAGAAAGGTAAGAAGAAAACCAAGAAAGGAGACGGCCTGAAACACCGAATGCGGCTAATTTTGTCAACAGACCATTGTGCGGGACCCGGTCAAATGCTTTTTCATATCAAGGAAGATGATGACCAGCGCTTGACCCATGTCTAGGGACTGCGTAACGTCGTTTAAGGAATCAAACTGGCAAGTTTGACAAGATTTAGCTGGCAGAAACCCGTGTCGGGACCTAATAATAAGGTTGCGTTGTAACAGAAAACGAAGCATCCTGTCCTTTAGTATTCTTTCCATGAGTCTAGACGCAATGGATGTGTGGCTAATAGCACGGTAATTGTCAATATTTTGTCGGCAGCCTCGTTTGTGTCGTGGTATGATGGTTGCGTGTTTCCATATAGACGGGTATTGTCCGCTCTTCATATAGATGGTGAAGATATTTAGGAGGAGAACTGGAATATCCGGTCCTCCGAGGATTAATACGGAAGAAGGTACACCATCAGGGCCTGGGTGGTGAGACATTTTCAAGGAGCAGAGTGCTCACTTGATGTTGTTTAAGTCAAAGGCAATAGTATGTATTTGATCCGCAGGTTATTTTTGTCTCGGCACCGGAAACACGCCACGTTTCGTTACTTGTCCAAGCGTCTGAACGTTGTACGAAGGAGAAGGTTTCCACCCGCACTAGTTGTTAGCGATGCTGCCGGATGTCTCGGCTCTCACCGAGCATTCACGTTCTGACGGTTTGCTGAACTCTGCTCCAAGTAATCGTGAGTAATCATGCTAAAGTCGTATCCGCCGTAAAACAGCAGCGGATATAACTCTCTGTCAGTCACTATGTTCGTCGACCGAGTCTATTTAATTGTTTGGATCACTTTTCACGTTTTCTCCTTATGTCTGGCTACGCCGCTCCCGTGAAACGTGTGAAAATGCCATTGGTTTTTCCTTACCCAACTTTGACTTTTAAACCCTCGTGTTTGTTTTATTCAGGTGCAGACCATCTTCCAATTTCCTAAGATCGCTTCGCAGCCATCGATGTTTTCTTACGTCACCGCTCATCTTCCTTCACAGAGGGCCTCGGAGGTGACGGATATTCGTGATCTGATGCCGTGGGAATCGCCGTATGACAAACTTAAATCAATCGTTCTAAAACGCACTATGGCTTCCGATGAAGCACGGCAACACATGCTACTTTCGGGCATAGAGCTTGGGAACCGCAGCCCGTCTCAACGCCGCGGGCACCTGCGTTCGCTTGCGCGTTCCTCGACCCTTGACAGTTCCATACTCCGACAGTGGCAGACCAAGTGCCATCCAGGAAACACGACGGCGATTTTAGCAGTCCGCGCTGATGAACCCCCTTTTGGACAACCTATCCGAAGCTGCCAACAAGTTCATGTAAGGTTCTTTACATCTGCTGTGAATAGTGTGACTAGACTGAGCACCACTAGTCCATCTGGAAGTACCGCACTTGACGTTATTAGTGAACGGCTCTCTCGGTTAGAATTCGCTGTGTCTCACATCGGTCGGGAACGACCCGCTAACCTTAGATTCAACTCAGGGAGTAGGCGTCGTTGTCAATTCCGCACCAGCCGATCGCGATCAAACTGCTACTTCCACCACCGCCTCGGCGCTGCTGCTCGCGGTTGTCGTCCATGTTGTAAATGCCCGGAAACGAATTTTGGATTCTCGGCAAGGAAACGACAACACCAGCTAGTGATGGCGACAGCTGCTGCTAGCCAAACTATTAGTTGCCTATTGTATGTTTCCGATTCCACCAGCAAACTACATTTTTAGGGTAAGGGTTAGCGTTATACCTCGATCCTTGGAAAAAGGTGCTCTGCAACCATCCGACATTACTTTACAGGCAGCTAACCAAAACAAGATCTCGCCGCATGGACAGAGATTTCTGACACTTAACCTTGGTTTGTGACGAAAGGTCACTTTGTCTTCCTGTTATAATCTTCACACTAGAAGCGATTCCAAAATTAACACTTTACCGTTACACAAAACTTCTAGCCCAACCGAAGGAAAAGGCAGAACGCCAATGACCTTGACAAAATCACGTATTAAACGCCACCAACAATCACTAGAACTACTGCGGACCTTGGCTCTATTAATAGGACTCTCACTGACCTTCGACTTCCGAAATTGAAAGGTCAGCTACCAAGGTTAGTGGTTCTCCATATTGGTTGCTGAGGTTTCCGGTAGTTTGTTGTCACGTGCAGAAACTAGAACATTCAGAAACTTTCGAAACGGATGCAATAACCGTTAATAATTGATTACTCGCTAAAATAGCGGATTTACTAGGCAATGCTTGCTTTCTCCCGGACACCTGCCCTCCCGCGATATCGTCCTAGGTATACGTCGAAAGCCTAGGATTAACTTGCAACCTTCGAGACGTTGTTCTCTGCGTATCGGTCCATCTTTGCATAAGTGCCCGAAAACCTTTTCCTAAGTTTGTGTTCTGGATATTTTGCTCGACTACGTGCATTTGTCCACTACTACCTACGGCAAGTTGAAGCTATCCACCAAAAAATCGAACGGGCGGTCAGTAGACTTTGCTTGTCTTGGCATTCCGGGGCCCAGGCACGCTACCTGTCACCATCTCGTAAGAAACCTATCCTCCTGTGTCTGCCAAGCCAAGATGCCTTCCATCGGATAAACTACAAGCGGCCAAGATTGTTCGAACACATGCTTATCTTCGGCATCCTCCGCCTTTCCAAAACCGGTTGCGCATCTCCGCTTCCTTTGGTGCCCTAAGAAGACCAGCGACTGAAGACCATGTGACGATTGCCGTGCGCTTAACAGTGTCACTGCCCCCGACAGATACCCAATTCCCATATCCATGTTTTTTCTAGCAACTGGCACGGAAAGTCTATTTTCTCTAAAATCGATCTAGTTCGTGCATGCCAGCGCACTACTGTCGCTCCTGCCGACCTCCCAAAGACCGCTACTATTACTCCCTTTGTTCTCTATGAATTTGTCCGAATGCCCTTCAGATTGCGAAACGCTGCCCGAACTTTATAGCGGTTCACTGAGCAAGTCCTTAGAGGGCTAGACTTCGTCTTCGCCTACATCGGCAGAATTCTCCTCGCCAGTTCGCACAATGAGGAACACCTGTAACCTCTCTGTCTTATCTTCCAGCGTCTTGCTCAGTATGGCATGACGATTAACGTTGACAAATGTATTTTCGGCCAATCCTGTGTCGATTTTCTCAGTCACTGAATCGACTACAATGGTATTAGCCCACTTCCCGAAAAGACACCGGCAATCGTGGTTTACCCTATACCTCAGTACTTTAAAAGTTTGCGTTGTTTCCTCGGTATGGTCAAAGCTTGCAATCGTTTCATTCCAGATTGTTTCTGGCTACATCAGCCACTGACAGATTTACTAAAATGCGTCCCGAAAGTTTGAGCTAACAGCAGAAGCTACTGTGGCATTCGATAGGATCAAGCAAGCGTTATCCTACGCTACCGCGCCTAGCCACATGAAAACCTATGTTGACGCACCTCCCCTTCTCAGGACTGATGCAGCACAAACGGCCATTGGCGCCGTTTCACAGCAGCTGACCAGCAAACAACCTGAACCTTTGTATCTTTTCTCCAAGAAGCTTCAGCCTGCTCAAACTCGATACAGCACATCCGGTTGCAAACTTCTGGCTATTTACCTTGCCATTAAGCACTTCCTACATCTACTTGAAGCACTACAATAAATAAATAAATAAATAAATAGTTTATTCTCGAATTTGTCGAGACACACCATGTAAGGCATGATCAATATTTACATGCAATATTGCTTCGCAACAAACACGTTGCTATGAGTGTAGTTGGCAGTAAGCCGAAGGCTGTACAGGCTGCGGAAATTGTGTAAGTAGTCATGAGGGGTAGAATCATCAATGACTGACGAAATGTTGAATTCTAGCGTGCGTAGTGGAAACAGTCAGGGCACTACATGAGTAATGAAAACGTTACATATAGGCATGGTGTAAATTAGTATTGAAAGTGTCAGGTCAATATTGAATAATGATTCTGGTCGACTTGCCAGTAGGTAGTTCTGGGCAGTGACTTTATTCGGTGGCGAGTCACATCCGCCACGTCGCAGTGTTGTTACGCGGACATTTGTGGCTTTTATAGGGAGAACGCTTGCCAGGCGAAAACCTACCACGTCCTGGAACACTGACAGAAATTTGTTGGTGCACTAATATACAACTAACTAACTAAATAAATAAATAAATATTATATTCTCGAATTTCCGAGACACACCTGACCAGGCATGATCAACGTTTACAAGCAATTTATGTTTCGCAACAAACACGTTGCTATGTATGTAATCGGCAATAAGCCGAACTTTGTCCAAGCTTTGGAAATTGTAAAATTAATCTTGAGGTATAAATTCGTCAAAACATGACGACAAGTTGGGTTATAGTGGGCGTAGTGTAAACAGCATGGGCATTCCGTTTGTAGAGAAACCTTGTCAGGAAAATATTACATTAGGATTCAGGTCGGCTTGCCAGTATGTAGTTGTGGGCAGTGACTTTATTCAGTGGCGAGTCACATCCGCCACGTCGCAGTGTTGTTAAGCGGACACTTGTGGCTTTTTATAGGGAGAACGCTTGCCAGGCGAAAACCCACCACGTCCTGAAACACTGTCAGAAATCCGTTTGTACACTAATGTAAAACTGGCAGAGCAGCTCGTCGACTGATTTAGCACTCGGTTAACCGCCGTCAATTGCCTTCTAATTTCCTCTGTTAGCTGAACAGGTTATTTTTGCTCGCGGCGGCCATAATGGCTGAGGCCTATGGAGGGTTAGACCTTCGTCATCTTCGTGACCAGGTTTTCGACTGATTTCACTCTCAGATATCCGCAGTCAAATGACCTTCAATTTTCTCTGTTATTTGGGCAGGTATCTTAGGCAAGGCCGCCATAATGGTTGAGGCGAACCGCGGATGGGGGCTTCTCGAAGAATCGTTTTTGTGGGTATTTAGGTAGGCGAAACGTCAATTTCTTGCGTCTGGATTTTTCAGCAGTGTGAAGTTATCGAGTCCAGTTATCATAATTGGACAACTTTCATGGTACTGAGTGCAGTTGTGTCCGTTTGTTGTACTTCCATGTGCTCCATAGGTCCTTATTGGTTGTTCTGTCCCGGACAAAGGCGGTTTCTCTGTCCAATCCCAGATCCCCAAGAAGTTCCGAACCTCGGAGAAAAGGGAAGGTGAGAGACAAGCAAGGCCGCAACGAACAGGCGTGGAAACAAACATTATTAAACTCCTATGTTATAACCTTTAGAGTGAAGACAAATGATGTGCAATGTGCAGCAATGATTGTGCTGAAAGTGTCTTTTGAATGGTTTTCGAGAGCAGTGGCCCTATAAGTTGTTTGCTACTATCTACAAGGAATACAGAGCGTTGCGCCATTAAGCAAAAACGCAGTGTCAGTTTACTATGATGCGACTATTGCGTGGAAAGATAGAAAGCAGAGTTCAGGGACCAGCGGCGTTTGAACGGTGGATGGAAGGCTGGTGGCCAGCCTACATCGAAAGAGATGGTAAGTCAGCGGATAGATAGGAATCAAGCGCTGGGTAAAACTTATCGGGTGATCAAGACAGAAAGACGACACGAGGGTACTAGGAGTATAGTGCTATGGCCTATTGAAATAGGAAAAGCCTTTGAGAGCTAACCACCTCCAAAGGTAAGTGTCGAAACCTTTGCTGTAAAATCGGATCCAGATTAATAGGGGAGAAAGGATTGATCGATAGAAATGAAGCATTAAAGATCAGTTAAACGGAAGCGCACGTGCGGAACAACTGTATATGTAGCGTCGCGCAGGGAAACTAGTCCTAGTAGGATGCTAAGAAAATGGTGAAAAATGAACACCTAGAAATGTGAAGCTAACGGGCGTCTGTCCGATGACCATGGATCACAAACCGCTACCTTTTACCTTCCGCGGGTCCTCCGAGCGTTTTTCATCAGTGCTTCAAGTCCGTTAGACTACGTATCACAATTCACGACAGACATTCCTCATGATTTGTTGCTGCTACTAACAACACTGTTGCTGACGCAATGTATCGTATCGAGCTCCACCATATCTCACGCTAAGCTATTGACCTCGAGGATATTTCAGTTTACCAAGAAGACGATCCTGAGTCCGCAGGCTTGACAGAAACACTTCATGGAAGCTCTCGATTACTTATTGTTAATTCCGATCCTAAAACCGATTGTGATCTTTCGACTGGGAAGCCAAAGCCTTTGGTTAACAGCAATTCTGCAGAATTGTTTTCGATCACCTGCATGGCCTCCCCCTGGCATTCGAGCCACTGTCAAGTTAATCGCCGGCCTCTATGTATGGCACAATATGTTTTCGACATTCAAAAGTAGGCGAAGCATTGTGTTACTTATCAAACTTACACGGTACATCGGCACACGCTCGCCGCACCTGGCACATTTGCATTTCCCGACGCTAGATTTAAACATGTGCACCTTAACCTCTTTATACCATTTCCTCCACTAAACGGTTTCCAGTGTTTGCTGAGCTGTGTCGATCGTTTTACACGATGGCCTCATGCAGTACCTTTACGGGACGTTTCCACCGAAACTGGTTCGCGGACTTTCGTTGAAACCTGGATATCTGTGTTTGGCACGCCAGCCACGATCACAACGGACAGAAGTCCACAGTTCAATTCCGCTCTATTGCGAGCCCTCCATCGGTTACTCGGCCATCATCTGCGAACTACCTCCTACCATCCAGCGGCCAACGGTCTTGTTGAGCGTTTTCATCGTCAATTGAAAACAGCAAATACCGCAACACAATTAAATACGCACCGGTCCGAACAGCCACCGGGTATCTTTCGGCGTTCTCAACACGGTCAAGGAAAACCTAGGTGTTTGCCCCACTGAACAGGTTTTCGGCACAACTTTCTGACTTCCCTGTGAGATGGCGCTAGATATTAGAATCACTGACGAACTGGACCTGACTGCTTAGGTGGTACGATTTCGACAACAGTTTTCTTCCGTTCTGCCAACACCGCTCCGATTCAGCTCTCGAAAGCGGCAAGTCCAGTGCTTTATAAATAAATAATAAATAAATAAATAGGTATATTTCTAGACCTGCTAGAGGCTGCACCCTAAAGGGTTCAGATCAAGGCTTACATTAATCCGATGCTCTTGCATGGAAGTAGGCAAAATATAAATATATGTTCATCGTTAGAAATTCCAAATGCATTGGCACTGTTTGGTATACAGCTACTGGGTATCAGGCGCCCACCTTGACGTTTTCTGGTTCCTTCGGGCGATCTTGAGCTCCTTGTTCTTTTATTGTGAAAAACTTCGAGGAGTTGTGCCTTTTCTCCTTGGAACAGAATCCAATTCGCCGAAAGTTCACTTTAAATTGATCGCACATTAATTGGCCACTCAGTTGCCCCAATTGTTGTTGCGCACATGGAAGAAATGAGTGAAGGGATTATAACGCATACAAAAAGTTTAGAAAATTTTTTTTCGATAAATGCAGGCAAGAATAAAAACAATTTGTTAAGAGAGAAAATAAATCTGCGTGCTTCAGTAGAAAAATACCAATTAACAAAAAAATAGAGCCCTACTTTTCTTACGCTGATATTGCTCTCCGGCGCGAAATTTCAACCTGAGTTATTCTCAGATAAAAGAAAATGCCCTTCTACAGTTACAATACCGCTTAAAGTAGCACAATATTGCACTGATCTGGACCAGCTTTAGCGCCTGAATACGCTGAAATCAAAAGCAACACAATACGTGCAGTATTTTGCGAGTTATTCGCAATTAAATGATGGTCTACGAATAAGGCCATTTTTATTTTTCGCTAAAAATGGCTTTCTGCTTTGCAAGCAGATAGCAGAAAAAAGAAAAAAACATAAAAAGTAGGGAAGCGGCATATGATCTAGATGGGCATGGCTATCCAGAAATGCTCTAATTAGCCCGTAATACCCTGCGACAACTACGGGCTGCGCAGGTGGCCGAAAAGTAAACTTTGTAGGCATACATGATAAATATATGCAAATAAGGGATGGTTTTGCGCGAAAACACTAGAAATCCAGCGTCGATGTGGTGCGTAAACCCTTGACACCACCGTATGAGGGTCCGTTCAAAGCCGTTGCAAAGAAACTACTTGGTGTTTGCTAGAAGCGGTTCGAAGGATTATCCCAGCCTTGATCGCTTAAAATCAGCGTACGTCGAAACTAAAACATCACACCCTCTTATCTCCAACCTTCCTCCTTTGCGACTGTCTGCGTCACATACATTTGCTGGATGTTGACTTATTCTGCGACACTCTAGTTATGCACTAGCCACTAGTTGGCTTAACCCAAATGCCATTGCTAGCCGGCAGGTCAGGTCATGTCAGGTCAGATGGACGATAGAGGCTTTCGCCTAACAAGCGTCCAGTTCTTGTGCCGGTAATTGAAGCGGCCCCCGGCACTTTGACGTTGGATTGTCTCTTCTTGCTTCTGCAATGGAGTGAAGGAAGAACAAGAGCAATATCTGCACTTTCATATGCCAGCATCAAAATACACTACATATTAAAGTACAACTACTATATCTCTGGAAAAAGGATGGACCAACAATTGTCGAAACCCCTTTTGAAGGCTTCTACCGTCTCAGACTCCACTAAATCAGAAGGAAGTTTATTCCAGTAGTAAACTACCCGGTTCGTAAAAAAATTTGCCCTGATGTCCAAACGAGCTCTGTGATGTTTAAGCTTCAAGCGATGCCCGCGCAGATGGTCTGACGTAGCCAGCTCAAAAAGATGGGTGGAACTAATACCACTAAGTCCCTTAATGATCTTAAACGTCTCTATCAAATCTCCTCTCAACCTACGCCGTTCCAGGGAAAATAATCCTAAGCTACTCAGACGATCTTCGTAAGACTTCCCTCGTTGACCTTCAATCATCCCGGTCGCAAGTTTCTGAATCTTTTCTATACAAATGATGTCACTACGGAGGTACGGTGACCAGGCCTGAAAACAATACTCCAGATGGCCCGTACATTTAGTTTTATCTGAGTTATACCTATGCCTATCAATATCGGAAACGCTGGTAGACAGGCATTATGAAAATCCAGATCCTTTTCTTCAATCCTTTAAGCTTGCACAACAATATTTCTGGATTCCCTTTCTCTGGGAAAAAGCTAACCATGCGGCAGCGAGGCTCCTGTCACCTGGAAAGCTAGACATCCAGATATTTTGACCACCACTTCTTCTTTCCTTGGCCGTTCGTACGTAATTTTAACCTTTACCTGGCTCCAAAGCCTACCATACGTAATGCGTAATGGTGGGTGAACAACCAGCTCCCACTTGTTTTCCGTTATCCTCTCTGCTTGCGTTATATTATTGTTCATGCAATTTGCCTGACAATGTGGAAGCTTCCCACCAGGAAACCTCCAAGTTAATAGCTGTTGTGATCTCCCAGTTTTCTATTACCTTACACTGGTGAATATCACTTGCACTTGCATCGGACTCCCAACCAAGAGAGTTAGAGCTCAAAATAACAACGCGATGCAGACATGGTATGCTTTAACACATGAGGCCCAATAATCCGTCACAAATGAGAAAGTGCAACCTCTATAAGATGAGCTGATCATGACTAACCAAAGCGGCATTCGTGGTATTTCCCACCTGAATGCATTTCGCTAATTTTTTGGACACCTATTTCTCTATTATCAATAGAAGACATCTCTAGCTCATTAGCATTGGTGGCACATCCATTAAGATATATAACATAACCTCAAAGTGCTGAAACTGATGATGTTTCTCCAGGGAACGATTGCGTTATTCTGGTCCAACACCACAGGCACTTGCATCCGACTCTCAGCTAAGAGAAATAGAGCTCTAAACTATCAACTTAATGCACAGTTGTGTGCTTTAGCACCTGTGGCCCACTAATCGGTCAGGCTTTAGATGGCGCAACCCTCAAAAGAAGTGGTATTCGTGTCTAACCAAAGCGGAAACCAAGGTGTTTCTCACCTGGACACATTTTGTGAATTATCTCACAATAGTTTTTTATTATCACTGGAAGACCACCCTGACTCATTAGTGTCAGTGATACAACCATAATGACGTATAAAATAGCCTCAAAGAGTCGAAACTGGTAATATTTCTGTAGGAAATGCTAGCGTTATCCTAGTTCAGACGGGGCAAATGAGTTTTATGTTCCCTTGTCTTATCCATATGGACTCAGCTCATGCGGCTTTGGTATAATTTTCGCATCCACATCGGCGCATTAAAAACGTTGAATTCCACATTCATAGTGGATTCTGCGGCCCAATATACTCTGAAAATCGCACATGGTCGCATTCTGGCTGTGGGCTAGCTACACCATGTCCTGTGCTGTTCTACCTATATAATAATTCTTACAGCCCACCTAGTATTTCCCTAAAACCTTTCCGTCTGTTTTCCCAACTTTTACTACGTTTACTGAGAAAGTATGCTTTTCCGCCCACTGCGTCATACTTCGCTACTGCAGCGAATTACACGTTAGCTTAGGCATTCCCAGTTACTACTCCATATTCGGAACTTATTACGCCTAGCCGTATTTTTTGTATTATTGCTTTCTTCTTTCTGTATTTGCTTCCAAAGCAGAACGTGAATTTAGCGGAGGCTCGAAAATGACGCTATCCGCAGTCGACCGCTAAAAATGCAAATATCTCCATAACCACTGCACCTAGCTTAATTATTTTACCTTTGTCCTAACCAGCGCCTAGGGTTTGCCCTAGGCCGCCCATTGTTGTCCCGTTTTAGTTAACAAATTTGGCTCCAAAACGGCGTTGATTCCGCTTGTTTGGAGATTTACACTTGGAAATTCGCGCCAGGCTTGCGGTTCTGGTGTGCTGTTTCTGGGCAATATTTTGGCTCCATTTTCCAATATTAGTGTATTTTCTAGTTAAGTGGGCCGGCCTTTCAGTCGCACTTTTCTAAGAAAGGCTAAATTGTTAGCCACTACTGTTATTTCTTTTGTTTCCACCCTCCACTTTTACGATCTAATTTTGGCTTGCTTATTCCTTGCCATGAGCCCGCTACTAATGGATGCGCGAAATGCGGTGATGTGACCAAAGAAAATGGATCAAATTTCCTATAGTGGTGCATTTTCCATCGAAAATAACACAATCCATTGGCATAATAGATTGATAGTTTACTAATGGAATCAGGCACCTCAAGGTTTGGCAGCGGTAGCCGTTGAAAAGCGCAGAATTCGTACATAAGCTAGAGACCCAAACTACTGCCTTCAAAAATGTGGAGGCCTACGAAACGTTTGTATTTATCCCTGCTTTACTGTTCGGAAAGATAAACACGATCAAAAGCAGTTGTTACCGATATTTCTTCTCTATGCGTGAGCATGGATGTTATGTACAATTTGATCTGATCCCACGCAGGAACAGCATCCAGCGCTTGTCTAGAAATATACCTATATTTATTTATGTGGCCTGACCACTGCTTTATATAAGGGCAAGAATACTTCTGCTTTAGTGTTACTCAGCGCCCTCCTAAGACGAAATAATTCGTGTCGTGCTTTATTGACAGCATGGCGACACTGTGCCGAAGGCTTAAAATTGTTCCCTACGATGACACCTAGATCGCGGGCTTCGTCAGCGCACCCCAATGATAGAAATTCCACAGGAGACTGAACTGCAATTCCGCTACCACTACTAGTCAATAGTTGACATTTGTTGGCATTTAGAGGTAGGTTCCATTGATTTGACCAATTCACCACAGTGAGGACGTCCTTAGCCAATGTCGCACGGTTTCCCCTACTGACTAGCTTCAAGTCATCTGCGAAGATGTAGCAGGGGTCCTCAAGAAGAGGAGTCAGGTCATTTATAAACATAAGAAACAGCAATGGACCCGGAACCGAACCTTGATGGACACCGCTGTAGGCATGACCAACACTAGAACTCGCTTCCCCAACGCTGACTCTGAATGTCCTTCCACGTAAGAATGCAGAGAGCCATAGTAGTAGTTGAGGATGCAATCTAACCATGTCAGCTTCTCAATTAAAAATCGATGATTCACTGAGTCAAAGGCTTTACTGAAGTCCAGATAGCACACCTCTACCGGTATCCCACCATCAAGACCACGCGTAATCTCATCCAAAAAGCACAATACATTGGTAAGACAAGACTTCTTTTTGAGAAAGCCATGCTGTTCCGCTCCAATTAGATTGTGCTCAGTCAAGTGCTCACAGATCCTGTTCCTTCTAAGCTTTGCCAAGCATTTCAGCATGATGCTGGTCAAACTAACAGGTTTATAGTTAAAAGGCACCGACTTAGAACCCCCTTGTGGATGGCAACAATAGTCGCCTCCTTCCAATCACGTGGCAGCTTGCCTTCTTGAAGAGACTGGTTGAGTAACTCCACTACGGGATACTGGAGGATATCAGCCAGAGGCTTAACTATGGCGGGATGTACGCTATCAGGACCGGCTGATTTATAAGGGTTCAAATTGGTCAGCACTGTGAAGACGTGTGACACACTGAGAATAATTTCCCGCATTGTGTAGCTAGTTGAGCAGTGCAGTAGTGATGGCAAGGCTGACCCACTATCCTTCAGATGCAGGCTTTGGTAGACACGTAGCAGCACTGCTACTTTATCGACGTCGTCTACAGCCTGGGTACCGTCCTCCATGGTTAGACAGCCGACCACCTCTCTTAAAGAAGCCTTTGACTGGACATAACTGTAATAACACTTGGGATTAGTTTTCGCAAGTTTGGCCAACCTAAGCGCATATGAGTACTTCGCCTGCCGCTGTAACTTAATAGCCATGTTTCGACACCATTTGTACTGCAGGCAACTTCGAAAGCCCCGAGTTTCTTGATATTTTTTCTACTTTGCATTGCGCCTCTTTATCGCTCTATCAATTTTTCTTCTCCACCATCGGGGTTTCCCAAGATGTCTCCTGGGGCGAAGAGGAGCAAATTCATTCAGCAACTGTACAAGTCCACTTTTAAGTAGAAGCCACCTCTGTTCCAAAGTGGCCTTGTACTGCTCAGGGACCCAAGTGATCTGAAGGGCTCGACCCCGCAGCTTCGTAAAATCAATACGATTTAAATCTCTTCCCATTCGACGGTTCTCTGCAAGCCTCGGTGTGTCCAGAGAAAAGGTCAAAACACAAGGATCACTCTTACCTATGGGTGACTCCACGCATAGGTCAGTTAAGTGCCCATGTCGGGCGATCACTATGTCAAGGGTTGAAAGGGTACTCCCAGTACGACTTCTAGTCGGGACGTTGACGTATTGCTCGAAAGCAGTTACGTGCATCCAATCTACTAGTTCCGTCTCTAAAGTACCCACTCTGTTTTCAGCATGCTGCCAATCAGCATGCGGAAGGTTTAGGTCACCGACGATCAGAAAATTAGGTGCGGCTATTGCCGCCTGTCTTAGTAACGTACCAAGATCCCTGTCCTCTTCTCGGGTAGAGGATGGGCTACAATAAACACATACCATAATCTCCAATTTACCCCATGCTCTTAGATAGCAGGATACCGCCTGAACATTAGCAGGACTCATGGTAAATGGAGCCTCCCAGTGTTTGTATTGGCACTTTATAAGCAAGAGTACTCCTCCACCAGTCTGATACCCGGGCCTGTCAGCCCTGTAGCACGCGAAGTCTACAAGCAGATCACCAATAAAGTCATCCTAAGAGAGCCAGGACTCGGACACAGCGGCCACATCAACATGCTCACAACGTGTCACTAATTCCCCTCATTTGTTACGCACACTACAACAATTAGTGTACCACACGCTTAGTCTCACCGAACGCGGTTGTTTCCCCTCGGAAGTAGAGCCCGAGGGGATCACCCGCTTTTTTGTATCATTTCATTTCGATCAGCTGCCTGAGTCGACGAATCATATAAATAAATAAATAGGTATATTTCTAGACCTGATAGAGGCTGCACCCTAAAGGGTTCAGATCAATGCTTACATTTATCCGATGCTCTTGCATGGAAGTTGGCAAAATATATGTTCATCGTTAGCAATTGCAAATGCATTGGCACTGTTTAGTATACAGCTACTGGGTCGAAGGCGCCCACCTTGACATTTTTCTGGTTCCTTCGGGCGGTATTGAGCTCCTTGTATTTTATTGTGAATACTTCGCGGAGGTGTAGTTTGCCTTTTCTCCTTGGAACAGAATCCAATTTGCCACAAGTTCACTTTAAATTGATCGCACAATAATTGGCCAGTCAGTTGCCCCAGTTGTTGTTGCGCACATGGAAGAAATGAATGAAGGGATTATAAGGCATACGAAAAGTAAAAACAATTCCGAAAAAGGCAGACATAAATAGAAGCAATTTGTTAAGAGAGAAATAAATCTGCGTGCTTCAGTAGAAAAACACCAATGAACAAAAAAATATAGCCCTACTTTTATTACGCTGATATTGCTCTCCGGCGCAAAATTTCAACCTGGGCTGCTGCAACGCATTACGGGATAATCCTTTTCCTGGCTTCGCCCGCCTGGGCTTGCTGGATAAACTCCCGATGGGTTTCCTCCCATTTACCTGAGTCGACATAACAGCACTGCACTTCGGATTATCTGTAAGGTCCAATTTAGGTGTGGCAAGTTTTTCATTTATCCTATCAGTTGTGAAAAGGGCATACCACCCATGGACTTTGGTGCCACTACTGTCGAGCATGAGGCCTCGATTGCTTTTGAACGCACCGGCTGAAGTCCCATTGCCACACCTTCACTACCCTCTTCCGCCACAGAGGTGTGATTCACATTTCCATCAAGAGCAAGTTTCTCCACAACCAAATGCACGCCAGGAGTTATCTCGCTAGCGTCTTGTGAAGGGGGTTGTCCAGACAAGCTGACTGCTCTTGTCACAGGAGAGCAAACGCTAGAGTTTTTCTTAGGTGTCTGCGTAAAGAGAGGCTCACTATCCTGAATTCCAAAGTGTGAGACCGCAGATTCGGTAGCCAAGCTGGTATTAGTATCTTCTAACCGGCTCAGCCTAGGGGCTTTAGCCTTCGAAGTTAGTGTGTTCGGTGCTATTTGATACCGACCATTTGTCTGACTTGCAACCAATCCAGCCATGTTAAGTAGAAGGTCCCGGGATAGGCCTTGCATGACCTCGGTGGCGGAGCATACTTGTTTCTCTCCAGCTGCCAACACGATGTACTATTTTGGTACCAACATATAACGGTATTCCGGCTATACGAAGGATATCGTGCACTCGCCTTCTGTCTAGGTCCCGTCAAGTTTTAGTTTCTCGTATGACTGGCTCCTCCTTATTGTAGATAAGAACGTTTCGTTGTCTACCCATAGCAAGTTCAGCACTTCGCAAGTAACATTCCAATGAAGACTGCAACTCTTCAACTTTTGAACGCAATGTCTCAATTATCAAGCTCTGGTCACGAATCAACTTCTCGGCACTGTCTAGTCTATGCACACGGTTCCTACTAGCAGACTCATGCACAGCTGAGACATGAGTAACTGGATCAATAGTCCGATCGTGTATCAATCGAGAACCAATGTCTGCTAAGCACGCGCAGTGGAAGCAAATCCACTTTAATTGGGAATGTCGGGCATAAAGATCAATAGAGTCCTGGTCTAATCTAGAGCAGTTGTTATGGTACCATAACAAGCATCTGTCGCACTGGATTCCCTATTTGACCTCAAAGCCACAATTGCGCTCACCACGTTTATAGCCAGCCGCCGATGTCATTACAAATAGCACGTAACAACCTCGTATAGAATAATAAAAAGATAGGTAGTTTGGTGGGATTAACTGACCAAAGTAATGCAGGTATGACGGCTTGAGATGAATAAGTAGTCACAACAAGTTAGTATAAAAGAGAATACAACAATAGTGAATAAAAATATAAACACAGCGAATTAACACGACCAAAAAGAACACAAAGAGAAGCAATACTGGAACGAACTCACGCGGTTACCGAAGATCCAAGATATCTTGGATCAATATTTGATGGAGCAGAATAAAGATTTCCCACTCAGTCAGTCTAGATCACGCTTCCAAGCCAAATTTGAAGGTGTAAACTTCAAGACAGAGCTTTTCCACAGAACGAATGACGCGGATCGATCCAAGATATCTCGGATCAGAGGAAATTTGACAATAGTCAAATTTCGTTTCAAGTTTTTATTCAAACACTGTTTTCCACGTTATTTCAACCAAAAATTTCGATCAGTATGAGAGCGTTCCATCCGCCGCTAGGAAATAATGCTCTTTCGGCATTGAAAACATCCGCTCTCCCTTAGTACCATTATCAGTGCTTCGTACTACCCATATCACCTCGCTTCAGCTGCAATGAGTCACTGTAGGTAGCATATCTCTTTGAGCTAGGAGCCACTGCTTAGCTCTCCAACACTTACTCTCTTAAATTGTTAACGTCACATACCTTCGCTGGTTTGTTGAATTTTTCTGTCACTGTAACTGTCCACTAATAACTAGAAGGTTTAATGCGAATTCAGTTGCTGTCAACTGGTTCTCTCGCTTCGCACCATTATCCTTCGTTCCTCTTATCTTCATCACGTTTTCCTCAGTGATTCGTTGTAGGCTCCAAACATTTTTGCGCATATCCAGAGCTACTAGGAGACATCCCTTGTCTTCTCATCCAGTAATCTCTTAGAATGTCTGTATCACTTACCTTCGATGGCTTGCTGATGTATTCTGTGACACCGTAGGAATCCACTAGTGACAAAACAGCCTAATGGAACGGTGACTTCTGGTCACCGAAAGCTTTTCATAGCCCCATTATTTGTTGATCATCGCAACCTCAGCATCTCTATTACATGGCAAATAGTGGTCGTAGGTTCCAAGCATCTCTGAGCATATCCAAATCTTGCTAAGCGCCACACCCTTTTACCTCCAACCTTCATCCTTTGGGACTGTATGCGTTGTATACATTTGCCATCTGCTGACGTATTCTGGGACACTTTGTTATCCACTAGCCACTAGTAAACTTCACCCCAATGCCATTGCCAGCCGTCGATACTCCCTCTCCCTTAATACCATTATCAGTACTTCGTTTTACCTCTCGCACCTTTATTTTTGGTTCTCTCTCTTAGCATCGCAATGAGGCTGGACCTTACCGTGGTGCGATGGTTTGCGTGCCTCAGAGATCCATTGAGCTATGCTGGGTGGTGCTTTTTGTGCACCTTTAGAGCCACTCATACCAGATTGGTCAATGGTTAGAGGCCAGCCAAACTCAGCCTCCTGGCCCTCCAGGTTAAGGTTTGGAATGGGGGTGGCTCCTCATTTCATAAAACGGGCTCTGTAGTCCAGTGCCAAAACCCGCTGCCTTGCGGTAAGGTTTTTGAACCAAAGGCTTTGGTTGAGAACCCTAATCGTTCTCCTGCCTAGACCTGGGCAACCTGACAGTATTCTGCCCACGCAATACAATGAACCTTTCCTACAACAATTGCTTGATGCTCTGGCCGTCGCAGAGGATACTAAACGGCGCCCTATCTGCTGCATCGAGCAGGGTGGGTAGGGGTTTGGATGCTACTGCTCAGGCCTCCCCGTCTTCTTATACCCCTTCTTGCGCTTCTTCATCCTTATTGTCCCGCTCCAACTTTACTTATATCCCCCCATTTTCAGTCCCCTAATTCTTGGCCCTCCCCCACCTTACCTCAATAGTCGCTTGTCTTCTAATTTCAAATCACACACAATCGCAGGGCCTCGCTCCAATCCAGTCGACAAGTCCATGTTCAAGCAAGCGGACAACGTCAGTTCATCCGTTTCCCTTTGGAGTTCTCGTGTCTCGCTAAGATTGACATGCCTCAACGTGCGCAGTTTGCTACAGCTTGGCCAACAGGCAGCACCTGCCCGCACACTAGAGACCCTATCGATCGATATTTGCTGTTTATCAGAAACCCGCCTGCAAGGTTCGAGCCCCGTGCTTACCCTGAGATCCCACATGCAACACTGGCGGCACATTCTCATTGCGCCTATCTGGCGATGATGCAGTTTCAAATGCCGGTCAAGCTGGCGTCGGCATTGGTTTGAGTCCCCGGGCTGAAGCTGCCCTGCTTGATTGGATCCCAGTAAACAGTAGGATGGGCGCCGTTAGATTAGCTGGTTCGTTCCGTGCTTCGAAGTCGCCTGGGGACAAACGGTGCCTGTTTGTCATTGCGGCTTACGCCCCTACAAACTGTAGTACTGATTCGGTAAAAGATGATTTCTATCAGCAACTTCACGAGCTCCTTCGTTGCAGAAGAAGCACGAATACTATGGTGCTGGCTGGCGATCTAAACGCCCAAGTCGGAAAATTGTCCTCTGATGAGCTTCATCTGGGCGGCCAACATGGTGTAGGCTCCCGTAATGATAACGATGAGCGATTGCTACAGCTGTATGAAGATGCTCGCCTGTTTCTCGCGAGTACTAATTTTCGACCCGGCACGCGCAGAAGTGTGACTTGGCGGCCACCAGCCTCGGGCCAGTCATGGACGAAAATCGATCATATCGCGATCAGTTACCGCTGGAGAGGCTGTGTCCAAAACTGTCGCTCGATTTGGAGCACGAGCGTAGACTTTGACCACACACTTGTCTTTGCCGACCTCCTGGTGCGTTTCGGTGGACGTCCGCGACGTCGATGTGAACAGATTGACACCAGCCAGCTGGCGAAGCCAGATGTTCTGAATGTGTACCAAGATGCGCTGACATCTGGGCTTAGTAAGCGCCCCTAAACACCGTTGAAGATCACTGGTCGCCTACTCGTCAAGCGTTGCCATTAGCAGGCATGTCTTCATGTGGCAAACCAAATTGCAAAACCGGACTTTGGGTCTCTACACTGTCTCTGGGACTTATGGATGCTCGCCGACGTATTCCGGCTGGAAGCGAATACAACGAAGCTCGCAAAAATCTCACGGCAAAACTACGTGCTAGCCTAAAGAAGGACCGCGCAACCTGGTGGTCTCATCGTGCAGCGGAAATAGAAACAGCCGCTATCATTGGTAATCATCGTAAGTTATACCGTCTGATACGGACAACAGGCAGCAGGAGACCTGATGTTAGCGAGACCATACGCGACGAGAGTGGGCAGCCGATCCACAGCCTGTCAAAACGCTTGGAGCGTTGGGCTGAACACTTTGCTATGCAATTTAACCAACCTGAGTTATCGCTTGCTTCTTCAGTCACTGAGCGCCTTTCTCCTTGGGTCGTCTCCTTGGATCCGCCCTCACGCGCAGAAGTCGAACGTGAGCTCGGGCTGTTGAAATTGCATAAGGCTGCAGGAGCAGATACAATTCCTCCAGCCCTCTTCAAATTCGGTGGACCTGCTCTAGTAGCTGATCTACACGAGTTGCTAGTAAAACTTTGGGAGCAGGAGACAGTCCCGACAGACTGGAACCGCTCCGTCATTGTCCCAATTTTCAAGGGTGGCTCCCGTTTAGAATGTGGCAATCATAGAGGGATCAGTCTGATTTCGATTGCCTCTAAATTGCTTGCCTATGTCATTCTCCACAGACTGACTGACACTCGTGAAAGCCAGATTGGTGAAGAGCAAATCGGGTTTCGTCGAGGTCGGGGCTGCATCGACCACATCTTCACATTGCGTCAAGTGTTGGAGCACCGCCATGTTTATTGGTGACCCACCATTGTCGTGTTCCTTGACATAAAAAGTGCCTTCGACTCAGTCGATCGATGTGCCCTTTGGGACTGTCTGCTGAAAAAAGGTGTGCCTGATAAATATGTAAACATTATCAAAGCGCTGTATGCATATAGCTCTGGCAGGGTGAAGGTCTTTGGCTGTTGTATCAAGAAAGCCGTAGGAAAGGTAAAATGTATCTCGCAAAATTAACCAAGTACAACTGAGCCAATCCCTTGTTAAACGGAGAAGCAAGCGATAGACACACACAACCAATAGTGATAGGAATGAGTCAGCAAGCCAACCAATGAGATCGAGCCAATCGATGTTGCTGACTTGGTTACCACATTATCGTTCCCCCTCCGAAAAGCTGCCTCAACCTGGTTCACAGCGATCAATAGGTCGCACCGTTCTCGCGGACCGACGCAGCTGACTAGGTGGTAATGGTAACTCAGCCGGGTCTTCGTGCGCGGATCGGTCTGGCTGATTAGCTGGTCCGTGAGCTGTGTGGAGTCGACGCGCGTTGACAATTAGGCCGTTCTCCAATCGATAGGTGCCCGGGCCAAGCGTACGGTCGATGCGCAGTGGAGCGGAGAGCGAAGGTGTGCCTTTCTTTGTCGCTCTGCTTTTGACGCGAACGTATGTCCCGGGCTGCATTGGTGTTGATAATTTAGCGTAGGAATTTTGGTAAGATGCTAAGCGATTTGAAAATTCGGCATCTCTCGTTGATAAAACGTTATGTGCAGCATTTAACTATGTGCGTAAGGGCCTTCCTAGCATCAGTTCCGCTGGCGTTCTTCCGGTGGCTCTGTGGTCACATGTTCTGGAGGAAAAACCGCGGTTAAAACTGCATCCTCCCAGTCCGAACCTCCTATGTATATGACTTGTATAGCTTCTTTTAGAGACCAGTGTAAACGCTCGACCATACCGTTGGCTGCAGGATTGTAGGGCGCAGTTCTGGAGTGCTTAAGGTTATGGCAATGTAGAAAATCTGCGAATTCGCGGCTACGAAATTGTGGCCCGTTATCCGTTACTATTTCATGCGGTAAACCGAAGCTGCTGAACAAGTGTTTAAGCCAACGTAACACAACCGAAGTAGTAACTTGGTCGCACATGTGTACTTCAGGCCATCTACTGTAAGAATATGTAGCAACAAGTAGATTTCGCTTATTCGTAGGAGCAGTAGCGTAGGGGTCCATAATACCAATGGCGATTTTGGTCCATGGTTTCATCGGGTAAGCAATTGGCTGTGTCGGGGCTTTAACGGGCAAGGAACTTTTGTCCGCTAATCGGCAAGCGTTGCAATTGACCACAAATGTCTCAATGCTAGATGCCATTCGTGGACACCAGAAATAGAATCTCACTCAACTTTTGGTCCAAACTATACTTGGATGTCCCTCATGTGCGCAAGCTATTATCTTGGCTATCAACTGGGGCGGAGCTACAAACACCTAACCGCGCATCAGGCAACCGTCTACTATTGATAGTTCATGTCGAATTGCATAATACGGAATGAACTCACCGGGGAATTTGTTATTCTTGGGCCAGCCCTGCTGCACATATTCAATAATCTCATGCAGTAAAGAATCGTTAGAATTTTCCCTTCGTAGTTCCTCGATCGTCAAGGCAGACAGGTTAGCTCCGAGTCTGGAAACTAATCCTGCCTCTCTGAGTCTCTCTATTTCATCTTCCAACCGCACGGGTAAGCGAGAAAGGCCGTCAGCGATCTGATTTTGCAAACCTGGCCAGTACACAATTTCAAAATCGTAGTTAAGGAGCCTGGCGTACCAGCGCTCGATTGGCATTGGGTGAGATCCTTTAGATCCATTGCTGAGAAGAGCTGTTAGGGCTGAATGATTAGTACTGAGCATAAAACGACGACCGAACAGAAATAAATGCCACTTTTCACAAGCCCACACACATGCAAGGGCTTCTTTTTCCCCAACTGAATAATGACGTTCGGAACCTGATAGCTTTCGTGATGCGTAGGCAATAACGTTCTCCTCTCCGTTTTGTATTTGTGCGAGGACAGCTCCGAGACCGACATCAGACGCGTCAGTGGACACAAAGGTACGGCAAGATTCGTCAAAAATGGCAGCTAAGGGAACAGACGCAACTCTCCTTTTCAGTTAACCAAAGGCATTTTGATGATTGCTGCCCCAAACGAACGAAGATCCTTCTTTGTTAACTGTCGTAATGGATCTGCCACAGTCGCAAAATCCGGCAGATAGCGCAGGTTATAAGAGCACATTCATAAAAAGGACTTTAGTTCTATCAAGTTTTTGGGTGTTGGCGCTTGAGAGATGGCCCTGGTATTTTCATCTCTTGGTCGAATGCCACTGCGTGAAATGACGTGTTCCAAAAACTGAATTTCTGGTGCACTGAAGAGACATTTTTCTGCGTTCAGAC
>OX104064.1:177823554-177999918 GCA_944474145.2 Dicrocoelium dendriticum
GGCGATTTTGAGCGGCTATGACGACGACGGTTCATAGTAAGCTGTTGAACCTGGCAACTAAGTGTTGCAACTTGTGTTTGGAGGGCTTCTATAGTTGACTGTAAGCCAGTGATAGAAGTGCCCTGGGATGCGACGGCATTGACCTTGCTGGCGTCGGCTTGTGGCTGTGATCGCTCAATAACTCGATCCGCTAAATCTGCTAGTTGAGTGAGCGAAACGGAGCTCACTGTAGCGAGAATCGCTTGCGTGTTTTCCGGTAGCCGTTGTAGCCATAGTTCGCGAAGTAAAGTCTCGTCCATGGTGGAGGAACCAAGGAGTTGCTGCATCTCCTGTTGCAGGGTTGAGGGCAGTTTGTCGCCCAGCTGCAGATCCTTGAAAAGCTGCTGCAGGCGAACTTTCTCAGAGGGCATAACACGCTTAATCGTGGCCTCTTTGAGAGCCTCATAGCGGTTTTCGGTCTGAGAAATGATAACGTCACGAACCTGCATTGATATCTCCTTGGGGAGATAGGACAGGAGCTTGCTGTACTTCGCATAGTCGGAAGTGATTCTGTGGTTGTAGAACTCAGCCTCAAGATGAGCGAACCACAAAAGAGGATCCATGTCCCAAAAAGGTGACACAGAGAGAGATACAACGCTTAGCAGAGACTCTTCCTTAGCGTCTACAGAATCCATGGCTAAAAAATGACACAAAAATAGGCTACCGTATGCAGAAATAAACCGCAAAATATGAAAAAGTAAATGGAACAAGCTCACCGGAGGAAAGTTTGAAATATTCGGCGCTGAGATTGTTCCGGAGTCGGGGCACCAATTTAGAGGGTCGCCTGTACCGGGAGCCCAGAGAGCGATTCGAGAAGACAGATCGAGTTGCAGGGAAACTTTTATTGGTACAGTAAAAGATTCCCTGTTATCTAGCTATAAAAGAACGACACCGTGGACGCTCTAGCTAGGGGAACGGAGCAAGCACAGCACGCAGGGCAGTTGCGAGTTGCAACCGAAACGAGCGCCAAGCAAAATAACGATGAGCAAGTCAAACATTCGAACTCAGCAATCAGTTCAACAAACCACACCGGTTGCCTAGGTATACAATGAAATAATTTTAGTTAGAATTTTACACAGGCACTGGTCACTGGTCACATGTTCGCCAGACCTTACTAGCAGCGGGCAAATCCTCATGGGGTATGTCTAAAAGCCAACATGGACATTGGGTCTCTTCTCCGTCTCTGGAACTTATCGACGCTCGCCGGCATATCCCGGCTGGAAGCGAGCACAATGAAACTCGCAAAGAGCTCCGGGCAAAACTCCGTGCTAGCCTGAAGAGAGACCGCCAATCTTGGTGGTCTCATCGTGGGTCAGAGATGGAAGTGGCCGCTGCCCTTGGCAACCATCGTAAGTTATTCCGTCTGATACGGGAAACGGGCAGCAGAAGACCTGGTGTTAGTGAAACAATTTGTGGTGAGAGTGGACAGCCTATCTACAATTTGTCAAAACGTTTGGAGCGTTGGGCTGAGCATTTTGAAAAGCAATTTAATCGGCTAGAATTGTTCGATTCGCCGGTCACTGATCGCCCTGCTCCGTGGGCTGTCCTTTTGGATCCACCCTCTTGCTCAGAAGTCGAACGTGAGATCGGACTGTTGAATTTGAACAAAGCCGCGGGACCAGATGATCTTCCTCCAGCCCTCTTCAAATTCGGAGGCTCTGCTCTTGTTGATGCTTTACATGAATTACTAGTGAAACTGTGGGAGCAGGAGACTGTCCCAACCGACTGGAGCCGCTCCGTTATTGTTCCCATCTTCAAAGGCGGCTCCCGCTCGGAATGCGGCAACCATAGAGGAATCAGTCTGATCTCCATCGCCTCCAAATTACTCGCCTCCATACTTCTTCACAGACTGACTGGCACTCGTGAACAGATTCGTAAGGAGCAAGCCGGGTTTCGTCGTGGTCGTGGCTGCATCGACCACATCTTCACCTTGCGTCAGTTGTTGAAGCACCGCCACACATATTGGCGGCCCACCGTAGTCGTGTTCCTCGACATCAAAGGTGCCTTCGATTCGGTTGATCGATGTGCCGTTTGGAATTGTCTACTCAAGAATGGTTTGCCCGAGAAATATGTAAATATTATCCAAGCATTATATTTGTGTAGCACGGGCAGAGTGAGGGCTTACGTCAAGCTGTCGCCATCCTTTAATATCTCCAGCGGTGTGAGACAAGGATGCCCGCTTTCACCTTTCCTCTTCAACTTCGCTATTGACGAAGTCATGGAGTTTGCATTTACAAGACATGACTTGGAAGGTGTGGAGCTACTCCCAGGAGAACGACTTCTTGACTTGGAGTATGCAGACGACATTGCTTTCATCTGTGACAGCTCCCAGACGTGCCAACCCGCGCTGGACAGATTAGCACTGGCTGTCAGCCGCTTCGGGCTTTGCTTTGCACCATCGAAGTGCAAAGTGTTCCTCCAAGATTGGCAGGGATCGCCTCCTGCGCTGACCCTTGGTGGGGATCAGCTAGAAGTCGTTCAGAAATTCAATTACCTGGGAAGTTGTATCAGCGTCCTTGGGATCGAAGACGAGATCACGAACCGTATAGCGAAAGCTCGATGTGCTTTTGCTAACCTTCGCCACCTATGGCGGCGGCGCGACATCACTCTCGCCCTGAAGGGTAGAGTGTACAATGCAGCGGTACGTTCGACCTTACTGTACGATTGCGCAACCTGGCCCCTAAGGTCGGCGGACTTGAAGGGGCTAGTTACGTTCGACCATTCCGCTGGCCGGTAGGCTGAAGCTAAGGGAGGCCATCAAGGACCTCAAAAGCAGGCGAGCGGTCGATGAACAAGGTCTCCGGTTGGTGGGTTTCCGGGTGGTCAACCGGCGGTCGTTTTCCGCCCTACCACTGCCCATTTTGGTTGTGCACGACCCTGGTCAGGATCTAACGAATACCCCCAGATAGTGCTAAGTAATGTGCGCAGCCTTAGGAATAAGGTGTACGAGTTAGGTCTGCTTGTAGATGGGTGTCATCCCGATATACTCGGATTCACTGAAAGGTGGCTGTCTCAGGACATCACGGATGGTATAGTACATCTATCTGGGTACGCACTATTTAGATGCGATCGCTCCGCTGGCCCGCAGGGAAGGGGGGCGTCGCTCTTTATGTGAGCTGTAAACTTGACGTTTTGAAGACTTGCTTATTTCACTCGGCATACAAAATTGTCGAAGCTCTGTCAGCTGTGCTTAGTACGTCATCGGCTCAGGTTGTAGTTGCAATTGTGTATAGAAGTCCTGGGAGCGTATCCAAAGAGGTACTTGACTTCATTCACAACGAGACTGGACCTTAACGTGGTGCGACGGTTTGCGTACCTCATTGACCCATTGAGTTATACTGGGTGATGCCACCGAGCATCTTGAGAGCTACTCCTACCAGGTTGGTCAATGGTGAGAGGTCAGACAAACTCAGTCTCCTGGTCCTCCAGGTTGGGGGTTTGAAATGGGATGGCGTCCATTTCTGTAAAACTAAATCACTGCCACCCCGCTGCCTTGCGGACAGGCTTTTGAGCCAAAGGCTTTGGATGAGGACCCTAATCGTTCTCCTGTCTAGGTCTGGGCGCCCTGGAAGTATCCCAGCCCACATACAGCCATGACATTTTCTTCAAACATAAACTTCATCCTGCATCGGCCGTCGCGCAGATTATCAAGGGTCGCCTTATCTGCTGCATACAGCAAAGCGGATAAGCGAAAGCATGCTACTGCTGGCGCCTCCCTTCTTTCTTTTCCACCTTTTCTCTTACTCCCATCCCGGCCCCCATTACTAACCTTCCTTCTATAATTTCCAGCTTAATTGACAGCAACCGAAGTGTACTGGAGTAGAAACATCTGCAGCCACCATCCCACAGCACCTATCGGACGCCTATCGGCAAAAGTTCCTTATAAGGCCACGCTGTCCCGTTTCCATGGCGACATTCAACATCCGCACTCTAAGACAAACAGGTCAGCAGGATGCACTCGCACGCACCTTGGACACACTGGGTGTTGATGTGTGTTGTGTGTCCGAAACTAGGATTAATGACCCTAACGGGGTTATTGAATTGTTTGCACCCGGCTTATCCTCTCGTTATTGGTTGCACGCATCCGGAGACGCCGATGCGGCACTCACGGGTCAAGCTGGTGTAGGTATCATTCTCAGCTCCAAGGCTGAGTCATCGTTGGTTGATTGGATTCCGGTGAACAGCCGTTTATGTGCAGCCCGTTTGACGACATCAGCTAAGGTGAATTCGCGAAGTAAAACAAAACGCTGTTTGTTTGTGATTTCTGCTTATGCTCCCACCGACTGCAGTTCAAATGCCGTCAAGGACACATTCTATCACGAACTGAACACGCTGCTACGCAGTGCTACTAGTTCAGATATTATAGTACTTGCAGGGGATATGAACGCACAAGTAGGGGGTCTGAGCTCTTCAGAAGCTCAGCTAGGTGGTAAGTATGGACTTAACGCCGAACGGACTGACAACGGCGAGCGTCTGCTGCAACTGTGTGCGGAGCACCAGTTGTTTCTTACTAGCACTGCTTTTAGACACAGTGGGCGCCGAAGTGCCACTTGGCGTCCACCTGTAGCTGGTCAGCGATGGACCCAAATTGACCACATAGCCATAAGTTACAGGTGGCGCGGTTCCATTCTGGATTGCCGCTCGTACTGGAGTACCTGTGTCGACTCTGACCATGCCTTGGTGCGCTGTCGTTTCTCCATGAACTTTACCGGAAGGCGCACAAAGCGTCTCCCCCGATTGGCAACGGAGAAATTGTCCCAGCCCTCTGTCAGGCAAGCCTATTAAGAAGCACTGCATAGCGAACTCTCGCTGTCTTGTCCTAATGACACTGAACTTCAGTGGAATAGGATCTCGGCCACTATGCACGACGCAGGAGCATCTGCTTGTGGCACTATCAGTCGTCATCGCACCAGTCACTGGATATCCGAGAGGTCCGTGAACCTTTCGGCTGCTAGAAGGCACCTCCCGGCTGGTTCTGAACACAATGTGACCAGACGGGCTATTAGGCGTGAACTAAAGCGGAGCCTACGTGCTGACAAGGAAGCCTGGTGGACCAGTCGGGCTCAAGAAATGGAGGAGGCAGGAGCAGTAGGCAATTACCGGAAGCTCTTCCAACTAATCCGCACCACTGGTCCGAGAAAACCAGGCGTCAGTGAGACAATCAGGGACAGCGCGAGTGTGCGCTGATACACAATAAGGAGCGCCGTATGGCTCGTTGGGCTGAGCACTTTGAACATCAGTTCAGCTGGCCCCTTGCTCTCGGACATCTTCCTACTCAGGTGATGCAGGACGAGCCATGGACGGTTAGTTTAGAGCCTCTGTCGGAGGCTGAGGTCCGTAACGCGATCACAGCCGTTAATCGTTTTCGTGCCGCTGGCCCGGATTCCCTCCCACCTGCACTATTTAAGGATGGAGGTGAGGTCCTCTGCAAAGCACTGACCTCCCTATTCGAACGTATCTGGAACGAAGAGTGTGCCGGCTAATTGGAGCGAATCCATTATAGTGGCAATATACAAGAAGGGCAGTCGCACAGACTGTGTGAACCACAGGGGTATTAGCCTAACGCCAGTTGTGACAAAATTACTGGCCTCGATTATCGTTCGTCGCCTCACTGCAGAACGGGAATCTCGGATTAGAGAAGAGCAGGCCGGTTTTCGCCCAGGACGTGGCTGTATAGACCATATATTTACTTTGCGGCAGGTGCTAGAGCAGCGCCACGCATACCGCAGACCGACAATAGCTGTGTTCCTCGATTTCAAGAGTGCGTTCGATTCAGCCGATCGATCGATTCTGTTCGAAATACTTGCGCGGAAAGGTGTTCCCACGAAATATGTGAACATCCTTCGTGCTCTATACTCGAACACTAGAGGCCGCGTCAGGGTCTATGGTGCCCTATCGGATAGCTTTTCGACTACAAGTGGCGTTCGACAGGGTTGCCCGATTTCCCCATTTTTGTTCAATTTCGTCGTGGATTCTATCATGGAGTGTTCCCTTGCGGAATCTCACGATGTAGGTGTTAAAGTGCTGCCTGGTGAACGGTTAGTTGATCTAGATTATGCGGACGATATCGTCTTGCTTTTCGATAATGCTGAGGCGGCACAATCAACCCTGAATAGCCTATCCAGAGTGGTCCCATTATTTGGTATGCACTTCGCACCTTCAAAGTGCAAAGTGTTGCTGCAGGACCACCAGCCACTCGATGACCCCTTGACGCTTGCTAACGAGGAACTCGAGGGGGTTGATCAATTCACTTATCTTGGCAGCTGCATCAGCATTGATGGGCGCATAGAAACTGACGTGAGCTCACGCATTGCAAAGGCCAGAGCTGCCTTCTTGAACCTGCGTCATCTTTGGCGACAGAAGGGAGTTTCCCTCCATCTGAAAGGACGTTTATACAAGGCCACAGTGAGGGCCGTTCTGCTCTATGGTAGTGAAACTTGGCCCCTTCGGTCTGAAGATCTGAGGCGCCTTTAAGTCTTTGATCATCGTTGTTTGCGAAGCATTGCTGGTGTCGGATGGCACCAGCGTGTCCGCAACGATGATGTGCGTAGGCGAGTACTAGATAGTCATACTCATGCTAGCTCCCTAGAACAACAGATAGCACTGAATAAGTTGCGTTGGCTCGGGCACGTGCTACGTATGCCTGGCCACCGCTTACCTAGGGGGGCCTTGTTTAGTCTACCAGGTGTCGGATGGCGCAAGGCTCGAGGTGGACAGAAGTTGACTTGGCAGCGGGAAATGAAGTCACTGACGACCAAACTGGGTGCCGTTGGTCCGTCTCGCCTTCCGGGTTGGAGTCCACGTGACTCACCTTGTGCTTGGCTCGAGACTTTACAGGACATGGCTCGCAACCGACACCAATGGCGCGTCTGCTGCCGTCTCCTAATCGGATTGTCTGTTTAAAGTGTGTTTGGTGCTGAGTTATCTGCGGGGTAATGGCTGATTATGACGCGTGGCAATGAAAGCCGCAAGGAAGCTGTCTCTCCGATGCCGCCTTATCTTTGCACGATAGCCAGTTGTTTGTGACGGTATGTTGTCTACACAAGGTGTAGGCGCCTTGACCCTGAATGTTTGCTTAGAGCATTAAGGTTTTCAGGTAAGTCCCCCTTCTCTCCCTCTTCTTATTCTTTATTTCATAGGTCCTCATGGTTGTATGGCAGCGAAGCATCAGTTCACATGGCTGATGTACTGCTGTTGATGATGATGATCGGTGCCTTCGCAGTTTGGCTCACATCTGGTGGGAACACCGCGTGAGTAACGAGCGTGTTCGACGCCTTGTTTACGGCACAGGAAAAGGAAGTGAACCGCTCAGCACCGTTATTTCACGCACCAGGCTCCGATGGCTCGGCCACGTGTTACGCATGCCAGCCCACCGACTCCATCGACGTGCGTTGTTTGCTCACCGGGGATGTGGGTGGAAGAAGAGGAGAGGTGACCAAGCGATGACTTGGTCCAGAGGAATGAAGTCCCTCACTTCTGAGCTAGCCTCGGTTGGAGCGTCGCGGCTCCCTGGTTGAGGTCCAAAAGACGGTGAACACGTTTGGCTGGATACACTTGATGACATGGCAAGGAGCCGACCTCAGTGGCGTTTGTGCTGTGAGTTTCTTTGTCCCTCCCCATCTCTTTAAGCCTCCCCCTCCATCTACGATCTCATTTCCTAGGGTAAAACAATAAATTTTTTCTTTTTGCCTAGTAGCTGGCTGGAAGCTTACCGGAACGATGCCTATCCGTTGCTGGTAGCTCAGCTAGCATGCAACTGTTGTATCCATTTTTCCTTTGTGTATTGTATTATATGTATGTATGTATGTATTTACTTCAGTGCCCCATGCTGAGGCTGATATTGCATTCTTGATGCTTCTTCACCGCAGTTGGGCTAAACCAACTTACACTTAAACTAGGTCTTTTTAAGCTGGCTAAATTTCATTCCGCTTTATTTGGTTTGTTCTGCCTCCCTGAATAATGGTCTATTAACTGGCCACGTTGCTTGCACTAATTGCGCTTATCTTCGGTAATTTTGTTGCGTTTATAGCATTTTAAGTAACTTGTGGACACTTCTTACTTATCACGGATTTGTTGCTAACCAACTTACT
The DNA here is from genome assembly GCA_944474145.2 of Dicrocoelium dendriticum. Classification (NCBI taxonomy): domain Eukaryota; kingdom Metazoa; phylum Platyhelminthes; class Trematoda; order Plagiorchiida; family Dicrocoeliidae; genus Dicrocoelium; species Dicrocoelium dendriticum. The sequence continues at coordinate 177,831,684 of OX104064.1, forward strand.
TCATATGGTAATTTAGCAAAGAGTTATGCCACCGTATCTGTATGCATTATTGGATTTATTTTATTTCAGCTTGTCGTTTAAAGTGAATGGGTGTTGTTTGATATCCCTGGTATGGTTGCGCTTGATGTGTATGTTGACAAGGTGCCTACCTGTCTATTACCCACTACATCGTTCATACTGACTCCAGGAGACAGTTGTTCCTTGCTGGAGGGGATGGGGTGCACGGTTCTTGTGGCCGTGCTAGGCTCAAAGAGCGGTTCCATGCAGTCAAGGTGGAGCGGACTACGGTCCAGCCACCGCCTTGTGTGCGGTTGATTCCCCAAATACAGCGTGCTTGTGTTTGCTTGTGAAGGAGTGTGGGCCGGCTCCGTTGATGAAACGTGGTTCCCATCCGCATACCTCCCCGTCTTATTCCTTCGGGTTTACACTGGATATGGGGTATGTGGTTGGAGCTGTGGGTGGTGCAGCGCAAGCCATCCATGGTCCCTCTGTAGGCGCAGGCGTCCTGTGGCTTGCCACAGTGACAGGCAAATCCGAAACCGGATGCCGCCAACCATGTATTTCCTTTATGTATTGCGGTACAAAAGCGGAGGTGTTTTCCCACCTCTTGCTGACGTGTATAATGATGAATGATGATGACACAGGCGAACCGGGGCATCTTCAGACTGCTACACACCTGCCAGAGACTAAAACCAAGGCACCTAAGCAGCTTTGTGCTGGCGCAACCACACCGACAAGCGCGACTAGCCAGCCGTCGGCAATAGAGGCATTATCATCGCAGATAGCGTCGCTCCAGCGCCAGATCGAGGAACTCACTTTAAACTGTAAGCACTGCAGCCACTCTGGATCATCGCCCTGTCGCACGAAACCTGATACGATAGGTTACTGCTTTTGCCACTCGCGTTTCGGCAATAGAGCCCGTAGGTGCGTACAGCCATGTAGTTACTCCGCTACAGATGGTCTGCCATGCCTGCCCGTGACGGCGACTAACGGTGTCGGCAAAGCTCAAAGTCGTCTCATCTACATTATTGATTGATTCTGAGACCTAGTTCTTATTTGATACCGGGGCGGATGTTAGCGTCATTCCCCTATGCCAGGTAAACCTATCGCCTCTATGTCGACAAGTCTCAGGCTGCTAATGGCACGCCAACAGCCACATACGGTCGTCGGTCGCTTACCCTGGATCTAGGTCTTCGGCGTACGTTCGGCTGGGTATTCACCCTCGCTGCAGTCCGCTTTGCCATCATAAGTATTGACTTTCTCAGGCCGGTGGCCGAGTGGCTGGCACGTTTGCTTTCCAACCGTAAGGTCACCGGTTCGAATCCGCGTAGGGGTGGGCGTCCTCGCGGTATACTCAGCCCGCGCGCGACTATTGGTGGTCGCGCGGCAGCGAAGCGCCGTTACGGCGTGTAAGCTGACACATTTCTCAGGCATTTCGACCTCTTGGTCGATGCGAAACGCCAGATAATAATCGACACTGCAAGGAAACTCAGTGTCCGTGGCATCACCGCCGATATCGCATCTACAACACCACTCTACGTTTTTCCTTAGACCTCTCCAGATTACGCCAACCTCTTTTCTCAGTATTCCAAGCTCGTTCAACCAATGAACGCAGCTTTGCTCGTGGCAGCCCAAGTCACGCACCACATGCGGACAAATGGCCCACCTGTGTCATGCCGTCCACGCCGACTATCGCCCGAGAAACTAAAGGTAGCTAGGACGGAGTTTGAGCACATGCTTGAACTTGGAATAATCCGCCCTTCCGACAGCCCTTGGTCCTCGCCACTGCATATGGTCCCCAAGTAATCTGGTGACTGACGCCCTTGCGGTGATTACCACGTACTCAGTCGGCTAACCGTCCCATCTGGGCTGAGTAAGCGCCCACTAAACACCGTTGAAGATCAGTGGTTGCATATTCGTCAAGTATTGTTGTTAGCAAGCATGTCTTCATGTGGCAAAGCAAATTGCCAAACCGAACATTGAGTCTCTACACAGTCTCTGGAACTTATGGATGCTCGCCGACGTATTCCGGCTGGAAGCGAATACAATGAGGCTCGAAAAAATCTCAGGGCAAAACTACGTGCTAGCCTGGAGAAGGACAGCGAAACCTGATGATCTCATCGTGCCTCTGAGATGGAAACCGCCGCTGCCGTTGGTAATCATTGTAACTTATTCCATCTGATACGGGAAACAGGCAGCAGGATACCTTGTGTTAGCGAGACCATACGCGACGAGAGTGGGCAGCTGATCCACAGCCTGTCAAAACGCTTGGAGCGTTGGGCTGAACACTTTGCAAGACAATTTAGCCAACCTGAGTTATCGCTTTCTTCTTCAGGCATTGAGCGCCCTTCTCCCTGGGCCGTCTCCTTGGATCCCCCTCACGCGCAGAAGTCGAACGTGAGATCAGGCTGTTGAAATTGCATAAGGCCGCAAGGGCAGATAGAATTCCCCCAACCGTCTTCAAATTCGGTGGACCTGCTCTAGTAGATGATTTACACGAGTTGCTAGTAAAACTTTGGGAGCAGGAGACAGTCCCGACAGACTGGAACCGCTCCGTCATTGTCCCAATTTTCAAGGGAAACTCCCGTTTGGAATGCGGCAATCATAGAGGGATCAGTCTGATTTCGATTGCCTCTAAATTGCTTGCCTATGTCATTCTCCACAGACTGACTGACACTCGTGAAAGCCAGATTCGTGAAGAGCAAGCCGGATTTCGTAGAGGTCGGGGCTGCATCTACCACGGCTTCACCTTGCGTCAAGTGTTGGAGCACCGCCATGTTTATTGGCGACCCACCGTTGTCGTGTTTTTTGACATAAAACGTGCCTTCGACTCAGTCGATCGATGTGCCCTTTGGGACTGTCTGCTGAGGAAAGGTGTGCCTGATAAATATGTAAACATTATCAAAGCGCTGTACGCACATAGTTCGGGCAGGGTGAGGGTTTATGGCAAACTGTCGCCACCCTTCAGTATCACCAGCGGTGTGAGACAGGGATGCCCGCTGTCACCTTTCCTCTTCTACTTCGCTATTGATGAAGTCATAGAAACAGCGTTCGCTGGACACGACCTAGAAGGTATGGAGCTACTTTCTGGTGAGCGACTTTTTGACTTGGAATATGCGGACGATATTGCCTTAATCTGTGACAGCTCCCAAACATGCCAAACAGCACTGGACCAATTAGCACTGGCTGTCAGTCGTTTTGAGCTATGCTTTGCTCCATCGAAATGCAAAGTACTTCTCCAAGATTGGCAGGGACCCAACCCTGCGCTAACGCTTTGTGGTGATCTGCTAGAAGTCGTTCAGGAATTCAAGTACCTGGACAGCTATATTAGCACCCGTGCGATTGAAGATGAGGTTACGAACCATATAGCAAAAGCTCGAGGTAATTTTGCCAATCTCCGCCACCTGTGGCGCAGACGCGACATTACTCTTGCCCTGAAGGGCAGGGTTTACAACGCAGCCGTCCGTTCAACTCTCCTATATGGCTGTGAAACCTGACCCATCAGGTCGACAGACAAAGAGGGTCGTCATATTCGATCATCGCTGCCTTCGCAGCTTAGCTCATGTCTGGTGGGAACACCGCGTGAGCAATGAGCGTGTTCGGCGTCGCGTATTTGGTGCAGGAAGAGCGAGTGAACCGCTCAGCACCATTATATCACGCACCAAGCTCCGATGGCTGGGCCACGTGTTGCACATGCCAGCAGACAGACTCCTGCGACGTGCATTGTTTGCGCGTTGTGGATGCGGTTGGAAGAGGAGGAGGGGAGGCCAAGTGATGACTTGGTCGAGAGAAATGAAAACCCTCACTTCGGAGCTAGCCTCGGTTGGAGCGTCGCGGCTCCCTGGTTGAGGTCCAAAAGACGGTGAACACTTTTATTTGGATACACTCGCTGATATGGCTAGGAGCCGGCTCCAATCGCGTTTGTGTTTTGTTCCTTTGTCCATCCCCTTCCTGCTTATCATCCCCCTCCCATCACGATCTCACTTGTTAAATATAATACGACTCTTTTACGGCAGCCAACTGTTAGCTCTCCGGAATTATGTCCATCCGTTACTGGGGACTCAGCGGGCGTGCCACCGCTTGTTTTCCTTTCATCCAGCGGCACATGGAACCACGAGTACAAAAGCCCAAACCCGTTTCCGCAGAGAAGCGGATGGTATACTTATCGTTGCCATTTAAGGGTGACGCGATAGCGGAGCGGACCACCCGAAGACTTTCCTTAGCAACAGAAAGAACGTATTTTGCCGCTAATCTCCGCGTAAGCTTCACCTCAACACCGCTTGTGTGCCAACAACTTAAAGACCGGATACCTCGGTCGCAGACCTCCTTCTGTGTGTACAATTTCTCTTGCTCGTGTCGAGCAAGGTATATTGGGAAAACGACCAGGCGACTGTCCGTTAGGGCTCGAGAGCATTGCCCAGCTTGGCTCTACAGCAGCTCGAAGAAGAATGTAACGAGTGCAGTATTGTCGCACCTAATTGACTCCGATCATCAAATCGATTCGCGTGACTCATTCACACCGATCTACTGTGTCCCCGGACGTTACACACGGGCAGTCAGATGTCGCCTGCTGTCGACAGCAGAGGCGATCGCAATTCGGCTTTATAACCCGGACCTATGTGCACAGAGAAAGCTCGTCCACACTTTAACCTTGCCTTGGTCTCAGATCAACGCGACTAACAATGGCAGTCACGCCACTTCACTTGACCAACCAGACCAAACACGTAGACTTATCGATTAGTTACTCTGCTTCAGTGACCCAATTTAAACCCATCGTGTCTATTCTAACTTGCTTTATTGTGGTTGTATAAGCCTGATGATGAAGCCTTGAAAACAAGCTTGTTCGCTACTTTCTGTTTCTGATGTTTTCCTTTTCTTGTCTTTTGTATTGCGGCACAATAGCTGAGGTGTTTTCTACCTCCAGCTAACGTGTAATGATGATGATGATGAACCGTCCCAGATAGGTATCCCATCCCACACATGCAGGACCTTACCGCATGCCTCACAAATAAGACCATCTTCAGCAATATCGATCTGGTTCGCGCCCATCACCAGATATCTGTAGAAGAAAATGACACCCCTAAAACAGCCGTTATCACTCCTTTCGGCTTATTAGAATTTTTAAGAACGCCATTTGGACTGCAACGCCACACAAAGCTTCCAACGCTTCATCCACGATGTCACTCGTAGCCTAGACTTTGCTTATTTCTACCTCGATGACATTTTAGTAGCCAATTCCTCGGAGTAAGAGCACGTCGAGCATCTTCGAACTTTCTTCCAGCGCTTGAACCAACACGGTGTTACAGTCAACTTAACTAAGTACGAACTATGCAAATCAACGATAGAATTCCTAGGCCACGTCGTTTCATCGTCTGGTATCGAAGTCCTTCCCGATAAAATGCATGCAATCAAGGACTTCCCAGCTCCGACTTCATTCAAGCACCTCCGTCGATTTTGTGGTTTGGTCAATTACCATCGGTGCTTCATACCGCGCTGCGCTTAGCTCATGCAGCCTCTGACTGATCTACTCAAAGGGAATGAACGTAAGTTCGCTTTCCCTGACACAGCACAGACAGCCTTCGCCGAGCTCAAAGATGCTATCTCCAACGTAACCCTTCTCGCTCATTCCGAATCGACTGCACCCCTTTCTAGTAGGACTGATGCCTCAGACGTCGCGGTAGGAGCCGTCCTTCAACAACATGTTGGTGGGCAATGCAATCCTTTGGGTTCTTCTCCAAGCGCCTGTAACTAACGGAATCCCGCTACAGCACCTTTGGCAGAAAACTGCTCGCCATTTACCTAGCCATTCGTCAGTCCCGGCACACGCTCGAAGGCCGCGCTTTCACGGTCTACACTGACCACAAGCCCCTCATCTTCGCCTTCAACTCTCCTTGCGCAAATATTCGCCACAGGAAACAAAACACCTAGACTTTGTCACGCAGTTCACTGCTGACATATATCATGTCTCAGGTGTCGACAATCCCGTTGCCGATGCTCTGTCACGCGTCAACCTCACTCTGCAGTCTTTGCCCACCGTCGAACTTGCCGCCATGGCATCAGCTCAGGCTCAGTATGAAGACATACAGCGCACTCTGCAGTTCACTTTGCTGCATGTACAACCTGTTTCTCTCCAAACCACGGAAGGAACCATTCTCTGTGACACTTCCACAGGTTGTCCTAGACCCCTCGTGCCCGTCTCCTTCAGACACAGTCTTTGACGCACTGCATTCACTATCACATCCCGGTATCCGTGCATCTTTGAAATTGATCACCGCACGTTTCGTTTGACTACGCGTAAACAATGATGTTCGTACCTGGGTTCACTTCTGCCTTCAATACCAGCTTTCCAATATGCGCCATCACACCCGCAGTTCTCTTTGTTCATTTCCTTCCCCGGACTATCGGTTCTCGCATTTACACTTAGATCTGGTAGGTCCCTTGCCTCCGTCACGCGGATTCGTATACATTCTTACATGTGTCGACTGGTTCATCAGATGGCCAGAAACCATTCACAGCCGACACTGTTATCCGCGCTGGTGGGTCTCGCACTATGGATGCCCACCCACCATTACAACTGATCGAGGAACGCCTTTCGAACCACAATTTCATACGTTCTGCAACTTTTTAGACTGTCGCCGCATTCATACCACAGCGTATCACCCGGCAGCCAACGGGTTAGTTGAACGCCTCCATAGACAGCTTAAAGCGTCGCTCTGCGCCTCCTTCGACCCTAGCTGGAGCGAAAACCTTTCGCTCGTACTCTTAGGGATTCGCAGCAGCATCAAAGCTGACTTGCAATGTGCACCAGCAGAGCTGGTTTACGGCACAAGGCTAAAGTTGCCAGGAGAATTCGGTTCATCTTCTGCATCGCCGGGTATGCCTCCGCCTAACTTTGCGTCCTCCTTAGCTCAACGCATGTGTTCACTCCGCCCTGTGAGCAGACTAGAGATGTGCAAATGCACAGCAGGCTCTCTGCCTGCACTCACGTCTTCCTCCGCACCGACACAGTGCGGCGCCCTCTCCAGCCTCCCTACACTGGCCCTTTCAGATTTCTGCAATAGACTCCGAAACATTTTGCTTTAGACCAGAAGGATCACCGAACAACGGTGTCCATCGACGGCCTCAAAGTGACTTTCTTTGACGAACTACTTGCAACCCATCCTGATGCTATCACACAAGCACCCGCATTTGTGGTGACTTACCGAGCACTGGATATCCCAAAACCCTCTGTTCGCCTTGACCTTCAACTTACCTCGTCTCCACCTCAAGCAACCGACCGACGCGGTAGACAGGTCAAACGTCCGGTCCGTTTTCAGATTTTGTAAACGTTTGCTATTTCCATTAACACGCCTTTTTCTTTAGTGCTAATCGTGCGTCTCATCCACAAACGTTTTGCAAAATCGACAAGAAAACCCAAAACATTTTGAAAACCTAAAAAGTCTATTTGCTTTTATCATGCATGTCATGTACCCTCTCCGGCGTCAAGCCACTTCCACCGACCCTTGCCCAGCCGCTCTGAGTTCTACTTTCCAGAAACTCAACTGTCGTAACTGCCAAAACAACCCTCGAGTGACTCGCTACCCGGCTCAACGCAACCCCCGAGTGATTCACCAGCCCACCCAAGGAACGGTCAGTCGCCCTCGGCCGCAGACAGCCACGAACGGGTTGGTCCCCGAACACCTAGCTAGGTGTTGCCGACGAAAACGCCTGGATTTCTTCGTGGGACGAGGACGCCCGGATTTCTTCATGGGATGAGGATTGTTTACTGGGGTGCGGTGGGGGGAGTGATACCTCCCAAGCGCACCATGAGGTCCGCAGCAAAGCAGAGGTCCTGTCGACCTATTTTCTAGACTAGCCAGTTTTTTTGCAGTCCGACCAGCCCGCCAAGTCGGCCCACTGATGATGCACTCTGGTCCACATGATCATCATAAATAATAACTTACAAAAGCCTGGACCCAGCGAACTCTATTACACACCCCGTCTTGGAAGCCCATGAAACTATTCGCACCCATCTTCACCTTCCGTTTTCCCCCACTGGCAGCTCCATCGTAGGCTTCCATCGTTCAGCCTTCCAGGGGAAAGTTCGGAAAACACGCTGTTTCATTATTTTGCAACATTGGATTTCTCGCTTGTTTTACCCTCCAAAATCACCACTTGTTTTACTGACTGCACATCCGTTGACACAAAGCGTTTTGGTGAGTACCTTGCTGCACCGTTTCTCACTCTGCTTGATTCGCTTCCTACTTTTATAGCCTGCACAATATACGTTGGGTTCAGTCGCCTCCAACTTCTATACTTTGCCATATTTGACACGTCTCTTACGTGTCATTGGTTACCGACTAGTATCCCAGGCTCCATTCAGCATCAGACGATATGGCTATGTTCACTTGTTTGATACGTTCGCTTTCCCGTATATTTGCAGACATAGAGGATTTGAAGAAATTTTAACTGGTAACTGCGTCATCATTTTGCAAGTGGTGACTGTTTTGGCCCTCAAAATTGATTTGTTAACATATTCCTTACTGGCAGTGTGAAAAATTTTTTCGACATGGAATCAAACGCTCTCAATGTCCCATAATTGGGTTACGTGATAAAAGCATCGTTGGAAACTTGCTTTTGGTGCATGTTCTCGCGAACAACAGAGGAATTCAAACAATGCCTGGACGAAATATGGTTGGCCCCGTTCCCAGGATTCCTGTGAATACTCATTTCAGCCTCTATCCACTTGCAAGAATCGTATGCAAATACATGAAAATGAAGTGACTTTTTTGCCCTTACATCCTTTTTTCTTTTTCTGGTGTAAACACGGGAATCTATTATCACCTAGAGGTGCTGGGCGCTTTTCTCACCTATTGGCACTCAAAACGGGACGCTCGTTAAGCGGAAGGGTATTTCGCCCCTGGATCCTGTCCTGTCTTGACGCTTTGTGGTTTCTAAAGTCTTGGTTGGTTACTCGTCTTTTGACAACTGGACGCTTACCACCTAATTGAAAATGGCGAATTTACTTTGATTTCTTGTGACTTGCTCATTTCGGTGGAACTTGTCTGCGTGCATTCAGTTTCCTGGTCGTTGTGTCTCTGCTCTTTCGCAAAGAAGCTGTCGTCACATGCCTGGCGTTCACGTCGGCTTTGTTTCACTCGTTAAGATTTGGTGAGTCTATTTCAATACATACGCGTCACACTTGGTCTTTCCGACTGGTCATCTTGTCGATTGCATAGCTGGTCACCGTAAACCGGTTCACAACTGTTGCTTATCTCTTTATTTAATTTTCTGACTTCTTGTCGAGATGTGGTTGTCGAGTGCTGTCCAAACTTCATGTCCTCCCTCCGACGACTCGTTGCTTATATATGACAAAGCGGTGTGTCTCAATGTGCTTACAGACTCGTCCGGGGGCATGCAAGGTGGTATGTGTTGCCGTTAATTACGTGTGGACTGTACTGGCTTGCATTCGATGAAGTATGCCCTTATGGCTAGTAGCGAGAGCATACCGCACAATCGTGTTGATTGCTGTGTGCGTAGGAGTGAGCTTTACACGCCTATAACTAGCAGTCCGATAGCTCTGGAAAGCCTGATGTGTTCGCTGGACAGGAAATCTGATTGCTTTATGAAGTGTTTGGACTGCTCAGGTCTCCATCAGGAGGCAGTGGATGGAACATGCAAGTTGCCAGATCCGGCGTCTGTTCGCTCACAGTCTGCTGCCATTACACGTTTTAGTAACAACACTGTTTGCAGCGAACTCTCAGCTACCGTGTTTGATTCGTCTGTTAGCCAGGGAGACAAGCGGGATTCTGCCCTTGTCAAAGGAAAGTGGAAGAGGGTTAAAAAAGTGGCAAAACCCAAGGCAGACGTAAGAGGTCCGTCGGGTGCCCTATCCCCATTCGCCTCCATTTCTACCGCAGCTGTCTCATCCAAGGTGGATTCGTTTACGACGTTGGAATCTAAAAAATTGGGTGCTAACCCGAAACCGCTAACATCCACGGAGCGTTTGGTAAGTACTCCGTGTTGCTGAGACTCGTATACTGATTGCAGTGTTTAAAATATGCGTTACCAAACTTTACTACCATGCTTTCCCTGCGTCACTATGCAAAATCTCACCAGACTCCGCAACTTGTCGGCTGAGAAGGCTGTATCTAGCCTCGCATGTTGCGTGTTGCTCTGCTCCCTCCAGAGGTGCGCTAAGCCCTTCTACCTTTTGCCTTTACGATCAAAGACACTGGTGTTATGTTGAAACCAGATCTCGCTTCGACTGAAACGCTGCAATTGCGGGAGGCTGTGCGATATGGGAGCCCGTCATGAAGCAAGCGAAAAGATCTCTTGGTGGGTTTTGGGGTGGTGAGTCGGCAGTGCACTTTCTCCCTGCCAAAACCGGTTCCCCTTCCGCACGATCTCGGGCTCACGCTGCTAAGTACCTACAGGTGATCTTCAATAATTTATGTAGCCCGCGAAACAAGCTGTGCGAAGTCGGCGCCGTTTTTGACGACTGCCGTCCAGGTTTTCTCGCATTCAATGCTACGTAGTTGTCCACCGACGTCACGGACAGTAAAGTGTGCTTGGCAGGCTACGCACTACTGTGGTGTGACCTCACCTTCGATCGTCGCTGAGGTGGCGTTACTTTGTATGTCAACTCAACACTTACTGTCTTTACGACGTATACTTTCCGTACTCATAGTTTTTATATTGCATCCGTGCAACTTAAACCAATGCTGGTCGATAGAAACCCCGATACCGTTGAGAGTGGTCTAATTGATATTATCCGTAAACACTCGACGAATAGGTGTTTAGTGATGAACTTTGATCTTCCCGACCTGGACAGGTCGAATTTCTCTTACGATGCTGTTTCAAATTGTTTTGCTACTGAGCTACTCGATCTAGCGTTGCATACACCCCTACATCAGTTCGTTGATCGGCCCGCTAGATTCGTGATGCGACAAAACCCGTCCTTTTTGGACCTTTGCTAAATTCCTTGACTTTGTCATGGACCTTGTACACAACTCAGAAGTCGAAGTACCGGGGTCTTTTGTTCGTTTACTGTGCAAGAAACAGTACGCTCGTTAGGCAGAGGCATGTATCGTCCTTGGAACGTGACCTGACCTTTACGTGCTAACGACCACGCTTGACAGTCGTTTAAGTGCGCTGTTAGTTGCATGACGAATAATCATCCCCACAGGGGTCCAAATATATGGCACCCCAAGCAGGGAGCTAAGAGGCTGCACCCGAAGCCAGCTTTGAATTAAGGGCATTTATTCCTACGTTTTGTGGGTGTAGGCAGCGATGACAAACAGACACCTATTAGCTCCACGCAGCCCCAAATCTTTGAACAAGATGGCCCGTCGGACCGCACATATCCGTCTATTGAGATGCAGTCAGCCAGAGCAACTTCAGTCCGGGTACTCAGGTGATTACCAACGCCGGCTTGGCCGGTATTCAAACCTGCATTGTCTCTGGATAGGCGCAATGGGGAAGCACTGCTTGTGTCACCGGAAGGAGATCGGAGCGTGAGGACTGAGCTCGGGTCTTTTAGGCAAGTTTCTGATAGTCAACAGATACGATAGGGAGGGTCTCTAATGTTCGGGTAAGTGCTGCCTGTGGACGGATCTGTAACAATATTCGTATCTTGAGGCATGACAATCTGTGGGAGGATCGGGTGCTCCAAATGGATGCCGAAAAACTGGCTTTGACTGCTTGGTTAGACATGGTCTTGTCTGTAGAACAAGAGTGATGCTCTGGGTTTGCATGTGAGTTAAATCTAGAAGATAAACACCTATTAAAGCGTGGTGGGGGAGAGCCAAGGATTGGGGCTTGAAAACTGGGATAAAACAGAATTTGGCACGTGACGATAAGGATAAAACCTCGTAAGAGGGGGTATAATAAGACGGTGAGGCTTAAGCAGTATCATCCAAACGCCTATCCACTCTGCTGGCTGGAACTGATTAGGCACCCTTGATTATCCTCTGCGGTGGCCAGAGCACCCTGAGATTGTTTGAGGAAAGAATCATTGTATTTCGCGAGAAGGATACTGCCAGGTTGCCCAGGCCTACACAGAACGATTAGGGTTCTCAACCAAAACCTTTGGTTTAAAACCCTTTCCGCAAGATAGCATGTTCGACAGTGGATCACATTGAGTCCGTTTTAAGGAATAAGTAGCCACCCTCATTCCAACCCCCAATCTGGAAGACAAGGAGGCTGAGTTTGTCTGGCCACTAACCATTGACCAATCTCGGATGAGTGGCTATGAAGATGTATAAAAGCACCACCCAGCACAGCTCAATGAATCATTAAAGCACGCAAACCATTACACTACGTAAGGTGCAACTTCATTGCTCCTTCGCCATGCACCCACAAGCACTACCGCGAGGTTCGGAATGCGTATAGGCAGCATCCGCGAGTTCCTTGACTACAATATGAAGTTGGCCATGCTCGTCCAGCCTAGTGTAATGCAAAACCCTTTGTCGCTTATGTAAAAAGGTAATGCACCATACACTTGAACATCATGGCGTTGTTTGCCCCTGACGTCTGCTGCTATCACAGATTACGACAAAGGTTGTTCACTCGGTTATCGACCTGTAGGCAACGGTTCCTGAGGGCTTTTTCCTGGAAGTCACCGTATCGGAGGCTCAGTTGCTCCGGCTGCTGCGGGTAGTCAAACCCAATAAAGCTGCAGGGGTGGATTCTATTCATCCCAAACTGTTGTAGGAGTTGGGCGGCAGCTACTCGCAAAACATTCGGCATGTTGCGGATGATCTGCAGGTCACTATTGATCATGATGACTGCTATGTTCTTTGCACTTAGGCTTTTCTAAGACTGCATTTGGAATCCTGTATACATGCTTGCCCTCTGTGCCTCTTTCATGACAGGATGGCAGTTGAACTGGTCTTACGACGTGGCACGAAAATGGTGCATGGATTAAAGAAGCCGATACACCCTGAGGCTACCGGAGGTGGTGGATCGCTTCACTTACATTGGTATTTGTGTCAACTGTGATGGGCACATAACTGAGCAGACTTATTCGCGTATCAGCAAGACCCGGGCAGCTTTCCAGACAAACAACAATTTATGGAAGACGGCGTAATATGGGCCTGTGAGTGAAATGTTGCGTGTATAATGCTGCGGTAAGATCGATCTTCCTGTATGGGTAGTTCGCGGTGAGGACGTTAAATGGTTTGCCGTGTTTGACCACCCGGCTTTGCAGAATATTGTTCAAGTCTGATGGAAACATCCGGTGAGCAATGCTGAGGTCTGTCAGTTGTTTTTTTTTCGGCAAACAGCCTTCTTGTTTTTCATACGATTGTTTATCGAATCTGACTCACTAACGTTGGCTAACCCCTCTTCTCCTTATGCCCGTTGACCGGCTTCCTCAGCGTGCATTATACACCGTGGCTGTTTCTATTTGGACGAAACCACGCGGTGGGCGGTCCGTGACGTCGCATGCACTCATGAAGATATTGCCGGGGACAATCGGGCTGCCGCATGCCGTCTCAGTGGAACTGGGCCCCGGCATGGTCCATATCTATGGCTGCAGACCGTATCAGACGTGGCGCAGTCAGTGATTTTCCTGCATTCCATTTCTTGCATCCGGTTGTTGAGTTCCGTTCCATTCTAGTGAATTTAATGCACTTTTTGATTCCCTTTTTCTTTATATTATTTTTACGTCCAAGCCAACCATCTTGACGTTTTTTATCATTACTATTCCCTATATGTGAGTCTACTGCATCTACGGCACCTTAATGCTCGGAAGATAGTTCACCGACTGAAGTGAACTGACAGCGCCATATCTCAAGTTCGCCGGCGCCTCAAACTTTCGGCCCACAAAGATGGAACCCAGTGTTCCATTGGGCGTATAACTGGCTCTAGATAGACAGTGAGACTACTCCGCTTTGTGGCACTTACCAATAAATGTGGTTGCCAAGGCTTACTAGTCCGGTGCTACTTCGCACTTTCCAGAGGCGTCAATGATATGTACCGTGTGGTCGGCCTGCTCTAAGTAAAGAGGTCCATCATCTGGAAACAGTTCCACATCTTGCACGTGGTGTCCTGTGAACCCAGCCTCCGGTATCCAGCTCAGCTGGTTCATCTACCATAATCCCGCGTACACAACACATGGCTGGCTAGCCGAACAACCTCCTCGTGATGCCAGCTGTGTGTTTCGGGTTTACTCTATTCCAGTAAATAGTTCGGCGGCAGTATTCCAACTAAAGTCATCTTGCTTATCCGTAGAACCGCTTCAAGTCCACCATCAAGCATCCATATAGCACTGGTGACACGATCAAAAATGCAGCAAAGCATTTACAAATCCCATAAAGAAGACTATCCAGCCTACATGCACACATACAAACATTCATATACCAACATATGTGACACTCCTATTGTTCCATGGTACATTATCTGATCACATTTTATATTCCTAACATGATCATGCCTGTACAGGCGTGCCTCGCTTAGTGGAGAATAAACTTTTTATTTATTTAATTATATGCGTCACCTTGACACATGTCTCGGGACCACACAGCCTCCGAGTACAATTAGCCACACATCTGGATGCTATTTGGATGCCAAATGGCATCCGCCTTCAATGATCCATTGCGCATGTCGTCCGCATCACTCCAGGTAAGTGCACAACATATATTCACGTGGCTTTTAGACCGCCAGTAGACATGCGCCGCCCGGATTCCTTGTTTGGTGGTGCCACACCGCCACCACCAATCATGAGCCATTGTTTTTCGTATCAGGTTTACCTACCGTAATTGCCCACTCCATACGTTTAGTCCTCTACCACTTATGTCTGGTGCCGGTCCAAGGTGTCCCTGTGCCATACCGCTTCAAAGTCCCATAAGCTATTGCCTATTTTGTACTATTCACTGGTAAGTGCAAACCCTCCATTCCCGTGGCTTCTGACATCAAGTTGACATACACCGATCTATTCAATGGCTTCCCAGTGCAACAGTCCACCAACTTTCCTTACCCATTGATTTTGTCGTCATATTCACATCCGGTACTTGAACAGTCTCCAGTGATGTAGCTTTTCGTCAACCATCGGAGATGCCTCGCCCTGCCCATGTTTTCCCAGTGACACCCTGCATATACCAATGAAGAGCCGTGGATGGCCTTGTCTTTTTCACCTCGGTTACTGCGCAGCTACACATCAGCTGCCTGTATGCACACAGCACTCCTATCTCGGAGTACGTGACACCCCTCTTTTCACGGGGCATAAACCATTTCTCCGTTTTCACGCTTTGTGGGTTACGAGCGATTTACACGCTCACCCGCAATGTCGGGAATATTTGTGAATGCTTTGAACGTCACAAACCATTAGTGCATCATGTTCCTAAACTTCGATTATCCAATTCCGTCAAACATTGGTTATCATATGACTATTTACCGTGTCTTTGTGCTACCTCTGTAATTAACTCACATGGGGGACCACTATCATCTCGCATGCATTATTGCAGTAGTCCTGCCTCAACTACGGCACGCAGATTTATGCAGTTTACGGCTACTGACGTGAAGTACAGCTTCCGCCTCTCCGCAAAATAGAGGATAACAGCAATGACGTGTAGCAGAAATGGACACCACCTCATTTCTGAAAGCAGCTTCAAGTGAGGTTGTCTGAGCACAAAGTCCGCACTTGTGATCTTGGTCTTTTCTATGTTACACTCGTCCATTTGCACCCTCGTCACCTATTGAGAGGTCGCACGGCCATGATACGTGATCATGTGTTTCTCACCATATGCACATGCTTTTTTATTTCCAGATAATCATCTGGACATATAGGTTGTGAAAGATCCCCCCTGACTACCTGGATGTGCAGAACATGGGTACCTCTTGAATCTGTAACTCAACCTTGCGTTACATCTATGCATATTGTTTTCATGTGTGTTTGTGGCACAATTTACAATAAACCATTCCTCAGTGCTTGCGCGTTGTGGGTCAAGAGCGCAGAAAACGCTCCCCATGATGACGTGAATATTTGGAATCGGTACAGACTTCCACGTTGCATTTGATGCCATATTTCCGTGATTATGCAGCGAATGGGATGTCAAACATTTGCATGCAATGACCCATAAAATGAAATTTCGTATGACCCGCATATACCTTGTATCAATAGCAATAATAAAACCCATTCTATGCATGCTTCTTGATGCACCACTTTATCCCAAGTCAGTGGCTTCGCTCGTAGCGATAATGACGTCCGCTGTGGAATCTGTATGCCCTTAATCAATACTCCTGGTGTGGGCGTGCCGTGCCTATGGTAGATACTTTGCCAGTTGCCATTTTGTTACCGCCGTTGTGGGACCTACTTACACTTAATAAGCCCATCAGGAAGGCATGTGAAGCCAACAGCTGCTGCTTCCATAGTATCGATAATGATGCAGCTGCCAAGGGACTTATATGTGAACAATAAACATTGTTCTTGGAGGCGTGTGAAGCCCAAAGTATATGCTTTGTTAGTGGCGGTACTGATGATACCGCTGTGGCGGCAACATAGGCTCAATAAACGCCGGTTGTGAACGCCTGTGGAGCCAACAATATCCGCTACGCTAGTCACCATAATGAAACAAATACTATGGGACAAATATAATAACTAAGAACACGTCTTGAACGCATGTGGAGCCCACAGTTGAGGCTTATCTCGTGGTAACATTGACGCCAGTGTCATGGGACGTACATGGGCTAAGTATCCACTGTTCATGGAGACCCGTAGAGCCCATATTATTACGCCTCACATTATTCAGTGTTCTTCCATTGTGATACAGTGAGCAGAGTTCCCCTTACATAGTATACATGTTTACTTACTACTCATTAACTTTTGGAAAACGTTCAGTGCATGTTACCTATGCGAACTCAGTATGCATGGCTAAATTACATTTGGCAAATGCATGTGGCAACAATTATGCGTATGGCCTATTATTATGCATCATGATGATTACCAGTGCTGACATTAAAGGGAAGAACAGTCCGTCCATACATAGGGAATACCCGCATTTGCCGATCGACAGATGCGTTATCACATTTCCCCATATAGGTCACCTTTGCAAACATCCATATATATTCCATTAATAAAAAATACGTCTAATTATAGGTACATGTGTTGGCATTATTTTCAATATATGGTTAACGGCATCCGGTTTCGGATTTGCCGGTCACTGTGGCCAGCCACAGGACGCCTGCGCCTACAGAAGGACCATGGATGGCTTGCGCTGCACCACCCATAGCTCCAACCACATACCCCATATCCAGTGTAAACCCGAATGAATAAGACTGGGAGGCACGTGGATAGGAGCCACGTTTCATCAACGGAGCCGGCCCACACTCCTTCAAAAGCACGCTGTATTTGAGGAATCAAGCGCACACAAGGCGGTGGCTGGACCGTAGTCCGCTCCACACTGAATGCATGGAACCACTCTTCGCGCCTAGCACGCCCACAAGGACCGTGCACTCCGTCCCCTCCAGCAACGATCAACTATCTCATGGAGCCAGTATGGACGAGGTTGTGGGTAATAGACAGGTAGGCACCTAGTCAACATGCACATCAAGCGCAGCCACACCGGGGATGTCAAACAACAGCCAATTACATGAAATAACATTAGCGGATGAAATATGCCTGTAAAGGATACGGCTATGCCGACATAACTTTTCCCTAAATTAGCATATAAAGTAAGTTGGATAGCAACGAATCCGTGATAAGTACAAAATGTCCACAAGTTAGTCAAAATGAGGCTACAAACGCAACCAACTTAACGAAGATCACCATAATTAGCGTAAGCAACGTGACCAGTTAATAGAAGATTATTCAAGTAGGCAGAAAAACACACATAAGGTGGAATGAATTTTATCCAGTTTAAAAGAGCCTATTTAAATGTAAGTTGATTTAGCCCGACTGCGGTGAAGTAGCATCATGAATGCAACATCGGCCTTTATCAATCTGGGAGATGGCAAGCCGTTGACGTTGCTCCGCGAAATTCAGCGCATCGCTGGTCCCTTATTCTTGTGCGAAGAAGGGATAAAGAAACTGTGGCTTGCACGCCTCCCAAAGCCGTTGGCGATAATGCTGTCCATGGTTTTAGATACTCCACTGAAAGAATTCGCTACCAAGGCAGACGCTGCGTTCGAATGTCTTCCGCAGCAGACGATCAGTAACTCCGGTGACATATTCTCACCGATGAGAACCTAGTCTCATCTTTGCTCCAAGTCATCAGGCCGATCTGACCCTAAAAATGGGGAAATTGCGCTACTTCGCAGCAGACTAGCAGCAATGAAGGCTCCGAAACAGCGTATGCCACGGTCAGATGCAGCCCACGTTTTGGCTACCGTTCATTGCGGTTCGTCTGTGCCTGCACCGAGTACGTCTCGTTCGACTAAAAAGCGCAGCATTTTCTCTGCACGTTCTCAGTCCGACAATACCAGATCCGTCAAAGAATTATGTTGGTATCACCACCAAGATGGTGGAAGAGCTAGACGTTGTCGGGCTCCTTTCATTAGGTACGACTCAGCCGCTTCAGGGAAAGCGAATAGCCCGCATACTAGCACGACCAACGTATCCGTCAATTGTCAAGCAAATCGCCTGTTTTACATTAGCGATCGACATTCTTCCATCACGTTCCTCATCGACACAGAAGCGGAAGTCAGCGTCATTCCAGCGACCACTAGCGACAAACACTCAGAGCCTACGTACAATTTGCGTGCGGCCAACGGTTCTCCGATAGGTTCATTCATTCAGCTCGTGATGAACCTGGACCTCAATCTTCGTCGAGCTTTTCAGTGGGTCTTCATGGTTGCGTCTGTATCCTTCGCAATTATCGGTATCGACTTTCTCCGACATGTTGGGTTGCTTGTTGATGCTGGTCGCTACAGACTTTTAGACGACCGTACTAAAGTAGAGGTTGAAGGCGTGTTTACGGACGCCTCGATAATCACTCCCATTTCCCGGATTGCCGATGTACCTTAACATTATGCGATCCTACTGTCTGAATACCCGCGACTGGTACGACCAGCTGCAGAGCTTCCGCCAGTTACGACAGAGGTCGCTCATCACATTATCACGCGCGGTCCGCCAACGAGTGCCCGAAGAAGACGACTTGCCCTCGACAAATTACGTGCCGAAACAGCTGAATTAGATCACATGCTTCAGGTCGGTATCATAAGACCATCCAACAGCACATGGGCGTCACCTCTCCACATGGTTCTGAAAAACATTATGGCGGACTGGCATCCTTGTTGCGATTATTGACCTCTAAACAACGTAACCACGCCTGATCGCTATCCTTTTTCACATATCGTGGACCTCACCGTTAGTCTGGCAGGTAAAAACGTGGTCAGTAAAATCGACTTGATGCGCGCTTACACCCACATTCCGGTAGCCGAAGTGGACATAGCTAAAACTGTCGTGCCTACTCCAGTTGGTTAGTTTGCATTCCTCCGCATGCCATTTGGTCTAAAGAATGCCGCGCAAACTTTTCAGCGCTTCATCGACCGAGTTTATCGCGGCTTAGACTTTGCTTACGCCTATCTCGATGGCATTTTAATCGCGAGCTCTTCACCAGAAGAGCACATGCGCCATGTACGAACACTTTTTGATCGTTTATCTCAATACGGGGTAACGATCAACGCAGAAAAGTGTTCGTTTGGTGTCGACTCAGTCAACTTCCTCGGTCATCGTATCTTCTCTGCAGGCGTTCTGCCACTGCAGGATAAAATTCAAGCCATCATCGACTACCCTGAGCCCCATATTTTCAAACAGCTTAGGCGTTTTGATGGGCTTGCCAACTTTTACCGACGGTTCATACCAAACTGCGCGCCGCTGATGCAACCCCTCACGGACCTTCTCCGATGGAAACTCAAGAAAATCGAATTTTCTGCCGCAGCACGCGCTGCTTTTAAGTCCCTGTATGAGGTTATCACCAACATGGCTTCTATAGCGCATTACGATCCGGCCGTCCCACTGTCCCTCATTACTGACGTCTCGGACGTCGCAGTCTGCGCTGTTTTGCAGTAACGAGTAGCCGACACTTAGCAGCCCTTAGCATTTTTCTCTAAACGACTACAACCTACCGAATCTCGCTACAGCACGTTCGGTAGAGAACTACTGGCCATCTACCTCGCGATACGTCACTTTCGACACGTCTTAGAGGGCTGCTACTTTGCTGTCTTTACCGACCACAAACCCATGACTTACGTGCTCCGCTGGACTACCGAGCAATACCCTCCTAGAGGGTCGCGCCACCTAGACTATATTGCTCAGTTTACGACCGACATACATGTCTCAGGTGCGCACAACACTGTCGCCGACGCACTTTCCCGAATTCAAGCGATCTCTGCGGACGCCGGCACCGCTATCGACTTGGCAGCAATGACGGCAGCGCAGCTCATTGATCCCGAGGTTGATATAATACGCTGGTCTCCCTCACTGGACATGCGACCCGTTCCGCTGACATCATCAGACGGAACTATACTTAGCGATTTATCTCTGGGCCCGCCGCGCTCAATCGTTTCACGTGAGTTTCGGCAGACTGTCTTCGACACGTTGCACGGCTTGTCTCATCCAGGCGTTCGTGCATCGGTTAAACTCGTAACTACACGATTCGTTCGGCGCAATGTCGATCGTGACATTCGTACTTGGGCAGCTACTTGCCTTCCGGATCAACGCGCAAAGGTGTACAAGCACACGAAAAGCCTGTTAGGCACGTTTCCGATGCAAAACGCATGTTTTCATCACGTGCACATCGACCTCGTAGGTCCTCTGCCGCCTTCGAAAGGCTCTTTGCATCTACTGCCCTGTATCGGTCGATTTACTAGATGACCTGTGCCCCTTCCTTATCCCCAACTGCTCTTCAGAAACCGTCGCGAAAGCGTTTTTAGAACGCTGGATTGCACAGTATGGCTGCCCTGCCATAGTGACCACTGATGGTGGGTCACACTTTTCGTCCACGTTTGCTTCCTTACTTGAGGACTTAGGTTGCCGCCACGTCCAAACGACGACGTATTATCCGACCGCTGATGGCATAGTGGAGCGTTTTCACCGCCAGTTGAAGGCAACACTACGCGCGCACGGAGATCCTTCATGGTCTGAAACACTCCCTCGTCCTTCTAGGCTTAAGAAACACGGTTAAATCCGATTTCGAAGCAACGCCAGCGCAGCTAGTCTACGGCTGCACGCTTCGCTTGCCCGGACAGCTGGTAGCACCAGCCCCGTCTACTTTTTCTTTTGACTACGGAAGTTACACCGATCGATTAGCTCACCAGATGCTTGAGCTACGTCCACCCACTCCTCGATTGCAGAAGACACCAGTGTACGTGCCCGAGAAGCTGTCTACGTGTTCACACGTCATTTGCGCAGACGGTGTTCGACAGTCTCTTTAGTCGCCGTACGTAGGACCTTTCAAAGTGCTACACCGCGCGAATAGAACGTAAACTATTGACCGCGGTGGCCGACGCGAACTCGTCACCATCAACCGTCTGAAGCCTGCCTTTATGGAAGAAACCACCTCGCCTACTTCCTCTAGTAGTGCTTCGTGCGACGTCACAACTCACCGCATCAACTTGTAGCATTTTAGTGTAGTCCAACCAGACCACAATCTCGGTCTACAAGCATAAGCCGTCCCGATATCTCCCTAATCTAGCCCGCCACCTCCCACGACCAATTGCTGTGGTCGGGAGGTGCGTACAGTGTAAATACGTTTAGGTTTGTAGCTATTGTATGTATTTGCCCCGTTTTTGGACGCTTAACGTTTTGAGAGCAAAAGATCAGTGACTTAAACCCGCAGATCATTCGTTCGTTCTTTCTGGCGTTTCCTACGTGTGTTTTTCTATTCTCTCCTCTCTACACGCCCCAATCCTCCCCTTCGATCGACTGGCCCACACGATCAAGGTGTTCGAAGATTTGCGCAAGCAACGAGGATCCTAACGCACACGCTGGTCATTTTCTCCGCGGGACGAGGGTCGCTTCTTCGTGGAACGGCGGTCGTTTCTTCGGGGGACGACAGTAGCTTCTTCGTGGGACGGTGGTCTTTCTTCCGTGGGACGAGGGTCGTTATCTTTATACAAGGCAACTTGACGACACCCTTATACATTTGCACTGCGTAAGCTAGCCTATGACATTAGAAACAGAAAGTAGCGAACAAGCTTATTTTCAGGGCTTCATCATCAGGCTAATACAACCACAATAAAGCAAGTTAGAATAGACACGATGGTTTAAATTGAGTCACTGAAACAGAGTAACTAATCGATAAGTCTAGGTGTTTGGTCTGATTGGTCAAGTGAAGTGGCGTGACTGCCATTGTTAGTCGCGTTGATCTCAGGCCAAGGCAAGGCTAAGGTGTGGACGAGCTTTTTCTGTGCACATAGGTCCGGGTTATAGAGCCGAATTGCGATCGCCTCTGCTGTCGACAGCAGGCGACATCTGACTGCCCGTGTGTGTGTGTGAAACGGCCTATGACAATCAGATGATGGCATTAGTGCACAACAAACAGTGGAGGATGCCATAAGCCTACTCGCACATTAGTTACTCCAAACCCTTTGATGTGTGCCGTATTTCACGTATTCTTTTAAGAGCTGCTTTTTATTTTAATTTCCACTCCAACTATCCCATGGTACATGTGCCGTGTTCACTTTTATACCCGTCATAAGCGATTGGTGCATTACTTCATTGCTCCATGATTCGGGAACACATGCTATCGAATCACTGTGGTTCCATCTCCGACTGAGACACAACAACGCTTTTCTCGTAGCTGCCTTTTACCGCTCCCTAATACATCCTCTGGAAATGGATGCTAGCTTGATACGTGCCTTGAACAGAGTAACGCGCACTAGGTACAGTCACGTTCACATTGCCGGTGGATACGATGTACACGACCTGGACGCATCGGCATCTCCCAATAAAGGGTCCAAAACAAATGCATGAACTTATCTGTAATATTCCCTGGTACAATCCTTTCGCTTCGCTCATTAGATCAAAGAGGGCAAAACAACCGTCCATATTTGACCTTATGCTCACAAGTGAAGAGCTCATAATCGATAAGTCATTTATGGACAGCCCATTGGGTATCAGAGACCATGCAGTAATAACGTATAACTGTTTGTTATGCAGAGTATCCATTTGAACACTCGGAGCTAACTCACACAATGACACGCAATCAAGTCCTGAAAGATTCGTCGAGGCATCCTCTCGGAAGTTCTCGAAATGCAGTCCCCTTGAAACTTTTGGACATAGTTCACTGATAAGCGAAATAACATGGTCAGCAGTGCATTAGACAACAAGCCCCTTCGTTCCGCAAAATTGCCGTCAATTCTAAGAAGCAAAACTAAAAGATGCATTGGCAAAAAACGTTGCAGCATGGCGTGCCTACAAGGCTAACACAGACTCAGATACCTAGGGCAAACTCGACTCTTCGCAACAATTGCACCACACTGGTCCATGAGGGCAAAGTAAATTTTCAACAGTACCAGTCCACAAAGTTTCTGGCAAACACCCAACTACTGTATAAGTATGTCCACAATCTTCGTAAAATAAAGCATGGCATTCCTCCAGTTTTCACAACAGGCGATAGGGTGCAAAGCGCGGACAAGCAGCCAATAAACTGCGGCTACAGTACTGATTTTCGAATTCGTACCCTGTCACTGTCACACACCCTCATCCATTTTACCGACTCAGGGTTTACACATGGGATATTCAACCCAGAACGGTGCTAAGGAGTTTACTGTCATTGCACGCTCATAGCTCTCCGGGAGCCGACAACAACCGCTCGAAAGCACTGAAGGCTGCGGTCACCATCCGAGCCCAGCTACTGCTACAGTTCTTCCAAACATACTTCGATGAATAACAAGTCCCCACTATGTGGAAGCAGCGCATTTTTACTCCAATTCTTAAAGGCTGTACCCGTTCAGACCCTGCAAACTATCGCCCAGTGACTCTCCTACTTGTGCTCGCGATGGGGATGGAAGCGAACATCACTGAGGCTCTAATGGATTACCTGGATAAGTGCAACATCTTGGCATCGGAGCAGCATGGCTTCCGTCGACACCACTCACGCACCAGCAAACTGTTACTTGTACGAGATATTTGGAGGGAAGTGTCCGATAGTGAGGTCTGAGTCGACTTCATCTTTCTCGACTTCAAGGCTTTCAACCAAATGAATAACCGCATCCTACTTCACAGGCTACAAAGCTACGGAATCGGAGATCCCGTACTTCGTTGGATTGACAATTTTCTTCCCCAACGTTTTCTTCAGGTGCGTGTTAGGTGATCACTCTCTAACTAGATTGAGGGGGAATGTGGTGTTCCACAGGGCTTGGTACTGGAACCGCGCTTATTCCTGGAGTTTTCAACGGTCTGACAAGAGTTAGCTCCCCCAAGTTCCTGCCTTCGCCGATGACGTCAAAATGTGGCAAGCACTTATTACTAAGAAGGATCACGCTCTGATCCAACATGACCTAGATTGCACTGATGAATAGTCAACTAAGAACCTACTCCAGTTGAACATAGCCAAGTGCGAGGCGATCCATCTGCGTTACCAGCAGGTGAGCGTGTACAAACTTGGAGACCACACTTTGCAGAAGGCCTCTCAGAAGCGTGACCTTGGTGCACTGGTACACGACGATCTCGGATGATCAAAACAAGCAAAGCAGGCGTAGAGAACCGGCAGTCAGCACTTTGACCTTCTTCGTAGGGCGTTCGGTCAGTTTTAACCCTCAGTTCTCCCACAAATTAATAATGCCTACGTGTGACCGCACGTGGAATACGCTATCCAAGCATTGCAGCCATGGCAGAAATAGGATTACGTTACTCTCGAGACTCCTCAACGTAAGGCAACCAAGAAAGTGAGAAGTCTCTCCCATCTGCCCTATTAGCTTAGATTGCAGTCCCAAGTAATATGTACAACATTAGATATCAATATTTGCGGGAGAATCCATAACAGTTTGCCAGACCCTGAAGGACCAAAATCATTTTTGTCGCAAGCTCCTGGAATTGAGCTACAACACTAACCTAAGAGGCCGTCCTCTGAAAATGACAATGCAGTATAGCCGGCTGGAATGCCGTAATAATTTCTTTTCCCTTCGAGTGTGTCAGCCGCGGAACGCTTTCCCAAAGTATGTCGTATCTGCCCCAATACAACGATATTTAAGAAACGAATTGGCCATGCGTTGTCGCATCCGCATTTCCTAAGTTGTATTAGCCAGGGGACGACATAACGCAACCCGACGGTGTGTTTTCAAAATCCTAACCAGTGGATTTAGGGATTTATACTTTTAATACGCGAACATCTCTACTCTTCTACACGCAAATTCTTTTCACTTAAACATGAATTTTTTTCTCCATGAGTCCCATCCAACGGGATTTGCTAAGCACGGCATTTTACCCTTAATACACCAACATTCTAATCTGAATAGTACAAGCTGACGAGTAAATGTCGTTTAACAGCTGACTACTCATGGCTAGTCAAGGTAAACGCGCTATTCAAATGGTATTGCTGAGCCCCTCGGAAGGGGTCATAGATAGAGCGCATTACTGAACCATGTGAATAGTAGATGTAAGTTAAACATTGTGTAGTTATTTTCGTTTTGTTGATGAAAACTGGATGGTATCTGTGCAACTTTGGAGAAATTTTCTGTCCTACAATTGCACTTGCTTACTCGTGGCAATAGAGCAACTGTTTATACTGGGTAAAGGAACAAGTACTGAACAAGCCCGACAGTTTGGTTAGGCTGAAATTAACCAGAGGAAAACCCAGTGTCGATACAATCAGGCACGAGTATGATGGAATCCACAACGAGGTTTGCAGTGACGCGTATGCAGGTATGCCCGTCTTCTGTTCAGGAGTCGTCAGGTGAGTCAGCCGTTTGTTCCGCTCGTCTCATTCGATGGGTGGTGGCTATACTACGTAAGGAAAGTTTGTTGGTGTGTCACCAGGTTATGTTTTTAATTTGCATAGGGCGGAAATATCTGTCACATGAACTGGGAGCGTTCCCCAAGGATATGGCAATCAAAACGTGATTAACTTTTTCAAATTTCAGTCGGCCGTTCTGCTAGGCCAGCTTACACTGGTGGCCACTAGAACTTGCTTTCGGTTACAATTAAAAAGGTTCATAATAAACCATGAAATCGAAGTGTGGGCGAGGAATTCTTTTTATAAACTCCTCAAACTTCCCGGTGAACCTCGAACTATATGTGTTTAACATCTAGTGTCACACAGCCAGGCACAGCTAAAAGTATCGTCGTCTGGTCTCAAATTTTGTATTCCCTATAGAAAAACTGATCAGACGGCTTTAGAAGTGAAGTTTGCGAGTTCCTTTGCCTAAACGCGATGCTACGTTCCAAGTTTGTCTAGTAATGTTGTGAATTGGTTGTCTGATCTAGTGTATAGTTTTCACGAAGAGGCTAGGGCTAACTGCCAACAATTGTATCATCACTAGGGAAGAGAAGCAGTTAATTAGTGTTGTGGCTCCACAGAGAACCAATCATCTCTAAGTCAGACAAAGTGTTCGGTGTAATCCTAATAGATAGTGATGAATGCACCCGTAAAATGCAACACATTCTTATTGATAAACGTGAGTTTCAAGGGCTAACCTCGGGAAGAGAGCACAGGCAAATTAGAAGCACAGACAAATGGCTTCCCCAGAAGAGTGATGCAGGAAGCTCACATCACAGAAAAGGAAGTTGAAAAGTTGTAGCCTTTGGATTGTCACGTTCCAAGATTACACGGTCTTCCGAAAGTTCCTAAGGAAGATGCCACAAAGCGACCAATGTTGGATATGATCGGTTCTAGACAGCATCTGCGGATTGTGGAACATTTGCATCCGTTACGGAAAACCGTTTGCAATTTGTGTGAGATTCCTTCGAATTCCTTGAGAAAATAAGTAACCTTAAACTTACAGAAAAAATGATGATATCGTTTGGCGGTTATTTGCTGTTTACCAACATGCCGTCGCTAGAAACGGTGGAATTTGTGTGCGAATTGGCTCAGCGGCTGTACATAACAGTGGCTTTTCCCGAAATTTTACGCAGCTATGTGTCACTGCCTTGTGTCTTAAATCTTCAGTTAACATTCAATGACGAAACCTCTTGCCAGATTGATGGAATGACCATGGGATCGCTTTGTGGGCTCTTTTGTTTGATCTCTAGTAAAACTAGAACATGGTTCACTAAGAACATATTTCAACGAAATTGAAATATAGCTGTGAAATGTCGATGACAAGTCCGTACATCGCAAATCGAAAGGCAAGCTGCGCAGTTGCGGGAAGTCTTTAACGACGCACATTTGGATCCACGTTTTGCTTGGGAACAATCTTCTGGAGATGGGCTTTTTTGACATTGAATTTGCGATCGAATTTGCAGCAGAAGAATACGCAGGAAAACCGCATGAACTGATCAGTATACTAAATTCCACAACGCAATACCGCTGCTGTTCAAGCGGAGTTTGGTGCAATCTCACGCCATCAGGGAATGCAGTATTTGTACACCAGATATCGTCAAGGAGCAACTACCCAAAAAGCTGCAAAGCCCTTTAAGGAAATAGCTGAGCAGACAAATTCAAACAAAGCATCCAAGAGCACGTGAATGTCAGCAGTCTGGGAGTCTTGCTCCGAAGAATGAACTGTCATATAGGTAACCTACAAGAACGATGCTACCGATAATATGTTATCCCGACGCCTAAAAGACGCTGTTGTGATGACATATTCCGCAGCTCGGTTGCGAATAGTTTATTACGATAAACCACTGCCTGCCCGGCTCTTGAAAGATACACTGATACCGTTGACTCTATCAATGCTTACAAATCAATACTCGTGCTCCTGTGTGCGCGTTATGTCGGTCGCACTTTTAGACCTTTATCCCAGAGGATCCGACAGCAGATCCCAATTCGGTTCATCAGAAAGGAAATGAACTCTTAAAACAGTTCAGTTTTATCCCATCTCCTTGAAACTGGCCATGCAGCACCAGTGAACGTCTTCAAAGTGCTTTACTCATTGTGTACATGCTATTTGCAATACTTCCACAAGCAACTGCTATGTGTAGTTGGGGAAATCTATGTCACTTTAAGCCCGAGTAATTCGTTCAAAAGAAATACGTGCGGCCTATTTTTGACATTGACGAGACAGCACTATTTTGTGTTATCATTTGAGCTGTCTATGTTGTTTTTTTCAAGGGATTATGCGTACTATTGCATTTGCTGACTGCGTGCATTAGCTGTATCTGTAACTTAGGTTATCTAATCCATCGTCCAAATTGTGCGCAATCAATATGTCTCCCTTTCTGGCACTTCCACAAATAACCCGTCATGTAAACGCAAAGTTCTGCTGAGAGTAGACCCCACATTTATATTACCATTTTCGATTATGAACAATAAAATAGGAATAGTTGCTTTGATGAAGTTCAGCCTACCCCGCGATTTACTCATTAACAAGATTGTGGTAATGGTATTTGAGGTATTATTATTATTACTATTATATCGCCACGTAAACGCCGATAAACTTCCGGTCTCATTCGGTAGATGAGGTGGAACAAGCTATTAATATACATCTTCGTTCTGCGTTGCGGGATTTCGAGCCAGGCGAATTGGTTATTCTATCAAGGATGCCAGGATTGAATAGTGCATTCCGCCTGCAACCGCACGTACGCGCTAAGCATTTGAGGACAAACTAGTGTGCCATTTTCTGAAGGCCCTAAGCAAGCGGCCAAAATGCTGATTTTCTTTCTTCGATGATTTTTCGGTCTAGTTCACTGGTACAAACAGTGCAAGATCTCTCCCCTGGGGAGCGTACTGAAAAATGTTTAACTCTAGCCGGTAATCGTGTGTGTTTTCATGTTCTATGCCCAGATGGCTTCATTTGGCCGCGTTGAAATAGAGTATGTTCTCGTTTGACCACGTAATCTCTATCTAGATCATTATTCAGAGCACTTTGATCTTCGATTGTAGAGAGCGTACGTCACAGTATTAGCGCAACACTGAATAGTAAAAAACTCGGAGCGAGCTCCTTCGCAAGGTTGTTTTTGAAGAACAGAAAAGAACGTGTTACAAAAACCGACCATTAGTGTACGCTAAATTGAACTTCGACTGGGTGTGACGGGTGATAGGAACCCTGAAAACTGGATCGCAGATACCGTAAATCTGGTTTCTGAAATAGAAAGCGATGATTCGGACAATCAAACACCTTTGAGAAACTTAGCTAGTATAGTGGAGGTAAGAATACTCCACCGCTCCCCATTGTTTTGTGAGTTTTGCCCCATTCACCCCTACTCACCCTGCTCTCTTTTCCGGGTCCTCGCATACGTCCACTTTTGCCTCACATTTGTGATTAGCTTGTATGGACACTGAATCTTACGCTTATTAGCTTTTCTCTTACTTTGTGTATTTCGTTCGTTCGTGAGGCAACTTATGGATCCCCCGCTTTTTGAACTGACCAGCCTTGACTGATCGAATGCCAGCCATTCCGCATAGCCTGTGTATATGCGCTGATTTGAAAGATTCGATTACTTTGCACACACAGACGATTGGTGGCCGGTTTGGCGTGCTGCATGAACACTGTTTGTTGTCCGGTCGTTAGTGTTCTCACTACCGTTAGTGGGTGGAAGCAGTCGTGGGGCTCCGACACAACAGCTAGATGGCATGTGCTTTTCCCGCTGCAGCGACAGACTCCTGCTGGCACACGCTGGCAAGCAGTAGGTTGGTGATATTTGACTGAGTCTGACGCTTTCTGTGCTGCTTCCAAGCAATTATACTGCTGCTATAAATATGTCCCATTGACTCCGTGACCCTCAAGAGAACTTGAAAAATCTTTTGGGCGACAGTTTGCTGGTTGTAGATGATTGGCACTTTGGAAATTGAGTTAAGGATCTTGTGCTTCCACATACTGGGAACCTGCATCTCAGCAAGGCCTTGTTTAAAAAACCTGATTAACGGTTTAGTCAAACTTATGGCAGCCACCTTTAACGATTTTGGGCAAATGACCTCTGCACTAGAAGATGAGTACTCCCAAATGGACAATAACCGTTCCTGAGAGCCATGGGGATAAATGATAGGTGGGCAAGCACTGAACTTGGTACGGTCTGCTTCAGAAGGATGGTAGTTAAAGTACCCTTTGAATGACATGCATGAATCTCTCTCAAAGAACTTTGGGTGCTTCATGTGCCGTTCGCGCTAGCGTAGTGCTGTGTAAAGAGAAGGACTTCTACGCCCAACCTTACCAAAGTAGTTCATGTGTGGCCAAAGTGGCTTCGGGCGGAAATAAAACTTTGGCACAAAGTTCCGTTTGTACTTTATCCTCACGAATGAGTTTGCTGCAGTGGTTTGCTAAATTTTTATTCTAATCCCACGCGTCTCCTCTCGGAGAGGCTATCTGGGCGAGTAAAGCTGAGTTCGTCAAAATCATACGTCTGCAAGTCCACTGGAAGGAAATCGCAGATTTCGGGTGGTGTACTTTGCTACTGATGTGTGTGCCGCTAGCTAGTCGAAATGATTAACGAGACCCCTAACCCATCTCACGGTGTTATTCGACTAGGGAGGAAAAGTTAGTTGCCCTTATTATGTAAGACAGGTGAACATACTCGGTTGCGATGTGAAATTCATCGGTATTTTTCTTAAGATCTAGTTAACACATCTGGCGAAACATCTTTGTTTGATCATTGCTACCAAAGGGCCCAATGTTACCATATCGAACATGTGCTTCGTTGGTGAACGAGAAACCTGAAATAACTGGTTTATTTCTCGTCTTGAATCGCGTTGCGCAGCGGTGAATGTGTGCGTAGCACTTACGGCGAATAGTTAAGGGTGGTTTTGTTCAAATCAAAACAAGATTATACAGGCTAGATAGCTGGCAACCAGGATTTCTTGCGAAGCGATCCAACGTAACATGTCAAAAACGATTCTTTGCCCAAGTAACGTCAATCGTTGGCAATGGTATGGCGGTTCTTATCCTCGTACTAAACAAGCAAACGATGTTCGCTCACGTGCCACACAAACCATTGTTGTCTACCTCGCACTCTTATGGAATTAGTAACTAATTGTTAAGCTGGTTCAAATATTATTTGACAGAATGGACACGAACTATTGGAATTGGTTAGCATTTCCCCTCTACAAAAGAAGTCAGAATTGCAGTGTGCTTGGACCACTACCCTTCTTAATCTATATAAACACCACCTTCTTGTATAAAAAACGGACGAGCGAATTTTTGGGGATGTTATTAAACTTGTTTACTCATTTTCACTTGATAGTCTCAAATTGGGCCGCTGGACTATAATATGGATTTACCCTCAATGAATTCGTGGTTACACTTGATCCATGAACTTTTTGGGATTAGGCATGAACGCTGCATACCTGATGGCTTCACCATCCCTACTGGTACCCTTATCCAAGGCTCCCATTCAGAACCATGAAATAAGTGTTTATAATGGGTAAAAAAAGCATAGGTTTAACATGTCCCGTAGAATAGTCCTAGAAGAAAGTGAAATGCAAATATTGCATGGGTGGACTAAATGACATACACATCGGTGGAGCGATACAGTGATGGCGGATAGAAGGAGGGTTGTGTGGGGGAAACAGTAGCAGGCCAAAACGAAATAGCAATTTATATTCATTGCGAGTAGTATGCAGATGGCTCATCCATTTGCACAGATTTACGTGCGTCACTGTGTATCATGCTTCTAAAGAGGCTAGTTAGCCAGAATAAATCCAGAATATCTGTTCAAGTAACAAAATTGTAGAGCGTTGAAAACGAGGTTGAATCGTTTTTATGAAAATAGCTGAGGTGGGAGCACAGACAACTGGGTTTGGAAGTGCGTTTCAGTGTTCGCAGTCCCAGAGTGAGAAGTTACTTCGACGACAGTCTAGACGACTGTTTCCTCGACTCCGTTTCAGGTTATTGCCTCTGTCGTCCGTGTTTGGGCTGAGTTGAAATAGGTGGGGCTTACGTGACTGGGTTCGCTCCGTATTTGGCAAACTGACATGAGGTCTTCACGTTGCCGCTTGTAGCGTCCATTGAACGCACCGAGTGTCTTCAGTCGTTGTTAATACAGTAGGTTGCGCAAAACCTTGACAAACTTCATTGCTCGCCGTTGGAGTGTTTCGAAAGCTGCAGTCATACTTTAGCCTAGGACCCCAAACCTAGATTGCGTATTCGCCCTGCGGAGGCACATAGTCATTGAGCATCAGGGAGAAGACACATGAATCCAAAATCCTGAATGCCATCTGCGATGGAAAAATCCGCTAGCTACCTCTTTTTATTACAGAAACTGATTGACTGGAAAAATCGAGATTGTCCTGTATCAGGACACCGAGGTGACCTTCCTAACAGCTTGTCTGCAGATTACCTGCTCCAAGTTTGTAGATGCAGGCGTGTCGATATCGCATGTGGACAAAGCTGCACTTGTCTACATTGAATTGTAGTGCCTTCCTCACCGACCAATGCCATGCCCCATCCGGGCCGCGCTGGAGGATCTCGTGGTCGTCCATTCCCTTGATCGGACGCCAAACCTTAGCGGTGTCTACGACGAGTTAATACTTTGAGGTGGAAAGTCTCGCTAGATCGTTAACGAAAAGTAAGAACGGACGAGGCACAATTACCGAACCATGCGGTACGCCGCTCTCCACTCGGAGTGGGTCGTGCAGAAATGTCCGGACTCCAACCACCATTTGCAGTTCACGAAGAAAGTTACCGGTCCATTCTAATTCTGGATCTTGGGTGACGTAGTGCTGAAGTTTGTGAAGCAGGAATCGATGATCCAAGTGATCGATGGCTTTCGAAAACTCCATGTAAATAACGTCAGTCCCCGTCCCCTCGTCGGCTTTTTCGTTACAGTTGTTACATGCTAACAGCAGATTCGTGGTACATTATCGACGTTAACGGAAGCCGTGCTAGTCCAGCGTGATGATGCTGTAGATTTTCAGGTAGCCCATCAACACCGAGATGACTGCTTCCATGAATTTGGCGGGCGCAAGGCGAAGCATTACCGGGAGGCAATCGGCAGGATCAGATAGACATCTTCCTTCAGGAATGGGGTTACAATGCCCGTTTCCACCTCCATGGAACTGTATTTTCGTCTGGACAACGCTGAAAGTATCCGGCAGTGGTTCGACTAGGTTTATGGGTGCTACCCACAGTGTTTAAGGCGAATGTTATCCACTCCAGGAGAGCTGTATGTACGCAAGGATACTAGCCTTGTCATCACGTTTGCTGCTGTGAATGCGATGCTGGCTAAACCTGCTTATGTTGTATAACGTTCGAGGCTTGCCTTCCTTGGAAAACAGGTAAGTATTGGGCCTAGAAGCATTGCCCACCTCTATCATCGTGTGCGGTCACCCACCAACCGTAATGCATGGTGGGATTCCGCGTTGCACCTTAAAAATTCTAGCCACGTATCTGTAGAGGTTGTGGTTCAGACAGAACCGTTTCGCTAGTCCCCGTTGGTGTGTTATCTTGTCTTCTCGAACCAATTACATAGAGTACTTGCGCTGAGCTACGTACTCTGTCCAATTTCAGGAGCTGGAGTTGATTTTCTAAAGGCGTCATGCCAGAATCCTTAGGGTCATTAATTCTTGTGTTTGGCTTCTCAGACACCATTCTGGTTTAATGGGACGATGGAAAGGTTAGGCTCTGATACTTTGGTGACTATTAACTTGGTTTGAAGAATGGTTTCTAGGCTACTTCTAAGGTGCACTTAGTTATGAATGACCAGATTACGTTTTCAAAGAATGCAGGCTGGTGATAACGCGTAATAGACCGCATCATTTCGGGCTCCGCATCGGGATGTTTGGTGTAGCAAATATAACCCAACAGTAAAGTCACGTGATCGCCTCGACCCGAAGGACTGCATATATTTAGCCTGTCAACCATGAGTTACTCGCTCGTGAGCAGTAGAGTTAAGATTGATTGCCTGTTCGCTGTTCTGAACCTGGTAGGAGCAGTGACGTGGGGTGTGTTATAGATTAGCACTTGCAAATGTGCCTTGAGCATTGCCTTCGGTTGTTGATGCTTCAAGATGATGAATATTGAAATCTCCTGTGATTAGGATATGTGTGTATTTCTAATTAGCCTGCGGTCGATAAACTGTGAACACGAGGCATGTATCGTCGTCCTTCAACCACAGTTTTCACAAAAGGAGATTAGTGACGCTCATTTGCGATCATTTACTAGTTTACAGTGCAGGTTTGTTTTGTAATCAATGATCAAACCCAATTCCATACCCGTCCTGTCATTCCGAACAAGTTTCATACCGAGTATAGTGATTTCAAAATCAGCAATTTCATAAGTAAGCTACGTTTCTGTGATCATTGTGATAGCCCAAAACTCTGAAGCCTGACGGTAATGGGTTCGATCAACTTGTTGAATCAATCCCTTCACAATGAACAATGAATTTATACGGGTTAAGAAGCGTTGCCTTACAAGTCCCGTTGGATAGTTGGTGGGGATATCAACATAACAATAATGATGATAAGGATAGTAAAATAGTTAATACTTTAAATATGAAAATAAAGACTTATCGTTTGCTTCGCTGCAGTCCTGCGATCCTCTTAAATTCACAGCATCCACAGTTAACAACAAATAATTCCATGGTAAACACCAGGTGTAGGATGGAGACGTAGTGTTAAGTAACAAAGTGTAAGTGGATGAGTGCATCGTCCAACCGTCTTTTAAATACTGCCAGTGTCGGTGCAGAGACGACCGATTCTGGGAGAGCATTCCATGGGTGACAGACACGAATGGAAAAGAAATTTCTGCGGCACTCCAGACGACTGTATTGTTCTGCGAGTTTTAATGAGTGGCCCCTCAGGTTTGTATTACTGCTGAGTTGCAGTAAAGGGCGGCACACATGATGTGGGTCTCGCAGAATCAAGTATGCCATAATAAGGTCGCCTCGTAGTCTGCGATAGCTTCCACTGAACAATCCCAGTCGTTGCAGCCTCTCCTGGTAGGAAAGATTGCGCATTCCAATTACGTTCTTAGATGCCCGGGGTTGTGGCTGCTCCAGTGCATTAAGGTCGTGTTGCAGCCATGGATGCGGGGCTTGAATTGCATATTCGACATGGGTGCGAACATACGCACTGAGTATTTGTGGAAATATGGAGCTGTTTATTTGTCCAAACGCCCGCCTCACAGAGCTGTATGTGATGAGGATTCATCAATTCGGCCGTCCCCAATGAGTTGTCAGCAAACCGTGGCCGTGTAACTGTTGACTTTAACCGAATTTCTTCAAGCAGCCTCTCGCGGAATTTAGACCGGTTTTCCAAGTAATCGGTGTTATTTGTTCAGCTTAAATCGGCATATTTATCAGCCGGGAAACGTTCCCTTTATAATTGGATGACACTGAAATGCTAGTCAACCGAATCGCAACATAGAGCCGAATGACAGTTCCTGGTGGATATAACTCCCGGCCGTGTATCTCGGCCTGCTCAGAAAGGAATTTTTGAAGCACAAGAACCCTGTAAAAATAAGCGTTCTTTTATCGTCAGATTTACGAACTTCCTCACAATCGACATTTTCTTTCGGCCGTTCAATCCAAAGGTTGTCAGGAAGTATGCCACCTCGTGTGCTGAGTTACGGAGCCGATTTGAAGATAGTTGAACGGCCTCTGTGTCATCAGCGTCACCCGGAGAATTTGAGCTGGGGCTCGTCTCAGCGTCGTGGGCTCAATCGAAAGAGCATTTGCATCACAAATAGAATTCCACAGGTTACCGTCGTCCATAAATTTCCTATTTTTGGTACTAGACCGCGATTCTGGAACATTCGTGCACACAAAAGTCACAACACCGTGATTTCCTCTGTTGGCTGTAGATCTGAAGTCATTAGATGACACCGTTTTAAACGGATTGTTTTTTGTGAAGGCTACGTCAACCTAATTTTGCTCGGTGGTGCTACCATAGTCATGGTGTTTCCTCTGGTGTTTGCATGGAAGCAACAAATGCGTACGATATCCGGCATTTCTCCATGGTGGGCGTGCTCGAGCTCGGAGCTGCCATCATGGCCACTGACTTGATGCATGTTAAACCTCCAAAAGGAGTGGAAGCATGCATGCTTGAAGCTTCTCCGCTTACGGGGTTGACATTAGCCAGAAAGATTGGAGACACAGATGCTGTAGTGTGGTTGGAGCGAGTGCCTCTCCATCTTTAGGCGGAGATGGCTGGCTGTGGTATTGGCGAGGGGCCATCTTATTCAGCAAATACACTATTGCCTCCGCCAACGTGTCGCAATTCTCAATGAACACATATAAACAGTTGACAACTGGAATGACTTGAGATGTTGGACAAAACCAAACTGCGTCAGAAACGGCTTATCAGTCTCCATTCGTAAACGGATTTTCCTATACATTTCGGATGGAACAAATTTCCACAATTTTAAGAATTTTACCGTAAATATCTAAAGAGCAAACGCAGCCATGCATCATGTTTAGAATACTGGCTGCACTTTTCTAGTCCCGTGCACATTGTGAGGGTTATGGTATGGAACATTGGAGTAACATACTATACCTCCTTCAACTCTTCGAATATGTTTCATACCAGTTTGCAAAGGCCAAGTAAGTAAAAAAAATTGCAAGGCATTGACTCTACGGAATACGAGCAAAAGTGAGTAGGTTTGTAACTAGACCTATGTCGAACTCATCCGCAATCACCTGTGTAGAACAGATATAGCTATGAAAACAGCTGCCAAGACCCACGATTTCATTCCCTGTGGCTGTGCCGAGTGAGAAAAAATCTCCTTCTTTTCATAACATTATGCATTCCCGGGTGTCCGCGACCGGAGCAGTCCTGTCACTGCAACACTCCTCTACCTCTCCCACAAGTAATATGGGTTGCTCAAAAATAAACGGTTCAAATTTTTCATGGTAAGGTAAGCTCAATCAAGGAACAAACTGCCAATACAAATGCGAGCAAGTGAGAGTGCAACCAAAAGTAAAATCAAAATTGCAGGCTTCTCTCACTATGCCGAATAGAATAAAAGCATTCAGTTTCAGTTGCCTATAGATGAGCAATTGCATCTGGACCAAACGATATATGATAAATGGTGCGGTTTCGCTCCTTCTCAGCATAACTTCTGTTCTACTCAAAGTGCCAAATTTGAAGCCCCACCTGCTTAGTTACCACCAGTTTTGTATGCATTCAATATTCTGCGTGGCCACGCCGACTTGACATTTCGAACATTCAAGTGCGATCTGAAAACGGAAGCCAACGGAATCACTACATTTTGTCCTCTCATTATCATGGCTGCTTTATCTAATCGGCAAAGCCAACCTTACAGCTTCACTTATAGAGGCATGATAGAAGGTAAAGCAAACGGCATACGTCCTACCTCACACTCGTCCTGCAAAACATTTGACATTTTGCCAGGCCATGCCATTCCAAATATTCTCACAATCAATTGCTTTCTGAAAGAAGACAATTTAGATGCCGTAGCACTCCTATAACAACATTACGTTTTCCGTTACAAGATCATGCAAACTCTTAATCTCTACCTGTAAGTGAAGGTTAAAAGGAAAGCCACTGATCCCACCTAACCTTTCAGCCACTCCGTAACACACAACACTTTTTGCTTGATGGTGTTTAGCTGAAGTTCATTTCTAAGAACCTGTCTTAGCTCCTTCTTCTGTGAACACTCCTTGGCGTTCCACAGCCAAAGCAGCTGAAGCTTTGAAAACTCCTAATGAGCCATTCTGAGGTGTCAATCCTAGCTTTCTCCTCTTATATCATCCCAATACAATTGCTCTTACTATAGGGTGTTTAACAGCCCGAAGCGAATTGTCCCGTACTACTTCGGTTTATTATGCCTGCCTTCATACCCCAATAGAGAATAATCGTTTGATTTTGTCTGGCGTCATAAAAGGTTTCTTCCCTCATCATCACCGTCCTTCCATCTGCACCGTGATCAAACGTCAGTGAATGCTCGGGAACTGGTGTACAATGACAATGAAAGCCATAATGAAAATTTTTCACAAAGTCATCTGTAGTGAATCCCTACATAAAAGCCAGTCATCCATTGTTCGCATGCATGATCGTGTTGTGTATGTAGATAAGATCCGCCGAATTGTGCGTACGGTTTCTAAGTACCGCTGGAAATAAACGATTTAACACATTTCCATACAAAATTTGCTTGAACGTGCCCTCTCCGGAACTGGCAATTATAATCTTCCACGTTGTGTGGTAGTGCTCATCAGCTGATAAAATCAGCCAAACTTTTACTAGTAACTTATGGCAGCATTATCTCTGCGGACTTGCAGTAACATTGGATACAAATGTCATGGACTTTGTGTACTTCTGCGTTTATCCGCTGTAATGAATCGGCTTACAACAGCATTGCTCACTTCTGCACATACAGATGTTAGCCATTCAAAACTTGCACTTAGCATATGTAGGTAGGAGTTAATATTGGCTAATTTGGCAAATACTTTCCTGCGACGGCTACTACAGCAATTTGAGCTGGTGCCATTCGGTCGTTGGTATTTTAACTGTCTCACTTGATGCTTAGACACAAGATAACCTGCTGCACGCCACCAACATAATACATTGCTGAAATATAGTTTTTTAGATGACAAAGTAGTCTAGCGTTTGTAAAGTAAATTATATAACAGAATAGCGAAGTGCTGTCAATAGCTAATCAGTTGCCTACGCATCCCAGCAACACCTAGATGCAAACGAGCACTTTAAAAAACTAGTTACTTTATTGTATTGCTCAACAGGGAATCGGTGTGAAACCCTTGGGATTTCTCGGTCTAGTGATTACAACTTTCTTATCTAGAACAAACGACGCGGATTTCGCGTGCTCGTGGTAAGGACGAATTCTGACCACAAAACTCACCGGAACCCAAGACAGTGAAAAGAAGACAATGAATACTTTACGGACAGAAATTGCAGATTCAAGGTTGCACAGCCTCAGTTATATACCGAGGCTAGC
The DNA here is from genome assembly GCA_944474145.2 of Dicrocoelium dendriticum. Lineage (NCBI taxonomy): Eukaryota > Metazoa > Platyhelminthes > Trematoda > Plagiorchiida > Dicrocoeliidae > Dicrocoelium > Dicrocoelium dendriticum. The sequence goes on from OX104064.1 coordinate 177,870,549, forward strand.
ACGATACGTAAATCACACACTGGACGGTAGGTGCGTGGTTTTAATGCCTATTTGTGGAACGAGTGAACTTACATGTGTGTTTGATTTGTATGAAAGGAAAAATAGTGTGTAGATTGTGCGATTTGATGGGGGTGGCTCTCATGGCTTTGTGGGGATTTGTGTTCTAACGCTAGGACACAATCAGTTTTGTAAGGTTAGGTGGCATAAGTGAGCTGAGAATACGTATAAACGTATGTATTATCCATAGAGATCTACATGAAACAATTAGTAAACTTTCATAAGTTCTACTTGCTTAAAAATCCAAAAGCTAGTGGTAAATTCAAAAAATCGATCGCACTCGAAGTATTTCTAACCAGCTAAACAAAAGACCAATTCATTTTCACCGTTATCTTTGGGGCGCTAGAAATCTCCACGAAATAAAATATTACGCTTGTATACTGACCAAATTCAGTTTACTTGTTAATATGCAGAAAACACTTTGAGCAACGGAAGATACATGATTTTAGATAGACAGCCAAATCGTACTGGAGCTGGCAGGCATTCTAAGGTTGTGTTTGCACTCATTAAAACATTGATTGGATTAGTGTCAGTCGTAAAATAGTCGCCTTTTGCCAAGTTCATTGCTAGAGGCGCTCACTTGTACCCACGCTGGGACCATGCATGTGAGATGTCCTCCTACCAAATGAAACAGTTGCTCAGGGAAGGTCAGGCAGATGAGCAACCAATTACTACTATTAGATCGAGTAAAGCTATAAACCAATCATATCCTTTGGGGAACGCGATGAGCGATGGATGTGTGTCTGCCTTTGTTGTCAGAGTTGGGATAGGATAGAGTCTCTTCGCATGATAGGTTCCAATGGTTAGAACCGATTGATTGTGAAACTATGCGCCGAAAGAGGAGTTAGCCAGATTCTTGTTCAGTTAACGATTTAGACAACAGCAAGATTTCTGTCTCAGATTTAGTTGAAATTTGCTGCCACTTTGTCAGTCGTTTAGTACAATGGAGATGATAACATATTTAAAGAGGCGCTTCTCTTCGGGCGACTTACAAGGTGAAGCGGCTGACAAGAGGGAGCATGAGGGTCTGCCAGGGTTTCTGCGTTTTGGGAATACGGCCCAAACTCCGGCTGCACCAGCAAATCCATCTCATCAACCAAGTTCGGTCCACTCGCAGCAGTATCCCCAGAGATGGCAAGATAGTCACGTAGGTAATTTACAACAACAGCGAGGAGCTGAACCTATGCTGACTGGACAATATGCATCAGATAGCAGTCACACTTCAACTGTAGAGGCTAAGAAGGAGGCTAGAGTTATGTTTCGCGGGAAACATGATCAGTATCCTAGTGCACCCGCTTCACCCAGTAGAGGTCATGGAATGTCTGCTTCTTTTATGGGACCTGTGAGTAACATTACGGGACAAATCTCGAACACAATTATGGGAGGATTTTCTCACATTACCTCTAACCCCTCCGGTCCGACAACAAGCAAAACTAGCACCAACAAAGAACGACAGAAGGTGCTTTTGGTGATTGACGACTCTCAGACAGATTGGTAAGTCCTACAGTATTTCGTGTGATAGGAAGGTAAAAATAATAGAATATATTAACCGGTATACTCCTCGACATTGCAAGGCCTGATCCAACTGAGGGGTCTGATCAAATAAAGATAAACCAATCATATGTGTCTACTTTAGTACAACAAATGGTGTTGCCATTCGGAAGGACAATTGTCATAGGGACTAGGTTAAAGTTAATGTCAAAGAGTGTAGTTCATTCTGAACTCACGTTTAGGTAGTAGAACCAATATTCAGAATGACGGGAATAAGTGAACGATCGTTTAAAGTTAACTAGTTTGTGTGTTTGCAAATGGTTCGCGTTACAGCGTCACGTAAACTTAGTATGACCCGGGTACACTGAGTTTCGCAGGCATGTTAGTAAGCACTGACTGTTTACTCATTCGTGATTCAGTTACAGTATGAATAAAACGCGCTAAATTGTTGACGTGTGCCACTTTGAGATTGATTTTTTTTGAAAGACGAAGTATTCTTTTACTTAAAATTTTGCAAGTGCAATAATAAGGAGTGCGCCCGGGGGCTCCATACGGGATCATGGTTTAATTAGACCGAAGATAACTAACAAAAATCGGGTAAACTAATAAACAAAAACGAATCTGTGAGAGTAGAAAAGGGACGTTGGTGTAGTTGATAGTTTGTATGCGGAAAAGTGTCAAAATGGTTTTTTACTAAAAAGGCTTATAAGGGTGTATTTATTTAGCTTTAGCAAAACATGTTTTAGTATTTATAGCAGAAAGGTGGTGGCGAATTTGCAGCTACCCTGGAATCTGAAAAATGTCTCCAATGCAAGCAACACCGAATCCGAATAGGTGACACATAGGAAAAAGGACAGGATGTCTTGTAGAGTTTGGATTAGGATGAGTGAAGCAGGTTCTGTAACTGCTAGATTGAAATTCTGGTTCCTGTGGTACAACTGCATTCAAACAGGATAGCTGATCCATGACTTAATTAAAACTGCTGGAACCAATCTTAGGGAGATGGAAAAGGTTGCAGATACGTAAATACTAACCATGGTTAAAAAGCCTCCGGCCAAAAGCGATATTTTGCAGCCCACTAAAAATGTGCCTGAGCAGGACATGGAGAAATGCACCAAATGATTTCCTGCTGAAGCTGCACTACAGAGTGACTAATAAAACGGGTAAAATTTTAATTGCTGCAAATGATCCAGACATTTTACCATTGGCTCATACATCTAGTCTTCTGCAACTTAGCAGCGTGAATGACATTGGAGGAGTTGCACTATCATACAGATCTTAATCGTTCTCGACGGTTAATATCGAGCGCTAACGGACAAGTGACACAAGTCAACTAATGCAAGTTTGGTGGTCGCTGGTCCAAATCCTGCAGGATTCGAGAGGAATACGCCTTGTGGACCAACCCCACCTGGACGAACTGGGCGTCCAGCGCTCTTCCAGAAGGGTGGATTCCGGCTGAATGAAGCCAACTGCAGCGAAGCTTCCTAAAACATAATGAAATACCTCATTTGCACCTTCATTGTCAGTTCTATTTAGAACGTACACCTAGTAATAACACCGGCGTAAATTTCTAAAGTCATGTGCAAATAAAACACGTGTAGTAACATATTTCTAAGGAGCATTTTAACCTAAGTGCACATCTACTGTACTTGCTAATCATTTGCCTGTCACTCAAACACAAATACTATTTGACCTCATACAAATCATCGAACGAGCTTCCACACCCAAATTTAGTTTCTCAAATTTGATCTCTTGAGTGCTATCCGCTTGCAGCATTGCAATCCACAAAAGCTGTCGTAATTGTTTACGTTCAGCAAGTAGATGTAGCAGGACTGCGACTTCAACCCGTGATGTTGGAATTTCAACTGAGGTTTCTACAGCTGAGCCGCAGCGTCGCATCTGGCAAACATCAGACATGACATGGGGCCTTTACGTACTAGCCCAGCGCAGAACATTTCACAGAGTAGGTAGCACAGCACAACAACTCTGCGTAGTTGGTTCGTGGGGACAAGTTGACACAACAGCAGTAGCTTACGAAACGATTCTTTTTAAGTCACAAGCTTCTTTACAGATACGTGTATAGCCATCGTAAGGTGCAGCGGGGAATCCGGCTACTCCCTACGGTGAGTGGGTATACACCTACGGATAGAGAGAGGCGGCCTAAGCTTGTAGGACCCAGTACTCAAGCTACTTTCGACAGAATGCTATGTTTAAACACCATTTCTGACTTTTGCTCGCCATTAAGTTTAATCAGCATCACCTTCACTGCAGAAACGGTACGAAAAAGCTGCTATACTTGCGCACGCACAGCTCTCATAAGGTAGATAACATTCACCTAAAACATTGCAGGTTTCACCCAAGACATACCTAGCAAAACAAATAAATGGATGATTTCAGCGCTGTCCTGAAGAAAACACAGTTGTAGCAAAGTGGAAACGTGGTATTATCAACTCTGTTCACAATGGGCGAAGTAGATGTAAACTTACCAAATGCTGCTTAATAAAGCTTCTCACTGCCTTCGGGAAGGCCATAGAAACGATCATGGTAAACACAACGATATTTTATCTGGGGAGCTACGGAGCACACGGAGCAGCACTGCTTCTTCTAAATCGATATTGGAACAAGAACCGATGTCATCTACTTGGAGGTTTCGAAAAATTCGACCGTTTTGATCGAAATACCCTTCTTGACACACCAGCATCGGGTATCCAGTATTGGAATTGATCGGTAACTTTCTGAGTGAGGGTTTATTGAATCTTAGCGTTAGAACATATTTGTTCAAACATCTTTAGTGGAGCGCGGTGTAGCGTAGGGTTCGGTAGTTGGGCCTCGCCTGTTATCAGTCCTTACTAGCTGTTTAGCTAGTCAAGAACTAGTATTGGGTAACCTTAGCGAACGACGTTAAGATTTAGTGTGTCATCAAATGCTTGAGGGCACATGAGATCTTCCAGCGTGACCCCAATGAGGTTTACAAGCTTGGGGCACACGATCTGAAGACCACCACTCAGGAACGCGACTTGGATGTGCTGGTACAGGAAGTCCTCGGGTGTTCCAAACAGTCAGATACCGCTTCTAAAAGGGGCAACCAGCACGTTGGACTCCTGCGAAGAGCATTCGGAATTTTGGATGCATCCATCTTCTCTTTGATGCTGAATGCCTACGTGCGTCCTCACGTCGAATATGCAATCCAGGCCTGGCAACCCTGGCTAAAACGTGACCTTGCAGCGCTTGAGACCCCACAGCGTCGAGCAACGAAAATCGTCAAGGGCTTGCGCCACACTCCTTACCAGGAACGACTGGAGATACTCGGAGTGTTCAGCGGACGGTACCGGCGACTTCGTGGAGACCTCATACTAGTGTACCAGATATTGAGCGATCCCAGTCACGTATGCCGCCACCTCGTGAAGCTCAGCCCGAACACTAACCTTCGCGGTAACAGTTTAAAGCTGAGCCAACAGTACAGTCGTCTAGTCTGTCGGAGAACCTATTTCTCCCTCCGGGTCTGCGGGCCCTGGAACGCCCTTCCAAACTCAGTTGTTTGTGCCCCCACATTAGATACGTTTAAAACACGATTGGACGTCGCACTGAGCCCCCTGCGCTTTGTTTTATGAACGAAAACGCTTGTATATATTTAGGCTGAGCAGCCTCTTTGGATTTATACCCCAAATTCACGGTCGTAAATCTGTGCGAACCGGTGAGTACTCAATTTTTATTTGCTACCATCACCAACGATAACAATTTCTTAGCCAGTTTTGCGTCGTACCACTTTATCCCCCCTAAAACTGCTATACTTCTACCTTTTATCTCACTGACGCTCCTTACTTCAACCACTTATGTGGTTTGCCAATCTGTTAATATTTCTATTGCCAACCTACGGGACTCGTTAAGTGTATGCTTTTTTACCCGTCATATACCATTGTTCCATTGTTCCATTGTACCATTGTTCCATTGTTCCATAATCGGTTAGAAACGCACTGCCACTCAATGTGGACAAGTATTCACTTGTTCACAACCTCAGCCGACACGTCTGTATCAACAAGCTTGTGGCGCATGATCTGCAGGTCAACAGTTAGAAAGGTGACCTTGGTATGCTGGTGCAGGACGACCTCGCATGGTCCGGGCACACTGTGTTCATAACAAAAAGAGGGAAACAGCGTATTGGTCTCTTGCGGAGGGCACTCAGGAATCTAGATTCATCCACCTCATCTGGTGTCCAGCGCCTTTTTGCACTTCAGGTCGAGTACACTATTCAAGCATGGAATCCGTGACTAAATTCTACCCTCGCTGCGCTCGAAAATACCCAAGGTAGGGCAACAAAAGCTGTCAAGTGTTTACGAAATCTTTCGTGTCAGGAACGGCCAAAGAGACGCGGGATGTACAGTGGAAGCTACCGGTGGTTACGTGGAGAACTTATATCAGTTTATCAAATACTGAGGGACCTCAATCATGTATGTCGCCACCTATTGAAACCTAGCCCGAACATTAAGGTCAGAGACAATAGCCCGAAACAGTCAAAAATACAGTCATCTAGATTGTCGATTAAGCTATTTCTCCCTCCGGGTCCAGCCATGGAACATCTTGTAAAACTCAGTTGTATGTGTCCCCAAAGTAACTCTTTTCAAAGAGGGCTGTATTGCACACTTTTCTCCCTGCACTTTGTTACCTAAGCGGATATGTTTGGATATATACAAGCTAATTTGCGCTTTTGCAACTATAACCCACAATGATGCATCTAAACCTGTTAGACGAGTAAGTGATCCGATTGTTATTTACAGTAAGCACTAGTCACAACGAGTTGTTATTCTTTTTTGCGTGGTACCATTTCACTCCCAAAATCCTATTTCTATATAGCATTTGCTACTACTACACCAAGGTGTATTTTTTAGCCCACGCGTGTAATCTTTGAATTTAAGATTGGTTCGCCCACCAACAGACGGGGACATGATGGGTCTATGCATTTTGACTTCCGTTTGAATCTACGGACATGGAAGCTGTATAACAAAATGTTTTAAGTGCTGATGAAAAGCGGTCTTTTATATGGATTCGTCCAAATGAACTTGGCTATGTGAGTAAAGGTTTTTTGATCTGAGATATTCAACGGATTCAGATATATCTACATCTGCTTGTTGAGATTAAAAATACCGCTAAATCTGTTACCGTTCTCTCCAGCCTTAAGGCATCTCTACGGGGAAAATACCATAAATCCAGTGCACAGGCAATCGGCGAGTGGTTTTAAGTTAAAGGGGATCTCCAAAAATGTCTTGGAACCTAATCCTGTCTAATCCAGACAGGACCACAGTGGTAAAAATCTTAGTCTATATCGACCACAAGGCTCATACACCTAACCCATAAATCCCGCACGCTGGGGACCATAAATGGAAAAACGTGCTACGGCATATCGTGGGTGAAATCAATGACATCACTATTCTATTAAACTAGAAACTATTGATTTGTTGATTAGCGTGTAATTATAACCTTAACCCTTGATATGCCACTAACACCTAATATAACTGGGCAGCAGGTGTAGCACGGCGGTATGAGTTTCGCAGAACCCCTGAACGCAGTCTAATTTGAGGTAAGGAAATGCGCGAAGAATACTATTTTGATAATTATTATCGGGCGTGTAAAAGTATGAAGCAAAATATTGAAGAGAGTAAAGCTCGTAGAGGCTTGTACAGCAAGCAATCAACTCACTAACTGGGCAGTAGGAAAACTAAATCAATGTTTTGATCAATCAGACTGTCGCACTAGGAAGCAGGTGGTCAAGGCAGGTCATATGTTAAGTTCAAGGCCAAGGCAATTTCAGAGTCTGTATCAGTGTGCGCTGTTTGAACAGCTCTGGTTTTAGAACGTTAATTGCAGTGGCTTCAGAAATGCTCAATAGATGTTTCCCAAGCTGTTTCGGGTAGCGTTTAGGGATAATACAAACGAGTTGAAACGACTGGTTTATCTGGACTTGATGTCCAGTGTCGACCGAGTGTTGTAAAACGGAACTGTTGATGGATTTTACCGTGCCATTGCGTAGTGACGCAGGACAATGTTCAGCGATTCTTTTGGACAAACACCTGGTCGTATGTTCAAGATACCTAGCACCACAGATGCAGGTGAACTGGTGTAAGACAAACGACTCGGACCGAACCGGGAGTTTATACTTTAATCGCTGAAGAAGCAATGGTCTTGTTTAGTCTAGTTTTAGATTTGCGGCCGGAAATTTCTTGGCCACTGCGGTCGAAATTTTTCTATGCAGCAGTTGGAACACGACGTCACATTTAAAGGGAACTGTAAGAAGTTCTTCCTTTTTGGGCTCTGTAGCGACACATTTGACAGCCTCAAGCTGCTTGGAGTGCTTTTTGATGAAAGGTACGGGGTATCCATTTTCTTGCAGCTAAAGATGAGCTTGGTTTCACTTTCCAGAGTCTCTGGACTGCAGATTGCTCTGGCACGATGGTATAAGCAACGTACCAAAGTTCTCTTGTATTTCAAAGCTAAGAAAGTAAGTGTATTGATCTACCCATAACACTTTGCGAAAAACACTCCTTTTGATCGTCCCTTCTTCACGCTGATGCAACAGAACGTCTAAGAACGCCAAGCAGCCATCTTGCTCAACTTCACTGGTGAATTTTAATGATGGATGCACTCTGTTAAAATGATCTAATAGGGTTAGATAATCGGTGGAAGAGTGACAGACAATGAAAGTGCCGTCCATGTAACAGTAGAATGAATCAAATGAAGATATAAAGGTGTCCAGATCTCCAAGTTCCAGCTGCAAATCTAAAACTAGACTAAACATGACCATTGCTTCTTCAGCGATTAAAGTATAAACTCCCGGTTCGGTCCGAATCGTTTGTCTTACACCAGTTCACCTGCATCTGTGGTGCTAGGTATCTTGAACATACGACCAGGTGTTTGTCCAAAAGAATCGCTGAACATTGTCCTGCGTCACTACGCAATGGCACGGTAAAATCCATCAACAGTTCCGTTTTACAACACTCGGTCGACACTGGACATCAAGTCCAGATAAACCAGTCGTTTCAACTCGTTTGTATTATCCCTAAACGCTACCCGAAACAGCTTGGGAAACATCTATTGAGCATTTCTGAAGCCACTGCAATTAACGTTCTAAAACCAGAGCTGTTCAAACAGCGCACACTGATACAGACTCTGAAATTGCCTTGGCCTTGAACTTAACATATGACCTGCCTTGACCACCTGCTTCCTAGTGCGACAGTCTGATTGATCAAAACATTGATTTAGTTTTCCTACTGCCCAGTTAGTGAGTTGATTGCTTGCTGTACAAGCCTCTACGAGCTTTACTCTCTTCAATATTTTGCTTCATACTTTTACACGCCCGATAATAATTATCAAAATAGTATTCTTCGCACATTTGCTTACTTCTGACTGAAATGGGAGTAATTTACGAGCAGTCTAGTTTGTTAAGTAAACTCCAGCCGATCAAAGTGCAGTCACCAAACTCTGAAAGCTTCGGTCTCGTAGCTTAGTTATTATGGTCTTATGATGTCCTGATAAACCATCGACAGCCCATCTGCTCCAAAAATGTTCCAGTTGCCGGTACATAATGTATAATGCGTACAAGGCAGCAAGTATTAAGTGCTTCTGCAATGCAACATAATTTACACTACCACACGCACTAGACCTAGCTGGATAGCACAAGTCCCAGTGACATTCGTGAGCTACGTAATTTCGTCAAAATTGACTTAAGTTATATATTGCAGGTAACTTCCCATGGAATTAGGCATCAAGTTCATCAGCACTGCACTGGCCTACATTTGCGCTCTACGGGCCTCTTTTCTTTTTGTCTTATTTAATCTACTGCGTGCTGACTATTAGCACAACGGTAGGTAACCTGATCTCAAAAGCCGAAGTATAGATGAAACCCTGACAAAATATTATGAAATCAAGGGCATGAATCTGCATCATCAACGGCGATGCAACGACATTTTAGGGCAACAAACTGTCAACCGCTTCGTTACGCCTGAAGTTTGCAACGAGTATTTTCATGGAATCAATATCCTACATAGCAACTGGATTTGCGCTCAGGCTCAACAAACTAGCAAAACCGACGCGGTTTACCTGCTTTAGAAATCACATGTCAACACATTCAAAAGTTCTCGCGTGTTTGTTCTGATGCGACAGCCCAAATAAAAACAAGCACTGTTTGGAGTAAACAACCAAAATATCACCCAAACTTGGAAACAATATTTTTCAAACGGGTTTTATGATTCCTTTTTAACCTTTAATTCACTATCGCTAATCAGAAACATTTAAGCCGAATTCAACAATGAACTTTTGCGACAGAATAAAAATAACATTTACGGTTCAGTGAATAATTACATCAATAGGATAAAACCTTTAAGATTAATCTTGCTCGCGGTATGACACACGCTCTGTGCTTTCCTTTGATAAGGAAATTGTATCGTCCTAGAGTCCTATTCCACTGATCTTTGTATCCACTAAATACATATCGTAATTATTGTAGACAAGTTCCTGTTAGACACCTAGGTTACAACCATCACTAAGGTGGGTAAGTCACCGTAATTCATCAACCACATCTTAGCTCAATCGCGCTGCAGTGATTACTTTTGCACGGAATCTGCATCTAAGTCAATGATAACACATCATTCAATTTGCAGTCTTCGTTCATTTCGGTAACACTTCACTTCAAAATCAAGCAAGTTTTCGGTTCCACCAATCAGTGCATAGTGGAGGCGACCTCTTTATGTCCAGCATTCGAACTGGCAGCTTCGTGGTTATCAATCATATTCCTAAACCGTCTGCGATCCTGGCTTAGTGAATCAGCTATAAATCCATCGGACACATACTGTTTCTGTCATGAGTCTAGCGATGAGGTTGACACTGGCCTATCTAAACGTACTTTGAAGTATATGCTGAAAATGCATCAGCATTCACTAACCGAAAGCTGCAGCGTGTCGCCTGCTTCATTGTTTTATTAACGCAATGCATCCAGAGGATAAGGAAGCGCGTGAACACGGATGGGTCAGAAATAACTGATGTCCCGACTGTTGATTCACAGCCCAGTAGATTTTACACCAAGACAGACTTTAATATCAGGCACTGATACTTTCCATTCAGTACATGGAAGCATACGGAAAGAGCTCTTAATAAGAAAGACGCGCACGCAATAAATGTACTCAAGGTGAATATTCAACCAACATTGTATTTTAGCCAAAGACCCGCATGCTAACACTAACTGAGAAAATGGATTTAAAACTTATGCCATACTAATAAACAGGTATATACGCAAATCTAAGCGCTCAGCGCGTGTAACAGACTCTTTTGGCGGAAAGCGATTTACTCTTTGCTCTGAAATTGCTTGGGTTACAAACCAATATTAAAACAATCTCCGTAACTAAGAATGAAGAGAAACGAAGATCAGCGAAGAAACTGCTGAAACTGGCGAACTGTTCTATTCGAGATCCGTGTCGCATCCCTTGCTACCTCACAAGTGTCTGCGCTGAGTGCAAGCATATTAATACCTTGGTTGCACGACTAACTACCACAGCAACATCTCTGTTCTTTTTTTCCACAGATAGTGACACAGTTAACGGTCGTAGCGGTAAAGTTACAGTGTTGCACATAGGAGTACAGTTGCACTTCACTCAGGCTGGATTTTTGAATATGCCCTACACACAAAGTTCAGCTTAATCTCATCTTTATGACAGGACAGAATATGTTTGCCTTAGGAGCCAGTGAACTGCAACCACTTTAGTTAAGAAACAAGCAACTTTACCCGCACCTTACGAATTCGTTAGCTTGCAGATGAGGCACTTGTCGGAGATCAGGGTCTTGTTGTGTCAATATTCAGAGTTAGGAGATAGCTGTGCTATTGCATTTCGGAATGTAGGAAAACCGATTGTTTTCTTACTAACCAAACAAATGGTGCAGATGAATATTAGGCGTTGCAAGCTCAGAGCAGTGTACCCTAAAACCGGTTTTGTAGTCTTTTGCGCTCATCAAGCAGATGTGTCTCGACTGGGACACGTAGTCGCGAACGTTGATATATCAACCGAAGCCTACTGTTTAATCGCTTCACATACGGTCCCAGGTATTGAAAGGATAAATCTTCTTTCCAAATTAAATCATGTTCCTTTTGACATTGCATGTCGCAGTGCAGTCACACAACGCATATTCAAATTGACCCATCTAACCAGTCACTAAATATTGTAGCATGTGTTATCCTTAGCAACCCGGTGACGTAGGTGCAAAATTTTGGCTGACATCACACATGTCCAGAGTTCGGACCACAGTCGTTCTATCGCTGCGTGATGAGTGCAACTGAGTACAAAAATTTTCTTCGTGTTCAGTGCCTCTGATACGACAGTATTTGATTTAATCAACGGTTTATTGCGTGATCTTGAACAGGACGTGACGTTAAGTGGGTCATAGCCACGGCTTGAGATGTTTGTCAGTTCTGCCTTTATCACACTGAATGAAAGAGCAGTGGTTTGTCTTTGGAAAAACTGTTCAATAAATGTTTATAAATCGCCTCTTGGGGACGAAGTGTCTATCCTTCGGAAGTTTCGAAACTCGGTACGAAGTTTGTATAATATATGTTCCTTCTTCTAATTATGAGCTCAAGGCGGCCGTAAAAAGGAGTGCCAGCGAAGTTTATAAAGGTCCTAATGAAAGTGTGAACCACGTACTTCTAAGTCTAGGGACTGTTTCCCATTTCGACAACCAGTATCGGAAGAGCGCAAAACCTCACGAACCCGGTCTTGGATTGCGAAGTTGAGACCTGAAACAAAACTTTAGCTGCTTCAAATGCAATCTTGGTAACTAAGCTAATTAAGCTTCACGCCACACCGAATAACTCTTCTGATTGGGACTACATGCCACAGCTCTGTCACGTATCAAGTCCTATAAGTGGATGCATTTAAAGTACATTTGGTTTTGTAGTCCAACAAAAAGCGCCCTGCATCCGCGTCGATTCTGAGCCGGATACAGTTATTGAGAATTTAACAAGCAAATTGACGCAATCGCCAAGAGAGCACTTCCTGTGTGCAACAAAGAGAGACTACAAAAGCTGACCTCACCTTAAGTGGTCTAGCGATTTGCTTACACCTGTGCGGCAACATATATTGGTCGAACGGCTCGTCAATTAGCACGGCCTATTAAGGAACATAGCCCTAAATGGTTGGTGAACGTGCGAACCGGAGTTCTCACAAGTAGTATTTTATCACATCTTTTCGAATCAGATCACCGAATTAACCTCCTAATACTTTATTGTGATTTATCAGATTGCAATGAGCAGATCGTACGGTTTGCGGTTAAGAATGCTCGTTGCGGCATAGTCCAACCCTCACTGTGCTCTCATAAATGTATGTTCAGTCTGTATCTGCCCTGACCGAACAGCTATAAGCCTACCGTTACCATATCATCGGCTCAGCTATTGTGATTAAGTAACCGTGATGCTATCTGTGCGAATGAGACAGCGGAGAACTGAATACTGATTAACTGTTGAACTATTTCGGAACAACCCTCCGAATCAAACATTATCCACCCTTTGTTACTTAACCTTGTAGGATTTGTACCGGTCTTTAGATGCTGCGTTGCAAACAATTGTCTGCCTCTGTCTGGTGTGCTTCATTAACTACTGAGAATGTTCCATATGTTAAACTATTTTGTTGACTAAAAATCAGTACTCACAAACACCGGTTACTTATCTGTCTCCAGTGAGAGATAACTAAATGCTTAGGTTGACAAGTTTGATGGATTAATTTCCTTCGACATACTCGTGACGGTGGTTAGGCATGGATGCTGTGGTGTGATGCTGCCCCAGCTCCATTAGTGCACCGTGCCTCCCTACTGGAAGACCACTGTCCGATTAATTATCTAATAATTCAAGGTATTCGTCCCAGTAGCTCACAAGCTACCTAACATAGCCTAGTCCGAAAAATTGCCAGACAAATTTCGCTCCATTGTGGCTCGACAGTAGTGTGCACGCTCTTGGTCCCCTAATTGTGATCGAACACATGATCACTCTGATGCAGATGTCAACTAACCAGCAGCTTAAGCCGATGAGCCATGGAGATAGTTGCTTGGGCTACATAATTTGCTATCTAACTGGGATATAGCAAGTGTACTATGATATGTAGACTCTCCTAGTGTCGATTGCTATACATATAGCGTCTAACGAGAGGACGTCAAGACCATCAGGTTACCCACTGTCATCTGCTAAGGAACTAACCTGCATAGAAATAGGCGATGGACAGTTCTATATCTCAGTTAGCTTGTAAATTATATAGCCCGGCCGACGTCCCCGATAGCTCAGTCGCTTAAGCTGCTATCTAGTTGGCATCTGCCTATCAGCGGTAAAGGGTTCGATCCCCAGTAGGCGACCAAGAAAATGCGCACCACTGATGAGCCTCAATAGAGCGAAACGGGTCTGACGCTATGTAGCTTGTAAGCTGCTGGGACGGCTTCAGTCAATTACAAGTAACATCCTGCTACTCACAATTAATATAATTACCTACTAGGTGAATGGTAGGTAAATTAAAGTATGTATGAGAAGCTCAGCTTAGATATCCTAAATTGGGTAGCCCTATAAACTTGCCTAGTTGAAAGGAGGTATTCAACATCTTCATAATTATACACATTAGCGAGCGGTGTAAAAGCACCTCAGCTACTGTGTCGCAATACACGAAAGAAAAACAGAAAAATGTAACCGCTGTATACCAACTGAGCTACCAGTAACGGATGGACATCGTTCCGGAAAGCTACCAGTCGGGTACTAGGCATCAAGAAGATTATTATATAATCTTATGCTACGAAATGAGATCGTGGTTGGAGCGGGAGGTTAAGAGGAATGGGGTGCGACAAAGAAACTCACAGCACGAGCGCCACTGAGGTCGGCTCCTAGCCTTGTCAACAAGTGTATCCAGCCAAACGTGTTCATCGTCTTTCGGACCTCAACCAGGGAGCCCAGAGGCTTCAACCGAGGCCAGCTTTGAAGTGAGAACTTTCATTCCTGTTTGCTAAGTCATGGTTTGTTCACTTCTCCTCCTCTTCCATCCACACCATCGGTGGGCAAACCGCACGTCGCGGAAGCCGGTGGGCTGGCCTGCGCAACATGTGACCCAGCCATCGACGCCTGGTGCGTGCAGTGAGGGTACTGAGTGCTTCAGCTTTTCTCCTGTGCCGTAAACAGCAAGCCGAACATGTTCGTCTCTCACGTGGTGTTGTCACCAGAGGTGAGCCAAACCGCGAAGGCACCGGTGCTTGAACCTAACTAGCCAATTATGTCGGCTGATCTAAGGGGCAAAGTTTCACCACCGTACAGTAGGGTCGAACGTACCGCTGCATTGTAAACTGTACCCTTCAGGGCGACAGTGATGTGGCGCCGGCGCCATAGGTGGCAAAAGTTAGCAAAGCGCTTCGATCTATTGCTATACGGTCCATGATCTCCTCTTCGATCCTAAGGGCATTAGTACAAGTGCCCAGGTCGTAAAATTTCTAAACGACTTCTAGCTTCTCGCCACCAAGGGTCAGCGCTGGAGACGACCCCTGCCAACCTTGGAGGAAAGCTTTGCGCACCGATGGTGCAAAGCAAAGCCCAAAGCGGTTGACAGCCAGTGCTAAGCTGTCGAAAGCTGCTTGGCACGTTTGAAAGCTGTAACTGATGGAGTCGCTAGGGTCTGCATACTACAATTCAAGAAGTAGTTCTCCTGGGTGTAGCACCACAACTTTCAAATCGTGTCCTGTGAACGCAATCTTGATGACTTCTGCAATAGCGGACATAAATAAGCAAGTTGACAGGAGCGACATTGTCTCACACCTCTGGAGATATTGAAGGGCGGCGACAGTTTGCCCTAAACCCTCACTGTCCGAACTATGCGCGTAGAGCGCTCTGCTAATGTTTACGCATTTATCAGGCATACCTTTTTCTCAGCAGACAGTTCCAAAGGGCACATCTTTTAACCGAATCGAAGGCAGCTTTGATGTCAAGGAGCACGACAGCGGTGGACCGCCAATATGTGTGACGGCGCCCTGACATCTGACGCAAAGTGAACATATGGTCGATGCAACCAGGACCCCGAAGAAACCCGGCTTGCTCCTTACGAATCTCGCTTTCACAAGCGCCAGTCAGTCTTTGAAGGATTACAGAGGCAAGTAATTTGGAGACGCTGGGGATCAGCGTGATTCCTCTTTGGTTGCTGCATTCCCAGCGCCAGCCTCCTTTGAAAATGGGAACAATAACGGAGTCGCTCTAGTCGGTAGGGACAGTTTCCTACTGCCTTATTTTCTCTAGTGATTGGTGTAGATTATCAACAAGACAGGGCCCATGAATTTGAAGAGCATTGGATGTAGATTATCCGGTCCCGCGGCTTTGTTTAACTTCCACATTCCGAACTCCAGTTCTACTACTGAGCGAGAGGGTGGCTCCAAACGGATAGTCCACCGACCGGGGTGATCAGTGGTCGGTGAGGAATCTAACAATTTCGGCCTATTAAAGTGCCTTTTTAAATGCTCAGCCCAACACTTCAGACGTTATGACAACTTATGAATAGGCCGTCCATCTCTTTATAACATGTTTTACTAACACTGTGTCTCCTGCTGCCCGTTTCTCGTATCAGACGAAATAACTTACGATGGTCGCCAAGGGCAACGGCCGTTTCCAACTCTGACGCACCATGAGATCACTAGGATTCGTGGTCTCCTTTCAGGCTAGCACGGAGTTTTGGCCGGAGTTTGCTGCAAGTCTCATTGTGTTTGCTTCCAGCCTAAATGTGCCGGCGATCATCAATAAGTTCCAGAGACCGTGAAGAGACCCAATGTCCATGTTGGTTACTAGACTTACCACACGAGGATTTGCCTGCTGCTAGTAAGGGGAACATGAGACCAGTGAGCTTCAATTGTATCCAGTGAGCACTTACTCAACCCGCATGTCAGCGTACCTCGGTCTGCATTCAGAACCTCGGGTTTCGCCAGTTGCTTGGTGTCAATGCGCCAACAGCGTCGTCGTGGGCGTCTGCCAAAACGCATCCGCAGGTCAGCACATGGTCGGCGCCCACACATGTGCTCCAAATCGAGCCACAGTTCTGGACGCAGCACCTCCAGCGGTAACTGATTGCAATGTGATCGAGTTGCATCCAAGGCTGGTGGGCGCACAGTCCCTCTCCGGTGGGTGCTGTGTCGGAAGTTAGTACTCGCGAAAAATAAGCGAGCGTCATCACACAAATTAAGTAACCGCTCACCGCTATCTTTACAAGAGCTTACACCATGTTAGCCACCCCAGATGCAGTTCATCAGTGGATAATTTGCCAACTTGAGCCTTCAGGTCCTTCGCCCGCACAACAGTGTCCATGCTTCTAATGGGGCAAAGGAGCTCGATCAGTTGGCGATAGAAGTCATTTTTTATCAAGTCATCCCCAGAGTTTGCGGGCGCGTAGGTAGCGATGACGAATGGACATCTGTTAGTCCCGCGCGATTTCGAAACTTTGAACGAGTCAGCCAATCGAACTGCACACATCCAGTCATTGAGTAGGATCCAACATGGGGGCGAATTACAAGTGCTTCGCGCCGTGTTGCACATCGATTTATACCATTGGTGTCTGGGATTTAGAAATTTAATATTTTCGATTGCATCCGTGAGCCTGATTAATTACTACTGCATGTGTGAATTAACACCACATGAAGTCAGATTCGGGAGAGTCCGAAAACCTGCCGGGTATATATTTTGATTAGCTAAACGGTAAAAATTAGAACGAAGTTAAACAGTAGATATTTGAGATGCCGTCCACCAGTGCTGAAAGAAAAGTTAGAGTAGTTTTCGGACATAATAATATGAGGTTAGCTTACCAATAAGTTAAACCAAAGTAGTCTCCAGGAAATGATAGTTGGGTCTCGGAGTATCCAGCGTGTCTTGGACTTAGACATGCAATCTCAATAGTGACCATGGTTGACTTAAACTCAGCCTCTTTCTTGGTGAATTAGTTACTCTTCAATGTTTTTAATTTCAGGACGAAATACTTTCGTGGACGGAGAATTCTTGGAGATTGGGACGTTCGTGTAGAACAGGTATGTAATGGTTATAATCAGAAAACTTTGATCGTTTGTCCACTGGGTAACACACAAATGAATTGCATCGTGCCGTAACACATTTATATCGTTTGTTTTCATACGGAAAAGTTAGCTTAACAAGTTTGTTCATTGACATCAACTATATACTTAGCTTCCTAATATTTTCCTTGAGTCCGTCTGCTATGCTCAAAATGCCATCGATTTAATCTTGTCTACGAACTCTGTAACATTTTAACCCCAAAAATGCGAAACCTGAGGGCATAAACTGAGATTTGAAATGCCGACAGAAGGTATGCGATTTGAAAGGCTACACCGGTTTCAATGCCTTCGCATAATAGTATGTCCTTGAAATATGATGGTGACATTCTTAAGCAAGACGAATCAGTTGATAATTGTGAGCGTAAAATAGTACGAACAGATTCATTTAAAAACATTTTCACGGAACCATTTTCTTGTGTTTTTAGATGGGGAAAGTTATAAAAATTTGAAACAAGTTAGTATCGTAGGTTACAGAACGGCGAAGTAATAGGTGGGAGAAACATCTAGTTGGGGTTTGATAGGACATACTATTGTGAAAGAAGCTAATATTTAGGAGAAAATGTGTCTTAAGTACCATAGTGCATCAATATGAAATTTGTGTATTAGCAAAACAGGCCAGAACTATGCTTTGTGAAGAAGAGTCGTGTGAATGGTCTATCAGGTAAGGTAACTGGATAGTCTCAATGGTAAATACATCATGATTACTAGAGACAGTTGTCGCTATGTAATCTGTTGGGGACAAGGTAATGGCGATACTTTTATTTGCTACTAAATAGAAGGATTTTAATTTTTTAATTTTTTAATTGCTTGCGTCACAGTAGCTCACAAGCTACACAGCACAGCCTAGTCCAGAAAACACCAGACGCGTTTCGTCTTATCGGGGCTGGTCAGTGTTGCGCATACCATCGGTCCCCTTTTATTTGTCAGGAAGTCACAGTTTTGTACATTGATTTAGGTTAGGGCAAATAAACCTTATAAGACCACTCAGCATCTCGACGATAAGGGGGTTAGAGAAAGGCAATTGGGCTCAGTCAATTGATGCGTGAGCGTATTTTTTTCCTGTTATACTGTAATAAATCTATAGTAGTTGAAAGAACAAGCGTGCACTCATCGGGAAGTCACACAAACACATAAGCGGACAATTTAAAATAGTTGACATAACATGAGAACTACGACAGTTGTAGCAATTGCGCCTTTTGAAAGTAACTATGCCTAGACACTTTCATCGACGGCATTTCTATTTACATTTTAAAAGCTAAGAAATTTATTTAAAATCCATTGTTTTATCTCTAGCCTCAGCTCAACTCCGCGTTACTCGTCCTACCTGATGCTCAAAGTTTTTCATTCAGGGAAGGATATCCTTCTAAGCACAGCAGTTATCTTGCAAGTTCCTTATAACAGGTTAAATAAATCAATATTTTTGTCGAGGATGTGAGACACACATATATCGGCATGAGCAGGTGTTTGTATGTTTTTGTAAAACGATAACAGATGGATCACGAAACTTAAAAATGAGATCAGATAGTAGGGTTTGGCAGGGCGGTAATTAGATAAGAAATGGCTGACTTAAATGATGTGATGTTGGCTGTCGCCCAAGCATTCCCTCACACAAGTCCTAACAAGACAGATAACACAGGGTTTTGAAGCCCATCATACCCATAGAAGACAACTAATAGCTGAGTGCAATACACGTTTAAAACTTTTTGTGCATCTAATTACTACAGGCGGAATTCTCCCAGATAGGCATGACGGCCTACGGGGATCTCGGGTGCGTTATCAATACGTATCAGGGAACGGATCGAGGGAAACCTTACAGGTGAGTAAAAACACACTCTTCTGTGTTAATAAGCTAGTTAACAAATGGCATCCTAAAGCGGTTGTCACATACTAAAAACTAGCTTGAATTAGCTTAAAAACAGATACAGCTGAAATGTCCTCAACGGGAGGTAAAAATCGTGTTTGGACCCAGCTGAATTTTCGTATGAACACAAGTGTACCTATAAATATGCCGCAGATATTTGCTAGGAACTATTATTACAGAATGGGCTGAAACCGATATAAAACTACAGATACTACAACACCCTTCAAAGAGCCACTCTTAGCACCGCCTTTAGCACGTGTGTTCACGTACTTCGCTCGTCACTACGGACAGTCTTTGCTCAGCTCGGATGCAAATATTTCCTCTGCACCCAAACCGAAATTCGTGTGTTGTATCATATATGCAGGTGGTCATTTACTGGACCACGACATGACAGACCTTACTTGGAACTGATTTGCAGTGCTACGAAAATGTGCGGGGGCTACAAATGCAATCTGACTTGCATACAAAACTTTCCCTTCATATGCATCAACATTGCAAGAAAGAGCCATATTTCGACAGAATGATCTGAATTCAGTTCTCTCGCCTATTCACCTCTGCCGTTTACATACGATTTGTGGAATGACTAGTCTGTGCACAGAGCCAGTCCGGCAGTAACGCCATTGGTGAAACAATAGCGATCAAAGTTCATCTGACACTGGCAGACATTCTGCTTAGAGAAATGTAGTCACAAGCCTCAGCAAGGTATGATGAGACAGGTTACGAAACATGTGGTTCGCTTTTGGATTAGCAACTGCTGAAAGGTCGTCAGCTCAAGGCTAAAAACTGGGCATCGAAAATGTGCGGACTGCAGCAAGACTAGTGCAGCATTCAAATACGAACACGCGAAAACCCCATTTGCGATGCTTACGGTTTTCAATTTTCAACCGTTTCTGAAGCTACTTTTGAGCACTATAGTACAGTGCCAGTGCTGCGTTTAAAGTGTGCGTCAACATCATGTTCTGCATTCGAAGAAACCACAGTGATGTTGAAAGAAAAATGTTCTTACACTAATGCAGAATATTTACTGATCAATGCGATGCTTTTTGATCCTAATGGATACTCATAGTAATCATAAAACACACATTGTAAGACTTGCATGCAATTTGAGCGCTGTAGTGCCAAAATGTGCTTGCGTGTCTAGTTATGCCATCTATTTATGAACGATGAAGTAAAACCAGTCATTCACATAAGCTCTATTATTACTGAAACTGCAATATGTAACTACAGGATGGTCGGACTGCAAAATATCACAACTGCCATGCGGAGTGCAATAGGTTAGACACACAGACTTGTTTCGGTAGATAAATTCGGTCAGGCAGTGGTTAATTAACGTCAGCCCACTGCGAGTCGTTACAGAGATGGTTTTCTAAAGCCAATCCAACACATGATGTTTTGTCTAATAACAGTTGACTAATCGCTTGAAATTCTGAGGAGCAAGAGACGCAGACATACATTTTCTGACTAACAGCTTCAACTAGTGAGTAAAGGTTGCATTCGATGGTCTGATCCGTCCACTCTTCGGTTTCTTCGCAGCAGCCTGAAACCGAACTGACAGCTGACCCGAGGGTTTACAATAAAATTATGTTTGTGGTTATCAAATCAAAAGGGATCACGACTGCCCTACTAACTCGGCACAAATTCAACTATAAACCCACCGAGAACTCATCTCCACACTCTTCCAACCATCTTGAGTTCCCCTCAGTAAGTGGGAAATGAAGGCCTGCACAATATTCAGATATTATAAAACCATTTCATCAGAACAATACTTTAGTTTCTATCATGCTCGGTTAAAATTCCTTATCGATAAGTGACAAGATAATGGTAATCTTTTGCCTGCTATATATGGGCCTGCTAGATAGTGCAATACTCGTGTCCCAAAGCTAAAAACCAAATCGCTTGTATTTGGGTTCGGGTAAACAAAAGTAATGGTCAGCGAAGAAAAAACAATTGGAAATATGAAAGTGCTCAGATAAAAGTCAACTTGTCCACGTTGCATCCGATGGGATTCAGCAAACACTCAAGCGTTAATTTTGGAATGAATACCTAACTAGTATTGAAGCAATTTTTTGCATTTCTTTGTTACCTTTGCGTACAATTATGGAAGGCAACCCTCATAAACAATGACTTCAGATAAGAGTGGGTCTTGTTTAAACTCGGACTATTCCAGATCATTCAAACCGGACTTCGTGCTTATTCGACAGCACGTTCGTGAGACCAACGAGGACTGGCAACCAATTTTAACGGGGCTGATGTACGCGGGTACTCCCTGTTTGAATACGCTACATGCCGTTTACAACATGAAGAACAGACCATGGATGGTACGTCAAAGTCTTTAAAACTCGGACATTGTAATATGATGTTGAACACTGATGAACACACTTTTTCCGAATAAGATAAGCACTTTACTATGTTTGTTCACATCCAAATATGTGCCCTGTTACTACGGAAGCTGTAACAGTTGTCACCTAACCACAAGCTAGCGATAGGGTACAGGAGAGAAAGCCTGCAGCTATAACTCAGTGGGACAGCCACCTGATACGAGAGCGAACACATTTGCGTCCGGCTTGTTTTGCTTAGGAACGTAAACGTTGCGATGGAGCAAAAACTGCTTGACGGCGAATGCATCAGGTACCCACTGTATCGACTAGGTAAACTTTATAGACCACTTTGGTTTTCCTATGTAAATCAATAGACATGTCTAGCAGTGCCCAATTATACGTTATCAATATGGCATAAATGTTTTGTACCGGACTGGCCGCATCGACTCAGCAAGCCCTGGTAATATGTTTCCACGAGTCGTTTTTTCGTAACGACGCCCTGGGCATTTAGAGCCAACTAGTTGGGATAACCAGCAGTTTTACTAGAGTCAGAAAGCGTAAAACTACAACCAGTTCTGAGCTTCTGGAATGTTGCAATGTGGCGAGGGCAAGTTAAATCACAGAGAACTGATTACAGGTTAGACTGCTACTACACAGTTGCATAGTGTTGGATGTCATGCGTCTAGGAGATTCTCTCCACCTCTAAAACTTTTCCATAAACTACACCGTGTACGTCGGGTTCATCACAGTGATGTGTGAGACACGAATTCCTCAAGAAGATACCGGAATTTGAAGCACAGCAGACAAAATAAGCTCAACCTCGGAAGATGAAAGAGGGAAACAATCGAGTTGGCAGATTGCCACATAAGACTTATTCGACTCATCTCAGTCAGACTACGATATTTACCGCTTTCGGTTAAACGGCGCGTGCTAACCAACAACAGTCACCAGTGGAGTTAAAGGAAATCCTTATAAAAAGGTCGGCCACAGTATCCCGTCAGTTTACAACCCAATCTTGTACACATTTAAGATAGCGGCTGCCTTATTGCGAAATTCAGAAAAACATTCTTTAGCATGATTCGTAGTATGATGAGACTGGCAGAAAAGACTTACTAAGAAGGAGGATTTACTCTGGAGCTTTGGCCCATATAAGTTAGTGGCAGCGGACCCAAATATCAGTCCAGTGGAACGGAATCATGCAGGGACACACTTTTATTTTGCGCATACTGGTGTCCTCTATATAGTAATACCGATGAACCGTGGTTGTTGGGGAAGTGGGAATGGCGGTGCTTGTCGCAGATGTGGGAAGGATCAGACCGTGGGCGTGTTTTCTTTTGATAAAACGTCTTGAAGTGACGGTCCACATTTCTCTTTGGTCGTCTAAATTTCTGACAAAAGTAGTAGGTTCGCTTACGTGTACACATGGTACTAAAAGAAACTGCGTACATCTGCTGCTTGCCAAACTTTTTCTGTCCAAGTGATATTCTGACTGAGAAATTAACTATGTGGGCATGCTTCCATGTGTAGGACCACTGTGAGGAAATGGCTATCGATCATCTGACGCGGTCACCAACATCGTCAAGCCAAGGATAGACTATAGTCACGAACTTGGACTGGTCACACCAAGTGCGTCAGAGACACCGAATCGCTGAGACTACGGCAAACTGCAGTAGGCGAGCAGTGTTCAGTCTGTTGAGTATTCTCAATGAATCATGGGTGATTTGGCACTTTGGGCAGTCGTTGACATACAAAGCGATCGAACTGACGTATTTCCGTGTTCGCTGTATGTGTGTGCGCCAGTCTCCGAGAGTGAACATTTTCTAGTACGCATTTTTCCTTGTACGCAAATTTCGTGTACGCTTTTTCTGTGTACTGCATTTCGTGTACGGATTTTTCCGGTCACTATGGGACAGATGATTTTACCTATTAAGAAATTAGGTCCGGATTCAGAAACCACCAACTAACTCGCCTGAAAGGTTACACCTTTGTCACTGATTGTCGGCTTTGGATGGTTGTCAGGTGATAACAAACTGATAGGTGCCCGGTTAGCGTGCACTGCCTATGAGGTCACAGTGATTAATCAGTTAAATCTACCGTTTGTCGATAAATACTTCCTTTTATTACATCAATGTCGATGAGCACATGGATGTGACGCGCATACAATTTCCGTTCCAGTCATGTTGAAAACACAAAGGGATAAGCGAGCAAACAGGAGAGAAAATGTATACCAGGAAGAGATCCAAAAAATAATCTTAATCTTACAGATTCTATAGTTTTGAAAGCAAATGTTCGAGCACAACAGTGCATCTGCGTTGGAAACAAACTCCAATTGCGTTACACTAGAAGTTGCAGTCTACTCTCTAACCCAACGATTTAACCAGGAAATAGTCATACCACCGGATAGTCGACTTTACTACCCATCATTTGAGCCAAATATCGATCCTTGCTTACAATCGAGGCCGGTGTTTTAAGGGTTTAGCACCACATGGATGCCCTATTTCATCCTGATACAGAACTGAATGCCACTCTAAATATTAAGAGCAAAGTAGAACTGGCCTTTGGATACTAAGCCTTTATAGACATCAATTCACATGAAGATACTGGATAACTATACCATTATACACGCATGTTAGCGGATTGTACCAAGCGTTTAGCGTGGCACATTTTTGAAATCGCGTGCAGTGCTTTCAAGTTAGCGGGGCTAAGAACACTGTTTTGGCGTCGTTGAGCCTCTCATTGCTCATGGGACGTTAGCTAATTGGACACCGGTTGGAAGCCGCAAGCATAAGCGACAGACAGTCCAATGAAAGTGGTCGAGCAAAAATTTCGGTTCTATTTTGATGCCTATCTGCAGGAAACCTGGATGATTGGTCTCCAAACGGAAACCGTCCAATAGGCAAATTGTGATGCCTGTCTAAGGAGGAGATCCTAGTTACCACATGATCCGAAGCTTAAGACGTAACCAGTGCGGACAGACATACTAACCAGTGATCACTAGCGGCTACCTGGTGGTGGTTTATTCAACGGCCTAACCATGGTGGCGTAGACAGGCAATCTTCTAACTGGTATTCGGCAGTTCAGCAATGACTGCTAGGCGGTTATACAATTTTGTGCGATTGTTATTGCGATGATCATGGGGGATACTGTTCCATTGAAGTTGGAAGACCAACCTGAAGCTGAACAAAGAAAGTTGTTGGGCGGATTCTGGGATACTAGTCGATAAGCAATGACACGTAAGACGTGTCAAATTCGAGACAGTATAGAAGTCGGAGGCAACTGAACCCAAGGTATATTGTACAGGCTACAAAATAGGAAGCGAATCTACAAGAGCGAGAAACGTGCAGCAAGGTACGCAAAAAACGGTTTGTGTCAACGGATATGCAGTCAGTAAAACAAACGGACGTTTTGAAGGGTAAAGCAACCGTGAAATCCAATGTTGCAAAATACTGAAAGAGCGTTTTCCGGTACACTACAAGGGCCTTCCCCTGGAAGGCTGAAGGATGGAATTCTTGGATGGAGCTGTTAGTGGAGGGAAACGGAAGGTGATGATGTGTGCGAATAGTTGCCTGGGCTTGAGTAAGGGCTTCCAAAATGGGGTGTGTAGCAGAGTTCGCTGGGTCAAGGCTTTTGTTAGTTATTATTTATGACGATCGTGTGGACCAGACTGCATCATCGGTGGGCCGTCGGGGCTGGTTTGTCGGACTGCAGAAAAGCTGGCTAGTTCAGAAAAAGGCTGTCAGAATCTTCCCTTTTCTGCAGACCTGACGGTGCGCTTGGGAGGTTTCACTCCCCCACCGCACTCCAGTCCACAGTCCCCGTCCCACGAAGAAATCCAGGCGTCCTCGTCTCACGAAGAAATCCGGCGTCCACATCGGCAACGCCTTGCTAGGCCTTTAGGGATCAACCATTCGTAGCTGTCTGCGGCCGACGGTGACTGACTTCTTCGGGGCAGGAAGGGGCCTTGGATTGGTTAGCGAGTCAATCGGGGTTGCGTTGAGCGGGTTGGCGAATCACTCGAGGGTGGCCTTGGCAGTTCTGCGGTTGAGTTTATGGAAGACAGAACTCAGTGGTGGTGGGCAAGGATACGTGGAAGTGGCTCGATGCCGGAGAGAGAACATGGCATGCATGATAAAAACAAATAGTCTCTTTAGGTTTTCAAAACGTTTTGGGATTTTTTTGTCGATTTTGCAAAACGTTTGTGAAGAAGACGCACGACAATCACTAAAGGCGAAAAGGCGCGTTAATGGAAATAGCAAACGTTTACAAAGTCTGAAAAACGGGCAGGACGTTTGACCTGTCTATCCCGTCGGTCGGTTGCCTGAGGATGAAGCGGGATAGGTTAAGGGACAAGGGGTACGGAGGGTTTCGGTCTATGCAGTGCTCGGGAAGTCACCGCAGGTGCGGGTGCTTGTGCGAAAGTATCAGGAAGGGGTGCAAGTAGCTCGTCAAAGAAAGCCACTTTGAGGCGGTCGATGGACACCGTTGTTCAGTGACCATTCTGGTCTAAAGTAAACTGTTTCGGAGTCCGTTGCAGAACTCTGAAAGGGCCAGTGTAGAGAGGCTGGAGAGGGCACCGCACTGCGTCAGTGCGGAGAAAGACGTGAGTGCAGGTAGAGAGTCCGCTGTGCATTTGCACGTCTCTATTCAGTTCACGGGGCGAAGTCGGCGGAGTGAATGTATGCGTTGAGCTAGGGAAGACGCAAAGTTAGGCGGAGGCTTACCCGACGGTGCGGGAGGTGAAACGAATTCTCCTGGAAACTTTAGCGTTGTGCCGTAAACCAGCTCTGCTGGTGCCCATTGCAAGTCAGTTTTGATGCTGCTGCGAATGCCTAAGAGTACGAGCGAAAGGTTTTCGTTCCAGCTAGGGTCGGAGGAAACGAGGAGCAAGGCTTTAAGCTGTCTATGGAAGCGTTCAACTAACCCGTTGGCTGCTGGGGGATACGCTGCGGTATGAATTCGGCGACAGCCTAAAAGGTTGCAGAACGTATTGAATTGTGAAGATTCGAATGGCGTTCCTCGGTCAAGTGTAATGGTGGATGGGCATCTGTAGTGCGAGACCCAGCGGTCAAAGAAGGCTGGGATAGCAGCCTCAGCTTTGCAGTCTGTGACGGGAATAGCTTCTGGCCATCTGGTGAAGCAGTCGACGCATGGAAGAATGTACACGAATCCGCATGACAGAGGCAATGGACCTACTAGGTCTAAGTGTACATACGAGAACCGAGAGTCCGGGAAAGGAAATGAACAAAGAGGACTGTGGGTGTGATGATGTCTTTTGGAGCGCTGGCATTGAAGGTTGGCGCGAGCCTGGGTACGAACATCATTGTTTACGCGTAGCCAAACGAAACGTTTGGTGAACAGTTTCAAAGATGCACAAACATCGGGATGCGATAGTGAGTGCAGTGCATCAAAGACTGTGTCTGAAGGAGACGGGCACTAGGGGTCTAGTACAACCTGTGGAAGTTTCACAGAGAATGGTTCCTTCCGTGGTTTGGAGAGGAACAGGTTGTACATGCAGCGAAGTGGACTGCAGAGTGCGCTGTATGTCTTCATATTGAGCCTGAGCTGATGCCATGGCGGCAAGTTTGACGGTGTGCAAAGACTGGAGAGTGAGGTTGACGCGTGAGAGAGCGTCAGCGACGGGATTGTAGACACCGGAGACATGAGGTATGTCAGAAGTTAACTGCGTGACAAAGTCTAGGTGCCTTGTTTACCGTGTTGAGTATATTTCGCAAGCAGAGTTAAAGGCGAAGATGAGGGACTTTTGGTCAGTGTAGACCGTGAAAGCGCGGCCTTTGATTGTGTGCCGGTGGTGGCAAATGGCTAGGTAACTGGCGAGCAGTTCTCTGCCAAACGTGCTGTAGCGGGATTCCGCTGGCTGCAGGCGCTTGGAGAAGAACCCAAGGGGCGGCCATTGCCCACCAACATGTTTTTGGAGGACGGCTCCTACCACGACTTCTGAGGCATCAGTCGTAATAGAGAGGGGTGCAGTCGATTCGGAATGAACGAAGAGGGCTATGTTGGAGATAGCATCCTTGACCTCGGTGAAGGCTTCCTGTGCTGTGTCAGAGAAAGCGAACATAAGTTCATTTCCTCTGAGTAAGTCAGTCAGAGGCTGCATGAGCTCAGCGTAACGCGGAATGAAGCGGCGATGGTAGTCAACCAAACCACAAAATCGACGGAGGTGTTTGCATGAAGTCGAAGCAGGGAAGTCCTTGATTGCCTGGATCTTATCAGGAAGGACTTCGATACCAGATGACTAAACGAGGTGGTCTAGGAGTTCTACCGTTGATTTTCCGATTTCACACTTAGTCGGGATAAATGTGACACCGAGTTGGGTCAAGCGCTGGAACAGAGTTCGAAGATGCACCAAGTGCTCTTGGTCCGATGAACTGGCGACTGAAATATCGTCGAGGCAGGAATAAGCGAAGTCTAGGCCACGAGTGACATAGCGGATGAAGCGTTGGAAGGTTTGTGCGGCGTTACACAGTCCAAAGGTCATTCTTAAAAATTCAGACAAACCGAAAAGAGTGATACCGGCTGTTTTAAGGGTGTCATTTTCTTTTACAGATATCTAGTGATAGGCACGAACCAGATCGATATTACTGAAGATCGTCTTATTTGTGAGGCATGCGGTAAGGTCTTGCATGTGTAGGATGGGATACCTATCTGGGACGGTTAACCGACTGAGTACACGGTAATCACCGCAAGGGCGTCAGTCACCAGATTACTTGGGGACCATCTGCAGTGGCGAGGACCAAGGGCTGTCGGAAAGGGGGATTATTCGAAGTTCAAGCATGCGTTCACACTCCGCCCTAGCTACCTTTAGTTTCTCGGGCGATAGTCGGCGTGGACAACTTGACACAGGTGGGCCATTCGTCCGCATGTAGTGCGTGACTTGGGTTGGCACGGGCAAAGTTCCTTCATTATCTGAACGAGCTTGGAATACTGAGAAAAGCAGTTGGCGTAATCTGGCGAGGTCTGGGGAAATGCATAGAACGGGGATATAGATGCGATATCGGCGGTGATGCCACGTACATTGAGTATCGTTGCAGTGTCGACTATCATCAGGTGTTTCGCACCGAGCAAAAGATCGAACTGCTTGAGAAATTCAATGCCAATTATAGCAAAAGGGACTGCAGCGAGGGCTAATACCCAGCGGAACCTACGCCGAAGACCCAGGTCTAGGGCAAGTGATCGATGATCGTAAGTTGCTATTGGCGTGCCACTGGCGGCACTGAGGCTTGTCGACAAAAAAGCGAGAGGTTCACCTGGCATAGGGGGAATGACGCTGATTTCCGCCCAGTATCAACTAATAACTGGGTCTCAGAAGCATAATCCACAATGTAGATGAGACGACTTTGAGCTTTGCAGACACGTTAGCCGCCATTACAGGCCGGCATTAAAGTTTCCCTGCTTCGTGGAGGAGAAACTACATGGTTGCTCGCACTTACGTGCTTTATTACCAAACCGGGAATGATAAAAGCAAAAGCCTGAATTGTTAGGCTTCTTGCGACGAGGTGATGAGCTAGAGCGGCTGCGCTGCTTGGGATCTAGGGAGAGATACTCTACGTAGCGTTGTAGTGATGCTATTTGCGATGATAAAGCGTCGATTGCCGACGGCTCACTAATCGCGTTTGTCGCTGAGGCTGCGACGGGGCTAAGTCGAGTGAATGTCCTAGATTCGTTCGTTGGCTGATGTCGTTCGATGACAAGGTCTGCTAGTTCTGCAACTGCTGCGAGATGCAGGGCGCTTGTCACAGCAAGGATGGTTTGTGTGTTTTCGGCGAGGCGTTGCATCCACATTTCGCGGAAAATACCTGCGTCCCTGCTGGATGTGTCTAGGAGTTGTTGCATCTGTCGCAACAAGGCTGCAGGCATCCTGTCGCCTAGCTACAGATCCCTAAACAGTTGCTGCAGTCGGACCTTGTCAGAGGGCGTGATTCCCTGAACAATCGTCTGTTTTAACGTCTCATATTTTGCATCGGGAGGCGGAAAAGCTATGATGTCTCTCACTGAAGAGGATACACTTTGCGGAAGCCGGGACATAAGTTGCTGATATTTAGCATTAGCTGAGGAAATCGTTATGCGTAATTTGCTGCCCCCATGTCTGCTCTTTTTCAGCAAACATATGGGGAAGCTTCAGCAATGACAACTTAGTGAGTGCTATTTGAAGGTGGCCACCGAAACAGAACTTTACCTAGCAGACGCGCATTCAGGCATTTATCTCTCCTTATACCCAGTAAAGTTTATAGTAAGCTATTTACTTTCACTACTTATTCTGTCAGAAGATATATCTACCCAGCAATCAACAATCGATTAACTGGAGATAGTCATACATAAACGAATTATCGCACGCCAACCGTGACTGGTAAAGATTGGATAGGCTGCTGCATTACACAGCGTTGATAAATCCAGTCGATCAATACAGGACGCCTATCTGTTGATCGCAATCGGTGCACCAGCTCACTTCTATGGCGTCGAGGGTGATCAGCCAATCAGAGACTTTATACGTGACTGGTCATGCTGCCAATCTGACGTAAGGTTTAACTACCTCGCAAACGAGATGACATCTAAGTGAGTAGTAACAAGAAGCGGATTGGTAGCTTTGTTGAGACTGCAACCCTTGCAGGCTGTTGAAAGGGAAGCTTTGAAGGCTTACACGAGCAAGATGGCATTTAACTGAGTAGTGATAAGAAGCGGATTGGTTGATTGTTTTGAGACTGCAACCCTTGCAGGCTGTTGGAAGAGAAGCTTTGTAAACTAACGGGTTGACTGCACGGTTGCCTTCCTTGCTCGCTTGCCTATCTGGCCATACTTGATGCGGTATGCATAGCGTAATCGTGCCACTGCGAGCAATCTGGAGAATCGATTCGTGTGCCATTTCGCTTAGGATATGCGTGTGATTGTCAAGGCAGTGTGAGGTAATCAGAAACATGCAGTAATTCGTATGAAGGAGGTAAAGCTAGTACTACTTTGCAAATAAAATGTTAAAAGCTTTACAGCTACAATGTTCTCGTGCTGTGTTTTTTCAGTTGGCCGTACACTCATGTGAATAGCGTAGCTACGTACTGCTGATGTAGTCGGCGAATTGTATACTAAGGTCAAGTTCTCTGGGTAGGTAAGACCATCAGTGGATCTGTAGCCATTGTTCAAAGAGGAGGGTTCCTAGTGTGGCGGTGACACGACATTAATGTTCCTTCGTCTCCTTACCTGTGGGCCACTTCGGTAGTCAGTTACCGCTTCAGGGCCCATGGACCTGTCGTTAAGTTAAGGTCGTAAAACGCATGTCAACCTCGCGTTTCAACATGATATTTACACTTCACTTCCAAATGACTGATAAGCTTGAAATACCAAGTGACGCTACGGCCCTAATATGATCTGCCAACAAGCATTGCATACGCATAGTAAGCATTGAGTTTGGAGCAATTTTCCTCCTTCAACAGTGCCTCCGGAATTACCTACTTTCCAATGACAAAATGTTTCCGAGTAGTTGCCACGTCGAAAACAATCTGTGTCACGGCGTGCACACATGACTGCTTCTAAGACTAGCTGCAACAGTGGTCCATAGCAAGATTAGTGGGCGCGGTTGCCTTTGTGAATGATTGCAAATACATTGTAAGAACGCCCGTGGCTGAGACAACACTGATTGTCTGTTCCAAGTACTCACCTGAATTACCAGAGTAAAATGCCTGTGTCGCCACCAATTCCAAGCCTTGCGATTTTTCTAGCAGGACGATGTGGCATGTATAAACACCGTAGCCATTGTAGCCCCTTTAAGTGTTTCTTTGTTGACTAATGCCGATTTCATGAAGATAGCGTTCTAGTCCATGGACGTACTAGAGAAGTTCCATCTGCGTTGACTATGCTTCTAATTGTGCCATTCGGACAGCCACATGTGAAAGCGTATTAACACGTATGGGTGACCATATGAAAGTGAAGCGGAATTATCCTATGAATGCATAGGTTTCTAAGACATTTACATAGAGCCACACATGGAGACACTGAAGCGATAACTGAGTAACAAAGTCGCCCATGGGTGTGGAGACAAGCGAACACACACTAACGTCGTGTCGACGTCACACTTGGAATCCTCATAATTTTGTTTGGTCATCAACTGTGATAGAAGTAAGCAAACATAGAACTTTCGTTGTTCAGCTTCAGGTTGGTCTTCCAACTTCAATGGAACAATATCCCCCATGATCATCGCAATAACAATCGCACAAAATTGTATAACCGCCTAGCAGTCATTGCTGAACTGCCGAATACCAGTTAGAAGATTGCCTGTCTACGCCACCATGGTTAGGCCGTTGAATAAACCACCACCAGGTAGCCGCTAGTGATCACTGGTTACTATGTCTGTCCGCACTGGTTACGTCTTAAGCTTCGGATCATGTGGTAACTAGGATCTCCTCCTTAGACAGGCATCACAATTTGCCTATTGGACGGTTTCCGTTTGGAGACCAATCATCCAGGTTTCCTGCAGATAGGCATCAAAATAGAACCGAAATGTTTGCTCGACCACTTTCATTGAACTGTCTGTCGCTTATGCTTGCGGCTTCCAACCGGTGTCCAATTAGCTAACGTCCCATGAGCAATGAGAGACTCAACGACGCCAAAACAGTGTTCTTAGCCCCGCTAACTTGAAAGCACTGCACGCGATTTCAACAATGTGCCACGCTGAACGCTTGGTACAACTCGCTAGTATGCGTGTATAATGGTATAGATATCCCATCCCTTGCTTCTCACTTTTCGCGGTGTCATTGTGCATGGCCGATAATTTCTCTACTGTGTGGTGAGGGCAGTAGTTTATCAATCTCCAGTTATTTTGGACGTCAAATGATGGTCTCAAACTTGATCGTTTGAACTCTTTTTTGCTAAATATTGACCCTTGTTATATACTGGACTTTCTTACTTAACTCTTACCATCGGAATATCTGAAATACTGTGTATACCGTTAAGCAATACAGTACTAGTTATACCACCGCTAAAAGTAACAGCAAGAAAAAGAAAGACTACTACCATAATGTGGCATAATTCCTTGCAATGTGAGCATCATTAAGTCAAAATTAATCAACAACCCTACCAAATATTGAGTGGACATTTCGGCGGAGATGAAGCACCAGATTAGTCCAAAATGTTCACATTCCAGAACTACGCTAACTGCAGTCTGACGTCACCGAGACAGCAACTTCACACTTGATGACGGAAAACTTGGTGGGAAGCAGCAATCTAATTTTTGTACATGCAGATGAAAGAAATTGCATGCTTACCTTGAACT
This sequence comes from Dicrocoelium dendriticum, assembly GCA_944474145.2. NCBI lineage: Eukaryota > Metazoa > Platyhelminthes > Trematoda > Plagiorchiida > Dicrocoeliidae > Dicrocoelium > Dicrocoelium dendriticum. The sequence continues at coordinate 177,903,652 of OX104064.1, forward strand.
TTTATACATTTTGGATCTATGATAATTGATAGGCGGTGCACTAGGTAGTACATGGGGTTAATTGGCAACCTTAAGTAAAACTGTCGACACGCAAGCTGTCCACTAAGATAAATTAATCTGGCCGATTGCATAGATTACTTCGCCCCTTGTCTGAGCAATATTTACAATAGTGCAAAGGATTAAACCTAATCTCTAACCAACAAAATATGAGTCAAATCTCAAAGACACCATTCCGTTGAAAGTTGCTTTGAACTAGCTTGATATTTAACACTTTAAAGCTTGTCAGTCAATCCTAAAAACCTTATTAACTTTCACCCAAATTATAAATTGCATTAATATTTACTCGAAAGTCTACGATTTTCCTTTTGTACTAACAACCGAATTAAGACATTTAGATTAAATAATGGCAAATATAAGACGAAGTGAGCAAATCATGTCGCGTCTTATGTCTTTAAAAACTGAATATCCGGCAATAATATACAACCCGCTAAGAGATAATCAATCATAAGAAGTACAAGCGGCTTGGTGTAGAAGAGCACCTTTTAAATTATTTACAGAGCTTATAGTAACGAAACAGTTTGTTGATCATTTCTTGTTCGGTCAGTTATTCCTCTATCAACAATTGTTAAAATACGAGGCATGTGATGTACCGTAGGCTTGGTTACTAACACTACAGCTCTATGCATTTGTTCGGTTGAACAGGTTGACCTACTTTCAGTAAACGCCCTGCGGATGGGGTAACCAACCACAAAGAATATATTTGACAAGAGCGGCTTGCAGGAACTAACATGGTTGAACGTAATATTGGCAACAACATTCCGCCCTCAGCACCCATACCTTGCGTTAATTGCTTTCATGAAGTGATAACTGTTGCAAAACTCGGTCCCTCAGGGACAAACGGTTTATTCCACAAAGGAAGCTCAGCGAAAATGATAGCATACAAAGAGTGTAGAAACCTCGATATAAATAACTGAGTCGTTTCCATGACAAACGACGCCTCTGCATTCATGACGTCCTTCTTCCGAATCAGTTAAACAAGCCCGCTGCTGCGTAAGTAAATAAGAGCCAATCAGCGCGTAGGTAAGGTATGCGTAGGAGTCCAATTAACTGCTCTGTTCATTTGCGACAAGCAAGCCGCCTGCTTCACCATGTGGAACCGTATTGTTTTTGGGAATGCAAAATCCCATCACAGTAACTATTATGAGGCCCTTAAGCTAAAAGTTAGGGAAGATCACGCGGCAGCAATATGTCTAGTGTCATAATACACACTCAGTGACAAACTGTTATAACAAACAATGGGAACCAGAAATAGGTCTGAAAAGCGAAACGGATTGAAAGTCCATTGACTTTATATTTTGCTCATTTGAAAGGTCGCGAAATTTCATGGGCTTGGACCTTCGTTATTGATGCTGAATTGTGAACGGTATGTGCGAAGTTACTGATAACGATATCTTTTAAACCATGAGAAAGTAACTGAAAGGACGCAAAATTCGGGTGGTCAGTACAGCTGTGAATTCAGATTTCCACTTGGAAACATGAAAATTAATCTCTTTAGAGGGAAGCTTTTAAGCATTGTGGTTGTTAATAGCATTGCATTAGAGCCATCGAGTCGCTGAGGCTTCGGCAAACTGCATTAGGCGAGCGGTGTTCTCTCTGTTAAGTATTAGCAATGAGTCACGGGTGCGTTGGCACATTGGGCAATCGTTTATGTACAAAGCGGTTGAACTGGTGTATTTTTGTGTTCACCGTATACCGTGTGCGCCATTCTCCGAGGGTGAGACTTGCTGTGTACGCATTTTTCCGTGCATGTATTTTTCCGTGTACACATAGTACGTGTACTGTTTTTCGGATACGCTTTCATCATGGAACTCCGCTCCATCTGCATCCTTTTGGATACCTACACCGGAAATGCACGTCTATGGACAGGAGAATTTATCCTCATCCAAATGGCAATCTCAAAGCAATGAAGCGTCCTGTATTGATCGATTGGATTTATCAACACTCTGTGATGCAGCAGCCTATCCAATCTTTACCAGTCACGGTTGGCGTGCGATAATTCGTTTATGTATGACTATCTCCAGTCAATCGATTGTTGATTGTTGGGTAGATATATCTTGACAGAATAAGTAGTGAAATTAAATAGCTTACCATAAACTTTACTGGGTATAAGGAGAGATAAGTGCATGTATGCGCGTCTGCTAGGTAAAGTTCTGTTTCGGTGGCCACCATCAGATAGCACCAACTAAGTTGTCATTGTTGAGGCTTCCCCATATGTTTGCTGAAAAAGAGCAGACATGGGGGCAGCAAATTACGCATAACGATTTCTAAACAACAAAGTTTGTACTACGTTGTGCAAGCACAGACTTCTAATTATAACCTGCCTACTCATGTTGCCCAGTTAAAAATAGTAGGTGACGTATGATTTCATTTAATTGACTGTTTTGACTCGGCTCATAGTTTTTAAAGTAGGAATAAACGCTCTTGCGAGTATTAGTTTAATTCAAAATAAATCTGGGAGCTTAGTGTGCCTGTAGAAGTGATAAGTTTGATAATTAAATGATGGCTGAATACACCGCTTCGGTTGGTACATCCAATTTATTTAGCATTTCCCCAGTTTTGTATTGCACAACGTTAGCACTTGGTGCCATTGGTTTTCACACAGCTATTATTTTTGTCTAGGATTGGTTTAATGCCTTACTCACCCTGGTACCTAAATTACCCAACCGCAGGTTAGCGTCGGTTAGCCGACAATAAGAAGCATGTACAGTTAGCAAATAAGGCAAGCTACAATCATAGTTATTGATAAGTATGCTGAAATATTATTGCGTTAAACTGAGGCTACCTTGGGTTCACTTGAGTTGTGTTATTACTTATCGGCAAGTACAAAGCAAGAAGTAAAATATTAAAATGTCAGTACAGTAACTGATTTTTGTGTCAAAATCACCACATTTGGAGTCAATGAATAATTTTTAATTAAATGTAGTAAGCGTTTGCAAGAAGATTGTCAAGACCATTCATTATAGTTATAGTTACCGACAATGAACCTTGCTTAAATGTAATACAATTTTAATGATATGCTTAGGAAAACATTGCATACTAATTTCGCGTTTATTTAGTGACATAACAATGTTGCCCGTAAAGATGCTTGAGAAAGCCATGTTGAAATATTACACGAACGTTTACTTTCTTTGCTATAAAACGTGATTAATATTCTGTTGCTCAACTCTGAGTTCCGGTTTACTTGACTTTGACAATATTATTAAAAATCGAGATGACTGATTAAAACAACTCTTCATTCACCAATAATTTTGTGATATCTTGAAACATATTGGTTTGACATAACTAAAATGTTTAAATCCAAATGGAAAAGATAACTTCGTTTAAGGCAACAATGTGGATTCCGCACGGGTTCATGGCGCATTCGACTACATATTACAATGTATAAAGTGTGACGAATTCTAATTAATGACATTCAACTGTGTGATCCGACTGTTTTGTCCGGAGAGTTTGTTTACCACAGGTTCATTACTATAAAGAACTCAGTCTCTATTTTGAAATTTGGCAACAAATACATTGATATGATTACGACCTCTGTCACCGACGCTGATGAGGACAATACTTATTAAGATACATAACACTTTTCTTACTTTCTTACGCTATCGGTACTCCTCGTCCCGTCCTTCAGCTCATTGGCATGAATAAATCACTCCAGTGCAGCAATCACGTAATGTAATTTTGTCCTCATAGTGTTAACAAGTGAGGTGAACTGCGGATTACTTGTTAGAAATAAGAGCAAAAGCTTTATCTAACGTTGTGATATACGCTAATATACTGTCAAAGACTTTAAGATAACCGTAGTTCGGCAAGTCCGTAACTTGTTCCTTGATGCATACAGCCGTTCCTGACGAGTATGTATCAAAACACGGGGATATATAGGAACATCTTACTCTATCTGCTACATTATGTTTGGTTTGTAGTGGATGATAAGGTAATACTGTTTTGGTCAAAACGACCGATAGCTGGATGTGCGCCGGCCGGCTGTGTATTATCTAAATTAGGAAAGCTCCTGTCTTTATCTTAAAATATTACGCTTCAAAGTACTTCCCACCTTGTTAGTGGTATGGAGCTTTTACTTATTGGCAGCCAAAATTTCATTAGTTAATTTATTCTGTAAGCCCATTTAATGGGGTTACATAAAGTCACCAGCGGTCAGAAATGAAGGAGCAAGGTGACTGTTTCCGTCTAAATAACTGTTTACCAATTGGGTTTGAAAGTTTTCAGGCCTATCCACAACATTGGCGGAGAAGACAGACCCGAGCATGTGGATTTGTATATTGTCCGTTGTGGTCCAGTAAGAGTTAGGATGCTTCGCTAACTTGAACATCGTTTTCCAAATGTAAGTATTGCAAAGATAGGCTAAACGCATGGTTAGACTCGGTATGTTCTCCTATCTTTCGGACATACATATTCGTGCATTCATTCAATTAAGAGAAGCTAACGTAATTTGCTTAGTAGTTAATTTTGGCCCCTGTGGAACAATGTTGCTTGACTGTTATCCGCAAATATCAAGCCAAATTTTGTTTTTAGAAATCATTTTACCTGTGTGCAAACTTTCGCTACCCACTCCACTAAGAATCCATCAAACGGGATTACCCATGATTCGTGACAGGCATCATTACTGTGCACATTTCAGGCTTAAAGCAAACGACTGGTCAAGCCATTTTATAATTAGCATTTTCTTCCACCTTAATTTATGTCGCTTATCAGGCGTTAAATTAATTACAAATCACCACAAGTAAAAGTGCGAACTGTTATATAAATGCTCCGAAATTGCATTTTGCAGCATAACTTGTTTTATCTTCGAGCATTTCATCACAGAATATTTTTTTACTTTTTTAGTTTGCTCATCTCCTGCTGCTACGTAAGCGGTTAGGCAAGGAGATATTTCCTTTGATTTCCCAAGTATACTACACGAGCTATAAGGAAATGGTAAGTATCTACCGAGTAGTTACATGCAGTGTCTTAAACAAGTAAAAAGGTCTGGGCCTTATTGATTGTTAAGGTAACTACTTATACAGCCGTTAAGGAACTAACACTGGGTAAGTGATATCATAAAGCCAAGGCAAAGCTAAAAGCCCCTTAGCTTACTTAAACGCTGATCTGAGTGGCAGGAGTTGTCTGAGCTTAACTATCCGAGGCACAGAACATTTTGATGTATTACACCAGTAACAATGCAGACGTAAAATGTGCATATGTCACGAGATTATGTTTGCAAAGCTCCTCCAGACAGTGGGCTATTCACTGACTAGAAAGTAGCTTGAATCTGTCTGTATGAAGCTGCGATGGACCCATATTGTCTCAGCGTGAATATTCCCACTTGTTTTTCTCTTTGAGCATGGCAAGGTTCACTGTAACAAAAAATAGCCCATCCTAAGAAATATAACATTTTCTCCCTGTCCCCTTAACTATTGAATCTATGGTGATTGATTAGTTGACCTCGTTTTCATACAAGTCTGCCAACGTGCCCCAAATTTCTCATTTGCGTCATATGCTAAGCTTCTAGAAGGAAGTTGATTATTACTCTTAAATACCTCGGTAACGGCACAGCTCAAGATAGTCTGATTAATCATTAATTGTACACAGTAAGCAGCAGTTGGAAGCCGTCGGTGTTTATAGAGGCTGGATACTTTACTACCTGCTCTTGTAATATATTTCGGGTGGCCTGTTATGATCGGGTTATCACCGATGCGTTTGTTCATCTAAGCCGCCGGCTTACAAAACCTCGAAAGTTGCAGACCTTGGCGCTTCTGTAAATGTAACAAGGGATAAAGCCCTCGAAATTCAACTTTAGTACGGTAGGAGAGAATGAACTTCGGCTTCTATCTGTGCCCAGTTCGCGGCCGTTATTGCCAAGTTACACCTAACCCTATAAGAATATATCATGCGCACTGTCCAAAGCACTCTAGCTAACATTATGTTACCAATACTCACTCCCCGTTATAGATGGCCACAGTTTATTCGCCAATAGCGGTGCCGTGCAGGAATTGCTTTGATACACTGGGGAAATAATTAGAGAAGTACAGAGTAATTCAGCCGGGATTTTTATAGTTTATTTTTGTCTAGAAACCAAGGCAAATACATTATAACATTTGTAGTTCAATGGAAATAGTTAACATATTATGTATACATTGCAACGTGCGATCAGCTGCCACTGCAGTCCCCGAGGGAGAAATGCCATTCCTATTGATTTAACAGTAATCCCTAGTCCCGAAATTTACCAGTTTGGTTGAATTCGTGCAATAACTTGAGCAAGTGATGCCTCATTCGAAGGGTTTATCTTTCAGATCACGGCTCCAGCCTTTCCAACAATTATCAAAGTTGGTCATGGACACGGAGGTGAAGGAAAGGTGAGTATGTTGCAAACCTACAAACTATGTACGTGATATCATGCTGGAAGCTCTAGAATTTTGGGCGCACTCTTAAGTTTGTTTAAAACAAAGGACCTACGGAGTGAGAATTGATATCATGATAACTCACAATGCTATTTCGGGCTGAGAATTTGCCCGTATGTGGAGCGATAGAAATTTAGTTTACTGGTTATTTTAAAGTAGTTCATCGGTGAACGCAACAGAGGCCTAAACATACTGGCAGTAACTACAGAATATCTGAACTACTGCTTAGACGATGAGTAAAAAAGGCCTATCGATGTGTCGGACGTTTTATCCGGTACATAGATATCGGAAATTAGACGCTTGTTTTCCTAATCCCCACATTTGGCGCCGCGTAGGATTTGGCGAAATTTGCCTTGAGGATGAGGTGAATCAAGTATTAGTAAAACGCGGATGGCTGCATTCACTGCCCCGGGGTAACATCATTGTTATTGAATCATTGACGCACCCCTCAGAATATACAAATTTTTTCATATATTCAATAAGTGATTCTGGCTTGATGTGTTATTCGTTGATGTATCAGTACTTCAAAAAGAGGAAGTAGCGTAAATTTACGATAAGCTGATTTCCTAATAAAGACTGTTAGTAAGCTTTATATATATATATATATATATATATATATATATATATATTTGGCAGCCTCCATTTCCGGTTCTTCGTCACTGCGACTGAGAACAGTCAAAGGACATCTGTGCCAACAGAACGGCCATGGGTGGCTGGCTGTATACTACATTTCCATGAACGCGCCTTCATGTTACAATGATCTGCACCGAAAAAAGAACTGATAATGCTCACGTTTTGATAAGGAACGACAGTAAAACCCCAGATTATCTTTCAAACGTACCTATTGCACCCCTACATAATTCCATCCATTGACGACTTCGCTTGCGTGTGCATGTTGTACATGTGTGCACGGTTTCTCAACAGCACGAGAAATACACGTTATTATTGTCTATAGGTCCATTCGGGGTAAATCGGAAGGAATAAAACTCAAAAGCACGGGATCGGTGTCACAACTGATTCGAAGCCGTCCCACACTCCACCAATTTGCACTTCACTTATTCATTTGATAAACGGGGAATACGCATACCCAACGTATATAGGGGATTGGCCGGGCCATAGCCCGTTCCACAAAGTATAGAACCACCCTTTGAACTATCGTCGCCGCGAACCCTATGAACCCTGACTCCCCCAGCCACCACCAACAGCCTCCTGGATACAGTAATCGAGGTGGTGGTATACGACAGCTTAACACTTGTCAACGTTCGCATCAAGCATAGCGAGCGAATGTCAGTGGTCCGGGGTTTGCAGTTTACAGGACATTAAACCTTATCTGAGGGTCAGCAAATAAAGCTGGGTTCACAAGGGGTTGGCAAGAATTTGGGGAATTGCTTCAACTGGTGGGTTGGGCTAGGAGCCCACGCAAAGTAGGAACTGTTTCGTCGATATGCTTGTAGAAATGAATTGTTTGTAATAAACAGTTTATATATATATGTATATATATATAAAGGACTGAACAGACAATCCTATTGGTAGGCTACTGCAGATGGATGTGTTAGGTTAGAATACATTTCCACTACAAAAAGCGGATGCAATGAGTATGTCGCAACTTGCTTAGAGCACTTATAGTTGCTAAATGAATATGCATAGCTTCTCTACAGTGCTGATTTTAACAAAACCACGGTTTAGGTAGGCATCTATGAAGAAGGAACTTACGGATAATGGAATGCTCCACGTTCAGTAAAGCGACAGCGTAAAATATAAGTACAGCGCATGGCGGGCCCTGAGCTCCTGTCACAAGTCAATTGTATTTCTTCTAAAATTGCTGTTATCGTAAAAGATTTGTAACCTGGCAAGTCCTTTACGTTTGTTCGCAGCTGTTCTTGATGAATCACACTTCTACGCTACCGACTGCGGTAACATTTAGTTTTGTGACTCATATACAAGGTCATCACATTGTCCGATTCCTACACTCTCTTAAAAACGTTACACGGTAATGCCCGAAATACGTGGTTTCTCGACTATACTCACAAAGTTAGGAACCGATTTCAACGAATCATAAAAGAAATATTTTGGGAACAAGTGAAACCTTCATGCTGGTTGGTAATCTGTCTTCAGTCGTTGTTCTATAGACAAAGTGACAAGTTCCACTTATGCTTTATCGTACTATGTGCCTGTATTTTAGTAAAATTATTAACCCTCTGCTCTTCTGTTACTAGGAGAGCAGATAAATATGGGTTTACTTCAGATACAACAAATTTGGTTGCATACGAATGTGGTAGATAAAGTTGTTCATCTCCATGGTAATTTTCCTATCATGACTGACACTCCAAGTTTCGTGGTAGTGTCGTTAAACCTTGCGTTAAACACAGTTGCTTCCATTAAGCGACCGTACAGTTCACATACTCAATATCCACTAAAAGCTGAAATTCAGTCAATTGCAAACGCAATTTCTTGGGTGGTTTTCTATCTAGCATAGCCGGAAACATCCACATAGCTTTTGACTCGTCTGCGTCAGAATGCAAGCTTTTGAGGACCGAGTTTCTTTGATGTAACTGCTGAAACTGAATTACTCTACCTGCATTTCTGCTGAAGATTTTAACAAAAAAGTGTATAACATTCCTAAGGACAGTTGGTTTGGTCGATTTAGTGACTTTTTGTAAAGGCAGGACCCGTACCCGTACCTTGTATACATAAACAGAGTGAAGTTGTTTTCCATCCAAAATCGAGCTCCACTGAGTAGCTCAGACGATTGCATTTTAGTATGATGTCCTGTCACATGAAATAGAACTGATTTCGTCATACTGATTAGACTACGCTTCTTATCTATAAAGTAACTAAACCGTTACGCTGAAAATATCACAAACCTCAGCCGCATTTTTCCTCAACTGATTTTAATGTTATCAATGACGAGGAGCTGCCGATTCACTGCGACCGTTTACAAGCCAAATCAAATATAGCTTCGACTTGCGGTGCCTTGTTAAACTTAACTACATAAGAGTGGATAGATTTTCCCTCCCCATTGTTAAAGCCGCTCTGAAAGATGAAAGAACTAGCTTACATCAGTAATCAAGTGTGCGAGGAAGATGCTAAAAAATTTATACCTCGAAGCAGTTCTAGGTATACGTAGCTACGGTGTTCTGTGGAGCCATTTGAGGCTGCCTTATGGTGAGAGCAACTGCAGCCGGAGTGGTGAGGTGTATGTGGACAAACTAAGTACTGAGTTTAACTCCGTCTAATCAAGGGGACTCCCATCGCCGTCCTTCATTAACTCAATTCTAGCTGCGCCCTTCATCCAAAGCGATGTTCGCAAGGAAATCAAATGACTAAAGTCAAACGAACCTAGTAGTCTGGATGTTCTCAATCTACTATCCGATAATTAATTTCACCCGAGGGTGAATATCTAACGATTCGTACTTACTTTACCCAGTTAAAGGTGAAAAAGTTCTCTCTTCTCTACCTACTATGGTGTTCTGCAAGGAGCAATCCTTTCCCCTTTTCTATTATCCTTATATGTCGATTGTCGCCACAGACAACCCACTTTCACAGGGTGCAAATATACTGACGCTGTTGTGCTGGGTTGTATGGTCTCACTATTCAGGATTCCTTATTGCATTAACGGGGATTAGAAGACTGCGTAGATTGGTGTTTATCCAAATTTCTTGCTTCTAATGATTCCAAATGCAGTGCTGGGTTGTTTTCTTTTGCCTCGTGGCGATAAGACGCAGTCCCTCATAGATATCTCCCTTACTCTGACTGTGAAAGATGATCCTACGCACATAACATCGACCGTTAAGTATCTCGGTAATTGTTTGTCCCAAAACCTCTTTTGTTCGCGCACGCCTGTAAAATGTTTCACAAAGTCAATAAACTTTCTTTTTGTGCCCCCAGATTTAAGATAACTTCAGTATCCCATTCTTTAATATGTAAGCGTGTGATTTCATCTGTTACCCTATTGGCTGTTCTGCTCTCCTGTCAACTTCGCTGAACACCTTCAGCTGGACTATCTCTTTTTGGTACAACCGATAAGATGCAGCGGCTTGTCTGGAAATTGTCTAATTAACCTGATCAATACTAAAAATCTTAAGATATTCAATAACGCTTTTTGCGAGGTTCAAATGACCGATTTCTTTCATTGCACTTGGACTCTGTAGAAAAACTGTTCTTCCTTTAAGCTTACAAACTTCGAAATTTTATTTTCCCCCTTTCATTATAAAGTTTAAATATATGGCCTTACTTGTCATGGTTGATTGTTGCCACAACGAAAGTCATGGATCTGCTACGCAGCGGTTGTTAGAGTGATAGCTGGATATATATTTCGCTGTTTTCGCGTCCATGTGAGGTTCCATGATATTAACTTTCAGCACAACTGTAAGGATTTGGCAAATGCTGAAAATGAACTCATGTTGGTTGAAAAGTTATTTTATGCTTCAAATCAAAGCACTTTTGTAGTTGTGTTGCTTCTGCCTACTTCGCCGTCTCTTGTCAAGACAAAGACATCAGTGACATATACAGAGAATGCCGCAAAGGTCCAAGGTGAGGCCGCGGTTGCGGCCTCTTCTGTTTTAAAGACCGTTAACGCGAATAGAGTGACAAACAGCAAACAATCAACACTTGCCAGCAGGTCAGGACAAACGAGTACCATACCTTGTAGGTCAGCGAAAAAGGGATCCAACAATAGTGCCCGGATTGTTGTATGCTCAAATGTCCATGAATCTACCGCCATTACACTGCGGGATAAGTTATCGGACGACCAAGACCAATGGAACCCCTTGTGCGTGCAGATGAGTGACAATGCCAAGCCCATTTACTTGTTATGAAATACTCGGCATCCGAACTCGCCACACTATGGTCCACCCAGATTTATTCGAGTAACACTAGAATCCTCCACCTACATAGAAAAAGCTTTGCTCTCCGCCAGTGCACTAAAACACGGATCTTGTGGGATAATCATTCATGCTGATGTCCCTTAGAGCGCGCGACAAGCAAAAAGTAGCACCAAAGAGGGACACAGCAAGCCAGACTGCCTAAACACAAACTTCATACATGGCGTGCCAGAACATCCTTCTAAAGATGTTCAAGAGACCGGAAAGCACGATTTAGCACATTGCCGGGTTCATTTGTGCAACACTTCATTTGGATAATATTGTAGCGCTATCGCTCACCAAGATACCTCTTTCACCAAATTATAGACAATGTGGCCCTAGAATCCCAAAACTTGTGGTTCAGTCAGAGCAATAAACAACAGATGTTTTGGATGGATGGCGGAGAAATCGGAAAAGTCTTCCTTCTGAACTTCGGTTAAAGATCAAAGAAGCTTTGAACAGTTCAAATATTAAAGAACGTGTAGCAGCAAGCAGACCGACGAATGTACAGTAGCGTAACTCGGCATGCTGCTAAACTTGACTCTGACGTAGGTCTAAACGAAGTTTGGGATGCACCTTGGCTGAACCAAATATCAGTGGAAGTCTCCCATGAAAAAAGAGTAACTGCCGACCTCCTGTTGCTCAGATTTTTCCCAAACGTAAACACTTCACCCCTCTGTAAACTCCTAGAGAAAGATAAACTCGCCTGCTTGTATACAAATGCCCGGGCTCTTTTTAATAAACTGGCAGTACTGAAAGCTTGCCAAGCTTCCGGGCATATAAAATCACTGGTATCACCGAGAAGTGGTTGCACACGGGAATGATAGACACTGAATTTTTGCTACCAGGCATTGCGCTGATCCTATAACGACAGGCTCAAAAAGGAAAAGGGAAATACTGTATTACCGAAGCGACTTACAGTGCAAAGCCGTGAAGGATCCAGACTCGCAAATCCCGCATCCCTTTAGTGCTGTTGCAGATAAAAGGCAGGGACGCTTGCCTAAATGTCTTGGGGCACGGCCCCATAATCTACACAAGAAAACAAATGCAACCTAGCACTTGCAACAAGATGCCGTTCGCAACGAAATCAAACTAAATTAAAAAACTAGGGAGAAGTAAACATAAAACATTTAGGAAAATCCTGCCAATAATAGAGACAATTTAAAACCGATCTAAGAAATCTGGTAAACAAGGATCCTATAATTGTCACATGACTTTACCCATTAGAGCAAGAAAAGGAAAAGACCATCAGTGAAAGATCTTATAATCACTAACTAGAAGTATATGAAAACTTGTTAAATGTACAGAAAGTCTGTCAGCACAAGCAAGCTGATCGTGTTTATTTACCTACCGTGGCTCGATTATGGTGAACGCCGGTGCTTTACGGTTGTTGGCCCACCATCCAATAGCCATACAATGCTTAGCGAAACTCGCAAAATGCTACTGCGCGTGCAGAGACATGAATTTCTCTCTTACCTTAGTGGTGAGGACGTATGGAATTCTCGGCAGGCGAGTGGTTTAGTGCAGGACTCATCCGAGTGTAGGCGTAACCTGGTGAAGACGCACCGACATGAGGCTGCTTCCGTCATCGATCGAGATGAGTACAGCCAGCCACAATGTGTTTCCGGCGTTCGTTAGCTGTCAGCTAACTTTGCTCTGCGTGCTGAAAGTCATGGCCAACCGTAGGCATTGGAGCGATCGATGATTATCTGTGTGTCTCGCTGGCTACGCATCGAAGTCGGTGTAGGCGTGATAAAATGCGTACTGGAAACTGCGGCGTGAACGTGCGCACGTGATGGCAGCTCAGCGAACCGGGTGTTGGATTATCTGAAGACAAGGTTAGGCATCGCAAGTCATGTCAATGCCATTAAATCAGTTCCACAGGTAGTGGAGCACGAGCAAACAATGCAGGCTGGATCACGTAATGTGCCTGTTACTCAGCGCGCGCTGATTATTCGGCTGTACGGTGAGTGCGGCTTTAACGGCGCATCAACTTCACGAAAGTACAATGCAATGAACGCAGGAATGCGTCCCGTCACCGCCCGGTACGTGCTTAAACTAGTAAGGAAGTGCGAACAAATTGAGAGTGTGTGTGTGTGAAATGAAGGGAACCGGACCGCCTCGCATCACCACGGACGACTGTTCAGCTTGCGCTGTAGTCAGTGAAGTGTGAAAAGTCCCGATCTCAGCATTCATCGGATCGCACAGCGTTGTGACACGACCCGATATGCGGTACACCGGATATTATAGGAACGAACATTTCGAAGATTCCGTGCACTTCAAGTGCAGGTTTTGAACCCATGCGATCCGGAGAAGCGACATGAATTTTGCCGCTGTTTTCTGTATCACGGGGATATTCGTTCTGGTATCTTTACAGATGAGGTATTGTTTCAGCTGCATGGAACAATGAAACATTACTCTTGGGCTACTAGCAACCCACGAACATTTACCCCATCACTTATGCACCACAGTGTGAAACTGATGGCTTGGGCTGGATTAGCAAGACAGAAAATCTTGGGCCCATATTTTTTCCGGGAATGTGACCGATAGGTTGTTGTTTTGAAGTACTAAAACCTTATCTTTCCATAGCATCATCGTACTTGGAAATGCTGCAGACATTTGTGCCTTTCAGTTGGAGGCGAAAGGGGGCTTGCAGTACCATTTGATGGTAGCAGAGTGGTGAACCTGCACATTCTGCTAAAGCGGTGCATGCTTTCCTCACCTGTAAATCTGGTCACCATTGGATTGAACGCGGTGGACCAATAGATTGGCCTGCTCGCTCACCAGATTTAAACCCATGCAGGTTTTCTTTGGGGCTATCTGAAGCGGCGGGTGTACAAAACAAGGCGGCGTGCACTAGACAATTGAAAGAAAATATTGTGAACGAATGTCGCACGATCACGAGGGATACATTGAAGAAAGTGCTCGCCAAATGCCTCAAGCGGTTTCTGTACTGCAAGCAGAACGCCGGCTGACATTTTGAACATATCCTTCACTAGCGTAGATGCTCGTTCCAATACATTTCTGTTAATATACTTATCCTCCTTCACAAATGTGGTAACAATGGAACATTGGATGGAACAATGTATTTATGCGGGTATAAAAGCTAAAGCTTGACAAATCCCGTAGGGTGATCAGTGCTAAAATCATAGAAGTGTGAAAAATTCAATGGAAACCAATTCGGTAAAATCGTTTAACAGCGAGTCACTACAAGCTTGTGGACTCACCGAGTTTGAAGTGTCAAAATAATAGTCCACTATAACTCCGGAGGGGATCATGAGGTATGGAGTATTTGGTTAAAAGAGTCACCGCCCCTTGCAATTCGCATGGGGCAAAGTGTTTGAGTTTGAAGCGTCAAAATATAAATCCACTGTTGAAATAAGCGTGAGGGAAAATTATTTTAAAGTATGGATTTTGGACCTCTCAAAATTAGACTGTACTATGGGAGATAGTGCAATGAAGTGAGTGCACTATCAACTCGATTTTTGAACGATTAAACTTGTCCGCTGGCAAATAGTGCTGATGATGCGTCCGGTCGGATAGAGTGCTTAACGTCCAGGCTGTCGTTGAGCACATAAGCAGTGTAGGCACCGAAATATTCGATGGCTACTTATGGCGGAATCACTGAGTCGCTATGAGCTGAGGTTCGTCCAACCTTAATAGAAAGCCCACTGTGTTGTTGACTCAGTTTCATGCTATTGCCTGTGAAGTTGGTATTCTCGTTGATTTGCAGCAGGTGGTGACATGTGTAAGTGAGGTTGTTCCGTTGCTGGTAGACCAATATGAGTTCTCCACGTAGCCACCTGTAGCGTCCACTGAACACTCCGAGTGCTTTTAGTCGCTGCTGGTACGAAAGGTTGCACAATCTCTTGACACATTTTGTTGCTCGGCCACGGTGAGTTTCGAGCGCTGCAAGCTCACGGTTTAGCCAAACGTGCCAAGCCTGGATTGCGTATTCGACGTAAGAACACACGTAGGCATGAAGCACCATAGAGAAGATGAATGAATCCAACGTTTCGATTACAATCCGCAAGCTAACAACGTGCTGGTTACCACTTTTGAAACAGATTCCGAAGGCCTGGGGTAACCGAAGTCGTCCTTCACCAGCACACCGAGAACAAGTTCTTGAGGGATTGTCTGCAGGACATATGCCCCAATTTTTCAGAGCTAGGCGTGTCTATGGCGGATGTGGACAAACTGCCACTTGACCATTTTGAATGGCAGTGAATTCCTCACTGGTCAATGCCAGGTCCCATCTAGGTCGCACATAGAGGATTTTGTGGTCGTCCATTCACTTGATTGCTGGTCAACTTTTAACATCATCCGGAGAAGGGAAATTTTTGAGGTGATGACTCTCGCAAGATCGTTAAACTCCACTCGATTAGGGTCGGGCAGACATGTTCGGACTCCAACCTTTAACTGCTGTTCACGGAGCAAATTACCAACCCATCCTAATAATGCACCACCGACGCTTTCGAGGTAGCCCATCATTACATCAGCGATGATCGATTTATGCCTTTGGAAGTGTTACTGGATGGTAATTGCTAAGATGCGACGGACTTCTCTGAAAGAATCCTGCAAGTGGCTGGGTTAGGTGAATAGCTGCTGCATGCATTCCCTTAGGTTGAAGGTTATCCACTCCAGGAAAGCTGTGTGTAAGCAAGGATAGTAGCTCTTTCAGAACCATTTTTGCCATGAATTTATGCTGGATAACACTGATGGTGTGGGGACGGAAGCAGCTATAAGGAACTTCGACCGACACTGTGCCCGAGAGTCGTGGTCGATTAATTTTGTTGTGTGTGTATACTCACGAATCGTACTGAGTGTTGCGATTCCACGCTGAAACATTCGAAGTGCATGCACGTGTCTATAAGGAAGTCTGTGGTTCGAACGGAATTCTTTCGCTAGTTCCAGTCGGTGGGCTAACTTGTTTTCAAGAAGCAGCTGTGAATAATTATTGCTGAGACCTACGTAAGCTGTCTCGTTCTGCGCGTCAGGATAGTTTTTTGTGAAGGTGCCATGTGTTCCCCTAAGGCCATAAATCTTAATGTTTGGCTTATCATGAATAATGTTGGTTTCGTGGTATATGGTAATATTATCTCTCCGAATGCGAACAGAAACAGATAATGAAATATACATTGCATTTTTTCGTGCTCTGCATCTGTGTATTAGTCGCAGCGAACGAAGTCAAACCGTACAAGTTCTTGATCGTAATATTTTGTTGGGTGTTTTTAAAATGTCATTTGGACATTGATGACTGAGTACACCCTAGAGACAGTCTAGGAAAAATGGATGATAACCACGTCATTAGTCACCGAAGCATCGGAGAAAAATGTTCAATATCCCATGAAAAAAACATTATTCATGAGAAGCCAAACATGAAGCTTTATGGCCTTAGGGGAACACATGGCACCTTCACAAAAAACTATCCTGACGCGCAGAACGAGACAGCTTACGTAGGTCTCAGCAATAATTATTCACAGCTGCTTCTTGAAAACAAGTTAGCCCACCGACTGGAACTAGCGAAAGAATTCCGTTCGAACCACAGACTTCCTTATAGACACGTGCATGCACTTCGAATGTTTCAGCGTGGAATCGCAACACTCAGTACGATTCGTGAGTATACACACACAACAAAATTAATCGACCACGACTCTCGGGCACAGTGTCGGTCGAAGTTCCTTATAGCTGCTTCCGTCCCCACACCATCAGTGTTATCCAGCATAAATTCATGGCAAAAATGGTTCTGAAAGAGCTACTATCCTTGCTTACACACAGCTTTCCTGGAGTGGATAACCTTCAACCTAAGGGAATGCATGCAGCAGCTATTCACCTAACCCAGCCACTTGCAGGATTCTTTCAGAGAAGTCCGTCGCATCTTAGCAATTACCATCCAGTAACACTTCCAAAGGCATAAATCGATCATCGCTGATGTAATGTTTGGCCACCTGGAAAGCGTCCGTGGTGCTTTATTAGGATGGGTTGGTAATTTGCTCCGTGAACAGCAGTTAGAGGTTAGAGTCCGAACATGTCTGCCCGACCCTAATCGAGTGGAGTGCAACGATCTTGCGAGAGCCATCACCTCAAAAATTTCCCTTCTCCGGATGATGTTAAAAGTTGACCAGCAATCAAGTGAATGGACGACCACAAAATCCTCTATGTGCGACCTAGATGGGACCTGGCATTGACCAGTGAGGAATTCACTGCCATTCAAAATGGTCAAGTGACAGTTTGTCCACATCCGCCATAGACACGCCTAGCTCTGAAAAATTGGGGCATATGTCCTGCAGACAATCCCTCAAGAACTTGTCCTCGGTGTGCTGGTGAAGGACGACTTCGGTTACCCCAGGCCGTCGGAACCCGTTTCAAAAGTGGTAACCAGCACGTTGTTAGCTTGCGGATGGGATTAGAAAGTTTGGATTCATTCATCTTCTCTATGGTGCTTCATGCCTACGTGCTTTCTTACGTCGAATACGCAATCCAGGCTTGGCACGTTTGGCTAACCCGTGAGCTTGCAGCGCTCTGAACTCACCGTGGCCGAGCAACAAAATGTGTCAAGAGATTGTGCAACCTTTCGTACCAGCAACGATTAAAAGCACTCGGAGTGTCCAGTGGACGCTACAGGTGGCTACGTGGAGAACTCATATTCGTCTACCAGATACGGAACAACCTCACTTACACATGTCACCACCTGCTGCAACTCATCGAGAATACCAACTTCATAGGCAATAGCCTGAAACTGAGTCAACAACACAGTCGGCTTTCCATTAAGGCTGGACGAACCTCAGCTCATAGCGACTCAGTGATTCCGCCATAAGTAGCCATCGAATATTTCGGTGCCTACGCTGTTTATTCACTCAACGACAGCCTGGACGTTAAGCATTCTATCCGACCGGACGCATCATCAGCACCATTTGCCAGCGGACCAGTTTAGTCGTTCAAAAATCGAGTTGAAAGTGCACTCACTTCATTGCACTATCTCCCATAGTACAGTCTAATTTTGAGAGGTCCAAAATCCATACTTTAAAATAATTTTCCCTCACGCTTATTTCAACAGTGGATTTATATTTTGACGCTTCAAACTCAAACACTTTGCCCCCTGCGAATTGCAAGGGGCGGTGACTCTTTTAACCAAATACTCAATACCTCATGATCCCCTCCGGAGTTATAGTGGACTATTATTTTGACACTTCAAACTCGGTGAGTCCACAAGCTTGTAGTGACTCGCTGTTAAACGATTTTACTGAATTGGTTTCCATTGAATTTTTCACACTTCTATGATTTTAGCACTGATCACCCTACGGGATTTGTCAAGCTTTAGCTTTTATACCCGCATAAATACATTGTTCCATCCAATGTTCCATTGTTACCACATTTTTGAAGGAGGATAAGTATATTAACAGAAATGTATTGGAACGAGCATCTACGCTAGTGAAGGATATGTCAAAATGTCAGCCGGCGTTCTGCTTGCAGTACAGCAAACCGCTTGAGGCATTTGGCGAGCACTTTCTTCAATGTATCCCTCGTGAGTCGTGCGACATTCGTTCACAATATTTTCTTTCAATTGTCTAGTGTACGCCGCCTTGTTTGTACACCCGCCGCTCAGATAGCCCCAAAGAAAACCTGCATGGGTTTAAATCTGGTGAGCGAGCAGGCCAATCTATTGGTCCACCGCGTTCAATCCAATGGTGACCAGATTTACAGGTGAGGAAAGCATGCACCGCTTTAGCAGAATTGTGCAGGTTCACCACTCTGCTACCATCAAATGGTACTTGCAAGCCCCCTTTCGCCTCCAACTGAAAGGCACAAATGTCTGCAGCATTTCCAAGTACGATGGTGCTATGGAAAGATGAGGTTTTAGTACTACAAAAACAACAACCTATCGGCCACATTCCCGGAAAAGAAATATGGGCCCCAGATTTTCTGTCTTGCTAATCAAGCCCAAGCCATCAGTTTCACACTGTGGTGACATAAGTGATGGGGTAAATGTTTGTGTGGTTGCTGATAGCCCAACAGTAATGTTTCATTGTTCCATGCAGATGAAACAATACCCCATCTGTAAAGATAACCAACGAATATCCCCGTGATCCAGAAACCAGCGCAAAATTCTTGCTGCTTCTCCGGATCGCATGGGTTCAAAACCTGCATTTGAAGTGCACGGAATCTCCGAAAATTTGTTTCTGTAACATCCAGTTTACCGCCTATCGGGTCGTGTCACAGTGTTGTGCGATCCGATGAATGCTTAGCTCGGGACATCTTGAAACTTCACTGCCTACAGCGCAAGCTAAACTGTCGTCCGCGGTGATGCGAAGCGGTCCGGTTCTCGTCATGTCGCACACACTCCCAGTTTGCTAGAAATTCTTCACTAGTTTAAGCACGTACCGTGCCGTGAAGGGACACATTCCTGCAGTTGTTGCATTGTAATTTTTGAGGTTAATGCGGTGTTTAAACCACATTCACCGTACAGCCGAATAATCAGCGCGCGCTGAGTAACAGGCACATTATGTGTTCCAGGCTGCATTGTCTGCTCGTGCTCCATTACCTGTAGCGGAGATTTAATGACATTGACATGACTTACGATACCTAACCTTGTCCTCAGATAATCCAACACCCGGTTCGCTGAGCTGCCATCACGTGCGCACATTCACGCCGCAGTTTCCGTTGCGCGTTTTATCACGCCTACACCGACTTCGCTGCGTAGCCAGCGAGACACACAGATAATCATCGATCGCTCCAATGCCTACGGTTGGCCATGACCTTCAGCACTCAGCGCGAAGTTAGCTGACAGCTAACGAACGCCGGAAACACGTTGTGGCTGTCTGTACTCATCTCGCTCGATGACCAAAACAGCCTCATGTCGGTGCGTCTTTACCAGGTTACGCCTGCACTCAGCTGAGCCCTACACTAAATCACTCGTCTGCCGAGAATTCCATACGTCCTCACCACTAAGGTGAGAGAGAAATTCATGTCTCTGCACGCGCAGTAGCATTTTGCGAATTTCGCTAAACATTGGATGGCTATTGGATGGTGGGGACAACAACCGTAAATGACCGGCGTTCACCATAAGCGAGCCACGGTAGGTAAATAAACGCGGTCATCGGCCTGCTGCCGGCGAACTGTCTTTAGATTGCCTGTTGTATCGTAGGGATTTCTAATCCATCTCTTTATTTTCTGTGCTGTGCCGAATGTGGGAATAACTACGATGGGACAATGCGAGCAATTGCATTATGCGTTCTGTTGTCCCATCTCCTTAACGCCGCAAGTTATTTTTCTTTGACTACCGACCACGGAATCCGCCTAGCTTCTTTTCGTCATCAAATTCAGTCAGCTGATTGCAGATGCTTTGGAAATACACGTTTGAGATAAGTGTGCTTTTGTTTCATTCGTAGGAGCATTATTCCAATATGGATTACCATACGCTACGCAGCATTAGGATTTTACATAGAAGCTGCAACACCGGAAACTTTAAACCACAACATAGCCCAAGTTTTCCACTTAGCTCAACTACTGTGGGAAGACAATTCCATCTATCAGCCTAACGTCTCAAATACCTTCAATCCTAATCACAAACTGCTGTACGAACACTTCAATAGTCTAAGAAATGTGAGGAAGGATTTTCTCAACTCAGGACTGCTGATGGCCCAACAAGAACGGCTATGGAAGCTGCAAACGCACCGCGGATGATATATGCCCCCTCGTTTAAAGGGTCTTGCCACCACGCGACCTAACCATTATTGTCGTCCCCTCACCTGGACTAACCCATACCTTTTTTGACCGTGGAAGCTCTATTGCAAAATATGGCGTCTCTACGCAAACACCGCTCACCGGGTGTCGACACTATTCATCCAGAGGCATTGGAATCAGCAGCAAGCCAACTAGCAGGAACTTTAGCTCAGTTTTCCAGTGATGCTTAGACCAGCATCAAGTTCCCGCTACCTGGAAGCTTGGAATAATACCCGCGATTCACAAAGGTAGAAGCAGTACTGATCCCTCCAACTACCGCCCAGTATCCCTTCTTCCTATACTATCCAATGTAATGGCATCCATAGTTGCCAATGCACTGGTGTGCTATCTGGGAAACTGTAACATCCTCCCGCCTGAGCAGCACGGTTTCCGAATCATTGCACGCAGTAGTTGGACCGACGCAGCTGATGTTGGAGATGGAGTGGATGTGATATACCTGGATTTTTCGGAGGCTTTTGATCGTTTAAACCATCGGATACTACTCTCTAAGCTCCCGCATTACAGGATCGGCGACCCATTTTTAAGCTGGATTGTCAATTTTCTACTTCAACGGCGATCAGTGGTCAGAGTTCGGAGCTCTTTATCGGACCCCATACAAGTTGAGTGTGATGTGCCGCAAGATTCTGTTCTAGGTTCACGTATTTTTTGGTGTTTATTAAAGACCTTGCACAGGAAATCGCTTCAAAGTTCCTAACGTTTGAGGACGATATCAAGATCTGGCGCAGATTCAGGGGAACGCCGACCAACATGTGCTTCAGAGTGACTTAGATACAGTGTATCAATGGTCGACCCAAAATTTATTGCATCTCAACATGAGTAAATGCAAGGTACATTCAATCCGACATCAGAGCAGCTACTCATACGGACTCGGCACGAAGGTACTGCAGTAAACAACTGTCGAACGTGACTTGTGTGTCCCGTTTCAAGATGACTTGGGTTGCTCCAGACAATCCGAAAAGACCTCGAATACTGGGAACCAACACGTTGAGCTGTTGCGACGAGCGTTTGGACAAATAAACAGCACCATGTTTCAAAAAATGCTTAATGCGCATGTTCGCTCCCATGTCGAATACGTAATTCAAGCCTGTCATTCATGTCTGAAACACGACCTTAATGTACTCGTGCAGCCATAACGTCGAGCATCTAAGAATATATTTGCAATAAGCGATCGTTGATACGAAGAGAAGTTGAAACGATTGGGGGTATTCGGTGGAAGTTATCACAGACTACGAGGTAACCTGATTGTGGCATGCTGAATTCTGCACGGCACACATCATATGTGACGCCCTTTGCTGCGACTCAGCCCAGATAGATCGATGAGGTGTCACTCATTGAAACTCGCTGTACAGTTTAGCTGCTGAAGTGTCGCAGAAATTGCTTTTCCATTCGTGTCTGTCACCCGTGGAATGCTCTCCCAGAATCGGTCGTCTCTGCACCGACACTAACAGTATTTAAAAGACGGTTGGATGATGCACTCATTCACTTACACTTTGTCACTTAGCGCTACGTCTCCATCATAAACCTGGATTTTACCATGGAATTATTTGATGTCAATTGTGGGTGCTGTGAATCTAAGCGGATTATAGGACTACGGCGGAGCAAACGATAAGTCCTTATTTTCATATTTAAAGTATTAACTGTCTTGATATCATTAGTATCATTATTGTTATGACGAAATCCCACCAAGTATCCAACGGGACTTGTAAGGCAACGCTTCTTAACCCGTATAACTTCATTGTCCATTGTTCTCTGGTGCTGGTGAGCTGATGAGTTTAATGTATTTAGTCGTAGCTGATATTCATTCCTTCACCGGGTAAAGATGAGGCAGTTGGATCAAAATGACCATTTTTCACTCGAATGCTGCCACTGTGCTGTTTGTTAGGGTCAATTCGTTAATATCCGAAAAGATCATGGTACTTTAGTTATGTTCGTTTGGTGAAGATTTCTCCACTAAGAAGCCTGTGTCGCCGTTACTTTGCTTCCTGGCGTAAACGTTTAAATGTTGATGTGTTTGCTGGTCCCAATGCTAACTGGATGATTGGCGTGTGCGGTTAAACACAGCTTGTGCAAGTAATCCGTTACATCTTAAGCTGTAAACTACTGGGAGAGAGTGTCAATTAGTTCTGAAAACAAGGTTGCACATGGCTAACGGGACATACCATTAGCGATCATCGCCACACTTTCCATTATCCTTTTAGAGAAGCACCTTCAATGACATGTAAAGTACCTGTAATCGGATGCAAGTTATATGATCTGATGAAAAAAACAATCTTGTACAAATCACAACTCAAAGAAATGAAGTCGGTCATGTTTTGTCAGTTAAAATTGACCACACAATTCATGATAATCAAAGTGAAACAGTGTTTGAAGCGTATAGCAATATTTGGTACGGTTTTTTAGTACTCATAAACGAGCTTAGCACATAGGCGTACATGCATTCGCAGCACTAAATGTAGTCTATCTGGTCGAAAATGTTAGCTGGTGAACTAATACATTTTGCGTTAATGCAGTAACAACACAAGCATTATAACTGACGCATTCAAAATATATATGTAGTAACAATGGTCTTACATCGCATCCAGTAATAGCGGGGCCACTCATTTAGTTTCAACAACTAATCAAAACTTATAACCCAGACAATCAAGCGATGTCTTATTTTTGATTCCGGTTTTTGCCTTAACTGCTACTCGACCATGAGGAAATGTCTGTCCGGAGGTATTGATATATGAATATGCAACGGTTTCGATAAACCAGGTGTCGAGCGAATCATGAAGTTGATATGTATACTAAACTTAATCACCCATGGTTTTGCTAAATAATTTCAATAGCAGCAACCTCGATTTAACTAAAGGTTTGATTCTTACTGTTCCCATCTCATTAACTAGGTACGCTAGTCACAACTGCAGAATATGAACTGAGATTTACAGTCAGTTTTTTCTGCAATTGCAACATAAACCCATGGCTTGAGAAGGATTTCTGAGAATATCAAAGCACATGACTCCGGCTACGGTCATATTGATCTCATTAAGAAAGGTTCAGTTCAATGTGAATGGCGGTCTACATGAAGATCGCGTGTATCAATCGAATCACAAGACGGGTATCTCAAACTGAGTCTTCAAACAGTCATTCACCGTTGTTACAAGTGTTGCCCGTCGTGACCCGGTAGCAAAAAGGGTAAAGGTTTCGCTAATATTCTAATGATCCTGGTTTCAAAACCTGCTATCGCAACCTGGTGAGATAAAATGAACTCGGCGCGGGTCGTGGTGTGCAGCGTTTTCAGGCGGGCAACACCCAGTTCCCATACGCTTCAACTACGGTCCTAGTACTCGAATTGGCTAAGGTTCACGACAATGGGCATCACGAACCACATTGAGGTTATGCGCCCCAATTCATTTACGCAACGAGGACATCAAAATGGCCCTCAACTCACAGGGCCCTATAATTTTACTGGATCCGTGGATACAAGGGTTTTATCTAATGTGAGCTTGACCACTACAGATGACTCCAGCATAAGCCAGTAAGGGAAATCACTTTCTGGAGCAAAAGGTTTGTGGGTTGTATACCAGCAATTTGGTTTGTGATAAAGTGTAGGCCTATTACTGCAATTGTGATATGCATTTGAAGCGGCTAACTGAGTTATGGCGGTAGAAAAATCGTTTTTCGTTGACTTGTTGGCAGTAAAGTCAAGAACTTGCTCTTATTCGCCGGTCTAAGGTAATCCTCATTTCTAAATCTTATACTCCTTATTCGTACTAAAACTTATGGCATAATCTGAATCTTGTTGAATGAAAATTATGGAAAATGAAAGAAAGGCAATTTGGTTAATTAAATTAAGCTTAATTAAAAAACATTTTCACCTCATTACAGCCTTCACAGGGATCACTTGATTTGTGCAACTACAGGAAAACTTACTATCGTAACACTTCTAAAGCTCACATCGTAAGCAGAATTGTACCGTTGCTGGTACTTATACATTGTATTAAGAAAACACATTGAAAAGTTAAAACCAAGCAAATGTTAAATTGTTCATCTTTTATTCCTCCTGCCTGAATCTGCGAAGCTTGTGCGCTTGTGCAACAAAGTCATATGATTAGTTGCTAGATGCACCAGCCGTCGATTGGGGCTACGATGTCAAAAACACGGCTTAATGAAAAGGCGCTTGTAATGGCGATTGAAACGGAGTTTTAGTTTTCTACTAAAAAAACTTAAAACGGATTATAGCGTGTGCCAGAATGTCTACTCATGTTGAACTACACATTGACTGAACACTGCATCTCATTGTTTGGAAAGCTTTAACCTTCCAACTAGTCATGCAAATCGCTTGATTTCCGTTTGGTTCCATGAATGACGAAAATCGAACGTAACGGACAACATTATAAAGTATGTATCACCCAATGAACTGCTTAACAGATGGAAATTAAACTGCACTTTAAGGTAAATTAGGCGCGAGCAGCCTCATACCTTCCGCCGCTTGAAATATGTTATGAGTGTTGATGCTGACTGCGAAAGTCAATAAAGCGGTTTAATATTTCGGTAACACATGAAATAATCGAAACATATTTACAAAAATTTAACCTACTTTCTGGATAACGTAGAATCCACCATTCTGCTTTAAATTTCATAACCAAATTTCCAAAAGTGTGCCAATTTTTCTTTACGAGCACCGTTATCAGTGCAGCCCACTTGATGTGGTATATGCAGAATAGTACACTCCAGATGTTCTCGTTTGGCATTTCAATCATGCTACTACGAAAGACATACTTTGGTAAACAGCACTTGTATGGTGAGAACATTTCAACCATTTTAAACTAAAATAATCGGTGGAAATCAAGCTGCAGGGTTAGTTGTTGGCTAACAACGCACCGTCATTAGACAGAGTAAAGGAAAGGAAATGATTTTCTCTGCCGCAAATTGAAAATGTTTTACCTCGGAAGTCATGCATGCTGTCATTTATTCACAGCTCTGTTATTTGCGAAATTCGGCGTTTGCCTGGATAGTAGATAATGAAAAGAATGCAGGCTGAATGCAAATTTATTTACTCTCTGAGGTGGATTACGAAATTTGGAAAATGCAAGACTTGAAAAAATAAACCTGTCGGTGTTGCGATTTGTTCTGCGATAGTTTCATCATTGTGAACGCTGTCGCTGTCATTCACTTGCTACGCAGTTACACTCCTACCTATCCTAGCAGCAGTCAGATCGATTTCTAAAGATGGGAAGTTTGCAGTATCGGCGATTAGAGAGGGTTGTCTGGATCGATAGCTCCAGTGGCATCTCAGTTTTGCCGAAAGATGGTTCCGGTGGGCATTTTGATGCTTTGTCCATGAACTAGTTCGGAGATAAGGTAGAGGTTAATCCACTTTCACGGACAGGATGATGAGAGTTGTAGGAATAACATGTTCGGATACAGGTGAAAAAAAGTATTCTAGTAGTTTTGCAATTCGTTTCCATACGTAGTATTACTAAACCTATAGGAGCAACTAGTAGGGGATAATTTCGCTCCTCTTCCAGTAATAAAGAGGGCAATTGACCAGTGTTAAAATCGGCCAATGATTCACAACTTATTTCTCGATGCTTTCGTCCACAGTGCATTAAAATGCGCCGAATGTCAACTAATGAGACTAGTTAGATAGCGAAAAATTGGGGAAACATTACTAACGTTGTGTTGAGGTACATAGATCCAGTACATACGTGTATTAGTTAAAAACTACGCGTTTTAATGTCCTTACAGCTTTATTGGGTACACTACCTCATGGCTGGTTACATACGCAATCTGTCCCATGCAGAGGCGTGAGCATTTGATTTTGTCAGGACTTCTCTAGTATTTTGACAACAATTGAACTGTGCAAAATCGGAATAAAAATTATTTCTTCGATTTCTATCAGACACCAATATCGGTAGCAGAAAACTGGTAATCGTTTTAGGTTCCATTTGAATAACTCCAAATGGAGTGCTTGCACCTGTCCTAAAGGTTTGGTGCAACTCAGGAGATAGCAATAGGAAAGTGCTTTCTAAAATTAACTTGTAGTAACAAGCGTAAGGTAATTATTATTCATCAAAACACATTTGGAGACAGTTGTAGAGGCACTAATTATTCATACAAGGTATTAGGTATTTTGGTTTAAGTACCGTGCACGTGGCCAAGCGCCAATATTGGGGATCCTAGGTTCACCGATCGATATTGGTCTAGATGTTGCTTACCTTTTAAAATTTTTATCTGTATCATAAATTTTCTGATTTAACTAGTATTGTATTCTAAACGACTTGGGTGGAGATAAGGAGTGGTTTGTCGAGCCTACTGTTGATGCGTCCGTTTGTGAGCACGGTTTCTTGATAGCACGAAAACTATACATTATTGTTATTATTATTATATAACCAAATGACTAGCCGGCCTTGCCAATCAATACATTGGATAGCTTCTTGAAAACAAACTAGCACTTGTATCCTGGACTATTTGATAAAGGCCAGCTTGTAGGTACATCAACCTATTCTATCTGTTAATATCAAAATCCCAGCTTTCGTTCTTCTCTAAGCGTCCAAATTGTCTAAGCTACAGTGAAAAATGATGGTACACGCTTAGGTTTTTCCGAACGCTACTTGGGTCGCCCAATACATGCATTTTCCAATTCGCAGCCATGAAACACAAGCCAACGCCAGTTCATTGTCCGTACTTACGCACTGCCAGCCCTTATCTTTAAGGAAAACAAGCCCGACTTGTAATTCTAGTGCGTTGGTTCGAGCCTGCTTAGACACCGGACGACCCTCGCAGTATCCTGAGCTCACGAGGACTGGTGGTGATAGTGCTCTTTCCGTCGCAACAAGACTGGACCTTAACGTGGCGTGACTGCTTGCGTACATTGTCGATCCAATGAGTTTTACTGGATGGGGCAGTTAGGCCTCTAAATGGATACACCTACCAGGTCGGTCAATGGTTAGAGTTCAGACAAACTCAGTCGCCTTGTCCTCCAGATTGGAGGTTCGAAATAGCATGAGATCCGTTTCTGTGTAATCGAATCGTTGTCACATCCGCTGTCTTGCGGACAGATTTTTGAGCCAAAGACTTTGGTTGAGGATATTAATCGTCATGCTGTCTAGGTCTGCGTTCCCCGGCAGTATCTCTTCCGACAATCAATTACTATTTCTTTAAAATTCAAGGACATCCTGCGTTAGTTGCCGCACAGCTTTCTATGGGTCGTCTTATCTGCTACCTACATCAGGGCGTGTAAGCGAAAATATGCTACCGCTAGCTCCTTCCTTTTTCCATTCCACCTGTTTCGCTTACTCCCATCCCAACTCCCATTACCAACCTTCTTTCCATAATTTCCAGTTTAACTGACAGCAAGCTCAATACCACTGGAATCTTACTATACGCAGCTACCTTCCCGCACCACTCACTGGACGTCTATTGTCAACAGTACCTTATAAGGCCACACTCACCCGTTTTCCTGGCGGCGTTCAACGTTTGTACTCTAAGAAGAAACGTGAACAGGCTGCACTCGTACACTCGTTGGACACACTGGGTAGTGAAGTGTGTCACTCATCGCAAACTAGGATCAGTCATCCTCAAGGGGTGAAAGACAAGCTGATCTTGATTATGCGGACGATATTGTCCTGCTGTTTAATTATGCAGGGGCCGCCCATTCAGCCCTTAACAACCCCTCCGTATTGGTCCCATTATTTGACATGCGCGTCGCATCAACAACGATGGGCGCATGGCAACTGAAGTCAGTTCAAGCATTGCAAAAGCCAGAACTGCCCTTTTGATCCTGCAATAACTTTAGAGACAGAACGGAGATTTTTGCTGTCTGAAGTGCCGTGTTTATAAGGCCACAGTGAAGTTCGTCCTACTATATGGGAGTGAGACTTGGCCCCTTTGGTCTAAAGAGCTGAGGCGCCTTCAACTCTTTGATCATCGCTGTCTACGGAGCATTGCTGGCGTCAGGTGGCAGTAGCATGTCCGCAACGCTGATGTGCATAGACGAGTGCTAGGCAGTGATGCCCAAGCTAGTTCCTTAGAACAACAGATAATACTGAATAACTTGCGTTGGCTTGTGCACGTAGTACGTATGCCTGGTCACCGCTTACCGAGGAGGGGGCTTGTTTAGCCTGCCTAATTTTGGCTGGGGCAAGCTCGGGTAGGACAAAAGTTGACTTAGCAGCGGGAAATGGAGGCACTGACGACCAAGCTTATTGCTGTCGGTCCACCTCGAATTCCAGGTTTGAGTCCACGTGATGCCTTGTGCTTGGCTCGAGACTTTACAGGACATGACTCGCAGTCCGCACCAGTGGCGCGTCTGCTGCAGTCTCCAAGTCCGTCTGCCTGCTTAGCACGTGTTTGGTGCTGAGTAATCTTCTGGGAAATTGCTGATTATAACGCGGATCAGTTAAAGTTGCAAGGGAGCCATATCGCCGATGCCGTCTAATCATGGCATGATAACAAGCTGCTGCTGACAAGCAGTAGGCATCTTGACCGTGAATGCTTACTTAGGGTATTAAAATTTTCCGGTAAGTCCCCCGGTAAGTCTCCCTTTGTTCTGTAAGTCGTTGTGTTGTATAGCAGCAAAGCATCGGTTTCACTGGCTGAAATGATGCTATTTATGATGCTGCTAACTTTCGCGGAACCAAAATTAGCAGCCAAAAAACAATGGAGGCCAAAAAGGATGTTGTTCTCAAAAGTCTGCAAGGCAGCGGTTACCCAGTCCGGTTCAACAAGTGCCTACAGTTATTTAAAGAAAGATTTGTTTGGTAACGTTTTCATTCTAGCTGCTTACAAGCCATATAGCACAGCCTAGTCCGGAAAAGGAGCAGAAGCTTTTCGCCCTATTGGGACTCGCCAGAGGTGCGCATTCCTTCGGTCCCCTACTGCGGATCGAACCCATGACCGCGAGAGGCAGATACCCACTAACCAACCGCTTAAGCCACTGAGCCATGGGTGATGTCGGCTGAGCTACACAATTCGCAAATGTAGCCTCTCCTAGTTTCAAATGCTATGGACGTGGCGTCTAGTGCGAGGAAGTCATGACATTCGGAGGCCAGCCGTTGCAACCAGCTACGGTAGTAACCTGCGTGGCAGTGAAAGAGAGGTCGTGCCATATCCCAGTTGGGTTGCCAATTGTGTAGCTCATCCAACCCTCCCATGAATCAGTGGCTAAGCTGATGGTTAGTTGGTATCTGCCTCTAGCGGTTATGGGTTCGATCCCCAGTAGGGGAAAGAGGGAACGCGCACAACTGACGAGGCCCAATAACGAGAAACGCGTCTGGTGCTTTTCCGGACTAGGCTGTGCTATGTAGCTGGTGAGCAGCTGAGACGAAACATTACAATTACAAATAAAAGTTCCTCCTGCTCATTAGTAATGATTTATCTATATCAGCTCGTTCCAAATGAAGCATACTCTATGATTATTTGACTGCAGTAACTGGAAATTTCCCCGCCACGCACCACAGGTATTTGTTGAACTCGCTCCTTACATTAGCCAGAATCTTAATGGTACTCTAATTCCACTCCAAAATTGTAGGCCTAATTTTAGCTTGAGAAATTTAAAGAAGTTAGTTCCCTACAGAAATTTGAAAAGCAAGGTAAGCAGACGAAAACTGGTAGATGCATGCATTTCTTATTGTCTCTTCAGTACCATTAACAATAACCTGCATGCAACTATATACTTAAATATGCGTGTGACCGAATAAGCATGAGGTGCAAAACGGATGACGGAAGTTCCACCCCTATGTCCATGGCAGTCTTAAGCTGATAAATAACTGCTTTTGAACACACAGGGCCGGCTTCATCCGGCTTATCGCAACGGCCTCGGCGAAACGAAGGAAGCGGGGATTAGAGTGACGTAACACAAGTGTTAACACTGATCCAAGCTCTATTCGGTGTCGCGTAATCAGTAGGTGTGTACCTATTGAGGAAGCTGGCAGCTTGCGCAAGCAAGGAACTTCAGTGGGACAGGGATGCTGGTCAATTTCACGTTGACCCACCTTGGCACGTGCTCCTTTATTCGGGAAGTCAAAGACCGATTCGTTCTGTCTATATAACTGTCTCCGCAGTCGCACATGAATTTTTATATGCAGTGTGATTTGGACCCTATCGGTTGAGATTCCTTTGTTGGAGGTACCGGCAATTACATGTTCTATTGATGACCACGACCTGAACAGCACAGTAACTTCTCTGCGTAGCAGAGATAAAACGTTTCGTGGTTTTCAATACAGTAAGCCTCAGCTTGAAAGGCAACTCGATATAGAACTTTTTCTTGACTACCGTATACACCTAGTCTTCCGGGCCTCGCTGTTGGCTGTTTCTCTATAAATCTAACTGGATAACCATTTGCAACGAGTGTTGTTGTAATTAACTCTAGCTCCGCGACTAGACAATCAACCGAGCGAATTCGTCTAGCACGACTAACTAACGTTTCCTAAGGGTCCGCTTGTACCGCACTGGTGTGAAGCTGGTGAAGTGCAGGTATTGGCCGGACCAGGTTGCTTTTCTGTATATAGATCTTCTAATGAGCCCGTCATCCCTGCGACCGATGAGGATGTCTAAGAATGGCAGACAGTTCTTCAGTTCCACTTGGCAAGTGACCCGCAATTTGGTGTGTGCACAGTTGAGTTGCTGCACAAACTGGACAATCTGCTGCTCCGATGAACAATAGGCCAATTTGTCATCCACATAACGCTTATAGTATGGTGACTGGGCTATCGCTGCGGATATGCCTCTCTCTATCATCAGCATGAAGAAATCGACAAGTACAGGGCCTATTGGGCTACCCATTTTCACACCATCGATTTGACGACATGAGCTGTTCTGAAAGTGGAAGCCAACATTTGCTGTGCACAGACGTAAGGATTCCTTTAGAAATTCGACTGGAATTAGTAACGAATAATTAGATTGCTCAGCTTCCTCCTATAAGGTCATGTGTTCCTTGGATGTGGAATCTCCTATTCACCAACTCCTCAATACAACAAAATGTTGATTACATATGCGAGCTAGCTGAGTCTTACTGTATTGAAAACCACGAAACGTTTTATCTCTGCTACGCAGAGAAGTTACTGTGCTGTTCAGGTCGTGGTCATCAATAGAACATGTAATTGCCGGTGCCTCCAACGAAGGAATCTCAACCGATAGGGTCCAAATCACACTGCATATAAAAATTCATGTGCGACTGCGGAGACAGTTACATAGACAGAACGAATCGGTCTTTGACTTCCCGAATAAAGGAGCACGTGCCAAGGTGGGTCAACGTGAAATTGACCAGCATCCCTGTCCCACTGAAGTTCCTTGCTTGCGCAAGCTGCCAGCTTCCTCAATAGGTACACACCTACTGATTACGCGACACCGAATAGAGCTTGGATCAGTGTTAACACTTGTGTTACGTCACTCTAATCCCCGCTTCCTTCGTTTCGCCGAGGCCGTTGCGATAAGCCGGATGAAGCCGGCCCTGTGTGTTCAAAAGCAGTTATTTATCAGCTTAAGACTGCCATGGACATAGGGGTGGAACTTCCGTCATCCGTTTTGCACCTCATGCTTATTCGGTCACACGCATATTTAAGTATATAGTTGCATGCAGGTTATTGTTAATGATACTGAAGAGACAATACGAAATGCATGCATCTACCAGTTTTCGTCTGCTTACCGTGCTCTTCTCATTTTAGTTTTTGAGTGAGATAATTCCGATATGCGACCAAACCTCTGCCCATCTCATTATCGGGGCACTGCCCATCGGCAATGAGTTAGTTCAATTATGTAGTCAGCGGTAGAAGCCGTAATTTTACTTTACCAAGGACGTCAAATGAGTGAAGTCTGATCAATCCCTAATACATTTATTCCATATTTCCAAACCTTTTGTAACATTTATCCTTTAGATTTCGCGATGTTTGGCGCGTTCTGTACATGTGCTGGGAACGCGTTCCTGTAATAACTGATTCGAAGATAGTAAAAGTGCTTCCTACAATCTAAGCAACAGTGTTGTTACTAATTGCAAGTTGCTATTGTCATCGGTTGTATTGGGCTAGGGTCATTAGTGCCGCATATGACTGATCGCTTTCTGTTAGTATCCGGTATATGTGAATGAGATTACCTCGAAGCCGTCGGTATTCCGAGAGAATACACCGGGTAATCGAATGCCCATTTCATATTTGAGACCGGATTGTCTGGGTGTTGTTTTGGTGGCTCTTCTTAGAACTGCTCCAATGGAGGAAGGACACGTTTTGTCCATCGACGCTAGGTCTCAACTGCATAATCAACGCTGGGGAAAATAGGGGTTAATCAGCTGGTGGAATAGGTGTCGCTCAAAGGTGCCACATTTGCTGCTCTAAAAAATTGGGGTGAATTTCCCAGACTTTCTTAAACAATGCTACTGAGGTACCTTTCACTGGTTATGTGTTGTAGTGCGCTTGGTCCCAGTCAGTATGCGTAAGCGAATTTCTCACGCCGCGTTAGCAGATGACGATTACTATATCTCATGGGGTGTTTCTTCAGTTCTGCCCATTCATAAATACAGTCCTGGTCTATTTTAACGTTCGAATAGCATGAGCTGAGTCAGTTATTACCGCAGCCCATGAGCTTTTGGAGGCGATCTGCGTGTTTCGACTTTCAGACCCTTCGGAAAAATCTAAGTAACAAACATAAAGTAGGACTCTTTCATCCGGCATCATAGTCCATGAGTCACTAGGCAAAAGCAGATTGGTGAGCCAACATCGTTTATGCCTGAAACCATGTTGGAGATTCGAAATGATTTGCGGACTTGCAAAACACTGCCTCAGTTCGTATACAGTTATTGACTTCATAACATTTGAAAATACACAGACGAGCGTCAATAGTTTGCAGGATCAGATCGTTTACATCTTTTGTGTATTGAAATGGTGATTTTATTTTTCCTCTCAAATGGGAGTGCAAGTGATTTAATACCGGATAAAATTCGCAAGTGGTACTGGGAAGGTGGGCGCAAGAGTATTGTATGTCATCGGAAAAATATTTTAAATAACAGAGGCAACGTTTTCTCCGGGAACTGACAACCCGCTTGTTAGGGCTGCTGAGATAAAGGTATCGCTGGGTTTATCGGTCAATTTTACTTGATGGAAATAGGGAGAAGTGTCTAAAGTTTATGTAGCCACATGACGAAAATGCAGGAGTAGCGCATTCACACTATACAGTATTAATTTTTGGACCCCTATCCGTCTTAAGTGATGGTATATATAGCCTAATTTTTCTAATATTTTTTCATATTGTTCACATGATTGCAAGGCGGTCTGGTATTACCAGTAAAATTCAGTACCATAGGCTTCTGACATTCGTATTTGTCTGTTCTGATGAGTGAGATGCGTTAGTGTACGGCTGTTTTGCAGTTTTTTCCATGCGCTATTTTCCGGGTTTTGCGCTTGTCGTCAAAACATCGGAATTCTTCTTTTGATCAGTTTATATGTTCTGCTTTGAATCCAGGTACTAGACCAAAACGAAACTTATAACGGTGCAACCTCTGGGGCAGCTTGGATGACAAGTTAACTTTACCTTCTAATTCATTCCATGCATCGTTCGCCGAAATTTGCAGCGGGAGTTTCCAGTCAGATGTTTACGCTACGTTGTAAAACTTGGAGTGGTCGGTAGCGGTTCGCTTAGGTTCTCGTTTTTATCAAGTATACTGGCATAAAACACGTGGCCAAACCTTTGGACTGAGTGACCGCTACTGCCTAGGGAGGGGTCGGATGTAACTGCCTCAAACATTAACTCATCATTAGACACGATTAAGTTCAAATTGATGGTTCGCTCAAACTACGGTGTCTAGATGGTCAATGAACATGGCTATACAAAACTGTCATATCCATGAGCACAAGAAGTTTTGATTTGAATGATGGCCCACTGATAGACGCTGATACTAAAGAAGTGGCCCATTATAAGGTAATGCAAGTACTTTTTGAAGCAGCATAATGCAGAGCGGTTCGCAAGATATCATTACTGTTTCCGGAGAAGTTCTGAGGCCTGTAGCTAAGTGTTAAGAGGCAGGCGTCAAGCACCTTCTCTTGAGATGCACCGTCTTTACTGCTCGATACGAAGTAGGTCGTGGAGAATAGTAAGGTAGTACGTGGTAAGGGATTCGCGGTTGCGGTAATCCGGGTAGTATACAGCAACACCGCGGCACCGCGAAATGGACGATCGTTTCAAACGACTGACATTTCACTAAGTTCAAGTTCCGTATCTAATATGCCACCCAAAAGTCAGATTTCGGTCGCTGCTACGATGTCCCAGGTTATTGTTTCTTGTCGTAGCGCAGAATATAACCCTTGATGGTTGGTGTAGCAGCACTGAATTTTTTGAATGATTGGAATCTCAGGACATTTTGCTAAACCGGCACTACTAGTGCTGATCTGCGGAAATATTTTCTTACGTGTGCTTTCCCGTTTGGTTGATCTGAGGTCAAAACAACAAAGTCCAGATCATCTGTTTGTGGGACTTGTATTGAATGAATGTATGACCAAATTCGTGCACCCAGTAGCTCTCATCCTTTTTGTCCTACCTCTACTTCAGTGCCATTGACACCATGTCAAACGTAGCCATGTTAACTCTTATTAAATCTGACCTTTATCGTGATATTTTACCGAGGTAGCGAGCGGAGTGACCTCGAAAGTCATGATATTCTGTAGATTCTAGATCTCTGCAATGTACCTCCGTTTTTCCATGTCGTTTTTTAAATGTTCCCTTTTGTCATCGTGCTTACACCTCATTTTCATCTTATTTTGACGCGACGAGGTCGAATTTCCGCGTCTCAGTTCTTGCCCATGGCTTGTTTGGAAAGGTGCGGGCAAGGACAGCTAAATTCTTTCAAGGAGGCTTGTTGAAGGAACATCTTCCAGATCTGGTGTGCCGCTAAATATCACCCGATTAGTAAGCAAAGTTCCCCAAGTTGTATGGAGTATGGATATCGTGAACGACGTGTAAGATTAAATGGATCAATACTCAATCCAAGTGGACAGCATATCTCAGCTTAACGATTTTGCTCCTAGGTTTGTCGCTAGTGGGACGTTTCAACTGATAACCGTTCTCGTCTTTGGGTTGTGTAGGAACTGATTATGCGGCAGCGTATTGTGAACGGAAGTTTGTCATACTGAAGCATTCGTATTCTCCTGGTTGCACAACAAGCTGGTGCCACGGCAAGACCACTTATCTGCAGTGCTGTTAATCGTGCTGTTTACAGCTATCGATTGTGGTTACCCAACCAGTCATTTCATATCTTGCGTCATTTCATAAAACTTGAGATGCCGTTTAAATGACCTGTCACTGTTGTTGTCACTTATGCTGTACGTTTTTCATTGGACTAGGTATAGTTTTTGCCGCACAGTTCTGGTCTTTTGACTGCTCCGGGATTTACTAGTAATAATACGTATATTTGCTAAGGCGAGAATATGTCCGTAATGGAAGAGATCAATTTATACGCAGGTATCCATGCTCTAGCGTGGGCGATATGCATAGATAGAATATTGGTGGATGCGTTTCATATTGTTACTATTTGGTGTATGATTTGGGCGAAAGCCCAGTTTTGGAAACGCTGGTGTTTAGCTCTGTCTGGACCTTACTTAGAATGGTTCGGAGTGCGATTTTTCCATGTGAATATAAGGATTATGGTATTTAAATCAAGTTAACTGGAGTGTTTGCTTATAATTGTTGCCATTATCACAAGACCTGTGTGTGATTGGTAGTTTATTCCTAGGCAAAACTTCAAGCAGATGTTCTTTCTAGCCTACGATGTATTCAGTTTAAAACCTTTATTGCGTAGCCCTCAAGTTGAGCAATGCAGTAGTTCGTGTGTAAGCAGGATGAAATAGATTTTTCTGTGTGGCAAGACGAAGAGCAGCTACTGGTTGTGTTTAAATCGTCGAATTCAAAGTGCTTCGATTTGAAGTTAGTTGCAACGCCCTAGATAATTCATGGCAGAGATCTTACCAATCAGATGTACAGGAAACGACCTCTGCAGGGGTTCCGCAGCAAAACTGTCATTCTTTCTCCTAGTACCAAATATTATGCTGCAGTATTCGAGGATGGAGCGGGTAAGTAAGTTGAAAACCTCAACTCTATCCTGGGTTGTGTGGATGTTGTTACATACACTGAACACAGATTGTACGGCACGTACTACTTGGTTTTAGGCCTGTTCGGAGAAATTTAATGCGGATGATTATCTAGTTACCAGATCACATGTGGACAGCAGTGCAACCACATGTTCATTGCTTAGTGCGATAGACCATTCCGGGATGGAACAGCCGTGAGATACGATGATTTATTACTTACTGGAAGGTTCATCATCCACTATGGCACCATGACTCATAAGCATATGATTTATGTCGATTAAGCAGTAGCTTTCTGTGAGGCTTGTGACATTGAAGCTTATAGATCATATCGTCAGCAAATAATAATAGCCGTCCGTGTTTTGTAGATGTGGTATGGTAATTGACGTAGGGCAGAAAGCGTGAGGGACCGAGTACGCTCCCTTGGATGACCGCACTGGTGATGGAGCGGGGAGAAGAGCGACCGTTACCTGAAGTGACTATCTGGTGAATGCCACTCAGGTATGATGATAGACAACCTAGGAATGGCTCCTGGATTCCAAAGGCCTCCAACTTTCGCAGCAACAGCATGTGTGATAGTCGTTCGAATGCCTGGTGGGTCTAGAAACAGAATCACTACTGCATATTCGGAATCAATAGATACGGTGATGTAGTTCATATGATGCAGTTGAGAGGTGGTGCAAGGTAGCTTGTCATGGAAACCATAGTGCCAATTATTTATTGAGCCAAACGAATTAACGAAGTTCTCCAAATCCTTTGTGGTCAGTTTTGCGAATATCCGGGCGGTTATTGGAATGTGGTGTATTGGCCGATAGTTCTCATTCGTTTGTTTGGGACCTTTTTTGTGCCGAGTAATGATAAATGATGTTTTTCATTGCTCTGGAAAGTGGCTGGGTTCCAGTGTTAAAGTGAACATGCTCATCAGGGGCAGAAGTAGATCAGGTCCAACCATCTTACTCGGGGTTGGTGAAATGCCAACAGATCCCAAATTGTAGGATGGGCTACGTAGTACCCTAATTTACAGTTCTAGTTAGAGATTATCCAACCAAAGTCCGCGTCCAGTTCCCTTCTTTTTTCTGTCACTGCACCCACGTTTCATATCACCACGTAAATGTTTAAATACTGTTAAGTATACTACTATCTAAGGGAGCGTTACTAAACCACAGCCTACTTGTTAATACACTATCTTTCGTCGTTCTGTGTATTCGCATTTGAAACGTAGCAGACGTATGGTCCCTGCCATGGCCTCTGTCGCCTGCTTTCTTGAACTACAACGAACCTTGTATTCGTTGTACATTCGAAGTCCCATTGACAAGCCGACTCGTCCTACGGCTCGATATTTGCCATCTAATTTTCGGTTACTTTGAAGCGTGCTCTGTGTTTTGTGGTGGGGTCTACGGTACTGAGCCTGACCACAGTTGTTTGAGTAGGTTGCGGTTGTGCGCCATCAGCCGGCAGCTTCCACCTGCGTCCCGGTTAAGTTGAATCTGCAATTTTGTCTCGGTGACAGTAGCAAGGTCACCTGTCCGGGCTTCTTCACGCAATAATGCGTGAGACTGCCTAAGCGTCAGGTCCATCTACTGGTCTGCATGCGTGTCAGTGGATTCGGATTTGTGATCAAAATGCAGTGGAGAGGAGTTCCGTTGTTGTGAAGGAAACCACTTTGGATCGAGCGGCCGCTGACTATAAAATATTTTCAGTTTACAGATGGATCCTCCTATTGTCCCTGTATGGCTCCTGCTGGAAAGCTCTAACGTTCTGTTAAATACATATAAAAATAAGGGTATGAACATGAAGATTGCCGTAATCGCACCTGGAGGTTCCTGTGGATCTATCCGGAAGTACTCCTCGCGGGTGATAGGGCGATGTACAGTGGTTACATGCGCAACAATAGATACGCTGGATGAAGTTGCTAAATCTACGTCAGGTAAGTGTATGCACGTCGGTGTGCGCCAAGTTAGTGGAGAGCAACTGCGAAAAAGACAGTAAAGTCCACACGGTGCGACCGCTCATATAATGCAACAATGGGACAGCAAAGCACGTTAATTTGTACGAAAAGTTCCGGCTTGCATCACGTGGGTCAAATTGAGTATCAGCTTTGAACCCTTGGTGCCTTCAAATTCTTCAAGTTCGTACTTAAGCTGCTCTACCGACGGTTAAGAAAACGAAGTTGATGAACGACCGAAACCATGGCAATCGGGCCAACCTAACCCGAAGTATGTGAGCAAAAACCTGTGCAAGCGCTCCTCCTACCATGAAGATAATGGGATTCCAGACATTTTTTACTCTCTGGTTGTATTTTTGATGCGTTAATCGCCTTAACGGTAGACCCACACGTGTTCTATCGCGCTACGCCTATGTGGGCGCCGTGTTTTTCTGCTACGTGAGGTACACCAGCATCGACTGAAGCATTCGGACAGGTTTTAATCTCCACCGACATTTGGTTTGTCATGACTCGACCAGTTCTCAGCCTTGCTTCATTAATTTTACATATTTCGCTGTTCTGTATCTTAATTATAAACTGGCTGACGTAAATGGTCGAAAAGAAGTCTTTTCACAAAGTTCTGCTTTTACATCTCTATGTATCTAATGTGCGAAGCGAACATTAAAATTTTCTGATTGGGTTGAATCGACCTGCATTGTCCGGAAACTTCATCCAACAAATTTATCAGCTGGAGCAGTTGTACCTCGTACTATTAGATGCTCAAGTCTAAAATAGTAATTGTACGAAACCCGACTGCTGATATCGATTTTGATTCTTCCGTTTTTTCTATACAACGAAAACTGGAAGACGGTATTCTTTGCTGGATATCAACTTGTATTTCGCTGATTTGATTATCACCCAATTTGATCAGCGACACAAAACTAATAACACTTTGGACATTCCAGCCAAATGAGTTACCAGAGTATTCACAGCTCGGCACCTTGAGCAGGAAATGGGATCAAGCAAACAAAGTAACAAGTATTACAATGTATAGCTGGATAATAACAGCGGGAATGTTATCGACAATTTCACAAACAAACGTTCTGCGAACTGTGTGTTAATGCGCATGAAATTACTTGTCCTGATGCCGCATTCCGCAAACAATATACTGAACTTTAATTTTATTTTTCACTGCCCTAATAGGCAAATATAATCCACGATTGGTTAACACGATTACGTTACTCGTTGACTTAAGGGTGACGGGAAGAAGAATTGCCATAGAGAACAAAAAGCTTCTATTTTTCCCATTTTTTACAGATACGGGTTGATAATCCTATATCGTACCAAGATGTCACAAGTCTACTAATTGCGGGCAAAATGTACGCAACAACGGAACCTTTCATCGATGCCATGTGTGATGTTCATGTGCAAAAAATTGGCTCAAAATACAGGGTCTTTGTGTAAGTTCGATGAATACTTCCAATTCCGGTTCCCTTTCACTTGTTGATGACATTTTCAACGTGACATTCATTGCTTTATATTGCTCCTTTTCCGTGCATGTAAAAAATAACTGTCAAAAGTTATGCAAAATACCATAAGAAACCGACGAGCTGTGACAAAGTTTTAAAATTACAGCTAGCCGAACAACCTCCAAGTGGGGCCAGCTGGGTGGTACGGGTTAATCCCGTTCCAGCGAATAGTTCGTCGGCAGTGTTCCAGAACGTGGTAAATTTTCGCCTGGAAAGCCTTCTCCCTGTAAAAAGGCCCATGTGTCAGTTTACCAACACTGAGAGGTGGCGTATGTGACTCGCCACCAAATAAATTCACTGCCTCTTCCTCTTCTAGAGGATCTGATCCACTTCACGAACGTCATCCAGTTCGAAGAGTTCCTTTCATCCCTTCATACGATGGTAAACACAACAAACAAACACATGAAATCAGTCACACTTCCCAAGTTCACTCACCATGTGCGGTTTCGAATTTGCCTGTCACTGTGGCCAATCACTGGACGCCAGCGCACACAGAGGGGTCATGAGTGGCTTGCGTTGCACCACCCACAGCCCCAACCACACCCCCCATATCCAGTGTAACCCCGAAGGAATAAGACCGGAAGGCATGCGGACGGGAGCGAAGTTTCATCAACGGAGCTGGCCCACACTACTTCACAAGCAATTCACAGGGAATCAAGCATACACAAGGCGGTGGCTGGACCGTAGTCCGCTCCATACTGAGTTCATGGAACCACTCTTCGAGCCTAACACGGCCACAAGGTCCGTGCAGCCCTTCCCCTCCAGCAACGACCAACTGTCTCCTAGAGCCAATATTGACGAGGTAGTGGGTAATAGACAGGTAGGCACCTTGTCAACATTCACATCAAGCGCAGCCACACCGGGGATATCAAGCAACAGTCGATCACTTGTAAGAAATGTAACAAAGAAAATAAATCGAATAATGCATAAGGAAACGGTGACATAAATCTTAAATTAATGAGCATATGAAATAAGTTGTTTGCAAAAGAATCCGGGATAAGTCCAGGAGGTCAGAAAGTATATTTTGCGGAAATGCCACAAACGCCAAAATGTTATCAAAATTAACTACAATTGGCTTAAGCGACCTGTACAAGATTATAGAAGAGAGTAAGGTAGATATTTATATGAGAAAGAAAAGTATTAGGACAAAATTGAAAACCCATTACCTAAAATAAAGAGACTTAGCATGCAAGCACGCGGTTAATAAATCAAATGCAGCGCACCTACAAACGCTGCGTTGGTTCTGCCTACGTTCTCAGCAGGACTCTTCGTCGCTTCGGTAGTGGTCCCGAGTGGCCTCGCTCATGGCTCACTAGGCCTGTCTGACTCAGGCACTCGCGACCACATGTGCTACAGCACCATGCGCTACATGTCGATGGAGTACAACCCATCGGTGCTTGCCGCTTCCGCAATTGCCGCTTCTTCTCTGCATGTATGAGGTCTTTTTTCCGCACTTCAGCAACTGCCTTCGTGATTAGATCGCGCCATGCAATCAAGATTAGAACGTGAGAGGCTTACTTTGATCATGTCCCGCTAAGGTAACTTCGGTTTCCGCACATGCGGTTTCCTAATACTCAGTTGACCGTATAAGAGTTGTTTCGGTATCCGTGTTGAATTCATACGGCCCACATAATCGAGCCACCTTGAGTGTCTCAATAAAAGTATGCAGTCCGCTGCATACATCCCACTTCGGCGCAACATTTCCGTGTCAGCAACTATGTCGTCCCAACCGATGCGCAAAATCCGTCGCAAACACTGCTGATGGAACCGCTCGAGATATCGCACATCTCGCCGGTACATCGTCCACTTTTCACTACCGTATAGAAAAGCGGACAGCACCATGGATGTGTACACCATCAGCTTCGTACCAACGGTAAGCTGATGGTTGCTTTAAACTCGGTACCCAAGCTTCCCGAATGCCGACGCTGCCTACGACACGTGGATACGCAGCTCACGGTGTAGCTGCTGATTAGTCGACATCACACTCCCAAGATAACAGAAGTGGGGGTGGTTTCCAATACTTCGTCACCAGTGCTGATTCTCAGCAATATTAAAGATTGCACCTCCGGTGAAGGCTGAAAGAGACAGACAATTTTGCTAGTGTTGATGCCAAGCCCGAATTTGGCCGCTGTCAAAACCAGAGCACTAGTCATGTGCTGCAACTCATCCGCGCTGTGTGCAAACAACGCACAGTCGTCAGCAAACAGCAACACACGGATAGTTGTCTCACAGACTAGAGTTCTCGCACCGAAACGACGGATGTTTAGCAACCCACCATCAATGCCGTTCTCCACACGAACACCGTAAGCACAAGCCGCATCAAAAGCACAAGACAACATTGCATGAAGATATATATTAAACAGGACAGGAGCTGAGACACAGCCTTGCTTCACACTAGTGACAACTGCAATGTCATTCGACGTCTTTCCACTCAGCTCCACCCTCGCCCGCATGCCACTGTGCAGACATTCAAATAAACTTACAAGCTTAAACGGGTAAACAAACTTACCCAACACCAGTCACTATGCATCGCGGTTCACCATATCAAAGTCGTTGGTGAAATCAACAAAGAACGAGTACAACAGTTGGTGTCATTCTCTACAACTATCCTGCAACTAACTGGCCGCAAACACCATAACTACAGTGCTACAACCCGAACGGAATCCACACTGCTCTTCCGCCACGTTAAGTTCCACAACCT
Source organism: Dicrocoelium dendriticum (assembly GCA_944474145.2). Classification (NCBI taxonomy): domain Eukaryota; kingdom Metazoa; phylum Platyhelminthes; class Trematoda; order Plagiorchiida; family Dicrocoeliidae; genus Dicrocoelium; species Dicrocoelium dendriticum. Next base: position 177,946,913 of record OX104064.1, read on the forward strand.
GACTGACGTGGCCGTTGAGCAGGATTCGAGCAATCGCCTTTCCCACAAAAATTAGCAAGCTGATGCCACGCTAATTCGTGCAACATCGCTTGTACCCTTTGCCCTTGTACAGTGGTATCACAAGGGCATCTTTCAGCTCAGAAGGCACCTCCTCAATGCACACGCGTTGCACCAACTGGTGCAGCAAAGTCACCAAGGCGGGTCCGCCGTGTGTCAATACTCTAGGCGGGATCCCGTCGGCACCGACACAATTGCCGTTTCGTAGCTGAGCGAAAGGTCTCTGCGTCTCATCCAGTGTCTGCGTGTCCACCAGACTCGCCTTCACATCGTGCTGCTTCAGGCCGTTCAAAGAAGGTCAGTCACTCTCTTAACGATTGTCAAGAGACAGTCAAAGTGTATTTGCCAGACCTGCATTATGTCTGTAGTATGTGTACAGGTAGTGCCTGAGTTACCATCGATCATCGTCCTCAGCGGCTCCAATCTCAGTTCATACACCGCCTTGAAGGAGTCAAAGAATTCCTTGTGTTGGCGGCGTTCGGCGTAGCATTCCATCTGCTTCGCCTTCTCCGCCCATCATACATTTTTAATGCGACGGTGCTCTCGGGTCAGTCGCCGTTGAAGTTTGCGAAACTGAATATTCTTTCCCAAGTCACTGGGGTCCGCGACATGTGCAGCAAATGCTACATTCTTCGACAAAAATGCGGCAATCCTTGCATTGTTGTCATCAAACCAATCAGACTGCTTACAGTTTGTGCGCCGGACGGTCTCTTCATCAGCAGCTGTCACTTAGTCGCGAATGTGATGCTACAGGTCACCGACTCTAGATATGCTTTCCACATCACACAGTCGTGCAGCCAAAGCCTTCAGCTCAATACGCTACACCAAGCCGATTCACGGCTAAAGCGCAATACATAGATTTACGAAAATACATGTACAGTTTGGTCCGCAACAAGTTGTGATCAGTGCCACACTCAGCTCCACGCAGTACACGAGGAATGCGCACTTCACGCATATCACGCTGACGTACGATGACATAGTCAAGCAGGTGAGCGTGACCACTCCGTGGGTGCGTCCAAGTTGCTATATCACTCGCACTCAGTGCAAACCGATTGTTCTTGATCGTCAGGCCGTAAGTGAACCACAGTGATAGCAGCCTGTCATGGTTCGCATTCGCTGAAGCATTGCCATGCGGACCGATAACATCTGCCCACACTAATGCATCACGCCTAACCCGCAAGTTGAAATCCCCCAACAGAAATAGTCGGTCGCTCCTCGGCACAGACCGTATCACGGAGGATACTTGAGTGTAAATTAATCACACGTGTCATCCGGATAACACATGTTTGGAATGTAAGTGCTTAAAAAATGGCAAACTTACCTCTTCCTAGTCGTAGGCGAAGAGTCACCAGTCGCGCGCTGATGCTAGTGGGTTCACCCACTAACTGGCTATGAAGGCGATCGGATATTGCAAGTCCGACCCCTTGTTCACTTAGTGCTGTGTTGGCGTTGCCCATCCAGGAGAATGTGTAGCCAGCACCTTTTTCATGCAACTTACCTTGCTCAGTGAGCTGGGTGTAACTGAGCGCCGCAATATCGATGTTATAGCGCACCAGTTCCATTGCGACCAGTGCAGTGCGTCGCTCGGGGCTTTCACTGGAGTTCCGGTACAGTTGTGTGCGCACATTCCAACACCCGATTATGAGTGCTTTGCGTGCATGCATACGATTGCATTGGTGGGCAATGGTACGCGCGGGGTTGGTTGTGCTTCGGAGGTTTGCTTGGGGGACTCCACCCGGAGACTTAGACTCAATAACCTGACCAACAAGGCAGTGGGGATTTAAAGCTTTGCGTGAGCGACTCCGCCCAGAGCCTTTGGCTCAATAGTCTGACCCAAAAGACAGTGGGGAGTAGATCCAGTTCGTGAATGTGATTACAGAGACAGATTGGGATCCGCTTGAGGTCCGTTACATGCAGCCATTGAGGTATTGGAAGGATGCATATATGTTTTGCGACCCTAAAAGGATACGCATCTGCGACCACGGCCAGACGCAGGTGGGTTTTGGCGGGTTTGCACCAAATTGACCAGGGGCTGCCTGGTTTGAGGCGGGTAGTAGCAAACCATTGAAAACCCGGAGGTGCAGTCCCACCGTCAGAGACAATGTGTGGCGCTCGTGCTAATCGCCAATCGGGCTATGAGCTTATAACCCTTAGATCTGTTGTCGCCCCTGGCTAGGTGTTACGGGAAGAGGGCCATCGACCACTTCCTAACCTCTGAATTGGATGGACTAGGATAGTGGCAGAGCGCTCACCACTGACAGGAGAAAGACTTTGCTCCTGAGCCAAAGCCTTTGATGAAATGTACACCCGAAAGGCAGCGGGTCTAGTAGATGGTCAGTTCATTGACTCATGCGGATTGGTGTCCTGGATCTTAGAAGGGAGAAGGTTGTAATTCAACTCCCACCCAGCGGTCGCCACGAGAAGGCGTCCAGGACATGAGCCCATGGCACAACAGTAGCAGCAGTGGGTAGACCATCTGTCACGATCTAGCCACCACCAGCCTCAGCATACTATGGGCTCTCACGCCCCTAACTTATACACCTACATTTATACAGACACACAAATTCAGTATGTTACCGGTTAACTTGCTATATTTTATACGATTACCGACCATACCTGTTTGTATTGTCACGCCAAACGTAAGACGTAGATTGTGAGATGACGTTGCCATTTCGTGCATTCTTATCAAACACAAACACATGCAGCGATGATATGTGAATAAACAACCAGCAATGTCAAAATCTTAAATATAGCTCCGGATTTGCACTACCATGGTTGGCTTAAAGTTACAGTCAGCTGTTTTTGAATGCACAGCGGCGGTCACTCGTGATCGTTAACTATGGCCTCCAGTAGCCTAAGCTTGTGAGGCCGCCGATTGCGCCGTAGGACAGTGAATGACTCACCAGGATTGACTCAGTGGCCGGTGGTAAGCAAGTGTATTGTGATTGTCGACGCAGCTTGGTTTTCCGATTCAAGCGATTCCGTAGTTACAGACACCATTCGGCTGCGTTACAAATTGGAGATGTGTTCATTGACGCTGACACCTAGACTTCGGTTAGTGCGCCCAACGTAGCTATCCTCACAACCACAGACAAATTTATATAGGCAGTGGGATGTGCATTGCCTGGTCGTCGGTATCTTAATCGAACACATAACCACAGGTCTTGTCCATGTGAGCAGCCGCAGTTCCGTCATGTTGTACGCTCTATTGTGTGAAGCCCTGAGCCGTTTTTCGGTGACCTTCATAAGGTGGTCAGCTTTGAAACTTAGCTCGATGATGTTCGGCTTCTTCGGAACTGTTGGCACACGATCTCGCTTGGCTGCTTCACTGACAAGCTTAATGAACTGTACCAGGTAACCGTTGGACTGTAGCATACTGAAAAGTAAAGGCTTTTTTGTTTCTATGATGTCAGATGTGCAGATCCTTTGGTCCCGATGGAACAGTGTCCGGACGAGAAAGCGTTTTGGTTGCATGGGAGAGAAACTCATAAAATGCAGATACTGACCAGTCTAGGTTGGCTTTCTGTACAAAGACTTTCTGATGGAACCTGCTGGTTGCCGTGTAACCAGTATACCTAAATACGGAAGACAATTGTCTTGCTCATTATCACGCGTCACTGTAAGATTCGGATGCAATTTGTTGAGTGTCTTGGTCGCATGCTCAATGTTCACATCCGAATCCATAAGTAGCAGTATATCATCAACATAACGCTTATACAGAGTCGCCGATCTTATTATGTTACCTGCTTTTTCTTCAAGCAGGCTCATGAACACGTCTGCCAACAACGGGCATAATAGACTACCCATGGCCACACCATTTATCTGCCGATATGTTTTCCTTTGAAAGTAAAACTTGATGTTCTGCGTGCATTAAAGAAGCATGTCCTTTAACAATTCCTTGGACTGCTGAAGTCGAACATTATGGTTTAAGATAACCTTGCATAGCTAATCAACAGTCTCGTTCAAAGTCATGTTAGTGAAGAGGGACTGAACATCAAGGGAGCACATTTGCGTTCCAGCCAAATTAACACGCTCCAAGTAGGGAAGTAGTTCGAAGGTGTTTGATGAGTTATGCTTTATTATGAATTTTCTGCTAGGCTCAAGCATGTTGTTCAGCCATTTGGCAATGGTGTGGTACGGTGAATTCACCATGGAGATAATTGGTCGCACGGGCGTTCTTGCTTTATGCGCTTTAGACAAACCCTACATCTGCGCAGCATGGGTACCAACCGGTTTTAGTCCCCAGTATTCGTCGTCGGAGATGAATCCATGGAGCCTTAGGATTTGTAATTCACGACACAACTGTTTTTTGACTAAACGGACAGTTGTTAGGTGGCGCCTGGGATACTAGTCGGTAATCAATGACACGTAAGAGACGTGTCAAATATGGGACAGTATAGAAGTTGGAGGCGACTGAACCCCACGTATATTGTGCAGGCTAGAAAAATAGGAAGTGACTCAACCACAGCGAGAAACGGTGCAGCATGATACTCACCAAAACGACTTGTGTCAACGGATATGCCGTTAGTAAAACAAATGAACGTTTTGAAGGTTAAAACAACTGTAAAATTCAGTTGCAAAATACTGAAAGGGCGTGTTTTCCGGTACTCTACACGGTGTTAAATGCAATCTCCGACTTGAACGTTGTGCAGTCAATCTCTATGTTCCGTAAGTAATTTGACTTGTCTAGGTGAACAACCCCGTAGCCTTTATCATGATCTTGCCTACGCAGGTGCGCCTCACACTGCCGGAATAAAACCTTTATTTATTTATTAATTAAGCAAATATGGAGCTTCCACTAAACCAACCATACATCGTGTGCAGTAAGCTTGGCTATTCGTATTGGATTCCCTTTAGTCGCTCGGTTTTTCCATCCGAATGCTCAACAGCAAATGGACAATATTTTCAGAAGACTGGATCACTTTATGGCTATTGATCAAATCAAGCTACTTCTTCAACTGATCTATTGCTGACACCTGTTCTCATCACTTTTTGAGCAAATTTCTGCCAAACGGTTTCGCGGGTATAAGATCAGTACAAAACGGAAAAAAGTCAAAATAAGAGTCAATTATTTTGGTAGCGCAAGCTATCTTGAAGTGAAAGACATTAAATATGTTACTTAGTGATCGCAGCGCATTGTTTTTATCTTACTGATGTCTTGTAATGGAAGTATACGAGGTCCATTTTAAAGTTTTGTGGCATCATAAAGCTAAAGATAGCCATACATATTCCCTAAGGCAGCCTACCTATAGTAGCCCTCGGATTCTGTCTTCTCGCTTGCAGCACGAAGTAGCCGTTTGCAGCTACTTGATTAGCCAACGAGAATCAGAGAAGGAGGTTTTATCCTAATGACGGCCAAAGGGCTTTCAAATTGGCTGTGGCTGTTTTCTCCTTAGGGTACTGTTGGCTACGCTATTTACTGTGGATATTGTGCTGTTCTCGGAATTTTGTTTATCTGAACCATTCTAAGGTCATCAATGATATCCTACTCTGCCGAATTTATGAAATCGTTTCGAAGCGTCGCACGAAGCACACTTTATGCCGAATGCGGTAAAAGGGCCAGAAACATCACCAAACGAATTTTAACAAAACATTTTGGTAAAACAACAAAACATCGCGCTGGTTGACTTCAGACACTGTCCTATAGATAGAGAACAAATCCCGCAGATTCTCTCCAGCAATGCACACTCTCTCCCCATTATAATCGCTGACCTCATTGCCATTAAGATGCGCAAGGAATTTGTAAATACAGGTGTCGTTATGCTACAAGAAAGTTGGATCCAACCGACTTTGAGGACGAGGTTATCCAACTCAGTGACTACGGTGTCATAAAGACCGATAGAACTCTAAAGCTGCATAATCGTGGAGCAAGTGTCATCGGTTATAGCAACTAACTCTGGTGTAAACTGGTAGCATTGTTGTTTACACACTAAACACCAATGGTAAGCTGTGAAGTAATGAATGTAAACCAAAGTTTTTGAGCGGATTTCATTCTGTAGTCATTAGAAATGTCTATATAGCTTCTGACACATCGCCGACTGTGTTACTGGACTTTGTCGATTATTTTACCGCAGCGTTACCGCCCAAAACTCAGAGCACCCACTGTATCGTTGTTGGTGATTTCAAAAAGACTGACTGGGCATTCATCAAATCTCTCGGGCTAAAGAATATGGTGAACTTGGACACCAGACTGAACGCAGGGTTCGATTTTGACTTCACAAATAAAACGCAGTTATTTTCTATTCTAAAAAGGGCTACTCTCGGCAACTCAGATCACTGCATTCTCAAGGCGTGTTCAGTCATGCAATGCAAGACCAAATTCTTCTCTTTGACAGAGAAGCCATTCGAAACCGTCAGACGGAGAGACTGCTAGACAGAAAATATGGAGAAACATTGACTTCAACGGACTGTTTAGTTTTCAAGAACGACAACCTGTATTTGGAGTGCGACCACGTGACTGAATACATTAACTTCCGCCTCGATTTATACTGCCCAGTTGAGACTATCTACCTACGGATGGATATATTTTTTTCGCCGTTACCGAAGCAAGTTAGGAGAAAGAAAGAACAAGCTTATAATTGCAAAATGAGTACACAAGTTAAAAGACTCTGTGGCAAGCAAATCCGATATATAATGGTTGAACAGCCTATACATTGAGATAGTGCTGGGCTCTCACCATTGTCGCCCTCTCTGGAGACTTTTGAAACACGTATGAGGCCAACGTTCCCATAAGCGCTTTGATAACGTGGATGTGTATAAACTCAACGCTAAACTGTTCTTCCCAACAAGGTATTAATTATTTCCCCCACTTCACCAACACAGGTCAGGTGGTTGTCTTTGGCAGGTTTATTGTTTGCAGAGAACTCAAAAAATGAAAGTTTGATAAGGCTGCTTGCTCTGGTGGATTATCACAACTTATCCTACAACAATGTGTAGATTAGCTTTCAGAACCTCTGACCGCAATTTTCTACCCATATCTTATGAAGGGTTCCATCCCTAACATTTGGAGAGGTTGTAGGATAACACCCGTTCCAAAGAAGAACTCTCAAAATTATCGTCCACTCGCATGTAGATCGGTGATGTCGAACGTCTGCGAGAAACTACCTGCTCCTCAGATTTTCACACGCACCAAAGCAGGCAATATATGCCAGTTCGCTTACAAACATGGTCGCTCCACACTGAACGCGTTGTCATATCTTGTGCATTCAATAGCATCTGCACTGGATGTAAAAAGCTGGACAGTTCGCTTCCTGTTTTTCGACTATACCCATGCTTTCGGTAGCGTTGACAGATCAATCCTGCTCAACTAGTTTTCAGCAACTGGGGGTTTTAATAAGTGTTTGCAGCATGGTTAAAGACCACTTCACAAATCTCACTTAATTCACCCACATTGATGGAACGAAGTCTTGTGCGTTGCTCTCTAGTAGAAGAGTATTACAGGGAACCATCCTCTTACTCGCTCGTATTTCCTTATACATTGAAAAACTGCCCATACCATCTACCATTATTGATTGCTAGTATGCTGACAATGTCGTATTGGGATGTGTAATTCCAACCGCTTTGGGACTCCTTGTACTCTTCAAAATGGTCTAGATGAGCTCGTGCTTTTTCCTCATACCGATCCCTGATTTTGAACCCTTCTAACTATCGTGACTTAACATTCGCTTTTCTCCGAAGTGTCAAGTTCTTTTGGACGCTACTTCTCCATTGGCAGTGAGTAAGCAGTTCATACCCAGAAGGTGAATTAGTAAATTTCTGTGAATATTTTAACCCGAAACTTATCTTGGTCTATTCACGCTGCCGAAACCTTTTCTAAGCTTAGACAGTTGTCATTTTATGCTGTTTGACTTAAAGTAGGTTTAATACTCATTGATTTGATTCTTAGATGTGTCACTGCATGTATACTGCCACAGTGACTCTAATGTTCCACTGTAATCTTCCCTGGGTTACACAAAAACGGACTATAAAATGATTTTATGGCCCGTACAGATTATTTCCAGATGCAGCGGATTGTCTAGAGGGTCCCTTGTGGATTTTATGGTAAACAAGTACCTAGACGCTAGTAACAGATTTTCCGTCAAAATTCTAAACGACCCTCCTCAACCACTACATGGTGACCAACTAAAAACATTATCTATTTCCGCTACCCACTCCAAATTTAGGATTATATTTCCACGTACTGAATCTTACCGTATTTCTGTGCTACCGTACCTGTTCCGGTTGCTTGTTGACCTAAACAAAACTATCATTATAATGCGAAATTATTTGCTTGAGTGATATGTGAAGGTATTTTTACGCGTTTTATTTTTTCTGTAACAGTAATTTCATATACATCACCATCCGCAGTAATAGAGTAAGATGCTGGAAATGCATCTACCCGGTTGATAAATCTTACTTTGACTTAACTGAACTTGAATCATCTACCAGTAAGCACCGTATTCCGGCAAGCAACAAGTGTATTAGAAAGCATCCAATGGTTATTGAGAGACAAAAACTTTCAGCTAGGTCATTCTTCTATGAACTATTTAATTGACCCACTATTTACCTGTAGTAGTTTGTGTAATAGAGATATAAAACTGTTAGTTCCCTTCAACAATTTGAAATGCACGGAAAGAAGACGAAGGCTTCTAGATGCATGCTTTTCGTATTATCTCTTCAGTACCATTAACAAGAACCGGTATGCATAAATATAGCTAACAGAGGGTGCAACGAGACAAGCTTGAGGTGCAGAATGAATGACGGAATTTCACATCTACGTTTAGGACAGCTTTCGGCTGAAAAATAATTGTTTCTGAGTGCACAGCGCTGACTTCATTTGGCGTATAGCGACAGCGTCAGCAAACCGAAGGAAGCAGTGGCTACCGTGACGCAACACAACTTTGAACACTGTCCGGTGACCTGAGACTAATAGTTGTTTGCCAATCGAGGAAGTCGGCGGTCTACACGAGCACGGAATTTGACGGTGGTAGGAAAGCTGAGCAACTTCAAACTGAACCCATCACAACACATGATCCTTTATTCGGGAAGTCAGAGTCTTGTCATTTCTGCCTATGTAACTGTTTCCGAAGTCGCACACAAATCGGTATACCCAATGTGAGTTGGGCGCGATAGGCTGAGCTTCCTTCGTAAAACATAATTCGTTCTAAGCTTAATAAAAGTTTGTCGAAGTCCCCATACTACATAGATCAGCAAACTTAGAGACAATAGAATACTTCTGACCTAACTGAGTCCATGAGCTGGTGGAGTGACCTTATGATTTATAGACAAGGGTCTTATATGGGCAGCAAAATGTGTGGTGCGAAAGCTAACATGGACAGCATCGATGGCATCAGTATAACTTGGCGGTTTCAAAGCCATCAATTACTTATTAGTTGACAACAGCCAAGTGACTATGAAGTCGAAGCTATTCACGTGACAATCCACTGCCAATGATGAAAATGTTGCACCTAATTTAAAGAATGCTGGCTTGGATTGCTCGTCTTTCCCTTAATGCTTTGGCAATAGCTGGGCTGACGCGGAAGAAAATATGCAGAACGCATAGGTTTCGCAAAAAAAGTCAAAAAAATACCAAAATAAATAAACAAATGGTATATTCCTCTGCAGTGCAAGGCACAGTCTAACTGAGAGGTCCGGTCAACGAAGATACCGGTAGATGCTGTCTTCCTGTGTCTGACATTTTGGATGAGTTGTCATGCTCGTTATTGTAACGATTGGGATGTAATTTGTACCCCAAACACCCGAGGATGAACCGGCGGCCACGTCTCCTTTGCTACATTAACTTAAACATTAACTTAAACTTAGGATGTGCAAAGAAACAAAATGTTTGGCATAACCTAAAGGTAGGTAAGACAAATTCAGTTCGCAGTCACTGATCAAGCATAATCACTATCCGTTAAGTCACAAATGCGGCGTACACTCCATTTAGTGAGCCGGATGTCGCAGTTCGGGTGGGCCAAGGCAGTTTTAACGTCTGAACGTGCCGTTTTTGAATACACAACTCCGGCTCGTACAATCGAATCGCGATGGCCTCCGCGGATTCAAGCAGACGCTTGCGAACGCACTTTGATCGATTGTCTGGTAACTGCTAGATCACTTTGAATGACTCAGCTAAGTTGGTGGCGTGGCCAGTGTCGGTGAGATGCGTGGCTATGGATGAGTTGGTTTGTTTTCGACAAGCGGTCATGAGCCAAGCCGGATGGTATTCTTTCACCCTTTCAGACAGGCTGCTCGTCGTTCGGTCTATGTATGTGTTCAATTTATCCACCCTGACGCTTTATCGTACCACAGTGGAAGTCCTGTCGTTGGGCCCTATGTTCTCTCTCCCAACTCGAAGGGACACTGGACTGGCAATCCAGGCTCAATTCGAAAATCTGTACACGCCAACCTCAGAATTGCATCCGTCATCTGACTCACAGTTTAAGTCGCTTCTAGTGAATGCATGCTACCAATATCGCCGAGCTCGGATAAAGCATCGTATTCCAGTGAAGCACGACCACATCCAGGTCTTAAACCACCTAGTTAGCAATAAAGATGTTTTACATACTCGGCAGGATAAAGACGCTGGTATAGTTGTTATGAACAAGGAAGATTACATCCGGAAAATGCACGAACTATTGGCAGACGCTACCAAGACTTCAAAGCTGCTTAGTGTGAAAGACAAGACAAAGTAGATCGAAAATGAAATCTGCAAGTGTCTCAAAATCTTTTAGACGGTGGCTACATCAATGAGAATGTATATGAAAAACTACTCCCCACTGGCACCACAGTTCCTAGACTGTATAGTCTTCCCAAAACGCATAAACCTGACGTCCCCGTACGATCAGTCTTAGATATGAAGAACTCACCGTACCATTCTACGGCGCGATGGTTGGTCAAGATTCTGGAACTTATTCGAAAACGAGTTGCTGTGCACAGCCTTAAGGACAGTTTTGATTTCGTGGATACCGTGCACGATCTAATTGTCACGGATCTGGCCACGTGCTCTCTCGATGTGACTTCACTTTTTACAAATGTGCCGTTATTTGAAACTTTAAATTAAATCTATGATTATGTCGAAGAAACCAAGGTATCTATTGGCATATCTACGATGGCGTTAAAGAAACTGCTGCCTCGGTGCACTTTCGACATTTAGTTTCTGTTTTACGTTGAATTGTATCGACAGCACGATGGATTTGCTGTGGGCTCTCCACTTGGACCGTTTCTCGCGGACGTATTTCTGGGTATGCTTGAACAGGGCAAGTTGAAGTATGTCATCACGAACCTCAGTCCTTACCTCAGTCTTTACCTCCTCTCGAACCATCGAAGATCTTAATAATGAATTCCATCAGGTGCACGAAGCACTGAAGTCCAACTCCGAATTAGAGGTAAATGGTACTTTTCACTTCCACTACTTCGCAATGAAGCGAATCTAGAGTGGCATGTTACAACTTAAGGTGCATAGGGAACACTCGTAGAATGGACAATACTTGAATTTCCACAGTTTCGTCCCACTGAAATTAAAACTGAACCTGACCCTCAGTCTAATGAGTCGAGCAGAAAGAATTGGCTCGAACGAAACGTTTCCCGAAGAACTGAATCGCATGCGTTCGACGCTGAGAGAAAATTGTTATCTTGACAGTTTGCTGCAAGTCAACATGGAACAAAGGGAGAAGGCTCTCGTAACCGTTACAGTCCAGAGAAAACCCATATTTCTCCAGCCACCATACAAGAGAGAAATCGCTGCAGCACTCATAACTCATCGCCTTTCACATGCCCTCAGACACACTTTCCCAGCAGCTAACATGCAAATCTAATTTGTCGGTAGCCCAATGGTTAGAACTAGCCCAAAGGACAAGAGGATTGTCCACGCCTAGCCAATGTGTATTTATTCTTTTTCCTATTCCTGTGGGGCAGGGTACATAGGCCGAACGACGAGGAGCCTGTCTGAAAGGGTGAAAGAATACCATCCGGCTTGGCTCATGACCGCTTGTCGAAAACAAACCAACTCATCCATAGCCACGCATCTCACCGACACTGGCCACGCCACCAACTTAGCTGAGTCATTCAAAGTGATCTAGCCGTTACCAGACAATCGACCAAAGTGCGTTCGCAAGCGTCTGCTTGAATCCGCGGAGGCCATCGCGATTCGATTGTGCGAGCCGGAATTGTGTATTCCAAAACGGCACGTTAGGACATTAAAACTGCCTTGGCCCACCCGAACTGCCACATCCGGCTCACTAAATGGAGTGTACGCCGCATTTGTGACTTAACGGATAGTGATTATGCTTGATCAGTGACTGTGAACTGAGTTTGTCTTACCAATCTTTCAGTTGTGTTTAACAATTATTGCAAAGTGCAAAGTAACGAGCCTCATAATCACTATTCGACCGCTATATCTCTGAGCGTTAATATGCGGAACTTTATTTTACAATTACTTCATCTTTAAGATGTTGGTGCTCTTTGAGCATTGTTTAGGTATTCGTTCCTGTCTGATGTACCATAAAGGAAACTAAAGAGCAAAAATGGTAAGCAAGTACTATTTAATATATAATCGCGCAACTGCTCTTTAACAAGAGGGATGATGTTATCGTGAAACTCTAATTGCAATAAATGTACAAGGCGTGAAACAATATTTCTATCAAAAGACACTTTTGAATGCTGTACTTTGGAACAAAGTTACTGTGGAATAATACCAGCAAAAATGCTAAGGCTTCACAATTCCATATAATGGTAGATGTTAAAATGCGAAAGGAAGATAAACCGGCCGTCTGTGTTTTACTATACTATATACCTTAACGCAGATGTAACTCCATTTGCTGCAACTTCGTGGCGGCTGAACAGCACGTTTGTGGTTTGTCGGCGTTCATAGAGCCGGAATCATGGAACTTAAAGCAAACGGTGCATTGCATCATCTGCTCATTTTTCCTAATAAGTAACTTTGGTGCGGTAATGAAGAAAATCGGAAGAGCGTTCCACGGATAACCAATTCGGGAGTAGAAGGAAATCCTGCTGCATTCCAACCGACTGTATTTTGTAACCATTTTCAGCTGATGCTCCCTCGGACTTTTGCTGCGGATAATTTCAGGAGGTTTTTGTTGTCACGAAAGACTTTGTCAAGATCTGGTACGTTATGATGAGGTCACCAAGGAGACGGTGATTACGTCCACTGTACAATCCTAAAGCTTTCAGTCACAGTTGGTATGACAGCTGAAACAAGCCATTAAGGTTATTGGTTTCCGTCCGCTTTGTGGTCTCCATTGCCTCCAGTTCGCGTTTTAACCAGGTTTGGCAGGCATGAATCGCATACACAACATGGTGCATTACATACGCATTGAGTACTTGCGGGAAGATGGATGTATCGAACCACCCGAACGCCCTCTGTAAGGAAACAACATGTTGGTTACCGGTTTTGTACGCCTTCTGGAATTTACGGAACACTTGAAATCATCCTACATAAAAACTCCAAGGCCCCGCTTCCGTGATGCGGTCTTCAAAAGATGGTCTGCCAACCTATATGCGTTACTGAGTCTGTAGCGTACATATACTATGCTACACTTTTTCAAGGAGAACGTTAATAAATTCGCCTTTGACTAAACAAAAACCGTCCAGGTCTCGTTGCAGTAGTTCGGGAGCTTCCTGTTTATCGACCACTTTCCCTATCTTGATGTCATCGTCAAAATCAAATAAATCGACTTCATGAAATGCATGAAGTTGTTGATGATGTCTAAAAAAAGCTTGGCCCCAGCACTGAGCCATGTGGAACACCGCATTCTACCTCTATCTATCAGACAATTAGCTCCGAACCCGCGCCTGCAGCCGCAGCTAATGGAGGACATTTTCGGTCGGTCTAAGGACAGGATACCCTACACCGTAGGTTTGCAACACATGGATAATTACGCGGCGATCTTAATGGTCACAGGATTCGTAAAGTGTTCGGGATAGAGGAATGAATTCCTAGTTTCACAATATGCTGTTTCGGTCCAACTGCTAAGCTCAATCAGTAAGACGGCTTACATGACTGATGTCGACAGAAGCCGTGTTGCTCCACTTCTAGGATCCTGGAGTTTTATAAAGAAGTTACTAATGTCCCTGCTATGATCGACTCCAGTACATTTGATAATACTGGGAGAAGGAACACTGGGTGGTATTTGTCGGGTTCCGAACAACTAGCTCCCTAAGAACAGCTAAGTAACGGAGGCTGTGATGATAGCCCTAATGATTTGATGATTAATGCGTGGATTCCAACTGGCTCCGCAGGCTTGATCCCGTCAAGACTGACCAACAGCTTGCTTACATCTTTAATGCCGCAAGCCAGGTTCTCTGCTTCAGCAATGGCGGTACCCATTAAAATTCATACGGACATCTGTTCACTCGCAAATACGGGAGTTAATTGCGCCTCCAATACAGACGCACGATCTGTGCTCGGTGTTAGGGTCTATCCATTTGCGCCCTCCAACACGGGCATTGTCTGCAGCACTCAGGCGCCGCTTTACGCAGGCAAAGATACATTTGTGAACAGTTTTTGCTGCGGTTGCAACCTGATATTCGAAACTTCGGCGCTTTAGTGTCTTCGCGTTGTGGCAGGGATGAAAATGTAGCTGCGTCTCGGTCGCATGACTCTTCCCAAGATGAATACAATTAAAAAGATTAAGTTGTGTGGATAATCATTAGGCCAGCAAACTATTCATGTTGCAGCAAACGTTGCTTTTTGAAATGCACTGCAATAAAATGTAATAATCCGAATGTTACTGGGTATATCTTTCCATGTGATAGCCAAACTTGGTTTGGGAAATAAAAGGTCACATGTGTGAGCGATTTGTCGGTAAAATGCTATAAAACTGATACAGAATTGTTGCAGTTATCGATCATGCTGTAGCATGATGAAATGATCGACACTGAGGATTCACTAGGATAAGTTTTGAACAACACAAACCAGGAGTATTTTGTAGCAGCCAAATGTGTCTCTGGTGGAAAAGTTGGCATACACTAAGGTGGCAAAAGGAATTAGTGTGACCGACTGACACAAAATAATCGCCTTTTGAAAGGGACGATAATACGAAACTCATAATGTCTTCACGTAATTTGTTCATATCAATAATTTATCGTGCCGTTATAATTTTAGAAATATAGTATTATACATGTTATTACTGACTTTATTATTGTGATCGAATCTACCTTATGGGTAACGAGGATGGAGATTTCAGTGGTTAACAGCAAAATGTGATTCGTATAGCCTAAAAAGTAAAGATGCAATTCACTTTCGACAAAGCAAGAGTGAGTCAGGACTGGCCTTTTGCACAAATCACTACGTCTACTAAGGATGCAATATTGAGGGTATCACATTGCCCAGTAATGTTAAAGCGCAGGTATTCATGATCAGAAACACTACACTTTATGGAACTTTAATCATGCATTTGCCAAATTCGCTGCCAAGTAACCGGTTCACAGTCTAACTTAATTTTCTTCCATAGCCTAGAGATAACGAGCTTGTCTTGTAACCTTACGGCGCGAATTCGAATCGGCGTAGGGGTGGGCGTCCTCGCGGTATAATTAGCCCGCGTGGGACGGATGTTGGTCGCACGGCAGCGAAGCGCCGTTACGGCCTACAGCTGACACATGATTAATAATATTATCTTCCCTTAGCAATTCCTGATGCAAATTTAGCCTTTGGATACAAACCGAGAGTGCTGGAACATAGCTCGCCATGGCTGACTCTAAGTCAATACAGATAATTATTCTCAATTAATCAAATTGGCTTTTAAACCGGATTCTACCAATTTTGTTTCTACTGTACTAAATGTTGGTTGGCCTGCATGACCGCCAAAGGAACCTTAAATGATGATATGTTTGTTATTGGTTGATCATCGGGCTTTATGGACGCAACAAACCTTAACTTCCATCAGACCATCTTTCACAGTTGTGCAAATGAAGATTTTTAGCTATATTTGTTTTTCATTCTTTTCATCTGGTGCCTGCACTTTTGCTGAAAACATTGAAGTCGCAAGTCCATTTCTGGTCACTGGAAAACTAACGCAGGATCAGCCATACTCGAAAAGGTTCCCTTGTCCGACATGTGAGACTACCGTTTGGTATTTTTGTTATATCAATCTGTGTTTGTGCTCACTGTCATTCACACTCACCATTTATCGTTAACACTGTTTACCTTATATCTCATCCTGACAACGTAGAAGCGAGCTATGGGCAGAATGAGGTAGAAGCAGTAACTGACCGATGAGGGTACCTCCAAACAAGGGAATCCTGACCAAGTACAATGTTCATAACCTCACTACTTGTGAGGTTTAGATATCCGCAGAGAACAGCAGTAATTTCCTAACCATGACACACGCACGCTATGGGTTCTTCAAGACAGTGTAGAAACATTTGTTAATTTAATTCAGTCGCTGCCCAGTACGGGGGTGCCGGAGGGGGGCTATCGGTGAATTAATTGTGACATCACAATAGATGCCTGTAGTGTGCAGAACATTTGCTGTCATACTGTATGTATTATTTCCATATATTGTTCACATGGAGAAAAAAGAGAATTTTAGCAGCATCTGACGCAATATTTAAGAAGTACACAATGGTGAAATGATATGGTCAATTCTAATCCATCTGTTGGATTTTATGCTATCAGCTGCGAACACCTCATAAAAAGATAAAAGTTATGGTTGCATATTTCTGATTCAATCTACATTGTGACTTTAAATCTACGCCACATGAAATTAATATCATCCAGCACACCACTCGTTCATACTCACTTGTTTTATGAATATCCTTCAAGCATAATTCTGAAGTGACAGCTGAACTACCAAACATGGAAAAGTGACAGCGAACAATGACACGCCTGTTATTGAGGGTGGAAAAGCAAAGGCCTACCAAGTTCAGCAGATGGCGGGATGCGACCACAAGATCAAGAGATATAGTCGTCTTGAATTTAAATGTGAAATTATGATTTCCTGGAGTTGGGGATGTGAGTGCGTCATGTACTCCAATGCAAGACGGTGATTTAAACTGGAATTAAGTGGTTAGGGAACAAACCAGCTTAAGGGGCAGCCATAGCAGTAATTTGTTCCAAATGAAGGAAAACAAACGCTCATGTACGGCCTTCTCCTTAACCCGGGATGCACAACTCCGCAAGAATACCCAGTTCTAGTGCAGAGTTAATTTTTCAGTTACAATGTGCCTTCAGCTTGTTGAAGAGGTGGTACCCGCATCTTTTCATTTTATGCATTAAAAGCTACAGAAATTCAGGTACTTGATCAGCATAAGTCGGTTTTTACGAGTTAATGTACTTAAGGAGAGCTTCCAAACTGCGCAGCTCATTAAAGCGTGACGAACCGAAAGTTCCCAGCTCCCCAGTTTCAAACACCGCTAATACAAACGCTAAGTTCAACGCATAAGCGAGACGTGGTCAATGACCGACATTAGCTGTGTTCACTATGAGCGGGTTGTCTTTGTAACGGTTCATAAGCACTTATCAATAAAACCCTATGATCGTCAGTTACACTCAACATGCATAGGTTTTTATGTTTAAGCCTAGCAACAAGCCAAATGATTACCAAGTTTATTCACCTGACCTCTGCCTACTGACTCTTGATAGGTTTAGACAATGGGTTGACGAAGTGTCTCGCATGTTTGGTGGACTGGACATTTGCTCCGTGGAGGCGCTTCAAAGCAAGAATGGAGAGTATTTCATTTACGAGGTAAGCTTATAACTCGAAGCTCCAGGTGAGATAATAATCATATTTGACTTAAAGTTTGTATACCAATTTTGTAGACATTTGAGCGATACGCTTATGCTATATTCTGGCGGCTGAAGTTAATTAAATAAGCGAAACGATGGCTTTTAGCCTGCTTTTAGCCTGCATACTGGCGTTAGGATTATGTTCTCAAGGGCGCCTATATGAAATACAAACCTGGAAAGGTTAGCATCCGCTCCACAGTATTAATTCATCAGTCTTGACGTACGATCATAAAACATCAGATTGCTGATAATTGATGCAGACTCCTGGAAGCAGCACACATAGTTTCAAAGTAAACGGCAACAAGTTTTGTACAGTATTTGGGACTCTATTGCAAGAATGTAGGAAAATTGACCAACATTCTGGTTGGTACTTACTTGTGAACATAGAATACATTCCGTTTTATACATAACGATAAGAGGCGCTACAGAATCAACATGTAATTGTGCTGCTATTCGTTTGGGGTTCCCATTGCATTCTTAACTCGGTTTACCCACAGATCATATTACTGCTGTTTATTCCTTATCTTGTCTATAACTGCGAAAGCAATAGGGAGCCAAGGCATTGCAATCCTAATTGAACTGCAACTTTAACAAGGACATTTACAAAGCCTGCTTCCTGACCTGTGACCATAAGCCATTGGTGATACAGTAACTACCAAGGAACTTTCGCTTCCCATGTCGTCATACTGCGTCTTTTCAGTCTGGCGCTTAATCACGAGGATTAAAATTATCCTATGTACAACGATGCCTAAAAACGTGCCTGCTTTGTGAACCGCAGATAACACGTTCCTGACAGACACTCCCCAACAGTGCATTGCCAGAAGAAATTTCTATAGTGTGCAACATCAGTATAATAAACGAAGTGAACTATCAAGGGATTTAATTTGCAACTGCCCCATAGGTACAATAAGTAAAATTGTCTCTGCTTCAAAGTTTATCAAGTTTTTATTTCACTTATGTAGGTGAACGGATCGGATATGGTTTTATTCGGTGACAGTCAGGAGGAGGATCGTCGAGAAATCGCCGAATTAGTGTTGCAACGAATGCAGACTGCTTGTTTGCAGGGCACAGTGTGAGTTCCCATACCGGTGCCACTTTGCTTCTTGCTTTAAACAGCGATATATACGTCAGCTGTATTTGTTGCATCAGCTGATGGGCCGCTGGTAAGTAACAGTTCTGTTGATGTACAAACATTCAGACAGCGTGCGTTGTACGTCAATGCGTAACTTTCGTGGCTACCAGTCTTGCGTTGAATTTTTCTCCTTGGATTAAAAGTGCTAGCTATCAGAAAACTAAGCGGTATATTGTTTTGTTCCTAATACGGTAAATTTCCTGGGGGGACAAACAAAATCACATCTTTATCTCCTCATCTCATTGCCAGATGACATCTTGTCGAAATAAATGTTTAACATCCTGCGCATATAACGTTGCCACAACTGGATTTTGCTTTCGTATGTGGTAGGGCTGTCCTACGGTACCTTTTCTTAGGGGCTGTACAGTTCGTGACTGGTCACATGTTTGCCGACGGAAAAAACTTGCAAACATACGTCAGGAGTTAGATGTCAACAAAATCTCACTGACGTGTGTACTGTCAAGCACGCAATTGCGACTATTACCTCATTGTACCTGTGAGTAACACGTAAGTGCAGTCGCTAGCAATACATCGCCTCGAGCACTTTTGAACCAATTTAAAGCAAAGTATAATTTTCCTACTTTGTGTCTGTACTATTCAATAGTGTCCATTTTAGCCTGTTAGTAACGGGAATGAGAAAAATGCGATTGTTTACCTCCCACAGGAAACCAAAGTATAGGTTTCGATGTAGTCGATTAGGAGGAGAAGCGGGGGAGATAAGCATCAGCGCGGTAATTACAAACTAATCAGCTCGGTTCCGATTCACGTAATTTCTTTGCAAACGAACCGTTACTACGATGGGAAGTGCTTTCAGGGGACCAGCTTTTCGAAACATATCCATTGCCACATCACACCTACGGGTCTTCGGAGCGATGACACACGCTGCGGGAGTAAACACAGGCACTGAGGTCGATGTAGGTTTGCGACATGGCGGTAGTGGGGTAGTGTCATGCATCCCCTAAGGATAAGTTGATTTTTGTGAACCTGACTCCAAAATTCTCAAGATTGCTCCGGCCCGGATGGACGCTTACCAAGAGGGAAATAAGCCGTAAGATTAAATACGTCACAGTCTATCAGAGACTCAATACTTTGCCGGTATATCGTCAGCGTAGTTAGATCACCAACGAATACCCCAAAGTTGGCACATGGGGACGCATGAATTTTACTAGTTGGTACGCGCTTGTAGCCCAGTGTCACTTTACATGAAATCATTTGCTTGTAAACCTACTGGGGTTTATGGAGTAATGCTATTTAATGAATCGTACACGCTAAACCTGTTGTAGGCAGCGCTACATTTGGCTATCGCTTGATACCAGCTAGCGATGAATTGACAGGGATCTTCTACCGGACTTGCGAAACCAAGTAATCCGATTCAGCTGCTTCATGAAGTCGGAAAGGGATTAGTAGTTAACCCAATTTTATACGAGTTAGTTTTTTAGATCCTTGAATAATCCAGTGAATTCTGTATGCCCAAGTGTAGCTAGATTAAACCAAACCCACGCTGTTTTAACAGGAACGTTGAATTAACTTTCATCTAGTTCGGTTAGCGAAGGGGAAAGATAAGTTCCATTAGCCATTAACACAGATATGCCCTTGTTTGTAAATATTGCCTACACACCTGTTGATAGGAACTTGATACCAGAATGAAAAAAGTGCAATGATTTATGACGGTTAAAAAGGTGATTAATTCCGTAAGATGATCAGAGTAAAGATTATGAAATCGATGGTTAAAAGCTAACATGGAAAAATGGAGAGATTCGGGTACTGTTTGACCCAGAAACCAGAGCAAGTCCCTCATGGCCCGTTTGTAGGCGCAGGCTTCCTCTGGTTGTCCTATGAAGCATACAGTCACAAGCGAATCCGGGACCGGATGCTGCCAACTATGTTGCGGAAAAGGCTGGTGAGCACAAAGTTCGGTTTGAGGTAATTCTCCCTCCGCGTGAAACGGGCTATACCACGTAGTTCGGGCGGAATTGTGTGTTATCAAATCGCTTTTGGAAAAGCGTAAGTGTTGGGCCAAAATGATGTGGGTTGGAAGGGCGTTCGATATTTTGGATACCTGAGAGGAGAAAGTTTTCTCAACAGTCAAGTCAAAATGTAGTGAATAGTTCGTTTGACCTTGTAGCCCCTCAGGTTAGTATTGTGGTTGCGTTGAACAGATCGTAACAGGCGCGATTTGGGTTTGTAATTATTAGGTATAACATGATGAGGTTTCCTTGCTGACGCCCTTAATCACCGCTGTACAATCCCACAGATTACAGTCTGTGTTGGTTTGAGACGTGGAAAATGCTCTTATAGAATTCAATCGCTTTGCGCTGTGGCGCTTCAAGTGCATCAATATGGTGCTTGCATCAGCGACGCCAGACATGGATCGCGTATTCTGCATGGGGTCTTGTGTAGGGGTACAACAATTGCGGAAAGATTGATGGCTTAAACATTCCCAAAGCTCTCTGTAAGAGTCCAAGGTACTGACTGGCAATTCGCGATGCCTTTTCAGCTTGTTTACACTAGCAAAGGACATCTTGAACATTTACTCCGATAGCGCTTTTCCAAAAAATCCGTTGCAGCAGCTGGACTCCAACTCGATATGCATAGGTAGCTGATTATGCATGCGCACAACATTGAATTCCACTACGTTGAATTGAAGCTGGTTTCGGTGGACCATGTATAGGCCCAATCTAAAGCTCTCTGCAGCTTTGTTTGATCATCCACTTTGTGATGTCGTGCCAGATCTTGAGGTGCTCTTTAAATAGTAAGAAATGCGAATGGGGCACACTGGCACGATCGTTGATGAAGACTGGGAACAAACGTAGTTCCCGTACCGATCATTGGGGCACGCCATACGGGACTTCAATCAGCTGATGTTGAATGAGGAAGTTCCTTATACAACCTAAAACACGGTCATCAATTCCATAGCTTCGAAGCTTGTGAAGGAGACTGCTGTGGTCCAGAAGGTCGAACGCTTTAGAGAACTATTGGTAGATGACATTGGCGCCCACTCTGGCATCGACAGATTCCGTCCAGCTTACTGCGATAGACAGCAAATTACTAGTGCAGGACCGTTTGCAACTAAATACATACTGCTGTGATATTGTTGTTGTTGTTCTCAAGGTGTCCCGTGAACTGCTCTTCGATTATACCTGCCGTTAGTTTGAATGGCACGGGGAGGAGAGTGACTGAGCGTTTGTCCTAGCGCACAGCGCGATTATCACTCTTGTAAATAGGATTGACTATCCCAGGTATCCACATACGGGGAACCGCGCGTTTCATCAAAGCATTGTTAGTAGAACCGAGCTAACAATTCGGAGGTATTCAAGACGAATGGCATTAATGATTTTGGTTTTATGCCGTCCCCGCTAGGAGATCTGTGCACGCACAAGTACGATTGTCTTTTCATCAACTTGACTGCCGTGAATGATACGTGACTTAACATTGAGATTGGTGCGAGCTGTGTCCAAAGTGGGTGAGATGATTCACTCTGGTGCGTGTGGATTAAGTGTTGCCGAAACGCAGTGGCCCCCACTTATTTAGTAAGCCAGGCTATCACCTACATGTTGAACTAGGATTCCGCATTCCATGCTCCGGCGCCTGTTGACTTGCCTGTATAGGCCTTTAGGAGTAATACTGAATTTCATCGCTATGGACAGTTGATGCTGTCTTCAAGAACGAACTTGACGCAGCGGTTTCATTGAGTCGTATAGGCACTCCAGGCCTGCACACTCGAGCAGGCCTTGTAAGAGCGCTAGGCTGAATCAATTATGACTATGTATTTTGAGTCCTGCTCCTCAGAAACGACTTCACTTGTTTAACCTGAAAGCCTTTGGGTTCTGACGCATTTACCACTGCCTCGGTGAACTGAGTGACAAACTCCGTCCAGGCGACATTGCGTGGCTACTCGGGTAGGCAGAACCAGTTGGTTTCTTGAACCAGGTCGGACAGGATATCTTAATGGGTGACCACATGGGTTTCCACCTTGCTTTCAGCGGAGTGTTACACCGTTACTTAGTTTTCATGTTTTCTACATGTAGTCATAATGCATTGAAGTTGGAACTGATGAACTATATGTCCTTAAACTACATATTTCCCGATAATAGGAAATATAGCTAGCTGCAGGTGGGCTGGTTATAATGACACAAATGGCTACGGCAACAAAACAGGTAAAAGAAACAGCGCAACAAATTTTAAAATTGGAGATAGTAAGTCACTTATATTGGTTCACACAACAATGTCCACAAGTATTACAATGAAAGTGAAAAATGCCAGATGATAAGTTCGTGATTGTGTTGTGTAGCTTTCTTAACCTAATCACTAAAAGAAATAAAAATTTCTATGCCCTAGCAGTCTTTCATCCATAAACCAAGCGATTTTAGATTAATCAGTCTCGCCTACTAGTTACTCTTTTATATGCATGAATACGGTTAGTTCGTCTGGGTTCTGCACTAACTACTAACATACTGGTAATATGTGTAGAAGACGGAAGCTAATTGAAGATGCAGAAAATGAGTGAAAATCTAAATGCGAAACATCAAATCACAGAGGAGTACGGCAGTGAACATATGCAAAAATACACTAGAGAGAAATGTAATAAAAAGGTAGAGTAGTATTTGTACATCTATGAGCAAAATAGAAATATATCTTGTACACATACGTAACATGCTGCAAAATCATTTGCAGTGACTCCATCGTGGGAGTTACGTACTACCTTTTACCTCTTTAAGATCGACGAGCAAGAGGAGAAAGAAAGGTGATAATCCTCTAAGATCACCACCTGGATCAAATCCCTCAGCAAATTCAATCAGTTTCTTACGAATGCTTCAGAGACAAATGTTTCCCATGGGCCAAAACCGTTTCTATGCTAAGGAGCGGAACCAGAAAGTGGATGTTAGTACGCAACACAGCATGACAAGAGTATAGTTTCTCTCCAACGCCAGATATTTGGGACAACTACGTAGCGCAACATAACCACAGTACTCAAATTCTCTGCGAAGACAAAGCTGCATATTAGCAGTACATGGCGAAAACGTTCAGCGCTAACCACAAACTGCTGTACAAGCATGTCATTGGCCTTCGCAAGGTGGAGCACATAATTCCTCCAATTCGGACAGCTGATGGTCTTATAAAAACTGTTATAGAAGCAGCTAATGCATTGCGGATGCAATATACTCCTACATTTCAGAGGGTTTTAAAATCAGACAATCTTATATCTGTTGTTTTCCCTCCTCCATGACTCATCCATATCAATTTTACTGCTGAAACGGTATTGAAGACGTTGCAGTCTCTGCGCAACCAAAGTTCCCAGGGTATCGATACAATTCGTCCAGAAGCACTGGGAGCAGGAGCAAGACAGAAACTTTGGCCGAGTTTTTTCAAAGTTGCTTAGACCAGAACCAAGTTCCTGTTGGGTGGAAGCTTGGCATAATAACTCCGATACACAAATACCGAAGCAGGACTGAAACGTCAAACGTTCATCCAGTATCTCTTCTTCATGTACTGTCCAAATTAATGGAATCTCTCGTTGCCGATGCGTCGGTGTATTACCAATAAAACTGTGACATCCTTGCTCCCGAGCAACACGGTTTCCGTCGACGGCGATCGTGCACATCAAATATGCTAATGACACGGGGTAGTTGGACCAAGTCAGCTGATGCTGGAGAAGACGTTGGCGTAATATTCCTGGAGTTGTTGAAGTCATTCAATGGTCTAGATCATCGGATACGCTTTCCAAGCTGTAGCCTTTCGGGATCAGGGACCATTTCTTGACCTGGATCGCCAACTTTCACCTACAACCTCCTTTAGTGGTCAGAGTTTGCAGCTCCATAGCTGACCCCATACAAGTAGAAAGCGGTGCGCTGCAAAGCTCATTGTTATGACCACGACTGTTTTGGTTTTTATTTATGACCTCGCACAGAAAATCAATTAAAATTTTTTACTGTTTACCGCCGATAACAAGATTTGGCGCAGGATCCAGCTGAATGCCTAACTGTATCGGCTTCAAAGGGACCTAGACACGGAAGATCAGGTGGTCAACTCAGGATTCATGACAATTCTACGTGGGCATCTGCAACATACTCTCCATACGACACCGGAGCAACTACACATACAAGCTAGGAACGCAAGAACTGCGGTGATCCTCCTTCGAACGTGATATTAATGTGCCACTTCAGGATGACTTTGCTTGTTCCCGGCAATCCAAATAGGCCTCGGCAGCTGTTGCGACGGCTGTTCCGACCGGCGTTCAGACAAATGGACGTCCAGTTTCTGACAGACAGTCGGTGCGTATGTTTGCCTTCATGTCGAATACGCAATTCAAACCTGGCACGCATGACTGAGGCACGAGTTTACTACAGTGGACCAACTTCAACCTCGGGCTTCCAAATACGTCATTGGAATGCGAAATCTAGCATTTGAATTAAGGCGGACAGTAATGCTGATTACGAGGCGACCTGATAATGACATACTTGATTCTGTACGATCCAAATCATCTATACCGCTCTTTACTTCAGCTCAACGGTAACACTAATCTGAAACGTCACCCCTTAAATCTAGCAAAACAGTACAACCGTCTGGGATGCAATAAAAATTTATTTTCTTTTCGCGTATGTCACCCGTAGGACACTCTCCCACACACAAGGCGTTACTGCATCTAGACTAGCCATATTTAACATTTGGTTAGACGCACTCAGCCACGTATTGTTTGTTACTTAACACTAAATCTCCATCCTACTCCCGGGACATACCTTAGAGTTATTAATTCTCGCTTATTGGATCTGCGAAACTACGCTGAATGCAGCGCAACTGCATTAAAGACAGTAAGTCCACTCTTTTAACAGTAAAGTAGTAACTACCTTTTTCATTAACGTTTTTCGATAACCCACCAGACCACCCAATGGGGCTTGTAAAATAATGCTTCTTAATGTTTATCAACCCACTGTTCATAGTACTGCTTTTTTCGGATTTCAAGACACTACCATTTGCATTTTTGGATTCGGCCGGTTGGCAACACCAAACACTACGGCAGTTTTGATCTATCTTTGCACTCATCCGGCAGAACTCGAATCGCTGTAATCGGGATGGGGACATTGGGTGGTAGCCGACGCCTTTGCCTCCATCCTACCGAGTGGAGGCGAACATCGCATGTCACGAAGGATTTATTCTGTGTCCTGGGGCATGACCATACAAGTAGCAACATTACTAGATGAATTCATTGCAGTTATAGAAATCAGGATAATTGTTTAAACCATCTAGATTGTATAACCAAATTTACAGTAGTGTAAAAGTCCAGTGGCGGGGTACAGCAATAAAATAAATTAAACTAGAGTGCATTCTAGCCATTTGACAGCACCGAAAAGTGAAGTGAATTTGTTCAAGTAGCATGAACTTCAAAGTAGATAACATTTTGAGACTTGAGTTCAGGACTGGCGCAGCATAAGTTTCTTCACCTGGAATCGGTGAGTCCTTAAATGCATGCCGGTAACAAGACAGTTGATGCATTTGATGGGGAAACAAGCAATTTGCGTATTCGGTAAGGTTCGTCTCAGACACAGAAACTCAAAGGGTATCCGCAACAGCGATAGACTATGGTTTCACCGTACTGGGACTGGCAAATAGTGCGATTGCATCGGATCCTGCTGGTTAGTAACCCATGAGTTTACTCATGTGAACTAGCGACTTAGGCCAATGAGCCAGATGTGACGGTGATGGTCCGCCATCACTGATTACCAGCTGCAACGTAGTGGAGCGATTAAGCAATGGTTTCTGACGGGTATAAAAACAAATGCCTAACAACTCACTAGGATGGCTAGGGTGAAAACAAGATAGAAAACAGTCTAAGTAAAGAACGCGCGAGATATGTGACTTATGAGGAGGTTTCGAGTAGCACAGGTGTGAGTATTCCCACTTGAACTGTGACAGAATTATGACGTCATACACTGTTTGTTTTGCTCTAATAACGTCATCTGACGGTCGCTCAACCTTCATTTTGTCATAAAAGTGCAGAGAGCAATGCTTATGCACACGTCTATGATTTTCACCCCACGCTATCTCGAGTTGATGTGGCACGTGAGTTGCTGGGGTTAAGTACTGATTTCTAGAGAGTGTTAGTGGGATCATTGTGTATTATCAAAGCACTAAACTCCTTGTGCGTTCAATTCTAATAATTCCCCGGAACTTATAAACACGAATCCTTGATGGCTACTTGTTATCCGCGTAACAAATAACCGCATCGTATCAGTTACTGCCTGGCTTAAAATGTTGCTCAAACACTTTGTCAATTCATAGCAATAATTTCTGTTTATCAGTCGTACGGCACTACAGCTTTGACCAACTTGGCAGACGCCTAGTTTATTTCCCGCAGACAAGGGAGAAACCAGCTCCGAAGTGGGATGTATCTGGAGGTCACGGCTCTCACTGCCAGGGTGACACCAATTAACAATGGTGGAAACTGAGGCAAAACGTAAACGGAATACCACGAAAGGGAAACAGAAACAAGTTTGTAAAATTAATTCGGATGGAGTATTAACAGTTAGAAGCAAAATACCGGATAAAGGAGCAACACTGACTGCACAACGACACCATGTTTGATAGAGTCACAACTATTGATGTGGTTTATCCCAGGGTCCCCATCCGTGAAGACGGCGCGCACCAAACTGATAAAGTCTTTCGATCGGTTTGTTCACGCTTTTATGCCACCTCACTTACTGGTTACCACGCGGTTTTACCCATCTTGGAGCAACGCAGGTGCGCAATGTATGCCGAGGAAGGCTGTCAACGGGCAATCGAGGATATCACTCAGCCAACGTAAGTGGCTAAGATTTAGCAAACGACCCAGTGATGAACCAGTGGTTTTCTTGCGAAACACTGAATAGCGATCGCAGTGTTTTTCATCCGGTATCTTCACCACCACAGGCAATGATGCTCAAGATCACTTAATCGGCTAATATCCTCGGGGTGAAGTGGCTCGGTACTCATCCATATCATAACACCGGCATTATCGCAGCATTGTGTACCAGATTTTATTGCAGATCCAGCGTGTAGCAGTTTGTACAGATTATTCAAATTCTGCAAAGGCCAAAATCCCTTTTACTGGCAGATGAAATAAACTCCTCAATGATTTTAGTACCAGAGTAGTTGAGGTACCAATAGTTAAGTGAACTCATAGACCGTTTCCACTATCTGGTTGGTAAAAGCATTGAATTGTAAAGGTCCAAACACATGCCGTAGAATATACTGTTAAATGTCAGTCCATTCAGTATCGTTGCCATACATGTGGGGAAAAATCAAGAAGATTTTTGTCAGCTAGACCATACCGTCAGCACAAAACTGCTGTAAATGCTGAATAACTTATGGTCACATCAATGGCATTAAAGTCTCAATGCGATCCATGACGTGCTCTGTCTTTAAATCCTATGTCTTACGGTTGCAGTGATTGACGAGACAAAGATATTTGGGATGTATTTCCTCAGGTAACAAACAATTGCGTACAGACAATACTTTGTTTACATGTACAGCACAAGGAATATCACCAAATAATTCATGACTATCAAGTCCCCGACGAGTGCATATTTGTCTATCTTGCAATTACTACCGCTGAGTCCTTCACTTACACTAATATACCACTTACTTTTTTGGTTGGTCCACGTTAACCACGGCGTTCAGAAGTACGTAGCTCTTTACTTGCACTGCAAATGATGGACTGAAGAACGTTGCGATGCTCACTAGAATAGTATTTAAGTTCAAAAAGTGAAACGACTATCTATGCGGTCTTAATTTCAAGAAGATACCGGTATGTTGGTGCACAGCAGTGCCGCAACTCTACACTTCGGAATGACAAGGATTCACTTCACTGTAATCCGTAGCCTGTATTCAGATTTAGTTCACATCCTGGCCACTCAGCGATTACACCAAAGCCAAACAATCAGATACCGAGCTATTTTACATTGTCCGCTTAAATACGCACTGGCCATTCCCGGGCAAATTATCTATCTAAACTGGCGCTCATGCAGGTTCAGTGCCGGTAAGTTTGAGTCTTTGTCACTTACAAGCCATCTTTCAATGCACATCATAGCTAACCGATTCATGGTCGACGATACGATGGTGTTGTTCCGAAGGACATGAATCAAACTGTTTTCAAGTGACTGAGTTGAGGAGTTCTTGATATTTAGGTCATGCAAGTTATGCAAATATTAAAATGTTTAATTAATAGTTTTTACTTTTTCGGGAGCAGTATAAATGAGCTTATTAGTCTGATAATGAGCGCAGTTTTTGAATTTGATAGACTGCCGGCTTGCCTTAAGACTTCGAACATTTGTGTACTCAATAGCATCTTTTACACGTATGTGCACCCCTCTCACTGCAATATTCAAATATTTCTTTTTCTCAGTACGCAAATGAACAAGCAACCTGTCGAGTCTGTACGTTCTTCAGCTGGATCCGTGGCGCCGGTTTCAGTGCACAGTCAAATGCCTTCAATTGATCGTATCAGCCCAAATTACACCGCAACTAACCAGTCTCCAGTAATGCGACCACCGAGGCAGTCAATGCAGCCATCTCCACCGCAACAGTACCCAATACCTCCAACGCAATATCAACCACATTCATCTTATTCAAGCCAGCAATCTTCTTACGTCCAGCCACTAAACGCGCCAGCTTCGTCGCATCCCCAGTATTCCCCGCACCCTGCCCAGCCTCCCCTGAATCAGGCCTCTTTATCATCATCCGCATCACTGAAGCAACAATCACTTCAGCAAGTGTCAACATATGAGGAGCCTCCGTATGATCCTGGAACATCGCTACCTACCTCGCCTGGAGAAAAGTGGGATGGGCAAACGCCTGTCAGCAGCATCCGCTCTTCTGTTGACTCCGTCGCAGCAACAAAAGGTAACTTTGGTATCCCCAAGCAAGAGGGTTTTCTCCCAAGTGGCTATAACACTTCAACAGCGTCAACGGCAGGGGAGCCGCGGATAACCACAACTCAGTCCAAGTTCGGTAACTCATTTCCAACTCGGCAGTCGCCATTCTCACAAACGAATGCATCTGACTCTTGTGGACCGGCGTGGAACCAATCTGGTTATGCGGGTTCAAGTATTGGGAGTTTTGATGGGGAATCAGGGAGCCACATGGAGAAGTACGGGAGGGGAACGGGACATTCCTTGGAAACAAACGGATATTTTGATCGCCCAAATGATGAAGTTGTTACTGGAGCTAATGAAAGGTGAGTAGAAGTCCTTAAATAAATCATAACCTTCGTGCAACTTAGCGAGATGATCGTATTCCCTCCTTGTTTTATGAAGTACACGTTATCTTTTGTATTAGAGAGTGATACAAGCACTACAGGAGCAAATTTGAAGTAATCTTTCCATACTGCATACAGCGGAATTTCTTAAGATGACAGTAGGTCATTAAGATGGAGGATTAAGGTAGGTTTAGGGTACTCTAATGAACTCGCGAACCATACGAAATAATCAGCTGGTGAACTTCAAGAAATCCGACCTTCGTTTTCGCCGGCATATTATCATATAAGGTTGTTAAATAAAATGACATTTTATGAGTGTTACCTAGTAAGTTGTCTATTAACACCGGTCTTTAAAACGTGCCAGTGAAAGATAGCATAAGTGGTTAGTACATAACTTGACTTCGGTGGCCTTATTCCCAAATTACTTCAAAGGGTCATTACACTGAATATGTTGTTTCGCGTCTGGAGGGTTCTGACCGTCATTTATGTTTGCGATGAATAAGAAGAAACCTTCGAGCAATTGTAGCAACACAGAAACCCACCATTTCGGATATCGTCCTAGTTGTCGGAACGGCAGGTGCTGACTTTAAAGTCATCTGAAGCTACGACTGAGATTGCCTGTCGCAATCCAAGACACACGGCGTGTACTACAAAAATTCAACATTCAAGAAGTGAGGTTGTTCCGAAGTATCAACGAAACTACGGGCTTCCAGTTTACGAAAACACTGAGCCATTGTAACTTTCCAACTTGAACCGATCAACTGAACAAGCACTCTGCTTAGGGCCTTAGCCCATAGGTTGTTGACACATATCGGGAAAGTCCATACTTAGTTCAATGGGTTATATATCACGACATGCATGTGAAGTAGACATCAAAATTAAACCACATTTGAGTTAATAAGTTCTGCTCCTGCTGCCACCGACAATAGATCCATTCATTCATTTCTCACTGTCACAAGCAAAGCGTTTCCTTGTCAGTTTTGCCGCTTAGATCACTAGCTGAAGCGAATGTCTGGATCGTTTACGATGGTGTTTCGATATCCAGGACCAATATTTTCAATCCTTTTCTAAACTGATATCCATCTAGACTATAAATGAGTCGAGCATGAGTGAAAAAACAATGTTATTTTGTGTATTTACCTTCTTAGAGCATATAGAATCTAAGAACTGGTAGTTGCAGGTTAAGTACCTGTCTAATGTTAGAGATGGTACATTCGAATGTCAAGCTGAACCGTCAAAGATAACTTTTCACTAGTTTGATGCACCCTCAGGAGTTCGTGATAACATGCCTCTTAACTTATTATGGCACGATGCTTGCCACACAAAGTAACGCTGTCCTATACTCACGAGGATTACGCGCTTTAAGTGTTTCATTGGTGGTCGAATTAAAGTATCATTTAGATTTCGCTGACGGAGGATTGAGCACAACGGTGACTTTTATTCTGTAAAGTTCAGTAGCTTAAGATGAAGTTTTCAGCTATACTTTCAGCCGGATTTCGCATAGTGCTCATAATGCTGATCGTTATGGACCTCTTGATGTTGTAGCTGTGCCTAGCCTGTTTGACACCATCCACAGCGAAGCACCTTGTCTCTGATTAATAGGAACACATCACCGAATTTTAAATGCATTATTGATTGAATGTAGTTGTACATTATCCAACAAGATGGCGGTGCAACCTGCCAGATAAAGACCACTGATCTTGATCGCACGTGCGGAAGTGTTGCCGTTGAAAACCCTACCACTCTGCATTTATTCCTTATGAGCTGCTTGTACATGATTTCGAAAATATCCTTGAAAGTTACAACAATCTAATTCGCAAGCTGGGTTTCAGTTGCGCTACGTTGTTTGCTAGATTATTTCGCCCTACTGTAGGCGGGTCCCCCAAATAGTATCGGATCACCAAACCAATTTCTGGATTGAAGCAGAAAGGCAAAAAGCAAATACATTCGTACGGTATCTGCCATCGTAACGAACGGAAGGAGAGCACTATTAGTCTATTAAACAGTTATTCGTGCTTCGACATATCTGAATTTCCGTTGCAGTTCTCCTCTGCCTGGGTTAAAAAGAGACAGTGGACTGTCTGAAAACCGAAGTTAACAATTTGGGTAAACCTTTTCTCTTATCGTGTTTGCTACTTCATCTTATTTTATTTTGACTCTAGAATACCGAACATTTATTAAACAAGCACCTTCATGACATCGATCTCTTGAAACTCAGCAATGCATTTTTTCCATCAGTTATTACTCGTTATTGTCACAGGTCCTATTTCTATCCTGTTATTATCGCAAACTGCTGCTCACTTGCGATTTCCTATTTCCATAACCCTACTTTTCCCTAGCAGAACTATAAAAATAGTGGTATATGATCCTATCGCAGTTGTGTTACCGATTCACATTTGAATAAGCAGACCAAGTAATCGAGCTAGAATCGTGACCACCACTTGTGAATTCGTCACTAGGTGTCTACCTAATTAATCATAACTTGAAAAGCACAACACATCCGTTCACACTTAGTTAAAATAATTTCTACTGACTCCTGTGTTTAATGAGAATAAAGTGTTAGGTTTCATAGTTGAATAAAGCCGCAGCTTAGAAAAGTGAATATATGTTTCCGTAGCTGAGTGAACGTATACGAGTCTTCGCAGTTGGTACTTCTTAAACTTTGCGATCCCTGATATCTTGGTCATTATTTACCTCTCAAATATTGTAGGTTATAAGTATGACATGGTCACTATATGCTCTTCTATTATCGTTCCTTTTCATCCACAGCGGATTGGCTCAGAGTAGTGGAACTAATTTGCTACAGGGTCAAGCAACTCAAACGAGCAGAGCTGGTAATCCGGGGATTACTGCACTGAGTGGCCAGTCAAATGCACCTCCGAAACAGGCCTCTCTTCATTCAGGGGAGGACACGGATGACACGATGAAAAATCTGCGCAAGACATTTGCAGGAATATTTGGGGATATGTGAAGCCCACACAGGTGTAACTCTAAATGGGATCCGTTACGCACTGCTGTCAACTATGTCACTATCGAAAAACTCGGTAGCATCCATTTCATACGTCATGACATGCGTTGGTTTGATGGTATATATGACTTTGACAACAGATGGGGGCTTTATGTTTGGGTCTATATGAGCACTAGTGTTGCTGTCACCCTTATAACGGAATTCTTTATTCCAACACATTACTAACTCTGTACATCCCAAGTCATGGTGATCCCATTATTCGGTGTCCAGTGTTAATCGCACCAGCTCTATCCACATTGTCCTCCGCTATTTATCATTGGCCCACTGAAAGTTAACACTTTCGTCAATCTATTTCGTTTCACTTGGTCAGTATCAAGGACTCTGATAATGAGACAAAGTACATATAATTGAATAACTAAATTTATGTCTTTAATTTTTTCCATCTAGTTATGCAAATATCTCACTTTCTTATAATAAGCACATTATCCGTTCACACCCATTCAGCGTATGGAACCCAGTTTGCCGTAAATATTGAAACTGCCGAGGAGACATGTACGCGACCTACAAAGGTAATAAAACTCAATGGATGTCTTCAAAAACTAGCCAAGCAGTCTCATATTTTGTAAGCCGATTAGGAAGGGGAGACCGCTTAGATATAGAAAACATAATTACCTTTATTCCTTACGTATCTTACTTGTAACTGAATTAATGGTACGGCGAAATGGCTTATCGAGTTGTGTCAACTTCATTATTAGTTAATCACAAATAGCATGGATTCTCCTAATAATTGTTCAACCATTGATCCAAACTAAGTTGCCGCTTTAACATATTGAAATCAACTTGAAACCGACTGAGGTTTCATTAATTCTGGTTTTTGAATACAACTCCGTTTTGCACAGCTGGTATTGTGACTACGTTTCGCTCTTGACTCACGAACCTGAAGCCCTCCTCTAACGAAGCCTTTGTGTCAAGAGCGCTTGAAAAACCTATTTGTGCTTTAAAACCTTCCGAAATTAGGAAAGTTGCGGCATACTTAGATTTTATTCCAAACATCTAATTTTCTTTATAGCCAAGTGACAGTTGCTGGTAGTCTGTTCGCAATTTCGGTGAATATCTCAAACTGTGTACTTCCAACGCACACATTTATTCAGACAAGAAGCTTAGCCTTGCCAAAGAACACAGCAGGCAAAGCCAAACTCAATAGCCTGAGCGGCTTGGAAAGCAGTACGCTTTCTGTATACAGTTAGCCAAGACGATGCCAGCCATCAGCTGTTCGAAATAACAAACACCTCTTGAATTTACTGTGAGCAATGAAATCAAGGCTGAACGTATGATTGCTTGCGGTATGGTAACATATGCCTAACTACGCTGATGTATTATATTTGCTATTCGTTTTGACCACACAAGAATCTACAGGTTTCTTACAAGTTAACTTTTGTATTGCGTTCCTGATCGCCGACCGGAACTACCAGCACAGTATAATGTTATTGGAACTTGAGGGCACGCACAACACATTTGGGACAACCTCTTCATTTGGGACAATTTGCCAAGTAGTACAAGGGGAAAATTTGAGGTGCTTCGCAAGAAAAGCGGCTCTCACCTTACACTGGTTACCGTTTAGCTCATTTTGCAGTGACGTATGGAAAGTGTAACCAAAGCTGCATGTGGCCGATACACAAAAGAGAACAGAGTCAACTTTTATAATTGTTGGCGGAATCTTGCCCCAGTGCATCAGCAGAAAGTTCAGTTCACAAATGATTTCCGCAAATTTAGGCATTGTGCGCGTTTAGTTTGAACGAGTTAACAAATGATCCACTGCGTTGAAATATCTTTCCAGCAAAATAGATTAGGGTTAAGATTAACATAAAACAGCAGATAATGGTAAAGTTCAAAGTTCAAGGTCATTGGGATGAAAATGCCAACTAATCCGATCAGAAGTGATCAATGATTTATCGGCAGCAGGTCCCTCAACGTGAGTCGTTGTGATAGTGGGCCAGGGCAAACACAGAATCTGAACGAAGCTGTTTTGAGCACATAAGTCTGGGTTCTGGTGGCGGATAGCAATTGCCTCAGCTGTTGCTAGTATACGACATTTTACCGCTCGTGAAAGGCGTCCAGGTACACGGTAAATGGGTTGAAAAGATTTGCGGTAGTCAATTTGGTGATTAGAATCAACCAAGTGTGCCAACACGGCGCTCATCACAGTTTTTCTTCCACCATTGCGTAGATTAGCTGGACAATGCTCGCGTATTCTCTCAGACAGCCTCCTAGTAGTTCTTCCAATGTATCTTGCTCGACATGAACAAGAGAAGGAATATACACAATAAGAAGTACATGACCAGGGAAGTCTGTCTTTGAGTTGGGGCCTCACGATTGGTGTTGAAGTAAAACTTAGCCGCAAGCTCGCTGCGTAGTACGTATGACTCATAGCGTCGGTTAATCTTCTAAATGTTGCCTGCGCTATGTCATCCCCCTTGAACGGCAAAGACAAATAAACCGGTTTCTTTTCTACCGAAGCTGGTTTAACTCTCATTTCTCTGCACTCCATATATTTCCGAACAAATTTTCTGGATAGCCGTTTCTCTCGAAAACGCCACTTGAGAAACTGAGCTCGTCCGGAAGTGTGTCCTCACTACAAATCCTTCTGGCCCTTTCGGTTAGAAATCTAATCAAGTTGCGTTTCTGATTTATTGGGACAAAACTGACAAAATGTATATATTGTCCGTTCCACGTTGTTTTTCTATGCACCCTCCGTTGGACTGATCCATCTGGTCGTCTACTAAGCTGAATGTCTAGGAAGGACATCGTGTCATTGACTTCAGTTTCTAGGGTGAACCTGGCATTAGGGTGCGCTGAGTTAAAATGTGATAAAATTGTCTCTGGGCAACAGTGCCTGTTCGTCACGCAAAATATGTCATCCACATATCGTCCGTAATATGGTAGACTGGTATTGACTCCGCTCAGATAGGTATTCTCTAATTTGCCCATGAGCACATCCGCCAGTAGCGGTCCAAGTGGTGATCCCATTGCTACTCCATCTCTTTGTCTGTATATGGCCCCGTTAAACTGAAATTGTATTTTATTAGTACACAGCAGGAGTAGCTGTTTCAATCGATCAGTTAAAAGGCCGATACCCAGTTGATGGTCTCGAATGGTGTCACATATATAGTCAATTGTCTCTTCTAACGGAATATTGGTGAAGAGCGACACCACATCCAACGAAAACATCTTTCTTCCGGTTAGCTGAAGCTGTCTTATGGAGTCTAAGAAACTGGATGTGTCTCGTAGGCTGTACCTGGACATAGTATTTCTCACCGCCTCTAGAAGCTTAGCTAACCACTTGGCTGTTGCGTGATGCGGTGAATTGCACATGTCTACTATGGGCCTTAGTGGAAGTCCTTCCTTATGCACCTTCGGTAAGCCGTAGAGTCTGGGGATCACCGTCCCTGTGGGACGAATGTATTCGGACGTGGCGGAGTCAATCATGTTTTCCTGTTTCAAGCGCCGTGGAAGCTTAGTGACTGTCTTTTCTATTGCCGCTGTTTTGTCCTTTTCATTCTCCATTTTCCGGAACTTCGAGCAATCGCTAAGGATGACGTTCATCTTGTCGATGTAATCTGCTTTCTGCATCAACACGATCCCTGTCCCCTTATCAGGCCTTAAAAGGAGTACGTCCTCATTTTGTTTGAGAGCTTTGAGAGCATCTAGATGGTCTTTTTTCAGCAAATACCTAAGCTTAGGTTTGTATTTCAGATATTGGTAACAAGTATTGACCAGGGTAGACTTAAAATGTTCAGACGCTAATGCTGACGACGGCGTAAGCATAGAAACTTGGGCATACAAAATTTCAAACTGCACTTCTAATTCTAATTGTCTTGAATAACTGCGGGGACAGCAAAAGTTTGGACCAAGTGAGAGCACCTCAAGCAATGTCTTATCCAAGTGCAACGACGTAAAATTGTGAACATACCTTTCCGGTTCAAGGGGGAATAAAGTATTTGCCTTAGTTGTGCAAACCTGCCGCCGCAATGAGGCTAAGCGTTTCTCCTATTGCTTTGTGACTATTCGTTGAACAAAGGTATCGAATTGTTTGCGCTCCACTGCGTCCAGTTTGTCCAATGTGACGGAATACGCGCAGCGATTACCTTCCAGCTCATCAAGTCTCGAGGCAATGGTATCACGCTCATTCAACGTATGCCGTTTCAGCGCCACATTAGTTGGATTAATTCGATTTCTACGGAGTATTTTGTAAAAGTGTTTAGTATATTCACAACACGAAACACATTCATCAAAGAACCGCATGGTCACTTTCGCTAACGCAAGTTTTGTGCAGAACTTAACGTACTGATTAAGCCCTTTGAGCACAACAGGATCCTTGGATTGTTTCAAGTGAAAGATATCCCAGGCGTGGACATCAGAACAAATAGATTAAGTAGATTAAGTAGTATTACAGCCGGAGTAAGTGTGAAAATTGAACGCTCGGTGATCGGTGCTCTTACGGTTTAACAATTAGACCATTAACCTGTGGTAATAAACAATGAACAGTAATTTTATACAGGTTAATAAGCACTGCTTTACAAGCTACTTTTGGTAGTCTGGTGGCTTATCTAAAATCTTCATGAACAAACTAAGTTAGTACTTCTACTGTCAAAAGAATGAACATATCGTATGTAATGCAGTAGGCTGCATTCTGATTGTTTCCATAGCTTCAAAAGGCGAAAAGTTAAACCCAAGGTACTTCGGGGCAATAGGACAGAAAGTAGCGTCAAACCAACTTTTAAATATGGCTATCGTGGGAGCAGAAACAACCGTGATTGACCGTGATTGACCACGATTGACACACATGAATTAAAAAGAACTTTCTATGGCACGCCAGACGGCTGTACTGTACTGTACTGCTAATTTCAAGGAGCGGCCTCTAAGCTTTGTGTTGTTGCTGATTTGCAGTAAAGAGCGACACACATTATTTGGATTGAGTAAAGTCCAGTACGCCTTAATCAAGTCACTTCCTAATTGGCAATACCGCACACTGAAGAAACCTAAACGTTTCAGCCTCTGTTCGTATGGAAAGTGGCGCAACCCAATGACGTAGTTGGAAGCCCGCCCTTGAGGTTGGTCCAGTGCAGTAAGGCCTTGTTTCAGCCATGACTGCCGGGTTTGGATTGCGTATTCGACACGGGAGCTAACACACGTATTCAGCATCTTTCTGGAAGTAGAGTTGTATATTTGTCCAAATGCCCGTCGTAGCACGCCGACGAGTTAAGTATCAGTTTTCGATGCCTTTGTTGATTGCTTGGTACAACACAAGTTATCCTCAACAACCATGCCAAGGTCGACGGATGAAGGCTGCAGTACTTGCTTTCAGAGCCTTTAGGAATAGGTACTCTGGTGTCCTATGAACAAGGAACAAAGAGCAATGACTTCTCACGAATAAAATAGCAAGTGCTTGACAAGTCACCTAGGCTGAGCAGAGTAAATGTTAAAAAGGATCAACAAATAAGCAAATGGTCATTTTAAGTGTCTACGACATAGTCAACGAAGAGCATATGACTTATGTGTTGGTTGTAGACTGCCCGTTGGGTCACAGTGATCACGCAGTCGTCACTTTCAACTTCGTCTGCTATGCAGAATATCTGAATGAGAAGGACGAGATTGTGCGAACCATCACAAGCTACGAGCGATTAGCCCAGCTCGTCAACGCTACAACTTGGTCTTTACTTGCCGAAGAATCCCCGGAAGACGACTGTCTCCATTTCGTCAACAAAGTTAGTCAGCTGCTTGCAGTGGCTTCAGAGGCAAAAGTTTAAAATAACTGTAAATCCATTTCTCTCGTTAGGAGCAGAACTGGAAATTGGATGACAGTACGCAGCGCAGCATGGCGACTGTACAGATATGCTCCATATCCAGAAACTTGGGACAATTACGCAGCACGATGTAACCACTGTACTCAATTACTAAGAAAAGACAAAGCTGCCTGTCAGCACACCATACAAACCTTTAGTGCTAACCACAAACTGCTGTACAAAAGCTTCAATAGCCTACGAAATGTGAGGTAAGGGCTTCCTCTAATCAGGAAAGACGATGGCCCAACAAGACTGCCGTGGAAGCAGCAAACGCTGTGCGGATGCAATATGCCCCCACTCCTCAGAAGCTCTTTTCACCAAGCCATCTTCCAAAATTTGTCTTCTCTCCGCCCGGACTAAACAATGTCATTTTGACCGCTGAGGCTGTAATGCAAAAGATGACGTCTCTATGCAAACGCAGCTGGTCGGGTGTTGTTACAATTCATCCAGAGATACTGGAAAAACAGTATGTCAATCGGCAAGAGCTTTAGCTCATTTCGCTACTGCCGCTTAGAACAAAATCAAGTTTACTTTATGTGGAAGCTTGAAATAATAACCCCGATTCACAAAGGTGGAAGCAGAACTGAGCCCTCCAACTACCGCCCAGTAGCCCCTCTTCCTACACTCTCCAAGGTCATGGTATAAATATTTGCCGTTGTACTAGTGTACTATTTGGAAAACGGTAGCATTATCACGACTGAGTAGCACGGTTCGCGTCGATAGCCGTCTTGCACAAGGAATTTACTTATCGTACGCAGTAGTTGGAACAAGTCAGCTGACGCTAGATACGGCGTTGATGTGCACTTCATGAAATTATCCAAGGAAATTGATCGCCTCGTACGTTGAATCTCAACCTTACTCAGTCATGACTACCTTTGAATCCTACCATTCATTAAAGCGTCCCACACATGACCACCAAAATTTAAGCAAAACGTAACGCCTAACAGAAGCCAACCTCTGCATTCCCATGGCCACAAGAATCAATTTTGTTATGATGGATAAACTTATGTGTTGGAGTCAGAACTAATAAGGTCATAAAGTACAATTTGTAAATGCACAGCTTAAACTAAAATATATCGTCCAAAAATAACAAGCCACTGGCCCGTCAAAAAAATGGTATCAATAATGCTTAGAATTGTAGAGTAAGTATGGCGAAGGTAGGCCGAGGAGTTTGTTAATTTACTACCGTGCTGCGTTCATGGTTAACGCAGTTACAGTTGTTATCCCCAACATCCAATAGCCATCCCATGTTTAGCGAAATTCGCAACATGCTACTGCGCATGCAGAGATGTGAATTTCTCTCTCACCTTAGTGGTGAGGACGTATGGAATTCTCAGCAGACGAGTGATTTAGTGCAGGGCTCGGCTGAGTGCAAGAGTAACCTTGTAAAGACGCACCGACATGAGGCTGTTTTGATCATCGAGCAAGACAGCAACAACGTGTTTCCGGTATTCCTTAGCTGCCAGCTAACTTCGCTGGGAGTGCTGTAGGTCATGGCCAACTGTAGGCATTGGAGCGATCGATGGTTATCTGTGTGTGTCTCGCTGGCTACGCTGCGCGGTCGGCGTACGCAACCAAAACTGCGGCCTGATGTACGCACGTGGTGGCAACTCAGCTGAGGACGAGGTTAGGCATTGCAACTTGTCAATGTTATTGAATCACAGATAATGAAGCACGAGCGAACAATGCAGTCGGCAGCACGTAACGTGCCTATTACTCAGCGCGAGCTGATTATTCGACTCTACTGTGAATGCGGTTTAAACGCCGCAGCAGCTTCAAGAAAATACAACGCAATGAACGCAGGAATGCGTCCCGTCACCAACGGTACGTGCTTAAACTAGTAAAGAAATGCAAGCCAACTGAGAGTGTGTGTGACATGAAGAGAACCGGACCGCCTCCCCTCACCACGGACGACTGTTCAGCTTGCGTTGTAGTCAATGAAGTGTGAAAGGTCCCGATCATAGCATTCATCGGATCGCACAGCACTGTGAAACGACCCGATATGCAGTACGCTGGATATTACAGGAACGAAAATTTCGAAGCTTGCGTGCACTTCAAGTGCATGTTTTGAACCCATGCGATCCGGAGAAGTCACATGAATGTTTCCGCTGTTTTCTGTATCACGGGGATATTCGTTCTGTTTTCTTTACAGATGAGGCATTATTTCATCTGCATGGAACAGTGAAACATTACGATGGGGTTACCAACAACCCAGGAAAATGTACCGCACCACGTATGCACCACAGTGTGAAACTGCTGGTTTGGGCTTGGATTAACAAGCCAGAACATTGTGGGCCCATATTTCTTTTCCGAGAATGTGACCGGTAGGTTGTTGTTTTGAAGTACTAAAGCCATATCTTTTCTTAGAATCGTCGTACTTGAAAATGCGTCAGATATTTGTGCTTTCCCAGTTGGAGGCCGAGGGGGGCATGCAGTACCATTTGGTGGCAGCAGGATGGTGTAACTGCAAATTCTGCTAAAACGGTGCGTGCTTACCTCACCGATAAATTTGGTCACCATTGGATCGGACGCTGTCTCAATGTGCGCGTCCGGATAGGTTTTTGTGAAGGCGCCATGTGTTCTCCCAAGGCCATAAATCTCCATGATTGGCTTCTCATGAATAATGTTGGTTTCATGGGATACGGGAAGATTATATTTCCGAATGCGGACAGAACAAGATAATGAGAAATACGTTGCATATTTTTAGGCTCTGCGTCTGCGTATCCCTCTTGACGAATGAAATCAAACAGTACAATTCTCTGATCCTATGCATTTTTTGTGTTTTTTAAAATGCCAGTGGCACATGCATGCATGAGTGCACGTTAGATATAGTCTGGGATAAATGGTTGTTAATCACGTCACTGGTCACCGAAGCATCGGAGCAAATATCTTACATCATCCCATGAAACCAACATTATTCATGAGAAGCCAATCATGGAGATTTATGGCCTTGGGAGAACACATGGCGCCTTCACAAAAAGCTATCCGGACGCGCAGATTGAGACAGCGTACGTAGCTCTGAGCAATAAATATTCACAGTTGGTTCGTGAAAACAAGTTAGCCAACCGACTGGAGCTATTGAAAGAATTCCACTCAAACCGCAAGCTTCTTTATGGACACGTACATGCACTTCAAAAGTTTCAGCGTGGAATCGCACCACTCAGTACGATTGATGGGTATACACACACAACAGAAAAGGCGGAGAACACTTCACGCGCCATGTACTGGCCTACTTTCCAAGGGATGCTATTCTCAAACCTTATACTTGCTTCAGTCC
Organism: Dicrocoelium dendriticum; assembly: GCA_944474145.2. NCBI lineage: Eukaryota > Metazoa > Platyhelminthes > Trematoda > Plagiorchiida > Dicrocoeliidae > Dicrocoelium > Dicrocoelium dendriticum. The sequence continues at coordinate 177,989,142 of OX104064.1, forward strand.
CCACACCATCAGTGTTATCCAGCATCAAATTCATAGCAAAAATGGTTCTGAAAGAGCTACTATCCTTGCGTACACACAGCTTTCATGGAGTGGAGAACCTTCTCTCTAAAGCACAACAGGCAGCAGCCATTCACCTACTCCAGCCACTTGCCGGATTCCTTCAGAGAAGTCCGTCTGATCCTAACAACTACCGTCCGGTAACACTTCTCTCTACCCTTTCCAAAGGCATGGAAGAAATCATCGCTGACCTAATGATGTGCCACTGGGTAAACGTCCGCGATACATTATTAGGATGGTTTGGTAATTTTCTCCGTGAACAGCTGTTCTAAGCTATAGTCCGATCATCTCTGCCCGACCCTAATCGAGTGGAGTGCAACGATCTTGCGGGAGCCATCACCACAAAAATTTTACATTTCCGGTTGACGTTAAAAGTTGGTCGGCGATCAAGGGAATGGATGACCACAAGATCCTTCATGTGCGACGTAGATGGGACCTGGCATTGACCGGTGAGGAATTCACTGTCATTCAATGTGGTCAAGTGACAGTTTGTCCACATCCGCCATAGACATGCCTTGCTCTAGAAAATTGGGGCATATGTCCTGCAGACAATCCCTCAGGAACTTGTCCTCGGTGTACTGGTGCAGAACGACTTCGGTTATTCCAAGCCGTCGGAATCCGTTTCAAAAGTGGTAACCAGCACGTTGTTAGCTTGCGGATGGCATTCCAAAGTTTGGATTCATTCATTTCCTCTATGATGCTCCATGCCTACGTGCGTTTCCACGTCGAATACGCAAATCAGGGTTGGCAAGCTGGGCTAAACCGTGAGCTTGCAGCGCGCGAAACTCACCATGGCCGAGCAACAAAATGCGTCAAGAGATTATGCAACCTTACGTACCAGCAGCGACTAAAAACACTCGGCGTGTTCAGTGGACGCTACAGGTGGCTACGTGGAGACCTCATAGTAGTCTACCAGATACGGAACGACCCCACTTACACATGTTACTACCTACTGCAACTCATCCCGAACACCAACTTTCCAGGCAATAGCCAGAAACTGAGTCAACAACACAGTCGGCTTTTCATTAAGGCATGAGGAACAGCTCATAGCGACTTAGTGATTCCGCAATAAGTGGCCATGAAATATTTCAGTGTCTATACTGTTTATGCGCTCAACGATAGTCTGGACGTTAAGCATTCTATCCGATCGGACGCATCATCAGCACCATTGCCAGCGGACCAGTTTAGTCGTTAACCCCTTTTGGAAAGAGGATAAGTATATTAACAGAAATGTATTGGAACGAGCAACTACGCTAGTGAAGGATATGTTAAAAATGTCCGACGGCGTTTTGCTTGCGTGCAGAAAGCGCTTGACGCAAATGTCGAGCACTTGCTCCAATATATCCTTCGTGATCGTGCGACATTCGTTCACAAGTTTTTCTTTCAATGGGTCCAATGTACGCCGCCTTGTTTGTACACTCCCCGCTTTAGATAGCCCCATTGAGAAAAATTCCATGGGGTTTAAATCTGGTGAGCGAGCAGGCCACTCCATTGGTCCACCGCGTCCGATCCAATGGTGACCAAATTTATCGGTGAGGTAAGCACGCACCGTTTTAGCAGAATTTGCAGTTACACCATCCTGCTGCCACCAAATGGTACTGCATGCCCCCCTCGGCCTCCAACTGGGAAAGCACAAATGTCTGACGCATTTTCAAGTACGACGATTCTAAGAAAAGATATGGCTTTAGTACTTCAAAACAACAACCTACCGGTCACATTCTCGGAAAAGAAATATGGGCCCACAATGTTCTGGCTTGTTAATCCAAGCCCAAACCAGCAGTTTCACACTGTGGTGCATACGTGGTGCGGTACATTTTCCTGGGTTGCTGGTAGCCCCATCGTAATGTTTCACTGTTCCATGCAGATGAAATAATGCCTCATCTGTAAAGAAAACAGAACGAATATCCCCGTGATACAGAAAACAGCGGAAACATTCATGCGACTTCTCCGGATCGCATGGGTTCAAAACATGCACTTGAAGTGCACGCAAGCTTCGAAATTTTCGTTCCTGTAATATCCAGCGTACTGCATATCGGGTCGTTTCACAGTGCTGTGCGATCCGATGAATGCTATGATCGGGACCTTTCACACTTCATTGACTACAACGCAAGCTGAACAGTCGTCCGTGGTGAGGGGAGGCGGTCCGGTTCTCTTCATGTCACACACACTCTCAGTTGGCTTGCATTTCTTTACTAGTTTAAGCACGTACCGGGCGGTGGCGGGACGCATTCTTGCGTTCATTGCATTGTATTTTCTTGAAGCTGATGCGGCGTTTAAACCGCACTCACCGTAGAGTCGAATAATCAGCAGGCGCTGAGTAACAGGCACGTTACGTGATCCCGACTGCATTGTCTGCTCGTGCTCCATTATCTGTGATTCAATCACATTGACAAGAGTTGCAGTGCCTAACCTCGTCCTCAGCTGAGCTGCCATCACTTGCGCACATTCAGGCCGCAGTTTTGGTTGCGTACGCCGACCGCGCAGCGTAGCCAGCGAGACACACACAGATAACCATCGATCGCTCCAATGCCTACAGTTGGCCATGACCTACAGCACTCCCAGCGAAGTTAGCTGGCAGCTAAGGAATACCGGAAACACGTTGTTGCTGTCTTGCTCGATGATCAAAACAGCCTCATGTCGGTGCGTCTTTACAAGGTTACTCTTGCACTCAGCCGAGCCCTGCACTAAATCACTCGTCTGCTGAGAATTCCATACGTCCTCACCACTAAGGTGAGAGAGAAATTCACATCTCTGCATGCGCAGTAGCATGTTGCGAATTTCGCTAAACATGGGATGGCTATTGGATGTTGGGGATAACAACTGTAACTGCGTTAACCTTAAGCCCTTCACGGTAGATCAAAATGCTCTCATCGGCCTTCTTGCGTCAGGCTTGCCTTATTTAATTTTTTTGGAATTTTACCCAAATTCATATCCTGAATTTTGAGGTGTTTAATTTCTTAGTGTTATTTTTGTCTCGATCTTAATTAATCCATTTACCTGATGATGCTTAGCATATTTTCTTTCTTCCGACTCCAGACATGACCTCGAGCGTTTAATATCTTTTCTTGCTGTGATATTCGTTTTATTTCTACCTATTTTTGATGCCATTCCACGCGCAACCATGTCTCTGGGTGTAAATGCTTCGGAATACGTTTCATCTCTTTTCCCCAGTCTGGAGCATCAGTTTATCCAAATGTTCTTCTTATTCTGCGTGAATTTTGATCGTGCTAGTGTGTCATTCTTAAACCCTATGGGATTTTCTAGGATTTCAGCTCTAATATGCCACAGCTGTGCATCAAATATATCCCGAATCTTAGTCTGAATTTCAATGTCCTTTTGGTTATGAAACCTGTCCATCATCTCTTTTCGGACTATTTGTTTAAAACTCGCATGTACAATCTATTGGGAACTGTAAAAATTCCGGACTTCCGAGGTTCTGAGCAAATACTTCCAGCATTTAAGGAAAGCGCTAGTGAAGTCTTTGCTCCAGATGAAGTTACTCAACTTCGCTTGAAGTGTATTATTCAATAAGTGGAAGTTTTCGAAGTTATCAGTTAAATAAAACTCCTCTGGCTTAGGTGTAAACATTTTTTGCATAATCAGTTCTAGAAATTATATGATGATGGTATCCAACAATGCATGAAAACGGCGAATACATTTTCCCATGCAATGCCATCTAACTTCTATATGCAAAAGTAAAACCTGGAAATCTTCACTGTTCTCCTTACAGAACTGCTGGAAAAGTTCTTTAAAATGGTGCAGGTTGATATTGGTAACTAGTGTTATAAATGTGGACCGTAGGTCGTCTAAGCTCCTTCCCACCTACTTAGCCAATAAATGCTGTCAGTGAATCGCACAGTGCATCGTGTGTGCAGAAGGATAACATATTTTAGATAGGCAATGATTCCTCTATATCTTCCGACTAATGCGGTAGCACCACATGTTACACCTGCAAATCTGTTTTGCAGTGTTATGGAGTTTTCAGGCAGATAGCCATTGACTACCTCGAATATAGTTGGCCCTTTTTATAACTTCTTATATCCTGGCAAGCAGAATCTCTTCCCTTAAGACATTATCATTGAAGAATCGAATAGATGCCGCGAGCAGAGCGCCGTTATCAGGTAAAATAGATTAATCTACTATTGACAAACATTTTCTGGACTGTGGTACCTAAGGTTCTCTCTATGTCCTGAGCCATCATAACTATTCGCCTAGATGCAGTTGAGTTGCTGAACAGAATGGCTTAAACTGCTTCTGATGGATTCATATACATCAGGTTAGCGAGTATTATTGATAACGAAGGCAAGATAATGTTTTCTCCAAACTTACATAGATGGCACTTTTGGCAATCAGTTTGCTGATTTGATAAGACACCGTATTCAATTTGCCATTCTCGCGCTGTCAGAAACTATTGTTTAAAGTAGCTATCCGACAGCTTTCTAAAAAATCCACAGACGTTCCGCTTTCGCATTTATCAAAACTTTTCAAATGATTTTCCGGCTTACATGGTAGCATTCTTTCATTTGAAAGAGTGTTTTGGCAAATTAAACACAGATGGAGTGAGGATTTGAAGTGATACAATGAAGCCAAATTATAGGTATTCTACGGAGTACTGCCGAGATTTATTCGTTGCAGAGGAGATCATTTCTAAAAAATGTCATTGTAAATTGTTAATATTTATTATACGTCTACTGCTTTTGTTTTACTATTCTTATCATGTGCAATAAATAACGTCATTCGACAAGGCGAAACACGCAGATAGTATTAGTAATTGGTAGTATTCAATTTCTTTTTGCTTACCGAGAAATTCTAAGAAAAGACAGTTGGCAAGCAAACTTGAAACTTCTGTTGGTGGCTACAATGTTAAAATGTAAAACTGTAGAAACTCTGTTAGAGGTCACCCAAAGGCATTTTCTGAGGATGGGTATGAAACTATCGTGGGTAGCTAAACTGATAAAAGAAAATATCTTGACAAAAGATAATGAAGAAAAAATGGAACTCAGAAAATGAAAATGCTCACTAGACACATATATTACAGGAAAGTGGTGACAGTGGAACCAGAAAAAATGAAGGACATACGAGATAAACATGGAAGAAAATGCGGAATAGTTCAAAGAACCGGCATGAGATTGTCAACGACGGAGCATATAAGGTACATCAGCTATCGGAAAATATGTCGCCAAATGGGTGCTGGCAAGGAATGTGATTATTATAATTACAAGGAGAATGTTAGGAGAATAGCAACTAACATTAATATTTTGTGAACGAGCTTAATAACCATTCGTTATTCCACCTATTTTCTACTTCTTGACTGTTGCTTATACGTTCCACTATGTTAGCCCGATTGGCACACGCATGTCATTGTTAATGGACGCTAATCTACATGTCATCTTCAGCAGTGCAATTTGCAAGAACACATTCCATTGGTTTTTCTCCGCATCACTCATTTACTTGGTTATGTTAAAGGAATATTTAGCTGTACCACAAGTATTGTACCAGTTTTTAATTTTTGGGTCTGCAGTTCGTATTCTCGCTTGTTTCGTGACATTTGTTTAAACACTACATTTCGTTCTCCTAACTGGCCAGTGCCCGTAACTGTAATGGATGTTCTCTTTACGCTTGGGGTCCCATGATGTTAGATGTAAGGACATATACGATTCGCCCTTGATTGCACGGTTGCTTATTCGCCCGTTGCATTTGTCGTTTTCCTTCTGTTGGTTGGTTCAAGTGTAATTTAATAGCTTCCCTTCATTTTGTGTTCAAAACTATATAAGCAAATGTGATTTCATGTATACAAGTCTCTTCCCGGCTCGTTTTTGAACTTGTTCTTACGGTCGTTAACTGTGGGCGTCAATGGTGACACAAAGGAGGGACATCCGTGTGTACACGTTCTGTTAAATATGGTTGGCGGCATCCGGTTTCGGATTTGCCTGTCACTGTGGCAAGCCACAGGACGCCTGCGCCTACAGAGGGACCATGGGTGGCTTGCGCTGCACCACCCACAGCTCCAACCACACACCCCATATCCAGTGTAAACCCGAAGGAATAAGACCGGGAGGCATGTGGATGGGAGCCACGTTTCATCAACGGAGCCGGCCCACACTCCTTCACAGGCAAACACAAGCACACTGTATTTGGGGAATCAAGCGCACACAAGGCGGTGGCTGGACCGTAGTCCGCTCCACACTGAGTGCATGGAACCGCTCTTTGAGCCTAGCACGGCCACAAGGACCGTGTACCCCCGTCCCCTCCAGCAACGACCAACTGTCTCCTGCAGCCAGTATGGACGAGGTAGTGGGTACAATGGACAATGGACAATGGTTTATTACGGGTAAAAAAGCATCGCTTAACAAGTCCCGTGGGACGGAAATTATTGCGAAAATCAATTGCTTAATAAAGTGAAAAGCGTTGTGGTGGACTCACCATAGACTTATGTGGAATAGCGGAGATGTTCGCATATCAATCGTATAAATCCATAAATCCATTGGTTAGGCGTTTTGCAAGACACCGTTTGATTGCGTTTTGTAGCCCCTGGCTAACAAGCCATAAAATGAAATGTAAGTGAGACAATGCATCGTCAACACGTTTCTTAACTATCGCCAGATTAGGAGCAGAGACGACATAATTAGGGAGGGCATTCCAAGGCTCACACACGCGGAGAGAAAAGAAATTTCTACGGCATTCAAGCCGGCTATAATGAATTGTCAGTTTCAGAGGGTGACCTCTTAGTTTAGTGTTGTGGTTCAATTCCAGCAGCGGACGGCAGATGTGGTTTGGGTTCTTCAGAATCTGGTAAACCATTATGAGATCCCCCCGCAAAAGCCGATATCGACTGCTGTACATCCTTATAGATTTCAGTCTAAGCTGATAAGGCAGATGACAGAGGCCTCTGACGTTGTTGGTTGCCCGTCGTTGAGGAGTCTCGAGAGCAACGAGATCCTGTTTCTGCCACGGCTGCCACGCCTGAATAGCATATTCCACGTGAGGTCGCACGTAAAAGACAGGTAGACACCTTGTCAACATACACATCAAACACAGCCAAACCGGGGATATCAAGCAACAGCCAATCACTTGAAACGACAAAATGAAATGAAATAAATCTAATAATGCATACAGATACGATGGCATAACTCTTCGCTAAATTACCATATGTAGTAAGTTGGTTAGCAATGAATCCGCGATAAGGAAAAGATGTCCATAAGTTACTTAAAAATGCTACAAACGCAACAAACTTACCGAAGATAAGCGCAATTAGTGTAAGCAACGTGGCCAGTTAATAGATCATTATTCAAGTAGGCGGAACAAACCAAATAAAGTGGAATGAAATTTATCCAGCTTAAAAAGACGTAGTTTAACTTTAAGTTGGTTTAGCGCAACTGCGGTGAAGAAGCATCAAGAATGCAACATCAGCCTCAGCATGGCACATATATATATATATATATATGCATTTGTATCATCCCACATGCCAACCTTAATGATGGCATTCGTTCCCATATTCTTATTACTGTCTCTATCCATTGCTGGTGCCCACCTAATTTAAAGCTGTCACTTAGGTCCACGCCTAAACTTTAAGTAAACTGCAACCGATCTTATTGGCTACTTAAAATTGTAGGGACGATTTTTCATAACTTGACGAATATGAGTTTTGGTCTTACCTTTAATCGCAACCAAAGCACGTTTGTAATATTATTGTCTGTGAGAGTTAATGATTTTCCATTCAATTCAAGGTAGCTCATAGAGAAGTGTGGACAAATGCACGTGAGTGTATGTGAGCATACAGGATTCCTACTGCTAAAATCGAGACTGATAAGTATAATACATTGTCGTCTAAAGCTGTACTAAATGTGAATGCTGAGGAGTGGCCTACCTGTCTAACACCCTTCACCTCGACTATACTGGCTCCAGGAGTCTGTGAATCGTTTCTGAGGAAGACAGGAAGCACCGTCCTCATGACGATGCTAGGTTCAAAAAGTTGTTCCATCCTATGTGGAAAGGACTACGGCTCAACTACCGCTTTGTACACGTCTGATACGCATGATTTCCCATTGGGCATGAATGCTTTTGCTCTGCCCGTTGAAAGACTGATGGCCGGCTCCGTTGATGAAATGTGGCCCCCATCCATATGCCTCCCGGCCTTATTCATTCGGGCTTACACTGGACATGGGGTATGTTGATGGAGTTTGAGGTGGTGCAGCGCAAGCCACCCATGATCCCTGTCTAGGTGCAGGCTTCCTGTAGCTGTCAGTATAGAGGCCAGAGTGACAGGCAAATCCGGAACCAGGTGCTGTCATTATATATATATATATATATATATATATATATATATATATATGATTTGCATCAAATATGGACGCAGCTTCTCAGTTGATGAGAAATATCCCTAATATTATTATTATTATAAAGTGATATCCCCCGGTAAAAAGCACATCACTAGCCCATTGTTCAGCGTACGTATGCGTTTGCATTGCGCAATGGGCTAAAACCGGATATTTAACAATAGTCATGTAATGCAGGGTGGAGGCTTGTAGGTAGTTTATTGACATGTTCATTGGAAAATTCGCGGATACCGAAACAGCTATTAGATGGTCAGCTGAGTGTGGGGAAGCGGCATGCAGGGAAACCGAAGCTTCTTTACCAGGATATGATCAAAGTGAGTTTACCGGAAGGATCAGTGCAGATGTTCGCTCTGAGGTAGCTTCTTGAAATTATTGTCGCACACTCCTTCAGTGTTTTGTTGTTTACTGACAGAAAGGTTTCAGTCATTTGTATCCCCTAAAGACCACCCCATTGGTTACGTCAGAAAGTCGTCCCGAATGTAAGCAGACACGCTTAGGCCTCTATCCACTTGGTCTATGTGTTTCGATACGGTGTAAGGATGCTATGCAGGAATAATCCGAGTACAAAGGAGTATCGTTGGGCAGAGTCAGATGCGACAAGTAGACATTAAGCAGCCGCCAAAAAGGTCCACTATAGTGACACAATTCCACCAATTGATTCGTATTTCATAGGTCGTCATCACAGCTCACTGCAGATGTGTGCCTATGGAAAAATGATGGCGGCAACCGAGTCGCAGTGGGCAGATGTCGTGGTTCCAATTAAGCAAATAGAGGAATTTGGAACTCCGCATACTCAACCGTCCCGACCACCTACCCGAAGTTTCAATACACGACGTAAATGTGTCATAATGGGGGAAGAATCGCGAGAGCAATTGAGTGAACTCAAACCAACAGCAGGGTCACTTGCGTCCATGACACTTGGACTTCATTCGCTTAACTCCCGAATCACAGTCATGAATTCATCATTCCCTAAGCTGTCTCAGTTTTCTCAAGGACATAGGAAAAGTGTAGTGGGGCAGGCGTGACACCCCTACCCCCAGGGCAGCCGTAGGCTTACGAACAGCTGTTTCTGCACACAGAGTGCGGGTTTGATACGGCTGATCGCGACTGCCTCTGCAAAACGTAGGAAACGGGTGTCAGTATGTCTTAACACGATTGTAAACATTGTGGCCGGATCAAACTGGTGACAGGTGGCCAGTAAATGCCTACCTATGGATGAAGCAGGTGGTTTACGTGAACAGATGGTATGAGCAACCGAGGACTGGGTGATTTGACGCTGCAACCAGTTAGGTACATGTTCCCTTATTCTGGAATTCAACGATCGATTGGTACGGCCAATGTAGTGTATACCACAACTACAAGTACATTGGTAAATGCAATGTGAATTGGCGCCAATAGGTTGTCTTTCCGTCATTGGGGTAACAGGCATTCGATTCGTCCGGTTGATAATGACAGTTTCGGCAGCATAATAAGTCCTCTGGACTGCGGAAATTATGCGCTTCGTTGTCCTCATATTAGCGAAATCTCCCTTAAATGGTAGCTCGATGTAGATCTTCTTTTTAGACACTGTCGATACCTTCTGTCCCGGCACCCTCGCCTGACTATGTTTGTCGATGAACCTACTTGGATAGCCATTTTTCAACAGCGTATCCCTGTTCTAACGTGTTCCGGTCTCACCCTATCTGTCGTCTTATGTATTTTCATGTTATTGTGTTGGCACTGAAGAGACAATACGAAATGTTGACATCTGCCAGTGTTCGTCTTCTTACGGCATTATTCAAATTACTAAAGGGATCTAATTGTTTCAAACATAGGAAAAGTGTCCCAGCTTGACACAAACACTGACAACAAGATGGGGTCATCAGTGAGATGAATTACTAACCGCTAGGTACCTTAATGACCCACGAATGCGTATTGCGCAGGGAAATCAGCCCAAGCCCCAAACGAGCGACATTCCAAATGTCTCGCGAAATGATGTCGGCCCGCGAAACCCCCCATTGAAGTCAAGTGGATGTCCATAGGCACTAAGGCTATCGCCCGGGGCGCGTCACCCAAAGCTCAGCAAAGCCTCGTAGCCGTAAGATGGCGCCGAACCGGGAAACACACATAGGAGAGCAGCGCTCAGCGCCCACTGCCCGGGGAGTCTCCTCCGGGGAGCACGAAGGCGAGAACCGCCCATATGAAGGCCCCGAAACCAGCACCGCAGGCCGACGTCGCACGAGTGAAATGCTAAAATATTAATGCAAGTTGCTCAGAGTGGCTTAATGTGCTCATATGAGAACATAAGGAAACGCAGAGAATTGTGCACCCTCAGTACCTATGTATTACGGTTAGTAATCATGTCCAATAGATGGTTGTCTAGGTTTCACTAGAAAACTGCAACA